>OZ020612.1:21325378-21973999 GCA_963971575.1 Liopterus haemorrhoidalis | reverse complement strand
ATTAGTAAAAGAATGTAATATTCTTTCTCAAATTCATTAAGTTCTGGGTTGATTCTACTTAACAGTATTGTTATCTTTTTTGTCGCATTTATAAATATATTTAATTCATTGACGTTTCCGTCGTATTGGGGTATAGCTTTAACTACTTTTTCGATTAATGACGTTCGGTCAGCCATTTCTGATCTTAAATTATTTTCGATTTCTTGAATCGTAGCAAATAGATCTGAATTATTATCCAGTTTAAATTGTTTTAATTATTAATTAGATTATTTTAATCTGAAGTCTTTGTGACTTTCTTAAATCTAAATTTCAAAATCGTCGACAAGACAGATTGAATATTTAGTTTTACAAAAAAATTTGTACTTACAATAACAGTAAGGCTAAGATTAGCTTTACGAGAAGCATTTGAACGGGTACTCGGTATACGGACTGCTTTGTTCAGTTACTTCTGTTTCTACGGGCACTCGTCTTGCGGGCTGCTATGTAGATTGAACGGGCTATCGGCTTGCGGGCTTCGGTGTTCAGTTGATCTTGTGAAGAAGTTCTCGGCTCTCGGTATACGGGCGACTATGAGGATCTTCTTTCTTGATCGGGTTAGAGTTGTACGTTTCTTCAACGGAGAATTCTTACTTGTTGATTCTTCAAGAGTTGTCGGGCACTAGGCTTTGCAGACTCTTTGATTTTATTTTGTAGAGAAAATCTGATGTTGATTTTTTCTACAGGATGTTGTCCACAAATCGTTGAAACGAACCACGGTAGTTTTAAACGAATTGAGTCTTTTTTTTCAAAAAGATTTTCGAACGGCCGTTTTGGACTTATCCTACCGACTGCGCCAGTTAAATAATATATTTAACAAACTTTGTTTTTAAAAAAAGTTTATTTGTTTACATACAAGTGTGGGTGACCACAGTAAGATTAATTCTGTCTTGCTTTGATAACTAACATGTATTTATATGTTTTGTTGTCAGAGCAATGACCAATACATGATGTGATAATATATTCTAATCGTGACTTCTGATTAGTAAACCAACGCGTGAAAGCGATTAAGATTTTTTGGTGCATGTCCGGTGTCAACTTAATTGCTTTTATAGATATTTATAACTTGTATATTTTAATATGTTTGTAATATGTTATTTTTATAATATAAAAAATGTGTATATGTATATATTTTTATTTTTTCTAATATAAAAAATCATAAAAATTAAAAATAAGTTTTTATTACTTAATTTTTATTTATTAATATATTAATAAATATTGTCACGGGTCAGACTGATTAGGGGTTATCAGGTGCGGTTAGTTGGCGGTAAACCAGTTACCACGAGAGAAGATTAATACAAGTTTATTCGATAATAGTAGTTTCCTACTATCAGAATGATAAGGACTGCGGTCAGGATCGTGATGACACCGCCGTTCTCTGAACATTTATTATGTTAAGGAAGGCTTGCGAGAGGATTTAGAGTCTGACTCTGACTTGTGTTCAAGGAGCGTGATAGGTAGAATAAAGAATTAAATAAAGAGTTAAACACTTAAGTTTGTAATTATAAAAATTATATTAAACGAATTATAATACAAGTGCTGAGTGCATCTTATTAAATATCTACTACTAAGTAAATGACTTAACTAAACTTTATTTCAAACGTTTAAACATTAACTATCCTTTAAATATTCAATACAATTAATTACTTGCAGAAAACTATTCAACAAATAGAGTTCACCTCAGAGAGTACCTTTTATTTTAATAAAATATTAAATACAACTTACATTTTTGACATCTTGAGTCGATGAACTGAACTGAACTGAATACTACTGTATAACGTCTATAGACCAACTGATGATCCCTGTATTTTAGGGGGTCTTTTTATACATGGTACATCGGAAGTTGTATGCGTTATAAATTTTCCAATTGGTTTTTAAGAGACGTCACTGAGGTTTTCTCATATGGTTTCCGCTTTCTTTGTTTGAAGAAAATTTATATATCCGTTTTATGGTCATTACGCACACTCTAATGATGTCATGCCTTGTTAGTTTTGTAATTATTATTTTAGACTCTATAATTTATAAATTCGGGGATTGGCCCGTCCACATATCAATAGTCTATCTATTTTACTTTAAATTGTTTCCGTTTATCTAATCTCATAAGGAGATTTAGATTTTTCCCATCTACGTGACATTACTCCCTCCTTCAAATCCATGGTCCCACATGGCCCAATTTCAAAAGAAAATACTAATTTTGAAAAAATAAAGAATAAACATTTTGATGTTCACTGGAAAAATTGTTAAAACCTTTTATTGAAACTTTTGATGATCACCGGATATTTGACATATCTACATATTCCGGTTCGTCACTACTTCCGCTGCCATGTCTACTTGCGATACTTGGAGGTATCGGAGTGAGATAAGCGTTTTCCGGTAAATTAAATGGAGTAGGTGCTGGTCTCCTGTTAAAAATTACAGGTTGACTTACAGGAATTACAGGTTGATCTATTGTTCTATTACTTTCGATTCTTGGAAAAGAAATCGTTTGTTCTAAATTTTTAATTCCTGAATTTTGAACTTTTTTGAACACGTACACGAACATGGCTGCGAAAATAGTGTTACAAACAATTACAATTACCATCAAAGTGTATACAAAGATATTTGTTTCAACATCTTTAATTTCTGATTTAACTGCTTTAATATTTATAGCTTTATCCAAACTTTCCAGTGTCGGGAAATTTTTGACATCATACGGTGGTATAACCAATTTTTTTAGATTTATCCATGCGGCTGGCACAACTCTTTTTATGTCCAGTTCCGTATTTCTATCTATGCATGGAAAATCAGGTTGTATAGTTTCCGAATTTACTAGTATGATCTTACATTCGCATGGTAGCCTAACGTCCAGTGCTCCATGATCTACTGTAATATTGTATTTTGTAATTTTACCATTACAACTAATTTCAAAATTTTGTTTGATATTTGTTAATATAAAATTATTTGAGGTTAATTTGGTTATTATCTTGTTTTCAACCTCAGATTCTCTACATTTAATAGGACAAATCTTAGCCAGATTTTCCGCGCTCCCTCCGTGTAACACTGCCTTTGAGCACAAAATACCTATTATGTTGTTACCGTAGTCGCTATTAAATGGGCATAATTCATCTTTATAAGGATTGCATTGCAATGAAAAGATATATTTTTCCTCCTTGGATAACCAGGAGACTACTGCTAAATCTAATTGGTTTGAATCTACGCTACATGTAAGGTCTTCCCAGGCAAGTGGAATGGGTACAAAATTAAGAAGTTTTATTTTAGTAATGTGTTTCCGCACAATTGGTATATGAAGAGCTAATAAAATTTTATTGCTAGATATAACGCATTCTGTTACCGGAAGTGTGAAATATCTCACTGCATTGGAGATTGCCGGTCTCCGGTCGTGGTTTGATATGATTCGTTCAAATCTATTTGTTGCGGTTATTATCTGTTCGATATTGAGGACGGCTGGGTGCGTTTTGCGGCTAAAACAGCCTGTGACAGTGTTTTGAATGAACTCCTTCAACTCAAGGTAAGTTATAATTAGATTTTCTTTAGTGATATTATTGCAATTTAGTGTACTATCTACTAGATTTATTTTATCAATTTCGAAATTGTATGGTCTTGACGTAATTTTCGCTTTAAGTATATTGTATTCATGATTGTTTGAAAACATTCTTTTGATATGATTCCGTGATATTAACTGAAAAGACCACCCTGCTAGTTGGTCATCTGAAGATAGGATATTTTGGTCAATTATCCAGTGTTTAATTTCGATTCCCAGTTTTCTAAATTTGGCTAAGAATTGACATTCTATATTATATTGGTCGCATTGGACATTAGGGCACAATGTTGTATTAAAACTGAATTCAAAAAATATAGGTAGTGCCGTTTCATACGGTACAATGTCGGGTAGTTCTCTGAAGTAGACCCCTGACGATATTTCGTACTTCTCTGCCTTGACACAGAGTACTAATATAATAAAACTTATATGATTCATATATTTTTTTTTTTTTTTCAAATCGACCTCTAGACAAAAACGTATTATATTTCTCTTGCCTTCCGATGGCTTTCTTTAGAAAATTTTTCTTTTAAATCTTACTCTCGGCTTAATTATCAATTCTATTCTGACAAATCCTACTTCGTATACAATATTCTGACTTTTATTTCAATTCTTATTTTCAATTATTTCAATTCTCATTAATTTTTTCAATTCTTATTTTCAATTATTTCAATTCTCATTAATTATTTCAATTCTTATATTTCAATTACTTAATTCTTTATAATCTCAACAACAACTACAGTTACCTTAACTGTAGATACCTAGGTATTCTTCACGGGAAATAGTTGACGTTGGGCCATCCGTCAACCGACTTCGGAAACCGCTTCTTGCGAGTCGTGTGAGGGAGTCAACTATTCCGGGCTATGTTCCCGAGCAACCCGTATTCCGGATTTGGATTGTCCGTGTCCAACCTTTATTATTTTCACAATATGCGTTGATCCGCCGTGGATCCTTAACGTGCCGAGTCTTTCTTGTGGTTCTTCGTCGTCCTCTTCTTCTCTTAGAGGTAATTCCTGCGATTCGTCTTCTACTTGCTTTTGACTTTCTTCGTTTTTGTTAGGATTTGTGCCTTCTATGTTACTTCTCGACCTTCTTGTTACTTTGTACCCTTTGTATATTTTATAGAAGAGATATGCTGTGACCAACAGAATGATTATCATTAGTGTTACAATCAATGGTGTGTGGTCGGGTTTGTAAGCTGTATTTGGTTGTGCAAGCGGTATTATAGCTGTTGAAGCCATTGGTATTGCCGCTGCTATAGCTGGGGCTGCGTATACGTGGTGTCTGTTGTATATTATTTTAATAAGCATTATGGTTAGTATAGCGGTCCATATAAATAGAATTGTGTCGCTATGGTGTCCATAATGATCTGCGTATGTTCTTGCGTTGTCTATTAAATCTGAAACTTCGTTGAATGTGTCGAATTTTGTTCTCTCGGTTGCTATCGATAGATTTCGATGTGGGACATGAAATGTCCAATTTTTGTTTAGGCATTCTGATAAGTTTTTATATTCTGGATGTCTGTCTGTATCTGCTTTAAAATGAAGACTTTTCAGAGTCGTCCAGGATGCTGGGATTACATGGATAGTTTCCAATTCTTGAACGGCATTGTCAGCACACGGAAGTCTTGCTGGTATTATTCTCCTATTTTCGACATACAAAGAACAGTTACAGGGTAGTTTGAGTTGTAACGACCCCGGTTGTCCTATGTATTTGTATTCAATTTTTATCTTCTTGTTTGGACATCTAATAAATGAGTAATTTTTTAGGTGTGTTATCAAATAGGTGTCTTCGCTGATTTCGCTGATGACTAATGCTGTTGATGAGTGACATTTAAAACTGCAGTCTTTTCTTAGTTCTTCTACTGTGGCACCCAAGTACATTTTGAATGCACACAACGGGCCATATGTAGCGTCTGTTGCGAATCTTGGTATGTAGCAGAGTCTATCTTGGTAAGGTTTACATTGATGCAAACCAGCTCCTTGTATCGGTCTAGTGCTTGTGCCGTCTACTGCTAAGTACATATGATCATGCATTAGTGTACATGTATCATTGTTCCAGGCGAAAGGTGTTGACTGAAGCTCTACTAATTTCCAATTCTTCGTTACTTGAGTTATTGGTATCTTAATGTGGACTGTTATAGTATTCTAGCTAATTGCAAAGTGAACTATTGGTAACTTATAGTATCTCGAAATTTGATTTATAGGTACTGCTAACTTCATCCCAATTCTTTTCAGGTTCAAGGATAACTTTTTCAGGTCGGAATAGAGTACGGGGGGTGTTATTGTTGTAATAGGAATATTCTTGTTTTTGCAGGATGTTAGGATCTGGGTTTGTTTCAGGTAGGATAGTATTTGAGATGTTCTTTTGTAGCTGTTGGCTTCTGTCAGCATTATTTGTTTTGTTACCCATTTTATGTCCCTTTTTTCGTTTGCTATTTCTAGTCCGAGGTTTTGAAGTTCTTTGATTCTTGACTCAATTTCTTTCAAGTACTGTTTCTGTAACCTTTTTATCGTATTCGTTGAAATGCGCCGTTACTTCTGTTAAATGTCTATAGTCATCATGAAGTCCGAGTTTCAGTTTGTTTACTTGTTGTTGTAATTTATCATCCCTTACGACAATATCATCTACTTTCTCTTGTGTGGCTACCCCGCAGCACCAGTTGAAAGCATCTCCAATGAAGTCTAATGCTCTCTTTTTTCTATACGCTTGCTCTTCTATCTCTTTTTCTTTTACATCTCCGGCGTAACTGAAGGCCGCAGTAACATTTTCCGCTGTCATAATTATTAATCTTGGGTCGAGTACGTTTTGAAATTCGTCTAGGGCCTTGACCGTTGAGAGGGAAAGGTCGCTGAGCTGTTCTGCCATGCTGCATTCTACTGAGTCCAGTCCTGGGTCTGGTGTCGGATGAATTGTGTTTCGGGCTAATGGATATTTGCAGAACCGTGCGGTGAAGGCATCTTCGTCTTCGGTATATCTTGGGGTTAACCAGGCGCCGCTGTATGTTAATGGAATAGAGGCCTCGTACACCACCGTGTCTGGGAGTTTCTTCCAATACGCCCCCGCTACTATTTTGGTTGGAACCTCTGCATGTATGTGGAGTGTGAGCAAGCACAGCAATAGCAATCTAGAATTTACAAAATGTTAATATTTTTGTATAGGGCTATAATCGACCTTAGCGCCTCCTAAGAAACTTATTTTGAAAATTATGTGCAGACTTATATATACATATATATGTGTTTCAGACTGTAAAAAACCTACTTATCTGTGATTACTTTAATATGATATATGAGAAGGGTTTTTGTAATAATACTATTTATTATTTATGTTTTTTTTTTAATATATTTATTATGTACACTAATTGTTATATATATATAACAAAAACCCTTCTCATATATCATATTAAAGTAATCACAGATAAGTAGGTTTTTTACAGTCTGAAACACATATATATGTATATATAAGTCTGCACATAATTTTCAAAATAAGTTTCTTAGGAGGCGCTAAGGTCGATTATAGCCCTATATATATATATATATATATATATATATATGTAATTATATTTATTTATTTATTTGATTTTTTTTTTTTTATTCTAGGGGTCCGACATCAAGCCCTCGTCCTCCAGATTCGCCGGTACTATCTGGCTACTGTTGGGACCCGAGTGCTGTCTTAGGGCGATACTATCCCGCAACCGCCTCATCCACGCCCCTCTTCCCCGTGCGCATGGATTTACCACCGCCGTGGGTCGCGTGTTTGCTTGTTCTGCTAACCGGAGTCCCTCTATCGTCCTATTTTCACTAGGTATTTCTGACCTGACGGTATGAAGTACGTACGTGGTTTCGGCTATTGCCAGCCTCAACCCTTCCGTTGATACGACGGTCAGGTCGTCTATCCCTCTTAGCACGTCTTTTGGCCAATTTCTAGGTAATTAAACAAAAAACAAAATGAATTCTGTATCACGATTATTTCTTAATTTCGAGTATCGTCTCTGCATAATATCTTTTCATAAAATGGGATCGGATTATTATGTAAAAATTAACTATTTTTATTTTTATTTTGGTAAGGGGTCCATTATTATTTGGCATTCATTATTTTGGGAAACCCTTTTTATAATCTATATGAAAATTTACGACTGCTTTACTTTTATTTGTGTATAGCCTTTTTTTATTTGATATAACAAAACAAATTACAATGTTTAGTTATGTATTTATGTTATTCGTTTCTTAAAAATTTGCACGTTTTATCTTTTGTTTTTGTATTTTTGTTTGTTTTTTTTTTTTTTTTTTGACGTCTAATCCAGCCTTCCATACGGCATCCGCCATATTATCGTCAGCTTTCTCTTTAGACGGGAATGTCCCATACCGAGGGTAGTGTCCTTACGGAGGACAATTTTGACAAAACAAATCAAAAACTCTTTTATTATTATTGTATATTTTTCTTTTTTAGGAAACGAGTAACATTGGTTATATGGGGGAAGAGAATACGCTTATTGTTTTTTAAATTATTTATTGTAAATTTAAAACTATTTGTATTTAATAAAGAAAAAATTGTTTTTATGTAAGGTCTATGTAAATGGTTTTTTCTTTTATTTTACGCCGTGGTGGAACCGTTTGTTTGGGACGTTCATGCTGGAAACCCTCAGCTTCGGCCTCCCAGTCATACTCCCAAAGATTTTTTATAGGTTCGTGAATTGTTAGGGATCTATTGATGTAGATGCAGCCTAAGTTTTTACAGATAATCATTCCTGCTGAGTTATAAGACGGAGCCAGAATGATGAATCTAACACTTCTACATCCGGGACAGGTGTACGGTATTTTCGGACACGTGTAGCTAATCGGGCAATATGGGCAGCGTATTGCCCTATGTGATGAAATAACGTTTCTGTAACAATTATTAAACATATTTTATTGGTTATTCGCGTCTGTTAATGTACTTTCGGATCCGTCGGGCCAAGCTTCGTGATAGGGTTGCATTCTCTTTACGTGGACGGTTTCTGTTTTTTCTCTTTTTCCGGTTCCCCGTTTAATTACATAATTTAGGTTGGAAATTTTCTTAACAATTTCGTATGGTCCGTACCAATTAAGCATAAGTTTATCGCTTTTGCATACTACGCGTTTTGGTGTATAAACTCTGACTTTTTGACCTACTTCATAATTGATTTCCCTATGTTTCCCGTCATAACGCTTTTTGTCTTTTACTTGTTTTGATTTTATTCTATCTTTCGCAATATCTCTTAGTTTTTTCATTTCGTCTACAGTTCTCTTTACATTTTCAATTTGGACATCTTTATTTAATTGCGCTTCTGATGGTAATATAGGATCCCTACCATAAACTAGTTTAAAAGGCGACATTTGTGTTGTCTCTTGTACTGCCGTATTATACGCGAATTGGAGTAAGTGTAAATTTTCATCCCAATTGGACTGATCTGTATTTGTGTATAGACTTATCATATCGGCTAGTGTTTTATTGAATCTTTCTGTTAAACCGTTTGTTTGTGGGTGATAGCTCGTTGTGAACGCACTATTTACACCTAAGCATTGTAGTAGCTCGGCTAACAGTTCAGATTTAAAAACTTTTCCTCGATCACTTAGCAATGTGCTTGGGGCTCCATGTCTACATATTATCTGTTCTACTATAAATTTCGCGAATGGTTCTGCTTTTGCTGAAGGCAAAGCTCTTACTTCCACCCATCGCGTTGCATAATCTGTTGCGACAACAATGTTGTTTTTTCCCGATTTGCTACGTTTAAAAGGACCTAGTAGGTCGATACCGACTCTTTCAAAAGGGTCTCCGACTTCGATTGGTCTTAGTAATCCCGACGGTCTTAAATTTGTTGGACTTTTTCGCGCTTGGCAATCTTGACAACTTTTCACGTATTTTTCTACATCTTTCTGCATTCTTTCCCAAAAATATCTATCCCTAATTCTATTAAAAGTTTTATTGAACCCTAGATAACCTGATAATGGCTCATTGTGGCACGCGTAAAGTATTTCTGTCTTTAAATGTTTTGGAATAACTAATAATTTGTCGTTACCATCTAATCTCGTGTTTGTTTTATACAAAATTTTATTTACGATTTCGAATTTTTGTGCCCTTTTTTGCAAACCTATTGTTCCAAAATTTTTATCTTTAATTGCGTTGATAATTTCTACTATTTCATTATCTTTTTCTTGCTAGATTTTTATATCGAGGTCATCTATTGCGCAAGTAGGTATTGTATTAGCTTTAACTTCGTGTTCTTTAGTTGCTTCTTGCCAAGGATAACGCGATAAGCAATCGACATCATTATGCGTTACACCGCTTTTGTGTATTATTGAATAATCGTAATCTTGCAATTTAATACTCCAACGTGCTAGTCTACCTGTTGGGTCTTTTATTGATTTAAGCCAGCAGAGTGCATGGTGATCGGTAACTACTCTTATGTGTCTACCCCAAAAAAATTGTCTTAAATGTGACATAGCCCATATAGCTCCCAAACATTCTTTTTCGCTAATCGAGTAATTTTGTTCTGCCTTTGAAAGTCCCCGAGATATGTACGCTACTGGGTGCCAGTTCCCCGCGTTATCAATTTGTAACAATATCGCTCCTAACCCCATACCTGACGCGTCTATTCTCAGCTCTGTTTCCGCTGTCGGTGAGTAATGAGACAGGACCGGCGCGTGTGTTAGTTCGTATTTAAGTTTTTGAAACGCTTCGTCGGCTTTTTCATTCCATTTAAATTTTATATCCTTTTTTGTTAATTCATAAAGCGGTCTTGCAATATTTGCAAAGCCTTTTATGAATCTTCTATAAAAATTGCACATTCCAAGAAAGCTTTGAATGTCTTTAACTTTTTTAGGGATTGGAAATTTATCGATTGCGTTTGTTTTGTCTGCATCCGGCTGAATGCCGTCTACTGAAATTTTATGGCATAAAATTATTTGCGTGTTTTGTGCATACGAGCATTTTGATGGTTTTAGAGTTAATTTTGCATCCCGAAGTCTGTCAAAGACTTTACGTAGCCTCACTAGATGTTCTTCAAACGTATCCGAAAAAATTATTATGTCATCTAGGTAAAGTAATAACTCTTTCCACTTCATGTCTTTAAATACATGATCCGCCATTTGTTGAAACGTTCCCGGTGCGTTACATAAACCGAATGGGAGAACATTAAATTCGTATAAACCGTCCGGCGTAATGAATGCTGTTTTTGCCCTATCTTTTTCTGCTATTTTTACTTGCCAGTAACCGCTTAATAAATCTAACGAACTGAAAAATTTTGCTTTTCCTATATACGAGAAAATATCTTCAATTATGGGTAGGGGGTAGTTATTCTTTTCTGTAACTGAATTTAACTTACGGTAGTCTACACAAAATCTCCACGAATTATCTTTCTTTTCTACTAAAACTACCGGTGAACTCCACTCGCTAGTGGATGGACGAATTACATTGTGTTCTAACATTTCTTTAACTTGTTCTTGTAGAATCTCCCGTTCTTTATGTGAGACTCTATAAGGTGTTTGTTTAATTGGGGTCGCGTCTTTCGTTTCAATTTCATGTTCCGTTACGGATGTAAGGCCCATCTGTTTGTGATTATGTGCAAATATATCGCTATATTTTTCTAACAGATTTCTAAGTTGTTCCCGTTGGGTTTCCGTAAGGTCTTTCCCCATATTTATTTCACCGCTTTCCCCTTCTTGTATTTTACTACCCTCTTTTTCGTCAGAATTCTCAATTAGTAGAAATATTTGGTTACTGATACTCGCGTACGCTAATGTCGTATTTTTAAATATTAACTTAGGTTGGTGGGTGTTATTCATCACAGATAAATAATATTTTTTATAAGAACTCGTGTAAATATCCGATTCTACGCTCAGATGATTCTTTGATAAATATTTCGAGTTAAAATTTATATTAGTTTTATCTAACGCGAGATTGTTGTTTGTGAATACTTCGCATTGAATTGTTTCGTATGGATTTAATTTGCATTTATCTTTTACTTGTATTTTGATCAATTTTTCTGTTTGATCTTATTCTAAGGGTAATTCCTTCCACAAATTAGTTTTATCAAAGTTTTCATCTGGCGTTTCTCTTTTGTCTACCCTGATTTTTTCTAAAATCTTTTTCCGGCTGAACGGCACGCTGCATGTTTGTTTTCCATCTTTATGCAATATTAATTGCATGTCAGTGAAATCTATGACAGCCTGGTGTTCAGTTAGAAAACTAACCCCCAATACAAGGCAACCAGCGGACAACGAGTGCAGTAATTGCCCCGGTCCAGTCCCCCAATTGAATTTCGAGATCTGTTTCACCGAGCACTTCCAGTAAGCTCCCAGCTGCAGACTGTAGGAGGCTTATCTTGGGTCGTCTTACTGGGTTTTTTTGAGTATTCCCAAGTGACGACGTTCTCTGATGACCCAGAATCTACTAAAATATCCCTTGAGCTTAACTTATTTATTGTGCCTATCACCTTTATGGCCTTGCATTGATATAAGGCTTCGATATTTTCATCATGGGAACGTAGGTGGAAGGCGCCAGGATTTTCTAACGCCTTCCTACCCCGTTTCCCGAGTCCCTACGGCCTGTTATTTCCCTGTTCATGGCTGGTTGTTGGTTACCTCCCCTTTGGTTATTTGGACATGCTGTTGCAATGTGGCCTGCCCTATTGCAGTTAAAACAAATTGGGCGCCCATCGTATGTCCTTGTATTTCTCGGTTTGTTAAACAGTTTGCCTCGTTTTATCCTCGTTCCTTGAATTATAATTATCGCGCCCCGTATTGTAATTATCGCGCTCCGTATTGTAATTATCGCGTCTTGGGTTGTAATTATCCCGTCTTATGTTGTAGTTGTCGCGCCTTACCGCCCCATTGTTGTTATAATTACCTCGCCATGTGTTAAAATTTCCCCGATTTTCAAAATTATTCCTTGGACTCTAATTTTGTCTATAAGGCGTCTTATTTTTATTTTCGTTTTGTTCCTGCGAGAGCTTTTCTATTGCTTTCGTTAATTGCGTGATAGTGTCTTGGCTTACCGTTCCTGTCGCCGCTTCTTCATCTGCCGTGCAGACATCTATCAGCTCTTTGAGCTCCCCGAGATTTCGCGGTCTGTGAGGTAATATTTGCTTTCTATATAATGGCAACATACCTTGCTCAATAAAATCTTTTTGATCCTCTTTTTTCATTTTAGGATCCACTTTATCGCATAACTCGAGAATTGAAAAGAAATATGTTCTTAAGTTTTCCCCTGTTTGCTGTTTTCTATTAATTAGCGCCCTTTTTATATCCGCGCGATAATTCTTTGGAAAGAACATTTGTTCAAAAGATTTTTCCACCTGTTCCCAAGTAGAATCCCTCTGTTCCGCGGCTAGCGTTTGATACCATGATATCGCGTGTCCTCTTAAATAGGAACCTAAATGCAACAATTTTAATTTGTTGTCCCATTTATTTTGTTTGGCCGCGAGATTGTAATTCAACAAGAATTCCACAGCATCTGCGCCTTTTGTGGGGTCGAAGTATCCCGGAGGGATGTATTTCGGCGCCACAGGCGTACTGTTTTCAGAAGGGGATAGTGCTTGACTCAGGGTTGTGTCCATTGTGTTAGTATTAGTTGAGTTTCGAGAACCCTGATAACTTGATTGTGCGAAGTGATCAGTTTTCTGAAGCTCTTGTTTTTTAACAGCTCCTCTCGACTGCTGATCACAGTATTGTGACGTGTGATCTGAGTTTATCGGTAGCTGTTTAGCGTTTGGCGACTGCAGATCAATATTTTGTGATATCTGATCAGAGTTTCCTTTACGCTCTTCAGAGTTTTGTGACTGTTGCCTACTATTTTGTGACAGTAGCTCAAAGTTTCGCAACTCTGGATTGTCCTGTTCTTCGACAGAGGTATTACGAATTTGTTCGTAGTACTCAACGTTCTCTGCTTCTACTAATTGCTCATGTAACGTTAGTACTCTTTTAGAATCTACGTCAGGATTTTGTAGCGTCTGACTTATCTCTGTTCGTATTAGCTCTGTTTGAAGTTTTTCAGGTGTTAGTCTTATGGGTCTGTAGCACACTAGTGTGTTGTCACAGTCCGACTCTGAGTCACTACTCCCGTTCCAAATTGGATCAATTGTTGAAATATTAGGTGGGGTTCTATTTACTTTACTACTTCTATCAAAAATTGCAGTACTATTAAATACATCGGATGGACCCGGCTCTGAATCTACAGGTATTTTGGGCGTGCGACTTGCTGAGCGCGTTTTAATATTAGACGGTGGAGGCAATTTTTTATTCTTTTTAGCCGAAGAGGGATCTATATTTCCCAGCCATGATCAGATCAATAAAATTATAACTAAAATACTTAAATTCTAACTTAGATACACTCCGAGGGGTACTCTAATTGTTTATTTGTTTTATTTTTTAGGGCTTAGGCGCCTCCACCATATGTCACGGGTCAGACTGATAAGGGGTTATCAGGTGCGGTTAGTTACCACGAGAGAAGATTAGTACAAGTTTATTCGATAATAGTAGTTTCCTACTATCAGAATGATAAGGACTGCGGTCAGGATCGTGATGACACCGCCGTTCTCTGAACATTTATTATGTTAAGGAAGGCTTGCGAGAGGATTTAGAGTCTGACTCTGACTTGTGTTCAAGGAGCGTGATAGGTAGAATAAAGAATTAAATAAAGAGTTAAACACTTAAGTTTGTAATTATAAAAATTATATTAAACGAATTATAATACAAGTGCTGAGTGCATCTTATTAAATATCTACTACTAAGTAAATGACTTAACTAAACTTTATTTCAAACGTTTAAACATTAACTATCCTTTAAATATTCAATACAATTAATTACTTGCAGAAAACTATTCAACAAATAGAGTTCACCTCAGAGAGTACCTTTTATTTTAATAAAATATTAAATACAACTTACATTTTTGACATCTTGAGTCGATGAACTGAACTGAACTGAATACTACTGTATAACGTCTATAGAACAACTGATGATCCCTGTATTTTAGGGGGTCTTTTTATACATGGTACATCGGAAGTTGTATGCGTTATAAATTTTCCAATTGGTTTTTAAGAGACGTCACTGAGGTTTTCTCATATTGTCACGGGGTGGATTCAAGAACGGACATCTTTTCTACAAAATTTATTATATTATAATATTATTACAATACAATACAATTAATTGTCAGAATAGCTGCTGTGTTGACTGTTAGTGGCTGATGTCAGTCCCGTTCTTGCCCCGGCTTCTCCAGGATCGGTCGAACCACACCATGTATCCGCACGAGGCGGACACGTGGAGAAGCCCTGTAGACGGCACTCACATCTCGGGTTGGTGACTTGACAGCTGGGCTGGTCTTCGGGTAGCGTGCTCACAAAAAATGGTCGAATGAATAACTAACTGACTGAATCACTAACAGACCGACGACTCTATTCCCTAAGACCATTTTATAACTGTTAACCAGGACACTATGACGTCAAGTCCTACCTCAATTGTTTTGGAAACATTATTCATTTGTGTAATTGTTGGCAGCAATTAAAGACCATAGTCGGCACAATTGTATAATGTTTATCAACACATTATAAAGTAGTTCAAAACTTACGTTGACAAACACGCAACACTTTGCACATTCTTTAATTCCCAAAACCGCAAGTCAGCAACCGCGACCTACACGGCCTAAAGGCCGCTCAAGGAATTGGGACATTAGCACACAATTATATCATAATTGTGACAATATGGTTTCCGCTTTCTTTGTTTGAAGAAAATTTATATATCCGTTTTATGGTCATTACGCACACTCTAATGATGTCATGCCTTGTTAGTTTTATAATTATTATTTTAGACTCTATAATTTATAAATTCGGGGATTGGCCCGTCCACATAACAATAGTCTATCTATTTTACTTTAAATTGTTTCCGTTTATCTAATCTCATAAGGTGATTTAGATATTTCCCATCTACGTGACAATATTAAAAGTGGGTTGGGGTAGTGGTAATGACTAGACGGATCCCCTAGTCTCAGCTTCAAAAAACGATCGAGATGTTTGCTTCCACTGGGCATTACGCATATACAATAAAAAACACATTTAAAAAATTACATTTCTTTTTCATATTTTTTTAAAAAATAAAAAAATAAAAAGAATATTATGAATATACAAAATTATATTATATTTAAATATAAGTATGAAGGGGGCGGCGATTATGGGGGGAGGGCAAACTGACGACCATGAATTTTCAGCAATTGAAGGGGGAGGCCAGCAAGCTACTCGTGCGGAGTGACGTATTGATCATCTCTGCAAAAATAGAATATAAAAAATAATTTAAAACCCTCAAAAAAAGTTAAATCAATAATTTAATACTCACTCGGCAATCACGCAACGGGGACATACGGCTGTGGGGATTGCCAACACCAAGGAATCACTGCAAACATGGCAACGTAAGCTAGCTCGTGTTAGGCTTGCTTCATCCGCTAGAAGTAATATATTTTTATATATAATTATTTATAACTTAATATATTGCTTTTTTTTCTCACATGTCGCAGGGTTCATTGTCGTATGCCTGCTGTATGTCATTGCGAAAACGTATCCATCTTCTAAAAGTGACTAGAAGCACAGCGCGCAAAATCGGCGGTAAGTTCCAAAAAAAAATTACCTCTCTGTAGGTATAAAGAATACATACACTGTTTTCATTGGAATTACCTAACCGAATTATACTGCTATTATACCAGTGCTGATGGTCCGACTCGTACCCCTCATCATAAATTTCGCCATCATCGAAGTCAGGGATTATAAAATTCGATGGAAATTGGGAATGTCCGAGGGAAATTTTCCGATGTTTCAAATTCTATAAAAAACGTCAAAAACGAATATCAACACCGGTTTTAACATTCTCACTTTGTTTCGAGCAATTAATAACCACCAAAGGCGTATCTTTAAACGCCTCCCAATTTAGTAGAGGACAACTATTGTTTTTTTCATAATAAGATTTTTGAAAATCTGTGTACATTTCGTATAGTGCAGTATACTGGTTTTTATCGAAATTTATATTTAATTTATCATAGGGGAAATGTTTAGAATTTAAATGAAGTTTTACGTCAGTAAGTTTACAATGATTAAATTTGCTCGAATCTTTTTCAGTTTTTCTCTTGATATCAGTTTGAAACGCAAAAATAATATATCTAGGTGTCTCGAGCGAATTTGCTGATTTAATGGGCCAAACGTGTTTAGAAGAAATCGGTAATACGGGGTGCTCACATAGATCTCAACCTCTAAATGGAATAGGTAATAGTTGATTATTATTAAGAATATTCAGTAAATTCATTTTCTCTTAATCGCTAGGATATACATGTTTGATACGCCATTGAACTTTAAATATATTTACTTTTAATTCAGTTGCATTAATGTACACATTGTTATCGTTTCTAGCTCGAACAAGAATGATTTCCTGCTTAGCATTAATAATCACCTTATTGTAATCTTCAGCGAAACCTAACAATAATTTTAGAGGAATTGATACTATAAATTCCCCCGTGGTTGAATTTATAATTTTTGAATTATTCCATCCAGCGGTATCGTAAACAGATTTCTCCTCAGATCCGATTGAAATATATCCTTTTATGGTGCTTGTGACCCCCACGTTTCTATTTTTATCAATTTCTGTAACGAATAGTTCGTATCTTATCTCATCAAATAGGAATGCGAAACCATTATTAGCTAATTTTACTTCCTCAGTTATTACAGAATTATCAGGATTACTAAATTTTCCTTCAATAACAATATAACTGTCATAAGGAGTCGTATAAAGGTCTTGCTGATTTATGTAAAGCCTAATTACATCACTGGATTCATACCTTGTCGACGAAAAGGGCTCATAATTATGCCATTCAATGCGTTTAATACTGTTGTCGAATAAGATCTCACGTTTTACGTCTAATACGGAAGCCATTATTTTTCTATTACTTTATAATTTAACGATTCAAGAAAAGCTCTGTTCGCAGGTGTTAATCGGGGTGATAACAATTGACTATTAACACAAGTTTGTTGTTTGATTACCCTTTTTATAGGCCGCGATGGCGATTGTCGATCAAGCGCCTTTTGAAACATCTCAACATTCGTGTGGGGTGTATAATGAGGGAAAAGTATACCCATTTTTCATATTTTTTTAAAATGTAATTTAACTGAAATGTTTTCACCTCTAAAGTTCACTAGTCTATTTGATTGATCGCGAATAGTTAGCGTTATATTACGTATTTCTCTGACAGCGATCGGCAAGTAAATGATATTTTGAGGTACTTCCACCAATTTATACCCAGGCGGAACTCCCGGATAAAACTCGTGTAATGTATGTGACAATTTATTATCTATATATGAATCTGTCACGATATTACAGTCGATCTGTATAGTATCAACCGTAATTATATTTACAATATCATCAGCCGTAACTTTATTGGGGGATAAAATTCTCTTTGAAAAACCTAGCATACTACCAACACTATCGCTATGTGTAAAATCTATTTCGCTAGAACTTAACAATTCACATTTCGATGTGTTTGTGTTTCCACGTAAGTTAAATGTGTGTTTTGTTTTATTATCAAACTGTGTATCTGAATGAAATATATCTTCTACATTCGGATCACCTAACGCTAATCGTAGATAATTATTGATATCAGCAATTTCATAAGAACCTTAAGGTATGGTTATAATTTCACCATTATCATAATGAAATTTATTGTTACTTTCATCAACGTTGGGTATCGAATTATAAGTCTGAAAACTTATCAAACCTATAGCGTATGGACCGTCATCTAAATAAAGGGTTGTGGTGAAATCATAGCTTAAAATACTCGTGTTACCTCGGAGTATAAATGTATACGACATATTTACTTATTAAAGACTTAAAATAGAATGTCTTATAGGGAGATATGTTATTGTTATTTATAGAGAAATTTTAAACATAGATGACCGCATTTGTTACCGCGGATTGCTCGCGTGCCGGTGGCCGCACCGCGCGCTTTTTCATCTCATCGTGATCGCGTGATTCGTGCCGACACCTGAAACCGCTAATTAACTTAACCTGCGCATTTTTAGCAGGTATTTGCTAAAAATGACCCTATCAATGGGCGGAGTTAAGCACCCATTGGCTGAAATCCGGGAATTCACCGAATGACGTCAATATTTAGTATAAATATCGGCTCCAAACTCAGGACCGATACCAGTTCGCTGGTCAGTAGCAGATAGCTCGCTTAATGCTGGGCTCGGGTCGCTTGACGCGCCCCGCACCACAGCTGGCGTAAAGCTGGGCTCGGATCACTTAACGCGGCCCGCAACAACGGTTCGCTTGACGCGGCCCGCAACGATTCATTCGCTTAACGCGGAGACATTCGCTTGACGCGGAGACGTTCGCTTAACGCGGAAACATATTCGCTTAACGCGGAGACGTTCGCTTGATGCGAACAGCAACGTACCTACCCCTCCCGTTTGTTCCCAATACGTGGCAGTGACCGCCACCGGCAACGACGATGGGGAAGGTGGTCTCTAAGGAAGAAGAACGTCCCTAGAGAAGGAAGACCCGAGAGCCCGGTACACCGCGCCACTAACATCGTCGGAAAAGGCGCCCCATTCTTTGGTCGCGCCCGGGGCCGATCACCCTCCCGAAAGTGGCGCCCCATATTTTCCCGCGCCCGTGGAAAAACCGACCGGCGGCTCAAATGAATCGGGGAAACAACACCAATCCAGTGCCGCTAACCGCTGCCCCCGCACGGCTCCCAGGGCCGAGATCGTGTCTCCGCCAGGGCACAAAACCGTGCGGATATTCGGTTGAATAGCAGCGCCGCCTGGATACCAGGACTACAAAAGCCTTCAGCTCTTCTGAGTCCCTAGTAAACCATTGGCCTTCTCGATTGAAGCGCCACCCGCCTAAAATCCTACAACTACAGTCACCCATCGCTCTGGATGAGTAATGGGAGAACGGGCTGTAAAGGATAACAGCACAACGCCATCCGTCAGCGTCACCTCAGTGAGATGTTCGGCGCAACGTACCGCAACGCCCGCTGGCGCTGCCACCAAAGGACACTAGTTCGTCCACAGACGTCCACCACGGACAATACCATGACGCTCGCCGTCCGACGAAGATTAACGCCGCGACGTCCATCGCGATGCTGGACGCTCGCCGCGCACAACGACGCTCGCCGTCCTACCACACAATCCCTAACCCTCAATCCTAGTCTTCAACTTTGTATTGACGTTTTGTATTGTTAGATTAAGTTTAGTTTAAATACAGTCTGTACGCTTATTTATGCTTGTGCTAAATAAATATGTAAACTCAATTCTGTTTTTCATTTGGAACACCCCACAAGGGTCACCCATTCTCAATTTCAGACGCTTCAGCAAGACAAGGCTCTTCAAGCCTAGGCGACATACTACAAACCCAGCTCGTGAGCTTAGCCTGGGTACACTGTTCTGGATAGTCATCTCGGGAACTTCTCCTGAGTTGCACTACCTCCTGCGACACATTTAAACGAATCAACATTTTGATCACGGTATAATTATACATTATTCTAACATTTTCACCAAAATGATTTATTAATTCAATGGGGGGAGGTAATTGCCCAAAACTGTCATAATAATTAACAGAATTACCAATTTTTTTATAAGCATCCCAATGAGTGCCATCCCCTGCAGCTTCATCTAAATTTACCACAGCGCATTCGTTTATTCTAGGTTTCATGGGTAAAGTATCGCGCATAAACACACCGCAAAAATTAGATAATCTTTTCGCGTGAGCGTATATATCATGATTGGTTAAAGCTCGGTTTGGTAATTTTAAGGTTTTTTTTTTTTTGTTTTTTTTTCTTCTTTAATTTTTTACCCCCACCCTTATATGGTCGCAAACATAACCCTCCGCCTCAAGCTTTTTTTGTACCGAGAGCCGCGGCACCGCTGAGAGCTCCAACTGCAAGGGCTTGGAGTATGAATGGCGCAGCCGTCGTTAAGATAGGTAAAAATCCATCTGCTTTCAATGTGTGAGTGCGTCGTTTTTTTCTTATTTTTCTCTTAAGCCCCATACCGACCTTGGTTTTGGCTTTCATCAAATTTGTTACAGTCCAAGCGACAGCCTTTTCTCCGAAAGATGCGTCCTTTGCTTTAACCCTTTTCCAAGCTTTCTCCTGCAAAACTTTATCCGCTCTATGCCTAGCTGTTATACTGGTATCTTGACCGTACAAAATATCGTGTTGTCTACCGGCAACGTCTAAAGCATTAATGCCCGTATCACCTCGCATAAACGGTTTTTTGATTTTGTGCCAGGTCCACAAAACTGGTAACCAGACAAATGTAGTTCGACAGGTAGGGAATTTATCGCCGAATTAATTAATCCCTCACCTTGATATGTAATCATCAAAGTATATTGTATGAATGAACTATAAACATCACTTTTACCGCCTTATATACCATATTATCACTCTTGTCATGTGAAAAAATAGGAAAGTTCACTAAAACTGAGTGTATAAATAACACGCCACTACCTTATATACATCATTTACTATAATGTGTTTTATGAGATATCATTTACATTAACTGAAAATGCGCTTTACACGCCAAAAACATATTTTAAATGTTAAAAATTTTGATTCTCCTTATAAAATCGCAAAAAATACGGTAAAACGTCATAGCGAACTATTACCGAACATACTCCGATGTATAATTTGCGGCCCATCGAATTGCGGTAAAACAAACGTGCTTGTAAGTTTATTATGCGATCGGAATGGGGTGAAATACAAAAACATATATATTTATATAGTATAAATTTATAGAAAAATGCTCATCTCATTCAAAGGAATGAAGTTCTTTCCGTATACGGAAAATGATAATATCATTAAACCAGCTAAAGCGATACCCAACTCAGTAATGATTTTTGATAATATAGTGTCAGGTAAACAAAAAATAATGAGTGAATATTTTTCTTATTCAAGACATCGATATATTGACTGTTTTTATGTAGTTCAAACTTACGCTCAGGTGCAAAAGCAAAATATTCGAGATAATGCGAATCTACTTATAATCTTAACAACAAGATTATGCTAATCTCGCGCATATATATAACAATCATGTTAATACAGAGATATGAGCTTCGAACAATTTAAAGAATTTTGTGCAAACTGTTGGGGGGAGAAATATGGTTTCTGTGTTATTGATAAGGATAGATATATATATAACGGCCGCTATCGTAGGGGTTTTCATGAATTTCTATCGTTAAATTCAGCGTGAGTTTTAATATCAGACTTCAGGAGCGTACTCGGGAAAGTTTTTAAAATGTAGATTAAATGCATGAGAGGTATAAAAAGATTTGTTGTCTAAAAACAACGTAGGTACTCATAACCTAATTTTTTGAAAGATTTTTGTGTAGGGATAGGAGTGGGGGGTAGGGGGTACTTGATCACTTTGGCTGATACATCTATTAGATTTTCAGAGATAGAGGGAGATTATGAAGAAAAAACTATAAATATGAGCTCAGGTATTTATCTATCACATGCTGCTATCGCAATATCGCATGCATTCCATTATTTTTCATCTTTTTTTTTCATCTATTTTTCAAAATAATATTTTCTTCTCGATCTTATCCGGATACAGTTAAAGATATAAAATTTTTGGGAGTGATACTAGACCAGAACTTAAACTTCAAGAAACATGTAGAGCTTCTGTAGAATTCTGACGATCCTAATTTAAAATTAGCCGAACTATTTCCCGGTTGTTATGTTGCCTGCATTTATGACAATAAGTGGTGGATAGGCAATGTTATAAAAATTTCTATGGAACAAAATGATGCTTTGGTAAAATTTATGCATCGGCGAGGCCCGGCTCATTCATTTTATTGGCCCGAAAGAATAGATATTTGTTGGGTTCCAGCACAACACCTTATTTGTGGCCTTCCCGCACCATCAGTTATGTCACCAGGCCGACAGTATCAATTCCAAGAAGTGACACTGAAGAAAGTGGCTATTAAATTCAATAATAAATAAGCAATCGTTGGAATTTGGCAATTCATACAAACATCATGGACTTCGGCTTGGGAACCATGTAAGATACCCACTTCAGGCTTAGGAACCTAGGATAAGCTGCCCAATCATTGGCTTGGGAACCGGACAGATACCCACACAAGGCTTCGGAATCTTAACGAAGAAACCAAACTAGAGGCTTGGGATCCTCAACCAAGAAACCCACCCGTGGCTGGTATTGCACGGCTATCGGGCGTGAACCCTATGGCGATGGGGTTACTGGTTCAAGTTTCTGAACTGGTAGTGACAATGTCACCATGGATCAACGCAATTTAGGTACTTATAATGCCTGTATAAAACAAACAAGATGAAAAATAATGGAATGCATGCGATATTGCGATAGCAGCATGTGATAGAAACGTTCTCAACTTTGTCCCTATTTCTCAGGCCTTATATACCAGGGATGAAAAACCAATCCTACTTTTTTAGGGGGTTTAAAACATGCTCTTTCTAATGAAAATAATTTAAAACAGTTTCCAGAAGGTATATTTTTGTAAAAGTGGGCTAAATACACCCTGTTTTTATCATTTTCACAAAAATCATCAACTTTACACTCAATTCCTGAACTAATGAAAAATATTAGAAGTGTGAAATTTTATATTCGTTAACCTTGTATTGATAAGTTATTATGTGCAAAATTTCACGTTTATCGTACCTTTACTTTCAGAGGTATAAAAAGCCAAACTTCAAGTTTGCTTCAAATTTTCTTCACGGAGAACGCTCATGAAGATTTGTTTATTATTTTGTTTAATAGAGCGCAAAAAGTTGTATAAGTTGGCAAAGTTTTGTTTCTCTCAACAAAATATTGCCAGAGATACTGTGTCTCAAAGTTGCCGAAATCTCGGAGTCATACCATAGAAGGCTGCGGTATGGGGTCAAACAAATTACTAAATCTCAGCAAGTATTGCATGGATGAACGTAAAACTTTACCAATGTTCGTTGGGGACATGTGTGAATGTCCATACAAAATTTCATCGAAATCCGTGATGATCGAGCAGGGCACTTCTCTGAAATCAGACCACTTGACATGGAATGACCCTATACACAATTTCCAGAGGGTATCTAGTTCTTTCTGTTGTCGATGATACAAAAGGTTTCTGGCTCATTTTTCCTTCCATGCATACCTCACATGTATTTAATTTTTGTTTATTTACAATATTTAAACCTATTGCTAATTCGCGTTTAGCCATATCTAACAAAGTTTTCTCATTTAAATGACCAAACTTTTCGTGCCAATCTTCAAGAGTTTTCCCTTCTGTCAAAAAATTACTCCTTTCTAACTTTTCCGATACAATATATAAATCATTTATTCGTCTTGCTAGAAAGATGACCTTTCCTTTTTTGTACTTAACTCTCAGTATAACCATCATTGACAATTTTGGATACTGACATCAGATTCATTCGAAGATCAGGGACATATAAATCATCTTTCAATAATATATCTGATACAAATTTTCCATTATCTAATGTTAACTTATTGTTTCCTCTGCCTTCAATATTTGTGGATGTATTGGTTGCTAATTTGACTATACTTTTCTCTATTCGTAAATTATTTTTAAACTTTTCTCTGTTACCTGTCATGTGCGATGTACATCCACTATGCACACTATGCAAAAAACACCATTTACTTTTATCGTCTTGTCGATAGCTTAATTCACCATAGTTAAAATAACCAAAATCATGTACCGGTTTAGCAGTCTCTTCATAAACATAATGAGATTCACGTTGTCCATATCTATCTTTGCTAAAATGTTTTTTACTTCTGCATTCTGATTTCTTATGTCCTGATTTACCACATAAATGGAATTTAAATATAAACGTATGTTGCTTTTTATCTCTATTTTCTGTAAAGCTTCTTCTTTCTTGTCTTCTATGGACGTACAATGCTTCTGAATTATTATTAATCTTGTTCTTTCGAGCTTCAAACTCCTCCAGTATTTTAATTTTCAAGTTTTCAAGTTTCGGTAAGTTATCTCGAGATTCTATAGCACATCTGAAATTTTCAACATTTTCTGTGAGACTATATAATAATAAAATAACTAATAATTCTTCATTTATTTCTAAAGCCATGTTGTGAAGCTTATCTACAATTTCCATAAAATTATTGATATGCTCTTTCACATCCTCTCTTTCTGCCATCTTCGTAAATAAGATGTTTTAATAAATAAGCTTTTCTAGCGGGACCTTTTGACTGGTACACATCATGCAATTTAAACCATAATTCATGAGAGGTAGTACAGTCTTTAAATTGACAAAGTTGTGAAGGACTAATACATTGGATTAAATCTGACCTTGCTTTCCCGTCTGCCTCATCCCATTTTTCTATTAATAATTCTTGTGCAGCATTTCCCGGTATTTCAACTGGTTTCTTTTTCTTTCCGTTTACATAATTCCATGCATAATTTTTCGTCAATATTGCTTGCACTTGTATTTTCCATGTGTCAAAATTGTTTTCTTTCAAATGTTCCATTTTAATATTCATATTAGAACCTGAAAAATCTCAGAGGCCCATAACCTATAGGAATATAAATAGCAGTATAGCAGTATATGATACAGACATTATAACACATGACATAACATATATTTTATATATTATTATATTTTTTACTGGTATCCATGGTGTTATATATAAGTTACTTGGTTGTAAGTCCAATAGCTAGATGCGTATACTGTGCCCCACTACCTCCTTTCAAAATATCCATAATAAAATGGTATCTAGTTTAAAAGTCTAAAATACATTTCAGACTCTGAATGTAGAGAACTGAAGGAACATAATGCATTACCTCCTAGAGTTTTTTCGAACATTCAGGTTCACAAACAAGTTTTACATTTGAAACATATTATTGATGGGTCGGACGGACCCTTCAAAAAATTAACTTCTTTCGTGGCTAACATTCTTAAAAAATCTTACGATTCAGAAAACCCTTACTACGTTAATAATTCTTTCGATCTAGTTAAAGATCTTAAAGGTACTCTTATTCCGGATAATTATAGACTCATCAGCCTTGATGTCGTCTCCCTTTTCCCCAGTATTACTTGGGACCTCATTGTTAATGAGATAGACTTAAGATAGGATAATATTAAAAAAATTACCCACATCAGTAAGAATAAATTCAAAGAAATTTTAGAGACCTTACTAAAGATAAATACTATTTACAAAGTAATAGTTGCCCGATGGGGAGTTCGTTGAGTACAATCTTATCCCAGTTAGTTATGGATACTCTATTAAAAAAGGTCTATAGAAAAATTAAATTTTGAAATTACTTTTTTGGTTAGTTAAAATTTTTGGCAGACATCAACGATGGCTATTTGCGCCTTTAGTAACTATAAAATTTACGGTTCTTGTAGTGGGATGCACATGAAATCAACAGATAAGGACAAGAAAGGAATTTAAGTTAATCTTCACTGAAACCGGCATATAGCTTCAGACTTAGCTAAAGGAAGTGTTAGCCTAGGAACAAACAAAGGTATATGAGGCCCAGAGCAAGCGTTTGGAGGAATCCCTATACAACACAATCACAGCTTCGCCCTACATTATCAAATGAATATCCCACCACAAAATCTCCCACGTCAATGTTGAGCGTTATCAACAGTAACTTAAGTCTTAAAGTGACAAAATTAAGCAGCAAAGACTGATTAACGGTAATAGAACTAGGCAGGTTGCACTGCTGCATAACAGCTCGAAACGACGAAAGCCACTAAATGCGCCGTATATTCAGGTTGGGAAGTTCTCCCTCTCGCGAATTTTTCACCTGACCTATCCCCCTCAGATAACCACTTGTTCTGGTTACTTCAACACAACTTAGTTGATTCGCACTTTAAAACACCCGAAGAGGTCGATAAGAGTGTTGTCGACTTGTAGGGCAAGCCGATAATAATGTATGGCATAAATAGGGCCGCAAGCTAATCATTGCTTCCAATTTTCATCTGATTTGTCAATGTATGAGAAATAAAAATACAGAAAAGGGAATTTTTAAAATTATTAAGGTGATGCTATATCACCACGTGTCAGAAAAGGTTACATCGATCAAATATAATAGAGATCAGGAACCAATTGCAAATGTCGTATTAGCTAACCTAAGCGAACCTAATCAAGTATTGAGCAAACCTTAGCAGCTAATTCAAAACAATGTAGTTTTCTTTATTTATTTATTTATATATATATATTTTTTTTTTTTCAGCGACATCAACACGTTCAATTTGTTGAAGTGGGTTTGTGCGTTCTGCATCAGTTTCCACAGCTTGCCGCTTCACCAGGCAATTTCGTACGTTGTGCGTATTGTGGTACTGGGTATGTGGAAATTAAGTGTCCATACACTTTAAGAAAGAAGATTTTTGAAACAGGTATGTTTCAAAACTTAGATGCTGCTGGTTTTCAATTTATTAACAGAACTATTAAAAATTGTAACAACAGTATGCCCTTCTGGACAACACAGGATAAGGTTTTCTCACTAGCTGTATACAATCGTGGCCCGAAACGGTATCATTTTTTGAGACGTTTTATTCTTTTACCTTCTAAATCAACATTGCAGAGGATTTTAATAGAAGTTCTTATTGAGCCAGGCATAAATTCATCCATATTTTACAGGCCTTCGGAAAGAATAAAAAATATGCAAAAATTAGATAAGAAATGTATATTAATGTTTGATGAAATGGCCTTAGCACAAAATACTCACATATGGGCAGTTCACTGATAAAATATTTGGATATGTTTATTTGGGAAGTACTTTAGGTAGAAAAAAAGAAATTACCAATCATGCTCTCGTGTTTATGATTCATGGCATTAAAAAAATTTGGAAGCAGCCAATAGCTTTTTATTATACAAAAAATACATATAAACAGTTGACTTAAAATTTCTTATTAAAGAAGTAGTCACTTCTCTTCAGAATTCCGGACTAAATGTTTTGGCAACTGTTTCCGATCAAGCTGCAACAAACAGGTCATCAATAAAATAGTTATGCCAAGATTCATTCATTGATAGACCTGGCCCCAATTGTTTTGAAATGGACAAAAAATTGTCCATATTTACGACCCACCTCACTTATTGAAATCAACTAGGAATACCTTTTTCAAATATAATATTCTTTATGAAAATAAAAAGTGAG
The DNA here is from genome assembly GCA_963971575.1 of Liopterus haemorrhoidalis. NCBI lineage: Eukaryota > Metazoa > Arthropoda > Insecta > Coleoptera > Dytiscidae > Liopterus > Liopterus haemorrhoidalis. The sequence continues at coordinate 21,946,291 of OZ020612.1, read as the reverse complement.
CAAAATCGGAATATTTAATATTATGATAATTATAAAAGATCTCAGGCTCTACGAAAAATTTGTGAAATGTATTTTAAACTTTCGGGATATAATCCTCTAAAATTGAAGGTTTCCGTTGCAGTATGGACCATGAGCCGCACTGTACCTGCAACTATCGAAAGCATGATTGGCAGTGTCCTGGCAAATTACCTAATGAGGCAAGCTATGCAGCAGTTTATAGATGATATTGATTGTCTGTTTGACAATTTCAACGGACAACAAACAAAACCAGATTTAGGCAAACCTTTAAGAAGATGCATATCAAAAAAAATCTAGGCATCACCTTTTTTGGAATAAAATGTTGGCAAAAATAAATAGTTGGCAGTTTTACACTCCAGGCAAAAAAGTTAGGGAAACATTTATGCCATTCAAAGGAGGATGTATACAAAGCATAAATGGCATAACAGACATATTTATTACTTCTACTAATTTAGGTTTCAAATTTTTAAGGCCGAGGTCGTTCAATTAAGACCCGTTAGAAAATACATTTGCATCTATTCGCCAATGCGAAGGAGCTAATTTATTTCTTTATTTGAAAATAACAACACAACAGACATAAGTCCTATATGTGTCTGTATACAGAGAAAAATGTAACAATGAAGTTAATGGTTTATTCAAAGATGTGAGATTCTTACTAATAGCTACCACCACTGGTTTTAGAGTTAAAATTAAAGAAGCTAAGTTAAACACAAACTAAACCAGAAAATTAATCTGAGACTTCTATTGCTGAAAAGTATTTCTTTGGGCCTTTAGAGAAGTAAATAGAATTACAACGGAATAAAGATTTAGTCTATATTAATAAAGATAAAAATAACAATAAATATACATATAAATAATATTTAAATAAACTTACAAATCATGTTTGTTCGAACGACTTTCTTGGATCTTTCAGTAAACTAACTCTAGTAAAATATTTACTAGCACTTTTGACTTCTCTCTGATCAAACGTTACGAACTGAATACTTGTGACGGAATGCCTTCTAGTGTTAATTTGGTTCAGGCTTTTATACCCCGTACTCAGGTAATAGAGTATCAATACATATGTAGGTACATCTGCTTCTAATAGTTAAGCTTTAGAAGCAGATGCTAGAAAGGATTACTTTACATTAAAATCATTCTTTTCCCTCATTGTATATATGCTCTTTTGTGCAGTTTACTGAATAGTTCCAACAAAGGGTCGTTAGGGTATTCAATAAGTCAAGGTTGTACTTTTGACCGTAACTATGAAAGGTTGACCCTCATGTTAAGATAACAATCATCTAACAATAGTCTAATCTGAACAATCATCTAACGGCGTGCTGACGCTGTTACAAAAATAAAAATAATAATATCTACAATCTAATATCTACAATCCAAACTGTTTTCAATTTTCTTCGACATTAAAGACTTGTGTTCTAAACAAATTAGTTCCGCCACAATCTAAAAATAAAAACTATGAAGATGATGACAGTCATATTTTAGATGATTTGCAAATATCTTTAACTCTCAATGAGGAACCAATTCATTTAAATGATTATGATAACGAGTTCACTGTGACATAGTCATCGACAGGAGTCGAGGTTTACAGTTCAAATACATATGGTCCATTTGACTACAGCACATTTTAGATCACCGTTTTATTATACATTTACTGTATAAATTTTTCTACATGTTTTCCAATATTTAATAACTTATTATTAATTATTTGTGAATTAATTTTTTTACCCCAACTATTCACACAGATTTAATTAGGTGTGTGAAGTACACGTTTGGCAGAATATTAATAAAGAATATTCTAAATAAAAACTTTTGAATTACTCGTGGACAAGATTAATCATTGGTCCTTCGAGCCGGATTTTTACGATAACTGCTATCGAGATTCGTAACGTGTAATCTAAAAACATTTAAATTACGTAAAGTGCATTTAAAAGACTATAATATAACATCAGTGCAGTGCGATATTATACGAACTACAACATATCAACTGAGATCAACAAGTCATTTCGGAAGTTGCAGTCTACATTCCGCATCTTGGAGTCGACTTGGACATCATCACATCAGCGACAGAAGAGCAGGGACATCAACTACTGCTAGTCCAGCACCTACTACCTGGACATCAGCTTCTACTTCATATACTACCTCTGCATCTTTGTGGCTGTTATCTTCGAGAATCGACTGGTAAGTTACGAGTCAATTATTCTCCCTTTCAGTGCAATTTAACGCTTCAATCCCGTTTCCAATATGTCAGAAAGTCAACAACAATTACAATCGCTTATAAAAAATCGCGGTGTCATAAAAGGTCAATTGACGTGTTTATCAAATAATATACATAACTCTGAAAATTTAGAGGTTGAAAAGCTAGAAACTCGTCTCAGTAAATTAAAAGAGATTGAAAATACTTTCGCAAATGTTCAATCTTCGATAGAGGGTTTGGATGATACTGAAGATTCGGAACGCGAACATTTTGAAGAACAGTACTTTGAATGTTCCGATTTTATAACTGAGGCAATCAAACGCTTACGTGTCGCGACACCTAACATAACAAGCAAAACTCCAACTACGCTTGTGATACCAACAGTAAAGCAAAGTAATGCGCTTGTACCACAAATCGAGATTGGCCCCTTCGACGGAAGTCCTACTGATTGGTATAGTTTTCACGACACATTTAAATCTTATTAATTATTTGTGAGCTTATTTTTTACCACAACTATTCACACAAGTTTGATTAGGCGTGTGAAGTGCGCAATTGCCAGAATATTAATAGACTAAATAAAAAAAAAAAAAACGTTTGACTTATTCGTGCACACGATTAATCAAGTGTCAATTTTACTTTAAATGAAGTCTGATTACTGATTGACACAATTATAAATAGCAAATTGATCAATGTTGTCGAAAATATAAAGACAGACGCAGTTACTTGGCGTGAAAAACAAGAGGCCTGGGAAAAAATTGCGTTATATTTAATTCCAGTAGTGAACAAAATATTAAAAGAGATGCTAAAACATTAAAATATAAGTATGACGGAGTGAAGAAAGATATTAAAGCGAAAGAAAGCTTTAACAAAAACGAAATGTTCAAAACTGATGGGGGAATTCAGACAAATTGTAAGGGAGCTAATTTTGGTATTATTTCAGAAATAAAATTTCATACTTAAATTCAATATAATCATCCAATTAGGGTAAAATATTAAAAATGTTAAATGATAAAAAATAATCAATTTCTTTTTTTTTTTATTTCATAAAAAAATTGGCATAATCTATTTCTTAGAAAGGACATTAAAGATAAGGGTAGACATGTTTATTACTGTAGGTACTTTTGTAAATGTAACATGAAAAGTAAATAAAAAATTCTCAACTGATAAGTTATTTGTTAAAGATATATGCCGACTATATAAATAATACATAAATAATAATTAATCTTTGTCTGAAATACAAATATATATGTTGGGTTATTTTATAATTAATCAACTCTTTTTTATCAAACCGAAGACAATACGTTTGGACAAACAATATTAAATCTAATGAGCGAGAAATTCATTTTGGAGTACCTCAAGGCTCTATACTCGGTCCCTTATTGTTTTTGGTGTACATAAATGATCTGCCACATTTTATTAACAATGCTAAAACCATATTGTATGCAGATGACACCACTATGCTTAATCAATCCACTAGTTTTGAGCACATGAAAATCGAAAATATATCAACTAAAATTGATGCACAAAACTGGTTTTTGGCAAATGGATTAGGGCTGAATGACGCTAAAACCAAACAAATGCTTTTTTCACTACGATCAGTACCTGAGAACAATAGTCAAGATCCTGTGACCATTGGAGCCAATCTCAGTTGGGAAAGCCATGTGGAAGCATTAGCTGTGAAATTATGTAGATCCATATATTGCATAAGAGGCCTACAATCTAATGTTCCCAGGAAGATTCTAGTAACTGCCTACCACGCGCTATTTGAATCTCACATCAATTATGCGTTTCTGGCATGGGGACACTCCACACATGCGCAACGAATTTTCCGTTTGCAACGACGAGTTGTTCGAGTCATTTGTAATCTGAACTATAGACAAGATTGCAGAAAATATTTTATTGAACTCGGACTTATGACGTTACCGTCGCTATATATATGTTATTGCGTGAATTACATGCATCTCAACAAAGATAATTATAAATTTCAGCAAGAAATACATAATTACAGGACAAGAGGAAAACATCTAATAAGGCCTACCTACACTCGTGTCAATTGTGCAAGGTACTCTAAAAACTATTATTGTATCCTCGTTTATAACGTGTTGCCAGACAAAATAAAATGTTTGTCTTATAAACTATTCAATAACAAGCTAAAGACCTACTTTAAACAAAAATCATTTTATAATTTTAATGAATATATGATAGATAATTTTAATAATTTAATTTAATATTGTAACGTATATTGTATGTATAATGTATTGTTGTAATTCTTTTGTATTATTATAATTTTTCAATTTATACCTATGTTGACATGTGTAAAAATGTAGATTTAAAACACTAATAATATTATTATTATTATTATAATAGGATACTTATCTTATTTATCACCAATAAATTGTGGATTTTAAGACATTTAAAATAGACAATCAAGAGGGTGTGAAATGATATTTTAGAGTGGGGCGATGTAAGCCGCTCAGGGTGGTTCTCTTTTTAAAGGGAGTTGAGCTTAAACCGTCGTAAGGTTAATGGTTGGTTTATATAGGGAATAAGAATATGGAATGGAAAATAAGGATAGTACACAAGAATAAAATATATTAAACCGTTTATATGGGACATAACATTTCGTCGCTGCGCTTGCGTACTTGCGTTGGCCTGTGTTGAACGTTTGTCGCTTGACAGGTTGTGATTAATATAACCTTAAAAAAAAATCGTGTAAAATGAATTCAGAAGACTTTGTAGATTTATTTGCTTGTGTTTCATTTTTATATTTAGTGAACAATTTTTTAAATAAACGGCGTAGAAAAAGATATAGTGTTCGTCCTCTGAATCGCCAACGACAGACACATGGGCATTTTTTTACACTATTCAAATTTATCAAAAATAATGATCCTGAACAATTTTTCAAATATACGAGAATCAGTTTCTCATCAGTTTGATATACTACATGATTTAATAAAACATCGCTTCATGAAAATCGCAAAACGGCTTTGTCAAGTAGCCACAGACTTGCTATAACATTACAGTAAGTTAATTATATTATCACAAGTTCATGCAAAGGTTTTATTTTAATTTTTATTGTTTTTTAGCTATTTATCAACAGGATGTTCTATGCAGCAGGCAGCGTGGAACTATTATATTGGCAAAACGACAGCTCACTTCGTCATTATTGAGACATGTCAAGCAATATGGGATGTTTTGATGCCGATCTATCTGCCAAGTCCAGATCAAGAGTCATGGAAACAAGTTACTGCTGGCTATTACAAGAGGTGGAACATGCCGAATTGTGTTGGAGTATTGGATGGGAAAGACAAACATATACAAGCTCCAAAATATTCTGGTTCAGAATTTTTTAATTATAAAAAATCATTCAGGTATTATATAATAAGTAGTAACTTACAATAATAATTGTTTTAAATAATAATTTAATTTCAGTATAGTGTTAATGGCAGTATGTGATGCCTTCTATAAATTTACATGCATCGATATTGGAGCTAGCGGAGGTAACCATGACAGTACTGTATTCCGGGAATCTGGTTTTGGCAGAGCGTTTATGGAAAATACAATAAATTAACCAAACGATGTACCATTGCCTGGTACAAATACAACCTTTCCATATTTCTTATTAGCAGATCAAGCTTTTCCATTACACCAACACATTATGCGTCTCTACCCTGGCCTTAATTTAGGAAGAACAAAACAAATTTTTAATTATCGTATATCCCGCGCCAGAAGAACAATTAAAAATTCCTTCAGAATTCTGGTACAAAGGTGGCGAATTTTAAGGAACACAATAATTGCAGATGTGCAAAATATACAAATATTTGTACAAGCAGTTATAGTATTGCATAATTTCCTGCAAACATCAGAGAAACTGTTGTGGTAAATAATGATTCAGACATTTATACAATTTATTAATAAACAACAAGAACTAATACAATTATAATACAGTAGGTGATGAACATAAAATGTACTTAAATGAACTGTCTAAAAACAACTACTGAGCATTAACAACACAGACACAGATTAGGTCGTGTGGTTCACACAGAACTCAACAGATGGCACGACCTGTACTAAAACAAAATATATTCTACTACAACAGGTTATGTTTACTTATTTTAGTACTACCCCCTAAACTGAACCATGTTAAATGTGTCATTCACTAAGTCCAATTTTAGAACACATTTTTCTAAAATGAATTGAATTTAGGGGTTTGGTGAACATGTCTCCGAGTTGATCTTCGGAACACACATGATCAATATTAATTTCACCGTTTTGATAAAGTTCACGTATGAAGTAATAGCGAACTTCAATATGTTTGGAGCGCTTATGAAACTCCGGGTTTTTCACTAATTTAATTGCGCTCGCATTGACCACGAATAACACAGGCACATCAGTTTTTCTACTAAGTTCTAACGTTAGTCTATTAAGCCACACTAGTTCTTTAGCACCTTCACTTGCAGAGACGAATTCCGCTTCTGTGGTAGATTACGCGACTGACTTTTGTAGCTGAGAACTCCATGATACAGCTGTACCACCGATCAATGAGACAAAACCGTTGGTTGAACGTCGAGTTTTGTTGTCACCTGCGAAGTCAGCATCGGAGCAAGCACAGAGTTCATCGTTAGATGAATTGTATAATAATCCATAATTTGAGGTGCCACGTAGATACCTAAAAATCCGTTTGACAGAGATCCAGTCAGATGAGGTAGGTTCAGCCATAGATCGAGCAGCCTTCGAGACGGCGAATGCAATATCTGGGCGAGTAGCACAAGCCAGGTACATCAAGCATCCTACTGCCGAGCGATGCGGAACAGAGCTGTCAAGAGCCTCATCAGACACGTCGTTTAGTTGTCCATTATCAGTGGGTGTCTTTGTCGGCTTGGAATCGGCCATACCAAAACGTTGTAGAATTTTCTCAACGTATGTTCGTTGTGAAACAAACAGACCTGATTTCCGTGGCTTGATTTGCATGCCTAAAAATGAATCCAAAGAGCCTACTGTGATTTTGAACTCTGACGTCAATAAGTCCAGAAACGAGTCAACTGTTTTTCGAGTTGAACCTGCAATAAGACCGTCATCAACGTATATTGCGACCAATAGTTTTTCTGTCTTATTCTGCCGAATGTATATGCAGGGATCTGCCGTTGAACGGACGAAACCATTCTTTTCCATGAATGAATGGAACTTGTTGTTCCAACATCGGGGTGACTGTTTGAGTCCATATAAAGATTTCTTGAGGCGACAGACTCGGCCTGACCCATCATCAAATCCTAGAGGTTGAGTCATGTAAATTTCTGCATCTATGTCTCCACAGATGCTGTTTTTACATCAAATTGACTCAGCACTAAATTTTCTCTGGCTGCAATCGCTATTAATGTACGAATAGCATCATATCGAGCGACTGGACTAAAAGTCTCGTCGTAATCGAATCCAGCTCGTTGAAAGACACCTCGAACTACCAAGCGAGCACGGTATCGATCTATAGAACCATCAGGCTTATATTTTACTCGTAAGACCCAACGGTTATCAATGGCTCGTTTGCCTTTTGGTAGTGGCACTAAGTCCCATGTCTCGTTTTCTTTAAAGGCATTTATTTCCTCCTCCATTGCACTCAGCCATTTATTTGAATTGTGACAATTCATAGCATCATTGAAATTAGTTGGTGCAAGTTCTTCATGAATAGCCTCTGCTAAACATGCGAACGCACTATTCGCTTGAGAGCGATGAGCTTCATATTCCACTTCATAGTCATTGAATTTCACTGGAGGACAAATTTTGCGGACTGGACGACGAGTTTGAATTTCAGTTTGGTTATCGGAGTCATTTTGGTTATCGGAGTCATTTTGGTTATCGGAGTCATTTTGGTCATCGATCTCGTCTTGATTGAAATTAGGTTCCGTATTGTCACATGCTGGTAAATTTTCAGTACGGTCACCTTCTATTTCTTCTAAGTTGTTGTTAAATTCGAGTTTAATCAAGTTGTTTGTTGTGCATAGTTTTTCTGGACGAAAATCAACATTGCGTGATTTCATTACACGATGTTTTGATGGCACCCATACTTTGTAACCATCTTTATCGTTTACGTAGCCAACAAAATAACCGAAGACAGCTTTATTGTCGAATTTGGAGCGAAATTTCTTCGGTACATTTACGTAGCATTCTGAACCGAAAATGCGTAAATAGTCGAAACTGTTAAACTCTCTGCCGGACCATAGTTCGAATGGCGTTTTACCTTCAACACTAGACTTTCCAGTGCGATTAATCAGAAACATGGCGGTTTCACGCGCGTGAGCCCAAAATGATTTAGTTAACTTGCTGACTGATAACATTGAACGAGCTAGTTCTACCACGTGCCGATTTGACTGTTCTGCGACACTGTTCTGCTCAGGCGTATCCGGACATGTCAGGTATAACTCGATACCACGATCACGTAGCTCTGTCAAAACTGAATTGCAATTAAATTCACCACCACCATCTGACCGAAAATATTTCACTTTGTGACCAGAGGTATCACACTCTTTCAAGAATGTTTTTAAATGTATAACCACTTCTGATTTATTCTTCATAAAGAATACACGAACGAAACGCGAGTAGTCGTCTTTAAACACTACATAATAACGGAAGCCATCAATAGAATTTACACTCATTGGACCGTTCACGTCAGCATTGATCAGTTCACCAACAGTTTGCGGACGATTTTCACGTGAATGAAACGATTTGCGGTGTGATTTACCGAGAACACAACCATCACAAAACGATGTGGTGTCCGAACACTTAACTGTTACACCGTAACGAGATAGCACATTACGCACATGACGTTTGTCTTGGTGGCCGAGTCGCTCGTGCCATCCCTGCAACAGTTCTTCTGAGGTTGCTAAGTTAACCTCCACTTGTGAGTTCGGAGCACTAACACGCATATCCATGATGTATACAGGACCGTTGAGTGTTCCGGTTGCGACGACTTTGCCATCACGCCGAATGACTACGCCCTTGCTGTCGAAAGTGATGTCATTTCCATATTTAGCTGCTTGACAAACAGAGAAGAGTTGATGTCGGGCATCTGGTACATACCAAACTTCATTTAAAGTAGCGGGCAACCATCTATTATCTACTTGTACTTCGATATTGACACTACCAGATCCATATGCAAGAATAAACTCGTTGCCAGCTGTTTGTACACGTTGCGGAATCAGGAACTTCTTGTATGTAGCAAAATGCTGTTTGTTTGTTGATATATGGTGTGTTGTACCGGAATCCGAAATCCAGCTATCAGCGCTATCAAAATTTGTATTAACTACCAAACCGGTAGCAATAAATGTACTGGGTTTGCTGTTCTTCTTCGAACTGGAGTCGGAGTTGCTGTTGCTGACAGTTGCCTTCGTTTCCTCTGCAGCAATACGTTTTCGGCAATTTGCAATAACATGCCCAATTTTCTTACAATATAGACAAGAACGACTTTCTCTCTTTATCATTTTGTTAAAATTTGTTGTCGACTTGTTTTGGTGTTGTCGTTCATCTTGTCTCGACTTTGCATAGAAAGCGCCAACTGTTTGAGACTGTCCGTGTGTCACTAGCGAATTCTCAATCGAACGCAAATTTTCAATGAGAAGTTTTGTCGTTTGCTCGCTTTCCGGAACACCAAGTGTTTTAAAAATGCGATGATGAAGCAGCGAGAGAGGGAGTGTTGTATTTGGGTTGCTTTTCTTCAGTTCATCACATAGATCTTCGAACATGTTCGCCAGTCGAGATGTGTGTTTGCTGACGGAAGTGACGTCATCTTTTGTTGTTTCGAAAAAACAATCGAATAACGTATACAGGCGTTGTAAATATGACTGTTCAAATACTGATATGAGAGTATTCCATATTTCTTTCGCGTCAGTTTTCTTACGAACATGAATGGCCGGTTCTTCATCCAGTGCTGTACCGATTATACGGGCCGCGCGCGCGTTATTCCTTTGCCAACGCCGGTATGAGTCGGACGGTTCTGCATCGCCTGTAGGTGCTGTTGGATACTGGCGTATACCGTCGACGATCGAGTACAAACACTGTTCTTTTAAACAAAGTTCAATTTGCCATTTCCATGTTTCCCACTGTTCTTCATTTTGTAATTTGCGAACTTTTACACTAAAACGAGCACTGTCTTCGTTTTGCATTGTGTCGGCCATATTGTTTTTCAGTTTCTTTTGTGTATAATACTAATGTCCCGATTAACTAACACTATTTACCGAAAATACACTCGAATGCGTAACTAGGCCCATAACCTGTTGTGGTAAATAATGATTCAGACATTTATACACTAATTTATTAATAAACAACAAGAACTAATACAATTATAATACAATAGGCGATGAACATAAAATGTACTTAAATGAACTGTCTAAAAACAACTACTGAGCATTAACAACATAGACACAGATTAGGTCGTGTGGTTCACACAGAACTCAACAGATGGCACGACCTGTACTAAAAAAACAAAATATATTCTACTACAACAGGTTATGTTTACTTATTTTAATAGAAACAAATCCCTTTAAAAGAAAGAAAGTATTGTTCGATGGGTTTTGCTGATTATGTCGATGAGAATGGTGAATTACATTTTGGTTCTTGGAGGGATGAAGCTTATTTACCATCTTGCCGCAAAGTAGGATCAAATAATTATAAAAAAACATGTACAAAAAATAGAGATGATTAAGTTTTTCCAATTTCCTTTCGGCAGTATACAATGTCAAGAACGTAATTTATTATTTGACATGTAAATAGAATAATTTTAAAATAAATATAATATAGTGCATGTAAATACTAACCTTAATTTTTTAGTAGTAAGTAAAAATGTAACCAAGTAATTCCGTATTTGCGTTAATGTAGTGTTCGTTAGTTAGTGTAGTGTCCAGCTTAAGACTAGAAAGACAATATTTAGAAACATGTGAGAGATACATAGTTTATAGACTGTGATGTCCAGTGGTTGAATTAGTGTCTAGTGAAAAGAGTCTCTCCAGTGTTCAGTAATTTGTAAGTTTATGTAAATAATGTAAATATTAAACCGTATCATAATTAAAGTAGATTAGATAAAATGTTGACTTTAATTGAACAACCCTTAACTCCTTCCAAAAATCATAGCAACCAGCTAGCGGACAAATAAGGGAGGTCCAGACTTGATCCGCTCGCAAGTCTGGATACTCGTAATGTGAGAGATACCTAGAGTTTGAGGGATGAGAGTAAGTACAAATGAAAATACTTAAATTCAAAAAGCCAATCGTGACATTACGCAAAACAAAGAATTGGCTGATTACGAAGAAAAATTATTGCCATAAAATTTAAAGCAGATCTGCACACGCTTTATACAAGGGTTGATTTTGAAAGTGCAAATGGTGTGATACCTCTACTTGATGTCATTATAGAAAACAATCTTCAAGAGTTATTTTCGGAAACGCTTAAATTAATTACTGTTATTTATACAACCGTTTCCATAGGCATTGTACTACAACATTACGTATTAGACAATATATTGAATATCTCGTTTTCTTTCATATAATGTACGAAGATATGATTTACTCTTTTAAGAATAAAAACCTGATTTTATTTTATGATAATAATAAAATGAGACAATTGCAGAGATTGTCTGTAGCTGCAAACGTTAAATCGTCTGTACCTGCTACTTGACCGCTGAGCAAGGGCACCGACGTGAGTTCAATTCCTGCTTATGTCAAATAATTTGTGTAAAAATATTTATACAAATTACAGATTTTGTTTAGCCGTTCGCAACCGGCTTTAAACTGTAGGTGCCTTTTTATGTACGCTAAAAAATGGACGTAATACTGACCATATTACTCCTGAATGTAAATAGATTGAAAACATGTTCACGAAACCTGGAACCAGGAGGCCTTGGCTCATTTCGGGCTGTCTCGGCAATGATGATGATGATGAAGAAGACAGCTAGTTGTGACAGAACGGTAACCCGCCGTTTCTCAGCAACGCTACTGGAAGACCACCGTCTATGGTTTATGTTACGACTCAAGTGAAACATCTGTATAAACATCTAAAGCGACATTCCAAACTGCACCTGTATCTATCAACACATGTATCCTAAGCCTACCATACACCCCGCCCCCATTACCTGTATTATATAAAAGGGATCAAATTAAAGGCTACGAGTCAACCGTTAACCGTCCTTTAAACGAGTGACTGCAGAGAAACTCAAAAGTAAGCACTGACACTGGCAGCAAAGTGCAACAACAGGCCATCGCCGTCCACCAGCTAACGTAATGCACTACAACGAGAGGCCGTCTTAAAGACTACATTCCACTGAAACCACGGAAGAAGAGGACGCCGCTTAGAACGTTATACGCTAATTCAGAGATGGAGACGCTTCTCGATACACATACCCTCTGGAGCGCGTGTATCTTGCGTGTTTTGGCGTAGTCAACATCGCCGTTATCATCGCGCGCGAGTAGTTCACTCCATCTCCCGTCCGCCCAGAGTGACCAAAGAAAACAGAGACGCAGAAGAGTTAGTTAGTTAAATTTTTTGGCGCACAGCAACGATGGTTATTTACGCCAGAGACACTGGACATCGCCTAATAAGAGATTAAGACGATTTAAAGAAATACCACCCATGAATAGTGTAAAATGCGTGTAAATAAAGTGTAAATTTGATGCGTGATTTGCGAAAACATGGAAATCAACAAACAACAATTCGCGAATTCATGTAGAATATGGGGGAGAACTTCAAATCTCTCACTCACTCGGGAACGTCGTAGAGAAATTAAATAATAATACGGTAAAAAAGCCTACGCATCGGTGATAGTTGCGGCTACTACGACGTGTTCGCCGAAATTCTCGATTAGAATTCAGTTAAAACAACAATAACCGTTGAAGAGTCGGCTCAGACACCTGTAGAACGACCAGCGTCATATTCTTACACAACCTTCTCTGGGGGTCCACCATATTCTGAAAAGCCGCGGTTCAGAGGAAGTAACAGGAACCCCATAACAATCGGACGGTCTTGAGGGATACTTTAGGCGTGCACTGTTACGTAAATTATTTCGTAACACAATATTTATATAATTTTGAATTTTGTACGCGTGCTGCCATCTATGTAGAACGTGTGAACTAACCGATCTTTGGATCGATAAAATAGATTGCTTAGAAACAAAATGGGCTTGTGTTCTTGTCATCGATTCGGAGCGGTCGACGTTCGACCTTATCTTAGATCATCCCTTCAACTGGCCGGATTTAATTCAACTAAAAGGCATAAATTGATCGAGATATAGTTCTTCCATCGACTGACATAAGCATTTTGTCATATTGAAGGCGTGTTACATCTAAACGCGTAAGTTTTTCATTTTCAAGATATAGCACATGGTTATAAGTTGTTTTCGTTAATTTTCTAGCGTTATTTTGGACCGGTAGGATCATTTGGAAACTGTTATTGTACCCTGCTGAGTACGTGAAAAGCATTTATAGAGCCGTTGTTTGTCTGGGAGACGAAATATTATTCCGTTGGAGTTATTTTGGGGCTAGCGGAGATACATCAGGCAATGTTTCACTGGAGCATCTGGAAGACTCAACCGTAGTTATATTTTATGCAAAATCGTTATCTAGAAGACGACTTGTATACAGATAAGTGTTTACCGAAAGTTTTAAGCTCAGTTGTACGTGGCTATAGAACTTGTGACACACGTTTTTGGCGTGTATTTGTGTTTATTTAATGTAAACGAGTTAATTCGTTTGTGATTTATTGGTTTCCACGTTCAAACGACCTTAACTTTCTATATAGATCTATGTAAGAGAGCTCTCAGGTTCTAATTTAAGTGTAAGTAAGGTTAGTCTCTCCAAATACTGTCGTAGAGCCATTTTGTCAGTGAAATTTGAGTTACATTTCGGTTCGTGTTAGTACGATTTCGGTTTACTTGTACATTTGTTGTCCGTGGTTTAGAGTAGTGAAGATATATTATTGTTCATTTGGGGAAGGAGGTAGTCTGACGTTACTGTGTATCGTTCAGTTACGGGATATCGCATCCGTTCTCTCCCCAAGCGACCACTTTTATATCAGGAATACATCCGAAAGGATAGTTTTGATTTGCGAGCCGTACCTTTGGGTTACGTGCTATTTTGATTTGACGTTTCGAATATTTGTTTTGATTTCGATTCGTAAACGTCTTGTTTTGACACAATCGTGGATTGTTCGTTACGATTTTGGTCCTACCATTGCAACCTGTGCGTTTCGCATCCCGGCGTGCGGTTAAATTAGCCGAGTGGCTAGGGTGTAAATAAAGGTCTCATTTTATGAACCTTCGTCGTAGATAATGGAACTTGTATGCTTACATTCCGGCATTACAGTTAAAACAGCCTATTGGTTAGGAATTGTACCATTTCACTTGTCGTAATGACAGTTAAACTTTGTTTGATATTTTTGGGTCATTAGATATTTGGATTAGAATTTAAGTTCAGATTTGATCTGATGTAGTTTAAGTTAAGACTCCGGTCTTATTATTTGACAATTTTGTTATCACATTATTTAGATAGATCGAGACGTGGTCTCGAATTGTTTGACAATATTGATTAATAGTTATTGTATTATTTGTGAATTGATTCAGTATTCGTGTGTTTAGACTTTCCACTCTGGAAAGCCTAATCTGTTTAACTTCGAGTTCATTTATTAAATCTCACATTTTCTTTATTTTTTTATGAAAATTTATGATGTACGATACTCTTTAATAAAGATTACTTTATATCATATTTGTCGAGTATTGCTTGTTAGTCCTTTTGAGTCACAATGTATTAATCTTGATTTGGGGATAATTGGTAAGAACTACTTCTACTAGAAAAAGATTTAAGTTTATCTCCGGTTTAGTGACGTCAATCTAAACTTATGGCGCCCTTATAAATAAATATAGACTGTTAAAATTTCATCTCCCAGTCCTTGAGAATAGAATCTCTAACTTTACCCAGCTAGTCGCTAACCGGTCTAGTGAATGCGTTTTTGGTGGAACCTCCTATTTTGGATAACGCTTTACTTGCCAGATCAACTAACATCTACTTGATCATTTTAGTTATTGTTGATTTTGATTGATTTTTATTTTATTTTATTATTCGTTACAAAAATGGCGTTCAGCTCCTCTTAAATTTGTTACAAATTTGGCGCTCAACCCATTTTTCTTATTGTTACAGCACGTATTCCCTCAAAAGATCAGCTGGATGTAGCCATATATAGCCCGAACGGTGGGGCAATTGGCGGAAGTATACAAGGAAAGTTGGCACACCTAGGCGTACTTCAAAAACGGCATGATTACTAGATATTAGTCTATAGAGGAACAAAACAAACTCAACATCGATAAATTGGATGCTACGCGCGGGCCTATGATAGATCACGCATGATAGACGACATTACTCACGCACCCAATTCGTGAGTCCCAGAGAGTCACTATGTTGTCCACTGACAAATACAAACCACCATCAAAAAACACAACTAATAAGGACACATCACAAAAGAGAAATTGGTATCCAAACGACCAATTCAAGCCAGGGCACTACCATAATAATTCCTAACCAGTCCACCAAATAGCGAATAGGTAACAGTTAGTTAGTTACTTAGTTAAAAAATTTGGCGCACAGCAACAAAGGCTATTTGCATCGCGAGAGGTAACAACAACAAGTGGCTACCCGCCAACAAAACTCCGGGAAACGCGAGAATGGAGCGCCTGAAGGCCCACAGTCGCTTAATTATGAGTTTAGTAAGAAAGATTGGAATTACAAAGAACAAAGGATTACAAAATAATACCGTATATGCTTCAACAACACGTATGGTACAATCCGCCGGCACGCTTCCCGAAATTGAAATCAAATTACAAAATGGTAACATAATGGTCCTCGTAGATACTGGAAGTGAGGTAGCCAGCCTCTGTGAAAGCAAGGTATGGGGGAATATGCCAACAAATTACCGGTACTAACTGTGAACTCTGTTCAACTCAGAGGCGCTATGGGTGAACGCAGTACGGGGATTACAAAACAAATTTTACTGCCCACTCTCATTAGGGGTAATCTGTCTGTTAATACGAAACCTCATTAGCCCGTTTATTATTGGTTCCGATAGGTTAATGAAAACCCAAGCTAAGATTTGATTTCTCACAAATACATTGTCCTTTTATCTAGAAGGGCATACCATTCCGGAATGACCATACTACAGTAATAATTTCGTTAAAGATTGATAATTGTGATAATATTAATTCACATGAACATCGTGAGGTGACACAGGGAATGGGAGACTCAGCCTCATTTGGAAAACTTCGCAAAAAATCGCTGGAACTTGTAGATCAGGATAAATTGCTCAAAATCCTCCGGAAATACCACAAGATTTTTTCTAAAAAACCCGGGCTGACATCTCTACGAACACAAAATACTACTACATGATTATACTCCATTCATCAAGAAGTCATATCCAATTCCATTTGCGCTACGAGGCGCAGTAGATGATGAAATTAAAAGAATGTTGAATTTAGAAATAATACGCCGTGAAGGCTCTACTTACTGCAGCCCCACGATCGTCGGTAAAAACAAGGATGGGTCCGTACGTGTGTATCTGGACGCCCGTACGCTGAACGACCACATGATTCCAGATAGGGAAACGCCCATCGGGGTACAAGAACTGCTACAGCGGTTTAACAACATTGCTTATTTAACCGTGATTGATCTTACTACTTCATACTGGCAAGTGCCTTTACACCAAGAGATCTGCCAATATACCTATTTTATTTATAATGGGCGCAGCAATCTGTATCCAAGACTCCCATTTGGATTAAAAACGGCCGTGGCCAACTTTACAAGGTCCATATATATAATTATTAATGGTGAGTTTAGTCAACACTTAGCGATAGCTTTAGTCTTACTCATATATTTTAATTTTATCCTTAAAAGATAAAGTATCATATCACTACGAGCAAGTTCATACAACACATTTCTTTAATTTTAGTCCTATGGTTCTGGCCTTGAAAGTTAACTAAATTCTAACTTTCCTAGGTCTAGGAGTAAATCACGTTAAACCGCACCATGCGCGTGCGCGCACCCTGACTTAAATTCTAACGGGATATGTGTCATTACTGTCTCATTATTATTTCTCATTCATTCTGCGCCACTTCGTTTGTTTGGAAATCAGTATTGCGTTATTTTTGTTATTTTTGTGTTATCTCTTTGTTATTTTTGTGTTATCTTGTTGTTATCTTTTTGTTATTTTTTTTGTTATTTTTGTTGATAATGAATCAAGTTTTTGATGACGGGGCCTTAATAGATTTAGTGAGGCAATTTCCTTGTCTGTATTTGTCGTCAGACAAGGATTTCAAAGACAAGTTAAAAAAAGAAAATGGATGGAACACAATTGGCGAAATGCTGGCCGTTGAAGGTAATATTTTAAAAATAATTAATAGAGTATAGAGTGTAGAACAATTTGATTATTTCAGGATCTGTGTGTGAACAAAGATGGGCCGTTATACGTAGCCGGTTCAGCAGGGAAAGAAGGAAGATGCTGAACTTGCCTTCGGGATCTGGTGGATGTTCGTCAACCTGGCCGTATTTTGAACAATGTGGCTTTTTAAACTCCATTGCAAAACAGAGAAGGTTAGTTTATATTTTTATTATAAAACAATGACTTTACAATATTAATTTATTGTCGGGTAGCCAGTTTAATGGCCGGTTGCTAAAGTAAGAATTATCCCTAACTCAAGTTAAAATCATTTGATTTTTTATGTTGTAACTTATAAAAACAAATGATTTTAACATGAGTTAGAGAAAACTCTTACGTTAGCTACCCGACATAAGTATAATAGGTGTGTTCGTTTGTGTGATCTATATTGCTTAAGTCGAGCAGTTAGATCATGATCGTGTGGCTGCAAGAGCAAGTTTGAACTGTGCTGTCCGATCTTCACAAATGAACGGCTATTTGCCAAAGAAAAAATAATGTTTATTTTTGTTAATGCGTTTTTCTCCACCTAAACATTTCCTACTGCAATTTCGTAGGTAATACTATTTAAAAAGAAGATCAGTATATTTTTTGTATTTATTGATTATTTTTTTTATTTGTTCACTAACCAGATCCATCTAAAATGTAATAATTATTTACAATATTGCGTAAAAACCTTTAATGATAAGTATTTTGTATGGTTATAATAACATTTTTCAAAAAACTTCTTTATTTAGAGGTTATATTTCCTGCATACCTCTTGAGACCGAGCAAGTTTAGCTTGCTCGATGTGATCTAGCGTAAGTTGCTCTAGACAAACGAACACTATTATATCAACTATTACACAAACGAACGCCTAAAATTTTGCTAGACTTGCTCTATTTTGATCTAAGCAGACAAACGAACAGACCTAATAAAGGCTTCCACAGACTCGGTCATTGTTCCCGCACCCGTCTGTTGAAAGCAGAAACTAGTATAACAAAGTTTTGAATGTTTTAAATTTTTGCAAAATACATTGGATAGTTATATCTTTACATAAATTAATATTAATTAATACAAAACTAATGTAAGTGTTTGTGATTGTTCTAGAACTGTGGGCAACATTAAAATGGTGTCGAAGAGTGCCCCTCCGACGCCCTTAACCGCAAATACTTTTGCTTGGGAGTCGGTAACCAGCGTCCTGGCGGAAACAGGGCAGTTTCCGAGCTGCCCAGACCCAGAGCTTCTGTCAGATCCAGACATAGTCGAGGAATTTGACATTGTTCTGGAATCTGTACCAGAAGTTCTGGAGGCTGTACCAGAGGTGTCACAGCCATCTACATCTGGGGGAACTGCAAGTGCTACCCCATCTCCTCGACAACCAAGTCGTTTAGGCCAATTAAGGAATGAAGCGGTGAAATCAAAGACCAAGAAGAAAGACTGCGACCAGGCAAGTGCTTTTGCCAGCACATTAGAAGGGGCACTGGAAAATTTAAGTAGTTATGTGCGAGAAGAAAATTCTGCATTGGAAGAGACAGATGAAGATTTTGCATTTGGTCGCAGTCTTGCCATATCACTGACAAAAATAAAAAGCAGGAAGAAGAAACTTTTACTAAAAGCAAAATTTTTGCAGCTCATGGCAGAAGAAGAGAGCGATTAATTTTATTTTATCTTAGAGTATCATAGTTTTTTTTTTAATCTAGTTTTTATATTATTTTTGATTAGTGTATATATTTTTTTTTAGGTTAAGTTAATTCTTTTTTATTACATTTATATATAGAAAAATCTACAGGATACAAAAAAAAACTTAAATTCACTAATATTTTAGGTGGGTTCGGGAAGCAAGCTCGGAATGCTCTGAATCACTCTGCTTGATTCCAGGGCGTTCGAGGAAAGGACTGAACGCATTTCTTCAAGCGGTCTGGAGTTAAACAGAGTAATTCGGAACACTCCGAACTTGCTTCACGAACTCAATATGTTTTTTATTGTATCTTGTAGATTTTTAATTTTTTACTGTCATATTTTTTAAAATAATAAAAATATTAAAAACTTGACTTATTATTTATATACACCCTGTAAAAAAATTGGTGGGATTGAGGTTGAAATTTAAAAAAAAAACTTTTGTTCCACAATAAAAAATTTAATAATATAATAACATCCTGACAAATATTTAATTATTTTGGTCAGGAACTGACCCTCTCTACACAGAAGTCCATTGCCATGGCACACAACCTACATCAGATACAAAATAATCTGCAAGATTGTCCCTCATTAATTGAACAGACCTGCTGGCATTATTTGATCCTAAACGACCAATAGGCCTTAAATTATTGCCACCTTGCCGCCAAATTCCTGGCTGTACTGTACCATTTTCGTCTTCACAATCTGCATAGCCAGTGGGGCAATATCTTCTTTCTGCCAGGGGAATATCTTCTTCACTTCTTTGTATGAAATTATGCAACACCACAACGGCTTGGGTAATCTTTTCACACATTTCCACACTGGCAATAATTGGACCCTTGAGAATTTGCCATCTTTGGACTAAAATGCCAAATGTATTTTCAATTATACGTCTCGCCCTTGACAAGCGGTAATTAAATACATTTTTTTTTCCCCCTAAATGTGCTCCAGGATAAGGTCGCATTATATGCTTGTGTAATGGGAATGCTTGATCTGCCACTACAAAAAAGTCCATTTTCAATGTTGTTCTGTTAATATTGTTTGGTCCTGGTATATTCAGATTTCCTTGAAGCAGGGCTTGCCCAAAACCAGAATTACTGAATACAGCACTATCGTGGTTACCCCCAGCTGCACTGATATCTACGAGGATAAAACGATAATAGGCATCGCACATTCCCATCAAAACTAAACTAAATGATTTTTTATAATTAAAAAATGTTGATCCGGAGAACTTTGGGGATTTAATTTGGATATGCTTTCCGTCCACCGCCCCGATGCAGTTTGGCATATTCCACCGATTGTAAAATCCATTTGCAATGGAACTCCACTCTGATTGGGTTGGTGGTACCAATACTTGCGGAGATAATCCTTCCCATAGAGCTTCACAAGTCTCTTTTAAAATCACATGTGCAGTAGCCTTGCCCACACGATAGCTCCATGCTATTTCTTGCATCGAAACGCCAGAAGACAGGTAGCTAAAAAATAGTATTTATTGTTTATAATAAATATGGCACACTTACTGTAATGTCATCATTAATCGATGGGCAGGTGAGAGATGATATTTTTTTGTAGCTTTGGTCCAACAATTTCTAATAAATATTTGAACATGTTTGGAGTCATACGTGTGTACAAAAAGTACTGTTCAAAATCCTCTTCTTCCGTTTCCATAGATTTAACCAAAGTTGCAAAACATCCCTCTTTGTCGCGATTTCTATTTAATGGACGAACTTTATATCGCCGAACTACCTTCTTTTTCTTTATCATACCATGATAAACAAAAGCACCCATCGTGGCCAACATAAGGCCATAAATAGCAGCAACTCTTCTAGACTTATTACGGTACATGTTTACACAATGATATATTTCTCAATAACCAAAAATTTTAATTTTTTGACATTTATAAAAATGATACTATGCGCATGCGTTAAACTCGACGTTTCATTGGTTACTTGTTAAAAGTTAAAACTCGTTAAAACATTGTATAAACCCGTACTCATTCAAGACGATTAAAGCCAAGACTAAAACTAAGAGTAAGATTCAAATTAACGCAACAGCTATCGCTAAGTGTTGACTAAACCCACCATAACTCAGAAGTTCAAGAGCTCACCATTACTTATATAGATGAAGTTTGGCATTTATAAAAACTTATGTTATGTTATTCTTTTCGTTTAACAAACTAAATGATTTCGATAATTATAATACTAGTGCCCGTATTCACCAAGACCTTATTATTGGTCCAATAGTTATGGGAGCCATATAAGCTATGGGTCCCATAATACAGTTTGGTATTCACCAACCCAAATCTTTCAATAAATAACTATTGGGAGATTTAACAAGTTGCCATAGTTATTTTTCATTTTTATGTTGTAATTCTGTTAAAATATAGGGCGAAACTGGTCAATATAACCTAAAAAGTTTATTTCATATTTAACGTGTTTAGTGGTGTTAAAATTTGTAATTTTTATTTAAAATGGAAAATATTAACTTTAATATTGAAAAAAAATTATAAAGAAAAAGAAGTAAGAATTTTACAGAGGGAGAAAAGTCAAATTTATTCGATATAATTAAACATTATGTTGATAAAGTTGAAAATAAAAAACAGATATATTAATTGTTAATGATAAAAGACAGGTGTAGGACGAAGTTAAATTAAACTCCATCGCAACCTCAGGAGAAAGATCTGTGAACCAGTTGATGTCACTATACGATGAATTAAAAAGAAAATCAAAAAAAAGGTTTAGCTAAAGACAATGTAGCTTTTACTAATAACTCTTACGATATGGGTGATATATTTTAATTTTACATTGTAGGTGGAGGGTTATAGAACTGGCGGAGGTGGTTTTATATATAAAAAAAAAAAAACAACTACATTGGACGAAATGACAGTGTCTTTGACTCCAAGTAGGTTTGTAAGTTTACGTAGTGAAGTAGATAGCAATGTGAAAAATGATATACCTTCTACATCCTACAGTATTATTGATTTGTCAATTATAGAAAATGAAATTAGAATAGTTACATGGCCAGAAGAACAAGTAAGTTTATACATCTGTGGAAGGTTTTTCTCTAATACAGTGTACTCTAGATTGTAATGTAATATATGTATTGATCGAGAAACAATTTATCGATTATGAAAATGGATCGAAAACTATTGATCAAAAAAAAATTACACAAAACAATTTATCGAATAGGAAAATTAAGCGAAAACAAAATTGCAAAAACTAAACGTAACATAAATCTAGTTGAAGTGATTATAAGTGACACACCAAAAAAAAAATGAATAAAATTTCTAAAAAAGATCCGGAACGCAATAAATATGGACTTCAACTAAAAGCGTTGAAAATTATTAAACAGAAAGAAGAAGTTGTATTAGAAAGAGCTGTAGTTGATTTGGAGACATTAACAAACTGACTAATGTGTATCTTATGATAACTAAATAAATATATAAGATCGACAAAACTAAGCAACATCATCATTGTCCAATTCAATCTTCTGCAATCAATATCTTTCAATCTCTCTACGAGATCACTTCACTACGTCAGTTTGGTACTCTACCAATGTACTATATACGAGGTAATTAAATAAACTATTATATTAAGTGTACATCACGGTTATTTATTCAACTCCCTCTGATACCCATTACAAAATTTTGGTGTCAGAAGTGGGATTCTTCGTAAAACAACGGTTAAAAGTAATCAAAGTTACGTTCAGCGTACATTACAAGACCGGTGACTTCTAAGTCTTTAAAACTACGCAAGGATCCATAAAAAGGGTCTAAAGACGAACCAAGCAGCTGTTTCAAGCAAGACAACTCTAATCCTGTTGTCCGAGACGCAAAGGCGGACCTCAGAGGCTACAGTACCAGTCGAACCAAGCAGCCGCACATGAGAAACAACCAGCTTATCCTGTCAGCAAGCCACGAAGCCAGCTTCAGGTCAAAACAAGCTCAACATCTCCAGCAAGTCGTTCCGTGCCACGGAGCCGACCCCAGGTATCCAGACCCGAGTATCAGCGGTATCCAACCATAGGCAAGAGACCATGTACACCCTATATCTACTTCTACTGTGAGTACTTATTTTTTACCCCCAAGTGAAAAGTGCAGAATCCAGAAACTCAAATTCAGAACCTCAATTACATAATCTCTAAATCTAAGTAACACTGTTGTCAGGAATTATTGTAAAACAATTATCCAATAATAATCTCATTTTTAAATCAATAAATTCAACATGGCAACACATATATCTATTGAATTGGCGGAAAAAATGCTATCCAAATTTGACGGTACAAAATCAAAATTATAGGAGTTCATTAACAATTGCAGTAAAGCTTTTTCCTTAGTCTCTCCTACTAATAAACCTATCTTCTTTGCGACCATACAAACAAAATTAACAGATAATGCGCGAATATTAATCCGGAACAGAAATTTCTCAGATTGGCCGGAATTAAAAACACATTTATTAGACACATATTGTGAAAAAAGAACAGTAGGCAATTAGAGCTTAATTCTTGTCGACAAAATCATAAAGAGAATATCCGATCATATTCTTCAAAAGTAGAAAATTGTTACATTAAACTAATTAATTCACTGGACGATGACTTAGAACCAGCATCGCGATTAGCATGTGTCAACTTACTAAAATCCCGAGCCCTTAATGTATTTTTAAACGGTTTAAATAAAGACATTGCTTTACTAGTAAAATCACAAAGACCTACGGATTTGGAAGAAGCGATATCATTAGCGTTAAACGAAGAACAAGAACTAGAATAGAAATATCCAAATATCAATAAGTTAATAATTCAAATCCTAAGCATTGTACGTTTTGCAATCGAACAGGACATAGTAATTTTAATTGTTTTTATAAGCCAACTAGGAGTAACGTTAAAATAAAACAAGAATCCAACGTACGTCATTTTAATAACCAACAACCACCTCACAATTCATTTAATGCGAATAAAAATTTTTCAAATAATCCTAATTTTCAAAATCGACAACAAAATCAACAGACTCATAAACTATGCAACTATTGCCAAAAATTTGGGCATCTTTTATCCGAATGCAGGAAGAGAGAGTATCATAATAAAAAACGAAATGAACAACCTATCCAAAATCAAAACTTAATTAATCATTTAAACTCCAACGCCCCCCACTTCACGGCTGAAAGTTCGAGGACTGCAACAAATCAAGTACAGGCCGAATTTCATATTTAAATCATTTGACAACATCCACTTACGTGCAATTAAAAGCACCTCAATTTCAAAATGTTACTAAATCTTTCCTAATCGACACAGGCGCAGTTATTTGTCTATTAAAAATTTCAATATTAAAATCAGATGTAAAAATCTTTGAAGACGAAAAAATAATTCTCAAAGGCATTGACAGTGATGTTCTAACACCGACAGAAACAATCGGTTACATTGTTTTAACTATCAACATAAACGGGCAAACTATCAATCAAAAATTTCATGTTGTAGACGATTTATTTCCCATTCAGTATGATGGCATAATAGGCAACGTTTTTTTAAAAGGAACAAATAACAAAATAGACTACTAATTAAATGAACTAACAATAAATAATCTTAAAATTCCCTTGTATCATGGGAAATGTATCATGTATCATGCACAAAATGTAAATTCTAATAGTACTGATGTCATGAACGAAAATATTTTTCCTATAATAATAAAACCGCGTACAGAAACTATTATTAGACTCAAAGTTGACAACCCTGAAAATAAGGAAAGCATTGTTGAAAATCTTAAAATATTAGAGAACGTATAACTATGCTCTAGCTTAGTTCGTGTTGATTCGCAAGGCAACGCGATCACTTCAATTCTAAATGCTTCGGAAAAAGAAGTAAAAATTAATAAATTAAATTTAACCTTTAGAGCCTTTCGTTTCTGAAAACTCAGAACCAATTCAACAAAATTTTGATACTGATCGTCTTAATAAATTAACAAATTCCATTCGAACTTCACATTTAAATCAAGAGGAAAGCGCATAAAAATAATAATAGGAATAATATAATAATCCCTAAAATAGTAATAGGAATAATATAAACGATGGTGAGAGTAGTAATAATAATAATAATGGTACTAACAATAATGTTATTCATAATACAAATAATGAAAATAACTTTCAAAATTCTAGTGACGAGGAAAATCCATTTGTAGAACTTGTAATACCTGTGAGGAGAGACTATATAAACATAGAATTAAATAATAGTGGTAACAACGAAACTGCACCAGCTGTGAATGAACGAGAGACACTAACACCTGTAAATCAACCAATATCTACAAGATCACGTGGCCCAGCGCCAAATACCCCATGGATCTACAAGGGTAGAGTGTAAAAACAATTAGTAGTTAATTAAGGACAATTACAAAAGACTAGTAAGAACTAAGTGTGATTAATAATATAAATTAAAATAGTAGTGAAAAATTAATAACAATGAAGTGTATCGCGTTAATAACAGTTGTGCACGTGAGCATTGTTTGCGCGTTAATTGCGTACGACTGTCGGGGTCCAGCGACGAACATCACCGCAATCTCACTGAAGGATGTAGCGGAATGCCCAGACGAAAAGATGGGATACCAGGAAGAAAAACGCATTGTGCAAATATTCCAACAACGTGAAACAGAGTTCACAAAAATAAAGACATGTTTTATGGAAGTTACCAGACTAATATTTCACTGTGGGACACACAGTCATATCTCATAAAGCCTGGTTTATAATAAGCCCATAGCATAACTGCATATGCATTAAACAATATATTTGACCCTTCAAAACATCTGTTTATAATAAACAGAACAAAGAGAGTAGTGTAATTTTTATGCTTATGTTCCATAACATATCTATTATAAACCAGGCTTTAGTGCATCAAAGTATATTAACTTACGTACATCAAATAGGAGCAGAAGGGTGCAAAGGAATGCATGTTTACAACATGTACAAAGGGTTTCAAGGTCATGTACTAAACAATATCAAGCTGAACGCAACCACGTCAATATCATTGACCCTAGCCGGAAAAATTGACCTGGATGGGAGATGCGACGGAACTATTTACATTGAGGCCGGTATTACCTGGCAAAGTGTGGTAGTCAAGGCAACAATCAAACTGAAATTACGAGACTATTTAGCTAGAATCAAAATGAAAATATAATATCCATCAACCAAGGGGTGAAATGCGCTTATAATGAGGGATATTGTTTCGATGCAGAAGAAGATGAAACCGTATGGGAACCAATTATTTACAATGAATGCGAAAATTATGATATATTATACACCGGCCCTGCAGGTATTGTAATGGAAAAATGAATTAACAGGAGGAATTATAAAAAGATATGCAGTAGTAGAACAAGAAAACAAAATTTTTGCACTATCATTAAAACGAGTGACGGAATTTTGTTTAATTCGTGTTTGGACAACTGAACACCCACAACTATTAGTATCCGTAAAAGTATCAAGAGAAGAAACTATACAAAAATCATCAAGAGGCAAAATAACAGAAGAAATTTATTTAACATCGTATGTCAACAGTAAGTTTATGTACGTCGAACAATCATATAAAGGAATAATAAATCAATTATATGTTGCCACAGTGCACAGGAGATGCCTTCTACAAAGAGAAATACTACCAAATAGATTGGCAAATGCTATTAGTAACCTTATAAAATCAAACATCGGTTATGTAGGCAAAGTAATAGGGGAAGTATTGTTTATATTAAAATGCCTACCGAGAGTAGTCACTGTGCGAAGAGAAGCAATATGTTACAACGAGCTGCCCGTAATGGCAGATAATGAGTCACTGTATATGTCGCCAATATCCCACATTTTGCAAAGACACGGAGAAGAAATTGAATGTAGTATCGTACTACCGCCACTATATCATATAGAACAACAGTAGGTAGACATGACGCCAACACCCACCTTTGGGATTATACCAAATGAATTAGCCGTTAATACAGAACCAGAATTAAAGTTTAAACCCATTCAAAATCTAGGCGCCGGAGGACTCTATACCGACGCAGAAATAAGAAAAGCGCAGGAAGCCATGTTATTTGTATTGTAAGAAAAAACAGCCGTGAATAACATAATAACCAGTAAAGTGGCAGGCCAAACTATCGACTCACAAGGACTAACAACACTAAACCTCTTCTCAAAGGAATAAATGCAAAAATTAGCACACAATACAACTAAACAATTATAGGGATGGATGGAATCCATTGGCACATTCACAAGTGGAATATTGGGATTTTATTTCACATTTCGCATAATAAAATTTATAATAGAAGTGGTCATAAACTGCATCATAATACACAGAACAAAGGGATGGGGAGTACAGATGATAGCAAGCCTGTGGGACGTCTTAACCTTTTTTGTAATAAATAGACCACAGGCAGAGACACTTAAGACAGATAATTTCGACATGTCGCTAAGAAATTATGGCCATACGTGTGAAAAAGATTCATGTCAAAGAGAAAATATCGCAGGTCCAGCAATAAATAACAGCCCTTACAACGAAGTAAGTGTTCAGCTTGAGGAGATGGAGGGGAAGGCAAAAGAACTTTAAAAACCCTGAAAAACCAAAAGGCATATTAATAGCAAAAGTTACGTCCTGAAGCACAGAGTTAATTTTTCTTCACATAATAATTATATATTTTTTTTCTATTTTTTGAATTTGTATTGTTTCGAAGTCACTATAGACTATAGAAGTATAAGGGCATTCATGCTAGCCGTCAGATGCGAGCCAGTCCCAGCTATCCGAATACGGAAGCTGAGAGAAATGATGAAGATACTTAGGGCTATAAGGGCATATGACCCAAACCTGCACCCGGAGCAGCAATGCAGGCTTGAGGAGCTGGCGGTAATCATAGACTTATTAACGATGGAAAAAGAAAGAATGGAAGAAGATGTGGAAGAATGGCAATAAAAAAAAGAAGAAAAATAATAATAATAATAATATTAATTAATAAAAAAGTGTTAAGTGTAGTGTTAAATATGTGCGACGATAGTTTTTAGTGTTAAGATAGATAAGTACATGTTAAAGTGGAATTTAACAAATTTTACCAAGCGAAACGAGGGAGGTAAAATAAAAAGTAACGTGAAAAGTAAAAATATACATTTTTCTT
This sequence comes from Liopterus haemorrhoidalis, assembly GCA_963971575.1. Lineage (NCBI taxonomy): Eukaryota > Metazoa > Arthropoda > Insecta > Coleoptera > Dytiscidae > Liopterus > Liopterus haemorrhoidalis. Next base: position 21,917,846 of record OZ020612.1, on the reverse strand, counting down.
GCACATTTTGTTTTTATCCGATTTGTTTCCTTAAGAATTAATTTTTCTTGTGTGTCATATTTGTTTGTTAAAATTCTGTAAAGTCAGTTTGAAATTTTTCCTAGTAAAGTGAGATTTGTCGTTAACTTAGAAATTGAATTCTAGCTTAACAATTTGTTAATGTTACTATTTTGTGTATGTTTTTAGTAACTGTGTGTTTTTCTTGTAGTTTTTTTTTTAAATTGTTTGCTATTAATGCCAGCAGGGTGAGATTTTATGTATTGTTTAGTATTTGGAAAATTATAGGGTTATATTTTATTGTAATTTCTAATAACGGATAGTTGTATGTGATAAGAAATTTTAAATTAAATTTTAAGTACGTAAGGGAAATTTGAGTTATAAAATAATAGTATTTTTTTTTTTTTTTTTGTTTTCGAGTGATATAAATAAAACTGATAAAATTTCTTGTCACATCAACAATTTCATTGTGTTAGTGTATGTTAATTATGCTATGATATAATTTTCTCATTACTTATTTTTTTTTTTTTTTTGGTTTTGTCATTTTTGTGTTTTGTTCTCTGTACCTTTTTTTTTTGGTTTTCTATGGTTACTTTGTGTATGCTTTGTGTATTTTCTCAATGTTTTCTTGTCTTCTTGTATCTTTTATTTTATGTTCAATATAAAAAAAATTAAAATATTGTTGTCTTCTGTCAAATAACCTAAAAATAATCACACTCTCTTAAAGTCAAGTATCATATCACTGGGTCGGGTAAAGTTTTAATAGTTATAAAAATTTTTTGATATTAATTTTACAATTTTTTCACCTTCCTTTTCAAAAGTTAGACTATCATAAAATATACGAACAGGGGTTAAAAGGGTTAATGCAAAAGTGTTGTTAAATAACAATATATTCTAATTTAATAATAATTCAGAAATAAAATTGCATTATTATTTAAAATAAAATTATTCAATTAGTTAAAAAAATATTCAAATTATTCAAATATAAAAACTAATCTATTTTAAGATAAACATTCTCAAAGATTAGTTGAGCTATCACATATGTTTCTATTTAAGTGTTAAAAAAATACGGAGTGAATTACGGTCGTATATTGTACGATTAGTTTGAAAGAACGTTATTGTTTAGATCAAATAGCATGGTCAAATGTTTATATAGATCAGGTGATAGGTGACAATATATTTTCAGTGATATGGACCTCGTAGTAATTAGAGTCAAAATTAATTACTTGGGTTTATAATTTATTGATCATAGAAGGATAAGTTTATAAAAGGGTTTTGTTGTTAATGTGGAGAGCTGATTATTTTAACAAGGACAAAAAAAATGGGGTCAGAGATCAGATTATTAGTTTAAGAAAAGAGTTGGAAAAATCTTGTGAGAGGCAAAGGAGTCATGAGTAAACCGTCACCGTGTACGGACGAACCTCCCAAGCATTTTTGGTAGAGAAACCCGGTAGTTTGTAGTGGGTAAACCAGAAGTAATCTGGAAGTGTTGAGGACAGTTTAGTGAAATAAACGAACATCGTTAACGGGTTAAACACCGTGAGTGTTGTGAGGTGTTTAGCGGCTTGTGAGGTGAATACGGTGATTGTGAGGTTTTGTGTTTGAGTGTCTCTCATGGGATTTTATAGCCAGAATTAAATTGTAAGTTCTAATATAATTAATAACCTTTCGATTTTAACTAAACATTAAACGTAGATTAAGTAAAATGCAGACTTTAATTCAAACACCCTTATTCCTCTCATAAATAATCTAAGCAACCGACCGGCGGATCCTTTAGGTTTTCAGACTTGATATCGCTCGCAAGTCTTGTAATCCACTATGTGGAGGGCCTTTCAAAGTAAGTACCATGAAGTACAAATGAAATTATTTAAATTCATTTAGCCAACCTTGATGTTTCGACCGATCCTAGAAATGCCCCTACAAGACGTCCATCGCCGAACTTGTGGAATTCCTGAGGAAACACTCTGTTGCCCACTTTCAAACACAAACAAACAAGTCAAAACAACGAAAAGTAAGGACACAACGCAGAAGAGAAATTGGTATTCAAACGACCAATTCAAGCCAGGGCACTACTCTAATAATTCTAAACCGTTCCACCAAATAGCGAGAATGGAGCGCTGAAAGGCCCACAGTCGCTTCATAATGAGTTAAACGAGAAGGAGGGGCCCATTACAAAGAACACAGGACACAAAACAACAACGTATATGCTTCAACAACGCCTACAGCACAATCCGCTGGTACGCCTCCCGAAATTGAAATCCAATTACCAAATGGTAATATAATGGCTCTCGTAGATACTGGGAGCGAAGTGACCTGCCTCTGTGAGAGCACCTGGCGAGGCTTGGGTGAATATGCCCACAAATTGCCAGTACTACCTGTGAACTCTGTTCAACTCAGAGGCGCTATGGGTCAACGTAGTACGAGAGTGACAAAACAAATTTTACTGCTCACTCTCATTGCGGGCCTAGAAATCACATTTTCCTGTCTGATCGTGCGAAACCTCATTCGGCCGTTTATTATTGGATCCGACTGGTTAATGAAAACACAGGCTAAGATATGTTTTCTCACAAATACATTGTCCTTTTATTTAGCAGGAGAACTACGGAGCATACCATTCCGGAATGCCCATACTACAGTAATAAATTCATTAAAGATAGATAATTATGAAATTTTTAATTTACCGGATAATGAACAACATGAGGTAACAAGGGGAAGGGAAGACTCAGCCTCATTAGGAAAACTTCGCGAAAAAGTTAGCGAGACGAATCTGGAACCTGTAGATCAGAATATATTGCTAAAAATTCTCCGGAAATACCACAAAACTTTTTCAAAAAAACCCGGACTGACACATCTTTACGAACACAAAATTTTACTGCATGATTATACTCCGTTCATCAAGAAGTTATATCCGATTCCCTTTGCACTACGAGGCGCGGTAGATGAATAAATTAAAAGAAAATTAGATTCAGGAATTATACGCCGGGAAGGCTCTGCTTACTGCAGCCCTATGACCGTCGTTAAAAAGAAGGATGGACCCGTACGTGTATGTCTAGACGCCCGTACACTGAACGACCGCATGATTCCGGATAGGGAAACGCCCATCGGGGTACAAGAACTACTACAGCGGTTTAACAACATTGCCTATTCAACTGTCATACCTTTACACCAAGAGAGTTGCCAATATACCGCTTTTATTTACATTAGACGCAGCTATGTGTATTCAAGGCTCCCATTTGGATTAAAAACGGCCGTGGCCAGCTTCAGAAGATTCATAGATATAATTCTTGGTCCAGAAGTTCACGAGTTTACCTTAACATATATAGATGACCTTCTGATCGCTTCACCGGATCTCGAGACACATTTAAGGCACATAAACCAGGTACTAGCACGATTGGAACGCGCTAATATAACAGTAAATCTAGAGAAAACGAGATTTATACAGTCAGAAGTTAAGTTCCTCAGACACATACTGTCTACGAGAGGTATTTCTCCAGACCCAGAGAAAATAGAAGCTATTAAAAAATTTCCTACACCTACGAAAATAAAACATTTGAGGACTTTTCTCGGGCTGTGCAACTTTTATCGCTGATTTTATCAGGATTATAGTGAAGCTACCCAGCCTTTGATGCACCTTTTACAAAAGAGCCCGTGATTGCTACTTTGCCGGTGAAAGGCACAAGTAAACTTAAACAAAGTTTACTGAAACTGTTGGAGGTACAAAGGACGGATCCCCGACTCTGTGAAATTATAGATTGTCTCAAAAATCCGAAGCCAAGCAAGCAACATAGACTGACTCGGCTGCTAGCATGTCACAAATTAACAGAAGACAGATTGTTCCACTACAGTACTTTTCATGATAGGTGGACTATCGCGGTTCCACAAACATTAATCCAGAAGCTAGTGAGACATTATCATTTGGAGCTGGGACATGCATGTGCAGGAAAAGTGCACTTAGTAACGAAATAATCTTTCTACTTCCCTTCATTTGACAAACTAATAAGGCGGTATGTTAACTCTTGCGAGCTATGTCAAAAAGCAAAACGTCCGAATAAGATACTTGTGGGTACATTGAACTCTAGTAGTCTAGTAGCAGGAGACTATTTTGGGCCGCTACCGAAGTCCAGAATGGAAGCAACCGCTTCAGCTAGCGTGAAAAATATCATGGAATTTTCAAAAGTAATTAAACCATCGGTAGTTCTTAGTGATCATGGGACACAGTTCACTTCAAAAATCTGGACCGAACGCTTACAAGAACAAGACATCCGGACAACGTATTCCTCCATAAGATATCCGGCATCAAACCCCTCCGAGAGGGTAATGAAGGAACTTGGACGACTATTCCGGACATACTGTCATGCAAAACCAACCTCATGGGCTTTTTACGTCACAGATATCGCGGAATGCCATAACGCTTTACCGCATACTAGAACGGGTTTTGCTCCCATAGAAATAGTGACGGGCGAAAAACCAAAACGGTTATTCACTAAAATAATCGAGAAATACCTACCGGAAGTGTCTAGGGAAGAGCTAGAAATTATAAGAGATAAGGCGTATGTGCGATTGCAAGCTGAAGTCGAGTGACGGCGAAAACGAATTCCAACGACTACGGCCGTGACATTCAACATTGGAGACCTAGTTTTATTAAAAACTAACCCTGTCAATTTGCCGACAAAATAAACCAAAAATTATGCCTTTTATACGAAGGCTCGTTTGAAATCATAAATAATCTGTACCCAAATACCTATTTATTAAGAGATCCGAAAACAAATAAATACAGAGGCGTTTTTAACATATCTAATTTAAAACGTTACATCATTTAAAAGAATAAATAAAAGGAAAAAAAAACGCACAAAGAATCTAACGGTCGGGCTATTCATTTGTTTACAAGCCGATACTCAGTGCGGCTGAGACCTGTCAACAGTTCTCGGAATTTTACGACCATAAGGAACGTTAAGTGACCCACTGTACGGTTCTTGACCTGGGCATGTAAAGGGAAAAAATATCTCAAGTGTCGGCAATAAGTTATTGCAAGTGTCAAAAGAAAAAAAAATATTCAAAGATTCAAGCAGCTCTGAACCAAAATGCGTCAGTTAAGTCTCGAGTCTGTAAAGATGTTCCTACGTCCCGTGGTAAATCACCGTAAAGCAGATTTGCTAAAGGAATTATTTGGAGAAGACGCACTGAAAAAATACGATGTCAGGGAAGATATAGCCGAAACACGGATGCCCGTGGAGATCCACACGCCGTCCCGGGCTATTACCCCCGATATAAGCACGGAGGAAAGCGTTGAGAGTTGGGTCCTGAACCCGATTACTTACGAGAGGGAGTATCGGAAAATTGAAGGGAGCCGTAGCCTCTGGCTGCGGTTTGAGTTAGCGGGGCTGTTGGTTAACAGCCGGAACGGACCGAACATAAGGATGCCGGAATTCCAGAGTGTGACAGCGCAAATGAGACTGTGGACAGAAGAAGGCGACTCCAAGAGAATAGGGTACTCGTCGTGAACCCGGAAGCACGTACAAAGAAAAAACCGAAGTACCGACACATGGGGAGGACGTCACAAACCCGACGCCGGCACTTAAAAAAGATATTGAGGAATGACCGTCAATTGTGGCCAATCCCAAAGGCCCCACATCAAACAAGTTCTAAACCCTAATCCGACTCTATTTCTTCACATCACTATTATTTTATTTTCACACTATTGTTATTTTATTTCTTTCTAATCTATATAAAATTAAATAACTATGTATATCAATAAATAATACTTATCTATCAAAGTGGTAATTGGTTTTTTGATTTATTGCCCGCATCCCAAAACCCATGGGGGAGACTGTTACGGAACGGTAACCCGCCTTCCGTCCGCTACGCCACTGGAGTATAGCTGTCTCTAGTTTATGTTACGGCCCACTTGAAACATCTGTGAACTGCCATCTGGACCAACATGCCAGACGGCACCTGCGTTCTCACGACACATGTGGCTTTACCCTATCATACACCCCGCTTCATCACCTGTATGATATAAAAGGGGTGGAATTAAAGGCCACGGGATCAGCCGTGAACCGTCCTTTGAACAAGCAACTGAAGAGAAATCCCAAAGTAAGCTCTGACACCGGCCCAGTGGACTGGCAGAGCAGTGAACAGCGGTTACAGCAGGCCGGGGCAGTCTAACAGCCAGCCTAGCGGACTACAACGAGAGGCCAGTCGTAAGGACTACATTCCACTGAAACAAGGAAGAAGAGGACGCCGCTTAGAAGGTAAGGTATACATCCGTCGTACGAACGTACCGCTACTAGAAGTCGCCGGGTCATGATAATGTTCCTGCTGAATTGATTAAATATGAAGGTGAAAATTTCACTAATATAATATACGATCTTATTACGAAAATCTGGAATTCATAGATTGTACTGAAACAGTTTCGGGATGCAAAAATCACTCCAATATTTAAAAATAAGGGTAGCAGAGCAGACTGCAACAACTACCGTGGGGTAAGTCTTCTCTCGGTTGGAGGAAAGATATTAGCTAAAATTCTCCCTAATCGGCTAAGCATCGAAATTAGCGACAATGTACTACCAGAGTCACAGTGCGGATTTCGCCCTTACAGAAGTACCAACAACTTGATATTTGTAACCCGTCAATTGTTAGAGAAAAGTTGTGAACAAAATGATGCTGCAAAAGATTTTGGCCTTGCAGTAATTCTCGATAAGACGTTTATCCTGTCTAACCAACCTCAACAAATGCATAAGTTCTACCTCGCTGGCATCGAACTTAATGCAAGAGGTGAATGCTTTCAAATATCTCGGTAACATAGTTACATCGAAAGGCACGATCGATGACGAAATTAGCGAGAGGATATCTTTAGCTACCGCAGCGTTTGGAAGATTGAGTCTGGAATGTCAGAGGTCTACAGTATCACACCAAGATAAATGTTTACAAGGCGGTGGTCCTCTCAGTACTCCTATATAGTAGCGAATTTTGGTGTCTCTATCGTAGACACATCAGATTGTTGGAAGGATTTCATCAGAGGTGTTAACGATCTATTCTGAAGATTAAATGTTAGAATTACGTGCCTGATAAGGACATTCTAAAAAAAGCAGGCATGTTGAGCATTGAAGCTACCTTAATCCAGAAACATCTGAAATGGACAGGACATGTAATTAGAATGCCAGATAACCGTATGCCTAAGCAAGTACTGTATTCAGAGCTATCACATACCAGTAGAAACCCTGGAGCCCCGTACAAAAGATATAAAGATATGATCAAGAGTTCACTCTAATCATGTCACCTCCCACATTCATCTTGGGAAAAGGTATGCACTGATCGCTCAAAGTGCAAACATTCGGTGTCTTGGGCAGTGAACCAGTTTGAACAGCAGAGAATAACACTAGCTAAAACTGCCCGTGCTCGACGGAAAGACAGACTTAATAGTATGCCTGTGTCATCTGGAGAGTATTTGTGCTGTATGTGCGGAAAAACGTTTGTGTCGCGTATTGGACTCTATAGTCAAGAAAAGGCACATTCAAGAAGGAATGTGTAGATTTATTAGCAAAGCACCCATCGTCGTTCGACGGGGTTGGATATATGAGTTTTATTTAACAATCTCCAAAAAACCCAAATTCCAACATAAACCAAGATAAACTAAACCGTCGCCGCAAGAACCGTTTATGCCCCGGTTATATTTCTAGCTCAGTTTAAAATAAATAAAATCTGTATAAATCATTAATTTTAAAAGTAGTTTGGTTCCATGTTAGTAATGAAATAACGGAATTTTGTGAAAAACTTTTCTAACCTAAATTTTCCAGTCGATACCAATAAAAATACATTACGGAAGAAATAGAAGATATGAATGAGATTAATGAAATATTAGAACAAAAACAAGAAATTGAAATTGTGCAAAGGATCGCAATTGTTCGAGGCCCAGGCCAATATCGAGAAAGAATTAAGCAATTCAATTATTGGAATGATGATGATTTTTTAAACACTTCAGATTTAGCAAAAATGTTGTAAATATTCTATTAAATTTAAATGAAGAAAGAATCCGAAATACCACAGAAAGGAATCATTAAGTTTCTCCTACAACTAAGTTGTTAACAACTTTAAGATTTTATGCTGGAGGATCTTTTATTATTTATGCAAGTGATTTTTGAGGAATTCATAATTCAACCAGCAACAAAATTATAAAAAATGTAAGTCAGCAACAATGAAGAAATGAAAAAAACAAAAGTTGAATTTTACAATATTGCAAAATTTCCTCTGTGCATCGGTGCAATTGATTGTAGTTATATAAAAACTTAATCTCCGGAAGGAGCCAAGACTGAACTGTTCCGCAATAGAAAAGAATTTTTTTCAATTAATATGCACACCATATTAGATGCTAATTTAAAAATTACAAACATTGTTGCATGATGGCCTGGTTCAGCACATGATGCTAATATATTTCGAAATTCATATATTCGAAGAAGATTCGAAAATAATGAATTTGGCGAGAATTTGATAGTTGGAGACTCTGGATATGACGTTACACATTATTTGATGACCCCATTGCAAAATCCTGTGAATCGTGCAGAAAACCTTTACAATGAATCTTTGATTCGTACTCGGAATGTAGTGGATCGAAAATATGGAGTATGGAAAAGGAGATTTCCAGTTCTCGTATTAGGTCTACGGTTAAAGTTTGATACAACCATAGCTGTGATTGTAGCTACAGCCAGAGCCGCAGTAAGGAAAACTTGGGGCAAAACTGCGTATTGGCGCCCCTTGGCAAATAAATGTAAGTGTGAAGAGCAAAAAAAAAAAAGGTCCTCACCTCCCAAATTCCAAGTGAAGAGTAAAAAAAAAAAGATCCTCACTTTCGCAATGTGGCGCCCCTTAGTCAAGCTCATCAGTGTTCCTTAGAGCGCTTGGGGCCATCGCCCCCTACGCCCCCCCTTACTGCGGCTTTGGCTACAGCAGTTCTACACAACATAGCTTGTGAATTTAGAGACGAAGTTCCCCCTTAGATGAACATGCTGAAGAAGCAGTCAATTTTGTAAATATCGTTGATGAAATAGTAACCCCAAATGAAAGAAATAGAGTAAGAAATCGTATAATTAATAATCATTTTGCCAATATATAATTTTCAGATATTTTGGCTGTAACTTTTTTGTAGAATATAATTACAGAAATACAAATAAAAAAAAATATTAACAGTAAGATTAAACCAATATTGACAAATCGGGCCTTAGTTTTTATGATTCAAGGTTTAAGAAAAAAAAAAAATAGTAGCAGCCAATTTGTTACTATTTTACGAAGGATGGCATTAAAGCATTTTTTTTTTATTATTGGTTTTATATTAAAACATTTACTAATAAAATTTATTTTTAAGAATCGATGAATGAAGCTTGCATTAATATTTTAGTAATGGAAACTAGAAATATTTACAATACTTATTTTAACATTCATAATAAAATAAGTTACCCGTTATATCGTTACTCATTTTTTGAAAAAATATGTTAGTTAAAATTTTTGGCACATAGCAACGATGGATATTTGCGCCTAACGCAGCCAAAAAATAAAAATAAATAAAAAATACGATAAATGCTCTGTTTAATAACAATATTACTTTTAACGAAAATTAAGCAGCGAAATTTGAATACATTAAAAGACGTAGGGACAATAATTCTGCCCAAAGATTCCGAATATTATTTCATGGAATAAAAGATTATTTTTTAAAATTGGATAATATATGCCCACAAAACGAATATGTCAATTGTAGCAAAAACTGTGATCTATGCTATAGCGGCAGCAACTAATTCCATGTGTCCCGAAATTCTTTTTGACTCGCTAAATACAACAAAATTTAATGAAAAAGGAGAGCAATATATACGTGTTGTACTGAAAGGATTTGAACATTTAAATTATTATACAAGATGTTAGTAAGACATATTCCTGGAAAATCTTAAAAGAAAAAAACATTTAAAGAAAAGAGTACTATGCTATTTAAAAAAGTTTGGGTCCAAACTATAAAAAATGTAATTAGTGAAGTATGTTTATCTAGTTTACGCGGAACTAGATTTTGAATTAAACTTGTAATTTAAGACTAGTAATTTAAATGAGGTTTTTGATAATTTTGTTCAGCACAATCCCACTGCAATCATTAAAAACTCATTAGCTCATGACAACTTACAAAAATAAAAATTCCATTTAGTTCCGCTTAAACTAGTGTTTTTGATTTTTCGACATTTTTCATTTCTTGAGAAATGAAAAATTAGACTTATTTTCTCGAGATCTCGAGAAATATAATTATTAGAATATAAATATATTTTTTAATGTTGAAAATATTGTAGAGGATAAAAACATGTTACAACTTTAAAGTAATATAGTATTCATTTGAATAACATTAGAATAAATGGATAACGGGGCTTTAAAAGTGATTACGAAAACAGCACGTAATTGCATATTAATTGAAAATACCAATAATATGTATAGAGAAATTTTCATAAAATTAAAAAATTAATAATGATAATAATTATTATTTTATTTAACTTGTAGGTAATCTTTTACATAACAGTTTTACACTGAACATGTATTCTTATATTTAAATTACAATAAGTTAATAAATTAATTAAGAAGTACATTGTTTGCTGTATGAAAACTCCCTCTGATATCCATTACATATATTATTGTATTTGATATTTCTACTATATTACTTTTAGGTATCTTAAAAATGAAAAAAAAATATTATGTTTTATTTTAATTATATTTAAATAAATATAATAACAACGTTTAAGAATTCCATTCTTAAACATTGTTATTATACAATAAGTACATACTTGGTACTTTCACTCTGAGTGTTCATGAGTCATCCTCGTGATTGAGAACCTTTGCATTGACAAATGTAGATAAATAATCAATAGTATAAAGTGACCAGGGTGGAAGGAACTTGAGGTCAGTTCAATATCTCAATAACTCAGTATCGTTCAGTATCTTAAGTTCATTTAATCATACATATGACAACGAAAACCTCGACTTCAATTTAAATGTATTGTGAACTGTAATAAATTTTATTTATAATATTCACATCTGATGGTTTGTTTTAACATCCTTTGATATCCATTACACAATGGAGAAGCCAAAAAGATCGTAAAGATCAAATAGTTTTAACCAGGATGCGTATTGGACAAACGTTGTACACGCACAAACACATCTTTGAACATCAAGAACCACCAGAATGCAACATCTATGATAAAAAATAATGTTAAACATATACTGACAGAATGCGAAAAATATCACATACAAAGAATGAAACATAACATACCAAAAACACTAAAGGAAGCTCTGAAGAATCAACAGGAAGTTGAAGTAAGCATAATAAAATATCTCAAAAATTGCCACCTCTACAACAAAATATAATGTAAAATTAATAATGTAATAATTAAATGTACCCGGTGCCAATAACCTTAGTTATTGAAGCTTAAATATATTAAATAAAAAAAAAAAAAAATAAAAATTAAAAAAAAAACAGTACAGTATTTGTAAAAAATGAGTTGATACCTATGGTTTCGATATAATACTTCAATGGAAAACAAGCCGGTCCGTCCGTCTGTATTTCCTTTTTGTTTAGTTTCTGTTGTATTATAACTTGTGTCTTTTGTTACAAATTATATTAACATGTGGTCAATTGTATTTATGTGCAAGTATTTGACAGGTCAAGCAAATTTTCTCATGGCACTTCCGCCCTTTCGAAACTAATACACTTTCTCGGGCACTTATTTTAATGTGAACCATATGTCAACCAACAAATATTTCGAAATGAAAACTAAAATATGTTGAATAAGTTCAAATTTATATATTTTTTTAAATGTGGATGAAGAACAGTGTTTTTCCAAAATTTATAAAATAAAAAACCACAATAAAAACATTTCAAAAAGAATTAACAAGTTGAAGATGAATAGGCTAAACTATGAAACAAGTGTTCTCTACAGTAAACGGAATCAACTTGAATTACAAACTTATAACTTACATTTAAAACTTGCTTATACATGAGTGAATTTTATACATGCATAACTAACTAACTGCTCCCACATATTAACAGGCTAGGGATAATATGGCCCTTAATAAATAGATTTAGAAAACCAAATAGTTAAAATCAGTTCATCCGTGATAATGTTACACCCCCAATATGTAAATGGCCGACAGTAATCCAATACCTTCCAAGTTAAGTAATTTGTAGAGATTAGTTTTTGTGTATATATAATCTCGATAACGTGTTATTTCTGTCAGTTTTATTCAGCTGCTCTAGATGGCTACTTCTTAGCCGAAACGTACGTCTAGTGACAATAAAATAATTTATGAAGTAAAGATTTGTGAAGAAGTAAGTCTAAGTAAAATCTAGTAAAGATTAATCTTTAAGTTCACCTTATCGTAAACTTCACGTAAACTCAACAATTAATATTTATAACTTCCTGAGCACTCCATACTTGTTGTGCTTTCATTATTTTAACTAGCTATAATAAACAAGAACAACAACACCCCACAGAAACTATTTAGTCACATTAACATTTTATCACGTTCCCCAAATAAATGTCACACACATCATATTTTATTATTTCAGCCTGCAACTTAATCGGCCTATATATTCTTTGTAAAATATCTTAACTTTGTCTTTGTATTTTGTATTTGGTTCATATAACAACTCACAGTATAAAGAACCTGTGAAAAATAAATTGTTTCAATCAAAAATTACTTTCATTTATTTACAAACATATTTGGCGCAGTCGATAGGACATCCGAAAGCGAACGTATTGAACGAACGATTTTCGTTTTAACGATTAATCGGATGCATACATATATAAAAGTAAAATCAGTGAAAAATAACTGAAGAAAAGAAGAAATAAGTTCGAATGCAAATCGGACGCTGAGAACACAAATCTTTTATTTCTAAATAGAAATAAAAAAGGAAATAAATTTTTAGGTCCATATAAAATAACTAAAATATCAGAACGAAATCGTGTAGAAATACTAGTAATAAAATAAATGACACTTCAAAAACCGAAATTATACACATACAAGAATTGAGAAAACCAACCCCTGTTACTGGTTCATCATCTGTTCCACCGGAACAAAACTAGTTCATTAAATACAGGTTTCCATTTCTACATCAAACAAATAATTAATACTATTCAATATAATGATCTAATATGAGTTAAAATAAAGAGAATAAAATTGTAATCATATTGGACATTCCTATCGTAGAGATGGATAAATACGATTTTTACCATTTACACTCTACTTGCACCCGCAGTCCATTCATTTATAACCATAATTCCACAAGCCTTTTTCACCTTTCCTCGAGCAACACTTACATTTTTAATACGAAGTGTTTGGACTATAACAACTAAAAATATTTGTGAAAAGATTAAAAAGTGTAGAGATTTTTAAGCCTCTGAACTTCACATTTTACAGAATTACGTAATACAATAAACCTAAAGAACAATTAAAGAGCATATGAAAGATGCTAATACAGACTTTCATAAATAATTAATCTAACTATTTTTAAGATTATTAGCATAATTTTATTATTAAAATTAAAATAAGTTTACTTAAATAATTATTGAACAATTTAAAGGACCTAACAAACAAAAAAAAAAAAAACTTAAATATTTAATAATAATAATGTTCCAGTTAATTACATAAAACTACTTACCTATAATAATTCTATTGGTAAATCCATTTTTGATTTCATGTGGCCTGAACATATCCAATCAATGCTGGAAGTCAACAGGAAGCAAGGAAAACCGACACCGAGGTGGATCATATCAAAATCAGCCCCAGTGCATCGAACTCTGGTTATCCCCATAGTTCACTACAAGGGCGAGAGGTGTTATAATAAACAAGAACAACAACACCCCACAGAAACTATTTAGTCACATTAACATTTTATCACGTTCCCCAAATAAATGTCACACACATCATATTTTATTATTTCAGCCTGCAACTTAATCGACCTATATATTCTTTGTAAAACATCTTAACTTCGTCTTTGTATTTTGTATTTGGTTCATGTAACAACTCACAGTATAAAGAACCTGTGAAAAATATTGTTTCAATCAAAAATTACTTTCATTTATTTACAAACATATTTAACTAATAAAGATTAAGTTTGTAAGTAATTAAAGTCAAGTCAACAAAACCAAAATATAAAGAACTATTGTTCTAATATACAAACAAATCTTTTAGGCTGAGGCTGCATAATAATGCGGTGACATCATGGCGTCAAGCTTTCAGATAATATAAAATACTTATGCTGAAGTTGAAATCGAAGGAACCTACATCGAGTATAAAAAAGAATTTATATACCTCGGACAGGCCGTAACATTTCAAAGAGAAAACAATGAAGTTGAAAGGAGGATAAAAGCGGCATGGAATAAGTTCTGGGCACTTAAAAATATTTTGAAAGATCCACTATCAGACGTGAAAAAAAAAACATTTGATATGTGTATTATTCCAACGCTGACATACGGTTGCCAAACATGGGCTATTTCAAAATTGCAAGAAAGAAAAATACGGACATTTCAACTTAAAATGGAAAGATCCATGCTAGGCCTAACACTAAAAGATCGGGTAAGAAACACCATCATCAGACAAAAGACAGGTGTTTTCGATGTCTTACTTACCATGAAATCTTTGAAGTGGAGCTGGGCTGGACACTTAATGAGATCAGATCCCAATAGGTGGTCACGGAAAATAACGGAATGAACACCACGATATAATAAACGAAGAAGAGGTTGCCAACATATAACATGGAAAGATGAAATTGTTGGATGTGCCGGTCCATTGTGGACGAGGACAGCGCAGAATAGAGAAGAATGGAAGGTCTTAGGGAAGGCCTTTGCTCAGAAATGGGCTTTAAGTTGATTTAGTTAAGTCAGTCAATTAAATGTTATGTAATTTATTTATTTATTCATGTACATTTAGCTATTTTATCTTATTTTATATCATTTATATAATTTTTTTATATTATTTATATTTATTTTATATTATTTATTACATGCTATTTATTCACTGATTGATATACATTTTGATATTTTATTTTTTCTTATATCATTTATGCATTTTATATTTCATATTTTTATTTTATTTATTTTTTATTTTATTTATTTTTATTTTAAATAAATTGTTCCATATTATATTGTACTCTATTTGTCATATATATCAGCATAATGTATTTCAATGTTTTAGAAAAACTACAGGCTATTATTATTATTATTATTATGCTGAAGTAGTTTTTTTCTGGCTATGATTGAATAAAGATGTTTAAAGCCTATGTATTAGTTTTATTTAACAATATCCAAAAACGCCATATTCCTACAGGTTATGAACCCAGGCTAACCAAAATTGGAGAAATAAAATAGTAAAACAAATAATCTAGACATTATTTACAAACTCATTAATAATAGTGCTCATAGTGTTAGTGTTAACAATTTAATATTGAAAAGTGCATAACTGTTTCATTAAATAATTACGTGACATAAAATAAATAAAAGAATAAAGAAAATCGAAACGAAAATTACTAAAAAGAAACATTTAAACGTTTAATGGTGAAAAATATAGTGTGTGGAAATTCTGAGTGAGGTCATTACTAGCAGAACTTGTGCTTAAAGTTGTGACGAACCCATGTTTTTATCTACATAAATAATATTTATATAAATTAAATTAAAATGATAATTAAATTAATAGAATATATATTTCTGGAAAATAAAAGAAAAAATAAAAGGTGGTAAGCGCCTAAGTGTGCGGATTACTTAGGTCATAGACAAAATAATAATAGGAAGACGTCTGAATCCATGGGGCAAAACTAGCACAGCATTGGTGTGCTAGTAAGCCAGGAATGCTAGTAATTCGAACTAATTAGTAGTTCGTTATTTCGAACGGTTTATTATGGTCAGCAGAATGCGCAGAGTTTGTAGGAGTTAGGAGCGTGTTAATTATTGAGCGATTGCGTCTGACGATAATAAACCGTTGTAAATAATTCTACGAACAGACCTTATACACTCAGCAAATAAAATGCTTATACATGTACAAACTATGCATAAACTATAAACATAAACGCCATCATCAGTGAGTATAATATCAAAAAAATATAAAAAGCCGCAAAGGCGGACCTCAGAGGCTACAGTACAGTCGAACCAAGCAGCCGCACACGAGAAACAACCAGCTTATCCTGTCAGCAAGCCACGAAGCCAGGTTCAGGTCAAAACAAGCTCAACATCTCCAGCAAGTCGAACCTGTCGTTCCGTGCCACGGAGCCGACCCCATGTATCGAGACCCGAGTATCAGCGGTATCCAACCAGAGGCAAGAGACCATGTACACCCTATATCTACTTCTACTGTGAGTACTTATTTTTTACCCCCGAGTGAAAAGTGCAGAATCCAGAAACTCAAATTCAGAACCTCAATTACATAATCTCTAAATCTAAGTAACACTGTTGTCAGGAATTATTGTAAAACAATTATCCAATAATAATCTCATTTTTAAATCAATAAATTCAACATGGCAACACATATATCTATTGAATTGGCGGAAACAGTGCTATCCAAATTTGACGGTACAAAATCAAAATTATAGTTCATTGATAATTCCAGTAAAGCTTTTTCCTTAGGCTCTCATACTAATAAACCTATCTTCTTCGCGAGCATACAAACAAAATTAACAGATAACGCGCGAATATTAATCCGGAACAGAAATTTCTCAGATTGTCCGGAATTAAAAACACATTTATTAGATACATATTCTGAAAAAAGAACGGTAGGTTAATGGCAATTAGAGCTTAATTCTTGTCGACAAAATCATAAGGAAAATATCCGATCATATTCTTCAAAAGTAGAAAATTGTTACATTAAACTAATTAATTAACTGGACGATGATTTAGAACCAGCATCGCGATTAGCATGTGTCAACTTACTAAAATCACAAACCCTTAATGTATTTTTAAACGGTTTAAATAAAGACATTGCTTTACTAGTAAAATCACAAAGATCTACAGATTTGGAAGAGGCGATATCATTAGCGTTAAACAAAGAACAAGAACAGTTATCTAGAATATCCAAATATCAATCAGTTAATAATTCAAATCCTAAGTATTGTACTTTTTGCAATCGAACAGGACATAGTAATTTTAATTGTTTTTATAATCCAACTAGGAGTAACGTTAAAATAAAACAAGAATCCAACGTACGTCATTTTAATAACCAACAACCACCTCACAATTCATTTAATGCGAATAAAAAAATTTTAAATAATCCTAATTCTCAAAATTGACAACAAAATCAACAGACTCCTAAACAATGCAACTATTGCAAAAAATATGGGCATCTTTTATCCGAATGCAGGAAGAGAGAGTATAATAATAAAAAACGAAATTAACAACCTATCCAAAATAAAACTCAATTAATCATTTAAACTCCAACGCCCCCCACTTCACGGCTGGAAGTTCGTAGACTGCAACAAATCAAGTACAGGCCGAGTTTCATATTTAAATCATTTGACAACATCCACTTACGTGCAATTAAAAGCACCTCAATTCCAAAATGTTACTAAATCTTTCCTAATCGACACAGGCGCAGATATTTGTCTATTAAAAATTTCAATACTAAAATCAGATGTAAAAATCTTTGAAGACGAAAAAATATCAAACGGGCAAACTATCAAAAATTTCATGTTGTAGACGATTTATTTCCCATTCAGTATGATGGCACAATAGGCAACGATTTTTTAAAAGGAACAAATAGCAAAATAGTCTACCAACTAAATGAACTAACAATAAATAATCTTAAAATTCCCTTGTATCATACACAAAATGTAAATTCTAATAGTACTGATGTCATGAACGAAAATCTTTTTCCTATAATAATAAAACCGCGTACAGAAACTATTATCGAACTCAAAGTTGACAACCCTGAAATTAAGGAAGGCATTGTTGAAAATCTTAAAATATTATAGAACGTATACTTATGCTCTAGCTTAGTTCGTGTTGATTCGCAAGGCAACGCGATCACTTCAATTCTAAATGCTTCGGAAAAAAAAAAAGTAAAAATTAATAAATTAAATTTAACATTAGAGCCTTTCGTTTCTGAAAACTCAGAACCAATTCAAAAAAAATTTGATACTGATCGTCTTAATAAATTAACAAATCCCATTCGAACTTCACATTTAAATCAAGAGGAAAGCGCATATTTAATACAAATTTGCAAAGAATATAATGATATTTTTTATTTAGAAGGAGATATATTAACTTCTATAAACGCTATTACTCACGAAATTCCTACTAGCTCAAATTCCCCTATCATGTCTAAAACATATAGATTCCCAGAGGTAAATAAAAATGAAGTAAATAGACAAATAAGTAAAATGCTTGATGAAAATATTATCAAACCTTCTACGTCACCTTTTAGTTCCCCTGTCTGGGGTAGTTCCCAAAAAAAAATCAGACGCGTCAGGTAACAAAAGATGGCGCATAGTAATAGACTATAGGAAACTAAATGATATCACAATAGGTGATTCTTATCCTCTCTCAAATATATCCGATATATTAGACCAATTAGGCCACTCAAAATATTTCGCAACCCTAGACTTAGCATCCGGCTTTCAACAAATCCAAATGCATCCGAAAGACGCAGAGAAAACGTTTACCGTTCCTTTAGGGCATTACGAATTTAACAAAATGCCTTTCGGTTTAAAAAACGATCCCGCGACTTTTCAGAGGCTAATGAATAACGTGCTTAGCAGATTACAAGGTTCCAAATGATTTGTTTATTTAGACGATATCGTGATATATGCGGATAATTTAGAAAATCATAACACAAAACTTCGCGACATATTCGAACGATTAAAAAATTTTAATTTGAAACTACAAGTCGATAAATGCGAATTCCTTCGGAGAGAAATCATGTATTTAGGTCATTTAATCACAGATTCAGGTGTAAAACCTGACCCCAGTAAAGTCCAGTCCGTCCGTAGCTTTCCAGTAAAAAAAAATGAAAAAGACATAAAATCATTTCTCGGTTTAGCAGGTTATTAAAGACGATTTATAGAAAATTTCAGTAAGATATCATTGCCTCTCACAAAATTATTACGAAAAGATATAGAATTTAATTGGACTAGCGAACAACAGCAAGCATTTGAAACTTTAAAATCTAAATTATGCGAAGAGCCTATACTACAATATCCCGATTTTGAAAAGGAATTTATCTCAACTACAGATGCTAGCAACTTCGCTATCGCAGTCGTTCGTTAAATAAATCCGAAAGTAATTATACTACCACTGAAAGAGAACTTCTTGCTATAGTCTGGTGTGTCAAACATTTTAGGCCGTATATATACGGAAGGAAAATTAAAATAGTTACCGATCATAAGTTTAATAAAACGAAAATATTTAGATGACAAATATACAGATTTTCAAAATAAAAATAGAGTCCAATACAATCAAAAAAAGTTTGAAAAACTAAGAAAGTTATAATTTTTAGGATTTTACAGGTATGACCAAAAATCCTTATACTGTCACTCATGTGTTCGCCTGTCTGTCTGTCTGACTGTTTCTCTGTTTATATTGTCGGTCTGTCTGTGTGTATGTATGTATTTATATATGTCTGTACTCAATAAAAGAAATCTTGCACAGACAAACACAAATAAATAAGATAAAAAAGTCTGTTCGAAAATTTGAACAGACTCAGGGTGATGGTAAGAGGCTGTAAAGGGCCAATTACCATCGAATATCACAGTTGAGAAATTGAACACATTAAAATAAGGTGCAAGAATTTGCAATAACTGTAAAGAAGGTGAAAATTCCGCACAACTGAGCTCTAAGCCCAACGCTAGTAGCGCTACATGCTTGGGTGAAATTATGTCAAAATTAAACGAAATTGAAAAGTCTGTTAATTTCTTTTCGCAAAAAATTGACGACTTTCAGACGAACTTTGACATGTTTTCTATTAAAATTAATATGATAGATCCTATTGTAAGCGAAGTTAATACACTCAGAATCAAAGTTGAAGATTTTGAACAACGTGCAAGGATTAATAACGTAGAAATTGTGGGGGTGCCGGAAAAACCGAATGAAAATCTAATTGACATAGTGGAAGATTTAGGACTCCAGTTAGACTGTCCGATTGTCGAGCAGGATATTGATGCGCTTCATCGCGTGGCTCCATTTAACGTTAACAGTAAAAATCCGAAAAACATAATCGTTAGATTTGTGTCAAGACTTAAAAAGGACAAATTTTTGGCCAACGCCCGCAAATGTAAGGAATTAACAACCGATCAATTAAAATTTAATGTGAATAAAAGAATTTACGTTAACGATCACTTAAGTCCAACCAATAAATTATTACTGAAGAAAGCTAAAGAAGCAGCATCTGAAAACAACTTCAATTTTGTGTGGGTCCGAAACTCCAAAATTTTCGCCAGGAAAAATGAAAACGCACCGATTTTCATTATCAACTCGGTTACTGACATTGCTAAAATAAAGTAATATCAATTTTTTCAATCGATGCAATTGTTTTCTGCAATTCTTATTAGAGTTCAATTTCATTATGGAAATAAGTGTTTATTACCAAAACGTTCGTGGACTTAAAACAAAACTTCAGACTTTATACAGTGAGCTGGCGCAAAGTAATTATGACATAATTTTTATAACAGAAACGTGGCTTAATGACTCTGTGCTTGATACTGAAATATGTGATTTAAACAGATATTCTCTTTTCCGTCGTGATCGTAATAATCCACATACTGCACAAGGTGGTGGTGTACTAATATTAGTTTCCAATAAATTTCAATCGAAAGTGCAGTTATCTTGGTGTTCATCAGCTGAAGACATTTGGGCAACTTTAATCACTTCAAATAACCAACGTATTCACCTGTGTAGTGTTTATATTCCCCCCTCGTCAGGCTTCAGTATTTATGAGAGTCATCTAAATAAGCTCTCTGAAATTTCAACTCTGTATTCTAATGACGGTTTTCTAATTATTGGCGATTATAATTTGCCAGATCTTGATTGGGTTGAAGAAAACAATCATTTAGTACCACTATTCCAAAAAAGATCTGATATACATATTGAATTGTCAAATAAATTGTCTTACTGTGATTTATTACAATATAACAGCTTTCGAAATAAGTCAAATAACATATTAGATTTGGTCTTGAGCTCTTTAAATCTCGATGTAAAGCTATGTCAATTTCCGATCAGCAAAGTTGACGTATATCACCCCGTACTGGAAATCAATTTTTCTCTTAATCAGTGTAAACACTTGTCACAACTTGAATCCACATCTTATAATTTTCATCTGTGTGATTATGAATCTCTCATTTACAAGCTCTCGGCTGTCAGATGGCATGATATATTAATTAATAATAATGATAATGTTAATGATAATGTTGAAAAATTTTATAGTATTGTATACAGTTTACTTGATACGTACGCACCCAAAAAAAATTATAGTTCAAGGAAGTATCCTAAATGGTTTTCATCTTCTCTTATAAAAATGATTAAAGAAAAAGATAAATTTCATAAGAAATGGAAATGTTATGGCAATGTTGATGACTATAGTGCATTTGCTGTATTACGCTCTAGAATTAAAATTCATATGGAAACAGATTTTACGACACATATTAACTTTATTGAATCTAAAATTAAATCTGATGTAAAGCATTTTTGGAACTATAACAAAACCTTGAGAAAGAATAGTTATATACCAAATGTTATGCATTATGGTGATAGCGAAGCTACAAATGGTCTAGATATTTGTAATCTTTTTGCACAGCATTTTCAATCTGTGTATACTGATTCGAAGATGAATCTATCGAATGCCTTGCATGATGACGGTAATGTCAACTTGTCTTCCATTACTCTTACTCAAGATGAAGTTCTAAACACTTTGATTAACATTGATATTAAAAAAGGTTGTGGTCTGGATAATATTCATCCTAAATTTATAAGGACCTGTGCATATTATTTGGCTTACCCACTTTCTATTATATATAACAAATCTTTACAATCAGGGATTTTCCCAGATATTTGGAAGAAATCATATGTTACACCAATTTTTAAATCAGGAAATAAATGTAGTGTCACAAATTATAGACCGATATCTATACTACCCATCTTTGGTAAAATTTTTGAATCTTTAATCGTAGATAAAATTAAAAATACTTTAAATAATATAGTTATTTTAGAACAGAATGGCTTTTGTAATGGTAAATCAGTACTAAGTAACCTTGTTCCATTTACTGAATTTCTTAGCTACAACTTAGACAACAGACGGCAAGTGGATGTTATTTATACAGATTTCAGCAAAGCATTCGATAGAGTTAACCATAACATTCTTATATCTAAATTATCAAGTTATGGGATACATGGCTCATTATTGCGTTGGGTTGATAGTTATATTAGAAACAGGTCGCAGTTTGTAACGGGTGTTTTTTTTAGAGGTATAGAACTTTAAATTGCAATAAAACAACGATGGATTATTCGATTGACATGAATTTTTTTTTATTCGAAAGATAATCTTGTAGCATTACATTAAATCATACCAACAAGACGGCGCAACATGTCACACAGCTCGTGCCACAATCGATTTATTGAAAGACACGTTTGGTGACCGCCTAATTTCACGTTTTGGACCTGTGAATTGGCCTCCAAGATCTTGTGATTTAACACCGCTGGACTACTTTCTGTGGGGCTATGTAAAGTCATTGGTCTATGCGGATAAGCCACAAACGCTTGACCATTTGGAAGACAACATTCGCCGTGTTATTGCCGATATACGGCCACAAATGTTGGAAAAAGTCATCGAAAATTGGACGTCCAGATTGGACTACATCCGAGCCAGCCGTGGCGGTCATATGCCAGAAATCATATTTAAAATGTAATGCCACAAGATTATCTTTCGAATAAAAAAAAATTCATGTCAATCGAATAATCCATCGTTGTTTTATTGCAATTTAAAGTTCTATACCTCTAAAAAAAACACCCATTAGTTTGCAATGGATTTAAATCAAGGGAAATTTTAGTCAAATCAGGGGTACCTCAAGGTTCACATCTTGGACCTATTTTATTTAATTTATACATTAATTCCATAGCCGACTGCTTTAAATACTGTGATTTTTTACTGTTGAAGGTTTTGTACCGAGTTTAAATGTCAAGTACAATTCATTAAAAAATTTGATAGGACACAGGCAAAAACGCGGAATCATTGACGGTATTGGTTCAATATTCAAAGTTATCTTTGGTACTTTAGATCATGAAGATGGCGTATATTATAATAAAGCCATTAACGCCCTAAATAACGACGAACAAGAAACTCGGAGGCTACTCAAAGAACAAACACTCGTGGTCAAATCTACCATTTCTAACTTTAATAGCGCTATAACTAATTTGAATAAAATGAATCAACCTTTTCTAAATTAAAAAACAATAATTACGTAATGTATACTTTTTGTACGATAGTAAAAATTATATTGTTTTATTTATTATATAGACTGTTTAAATTGCTTAAAAACAATGTTGTAGACAAATGTCTGACAACCCATCTTTAAATAATTGTTTAACTTTGAATATTTTTAAAAATTGCCAGAAAACAAAGAATGACGACATCAGTATCGAATTAAAAACCGAAACTCAATCCCTTTGTAGGAGCAGCAGGTTAGCAAAATTAAAAGACAAGCCTTAAGCTTATATTTTCCTTTATGGGGGAAGTTCCTGTCGTCATTGCTTGTTACTTATTATCATTATAATTAGATAAATGTATTTGTTATATTAATTGTGTTTATATTTGTGTTATGATATTTTTTCCACTCTATTATATTTTAGATGTTCTTAGAAATTAAAACAATTATTATTATGTTTGAATTTAATTATATTTAAATAAATATAATAAATATGTTTAAGGAATTCTAATCTTAAACATTGTTATTATTCAATAAGTACTTGGAACTTTCACCCTGATTGTTTATGAGTCAACCTCGTGATCGAGAACCTTTGAATTTACAAACATAGATAATCAGCAGTATAAAGTGACCAGGGTGGAAGGAACCAGGGCAGTACAATATCACGACAGTTCAGTATCGTTCAGTGTCTCGAACGAAAACCTCGATTTCAATATAAAATGTATTTGTAACTATAATAAACTTTAACTATATTCACATCTATTGGTTTGTTGTAAATATCCTTGATATCCATTACACATATAAGTCAAAATGATTGTTTGAAAATTTAAAACTGCACCACACTTTTATCTTGTTCAAAGAGTTTGATAATGAACATCAAAGACTGAAATAAATAACCAAAAATAGAGTTATGTTTCTCGCTAAAATTCACGACATCACTAATTTTGTACACTGTAGGACAGTGTAGGACAGACCGTTCGGCTTATGATCAACCGTTCCTGTCCATTCCATACATTTTAATGTGGAAATATTTCACATGATTTTTTACAATTCTTCTCCGGCGGACTACATCTTTCCAATAGCACTGTATGGTGTTGAGGCCTAGACTCTAACTTAAGAGTTAAGTAGGAGAATAGATGCCTTCGAAATATGGATTTATAGAAGAACATTGCACATTTCTTGGACCAACAGAACGACGAAGTTCTCACCAATATGGGAATAAAACTTCAATTAATGTTCCAATTTAAAAAGAGGAAGTTGGAATATCTGGCCCATATAATGCGTAATAATAAATACCATTTATTACGGTTGATAATGAAAGGCAAATAAATGGCAAGAGATCAGCAGGAAGGCGACGAATATCCTGGCTACGGAACTTAAGAGAGTGGTTTGGAATGTCGTGTTGAACTCAGGTAGGTACCAAACTGCTATTAACGAGATCATCACATACTGAAGAAGAAATAAAAACTGATCTCAAAAAACATAACGTTGCAGTATCGCGCATAAAGCAAATGGTGAAGAAACTATTGTTTGCAATTAGTTTTCCACAGGAACAATTTATTAATAATAAAAAGTTTTTATTAAGAATAAAAAATTAAATTTTCAAAATTAAATACTTATGTAATCGTGTCATACAATAGGAATCGTATAAAAATAATAATACTCTGATTCAGTATTTTAATACAACCCTGTTTCTAGACACTGTTTTAAAACCCCGAAATGTTTCAAGTTCTTCGAATCACATTATACCAATCCATGTAAAATTAAAAATGGCAAAATTAACAAATTGCCATTTATTTGCATGACACCTATAAAAAAATAATAATAATAATGAAAACTGATTGTGATTATTTTAGGTTATGGCCGTACAATTTTTATTGCACATTATTTCAATTATATTGATTGAAATCAGAATTTACGTGTTGTATATGACGCAGAGGAAGTCTACAATGTAAAATAAAATGTTTTATGTGGTACAGTAGAGAGAGAAAAAAAAAACTGACTCCATAAAAATGTATGCGTTATATTTACAAACTTATGTTTTAACGCCTTCGCCGCATATTATTACAAGAACTTTCCAAACTGACAATAGATCTTCGGAGATTGAAAATGTTGTTTGTACCTGTAAGGCAGGGATACTCATAAATGCAAACATATATCTGCAGTTTTATTACATTCTACAAGGAGTACATAGTTTTTCAATAATAAAGAAGAACTGTCGCATACCAATGTAACTTGGGAAATGTATATAGCAGTACCATTGAATAAAAAGACTAAAGGAAGGAGGCTATATGAATTATAACATTTTCTGACTAAAATTATGTCATTCCAAATACCACAATTGCTGTCAATATTTTGTTGTTTACGTATTAAAAAGTGATTATTGACATTTTGATAAATTATTGAGCATTTTGAACATTTACTTTAAGAATATTCATAATTTATAAATCATAAATAAAAAACAGGGCTAAAATAGTTTTTAGTTATTTTATAATTTAATATAAAATTACACATTTAACCTGAAATTTGGCATCTTGGCAAAATGGTTAGCTATACTGCATGTGGATGATCAAGAACACAAAATGCCAAGACTAAAGGAATAATTTTTCATTTATAAATATTTTCCATTCATATTATGTAGTTGAAATAATGAGATTTTTATAAATCTCAACATACACGTTACTTATGGACAATGGCGTACTGGTCATTATTTTCTACTATTGTGGAAGCGATAATTTCAGAAATAAAATTTCTTTATTATTTAAAATAAAATTATTCAATTAGTTAAAAATATTCTAATTATTTAAATATAAAAACTAATCAATTTTAAGATAAACATCCTCGGAGATTAGTTGAGTTTATTGTATATTTTTTTAGTTTAATGTTGAGAGACAAGGGTAGAATTTACGATCGAATATTATATGATTTGTTTAAAATGTTGTCACCGTTTATCTCAAATACATGGTCGAATGTTTACACAGATGCTGATATGCGACCATATATTTTCAGTGATATGGACTTCGTAGGTAATTAGAGTCAAAATTAATTATCTGGGTTGATGAATTATTGGGAATAGAAATATGAGTCTTTAAGATAAGTTAAAAGGTTTTTGTTGTTAATTGGAGAGCTGATTATTTTTACAACCACAAAAAAATGGGGTTCAGAGATCCAATTATTAGTTTTAAGAAAAGTGCTGGGAAACCGTGTGAGAGACAGGGAATTCGTGAGTTAACTGTCAACGAACTTCCCAGGATTTTTGGTTGAAAAACCCGGTAGCGTGTAGTGAACCAGAAGTAGTCGGGAAGTGTTGAGGGCAGTATTGATTAAAATAAACGAACCTCGATAACGGGTTAAACACTGTGAGTGTTGTGAGGTGAAACGGTGATTGTGAGGTTTTTGTGAAGTATCTCTCATGAAATTTCGTAGCCATCATTAATTGTAAGTTCTAGTGTAATTATTAACGTCAATTTTAACTAAACATTAAACGATTAAGTAAAATGCAGACTTCAATTCAAACAACCTTATTCCTGTCATAAAGAATCTAAGCAACCGACCTTGATTCCGGTTTTCAGTCTTCATTCCGCTCGCAAGTCTTAGAACCCACCATGTCGAAAGACCTTTCAAAGTAAGTACTATGAAGTGCAAAGAAATTATTTAAATTCATTCAGCCAACCGTGACGTTTCGACCAATTATAGAAATGCCCCCACATATTATTATATTTCTATTTGAGTTCTTTTTATTAATATAGAGTTTTATTTTATTCCGTTGTAATTCTATTACTTCCCAAAACCCAAAATACTTTTCAGCAATAGAAATCTCAGTATAGTTTTTTTCTGGTTTCAGTGTGCTCAATTTAACTTTTTAGTCTAAAACCAGTGGTGGCAGCTAACCAGTAAAAATCTCGTTGTGTTAGATTACCGCTTGCTACAGTATTCTAATTTAGTTTTTTCTTACGTCTGATAAAATTTCACAAACCACGAGCACTTTTTATTTTCTTTTTAATACAAAATAATATAGTATGAACACTTAAAAATTACCCATATATGCCAATGGATTGACGATTAAGTTCTCCGCATATACAGCGACATCATTGGCGCCTTCTCTATTGAAACGGAATCTACGAAGTTGTTTTTCAAAAAGTTGTGCTTCCATCCACGTTTTTACATATGCCCAAGATCTAACCATGTACCAAGTTTTTATTTGGATATTTTACAAAACTAATTAATTTCCTTATTAGAGAAAAGATAATTTCTTTTTATACGTATATTTCGTAACGATAATGCTGGTTAGCTAAAATTTTTGGCACACATCGACGATGGCTATTTGCGCTTTTAGTAACTATAAAATTTACGATTTTTGTAGTGGGATGCAAATGAAATCAACAAATAAGGACAAGAAAGGAATATAAGTTAATCTTCACTGAAACCGGCATATAGCTTCAGACTTAGCAAAAGAAAGTGTTAGCCTAGGAACAAACAAAGGTACATGAGGCCCAGAGCAAGTGTTTGGAGGAATCCCTATACAACACTACCACAGCTTCGCCCTACATTATCAATTGAATATCCCACCACAAAATCTTCCACGTCAATGTTAAGCGTTATCAATAGTAATTTAAGTGTTAAAGCGACAAGATTAAGCAGCAGAGACTGATTAACGGCAATAGAACTACGCAGGTGTCACTGCTGCATAACAGCTCGAAACGACGAAAGCCACTAAATGCGCCGTATATTCGAGTTGGAAAGTTGTCCAGACTTTAATTCAAACACCCTCATGCCTGTCATATAGAATCTAAGCAACCGACCGGCGGAACTTTCGTTTTCAGACTTGATTCCGCTCGCAAGTCTTGGAACTCACTATGTGGAAGGGCCTTTCAAAGTAAATACCATGAAGTACATTGACAATACCTAAATTCATTCAGCCAATCGTGACGTATCGAACGATCCTAGAAATGCCCCCGCATATTTGGTGTCAGGTGTGTTACTTGAGAATAGTATTATTATGTAATTGGTGTCAGGTGTGTTTACCTCAGAATATATTAACATATTTGGTGTCAGGTGTTTTACTTGAGAATAGTATTATCACATAAATGTGTCAGGTGTATTTACTTGAGAAAGTGGGGCGACAAGCTTCTAGCGTAGCTCTTCTTGGAAGTTTGTTTATATAGCACAATTGTTGTTAAAAAAAAATTAAATTGTTGTCTCTTTTTGTTTGTATATTGTTATATTTATATTTTGTTTTATAAATGTATGGTTACCTTTGTATTGTATGAAATCTTTGTACAATTTTTGCTTTTGTACAATAAATAAATAAATAAATAAATAAATCTATATTTGAATGCATATATAATTTTTGATCTCACGAACTTCGAACTTGTTATGAAGATTTAATATTTACTTTTGCTAAAATAAATTCTACGCCGTCAGTCAGTGACCATTCCTTGTCGAGATATTACAAAATTCATTCACAACACGTAACAAAAGTTATATTTTTAGTTATTGGAATAATTGTATTTTTTAAATTTACATGGTTAATAAATAATATATGTATATTGAACACAACGAGTTGGTGTTTTTGTCAAAGAACTCATTACAAAAACTGGTGTCAGAAGTGTGGGATAATTTAAATCCTTAATAATAATAGACTCATACGTAAAAAAACAGTACCTTCTCCGCGTATACAAGAAGAGTTGCTTCGCGTAATAGTTTATTACGCGAGACTGTGTAAAAAACTGTTTTGACGAGTCGTTCGAGTCAACATCTCTTTGAAGCTATATCTGCTACATCGTGGTTTCGTAGTCATCTGACGACATCTCCATAATACACACGCTGTGCATTCTACGCCAGTGACAACTACTGCAGATCCAGATCCAGACGACTTCACCTGATCCAGCATCAAAGGAAAGATGATCGTAATCCTCGTAGTGTTCACTAAGTTAGTTTTGTGCAATGTCCTCCAAGTTAGCGTTTTGATTTATACCTCGAGTATAATTTTAAGATTAAAATAATTTCTGTCAAGATAATCTGTGTGCCAAATCCAAATCTATTGCACTTACTAAAAACAAAAAATTTCTAAATCTCACTAAATTATCTTATTATAAATCTAAGTCGTACTACTAAATCTTTCTAAAACAATCATCATGCCTATCTCTCTAGATTCAGCGCAAAAACTATTAACAGAATTTGATGGCACTAAATGTCAGTTGTACGAATTCGTAGATAATTGCGATGGGCAATATCGCTAGTTTCAGAAGCTGATAAATTAATTTTGTTAAAGATTATTAAAACGAAACTAAGCAATAATGCTAGAATTCTTATAAGAAACAGGGAATTCGGAGATTGGTGGAGTTAACGGTGGTATCAGTGGAGTTGACTTAAACATTGCTTACATGAGTTAAACTCATGTAAGCAATTGCACAAAAAAATGTAATGATATACAGCTCAAGAGTCGAAAACTGTTAGATCAAACTAATCAATTGCTTAGTTGAAACTTTAAGTTCAGATGTGTAGCAGTACAAGCTACCTGGCAATATTGAATCTTAAAAACCTTTATTAAGAAAAATCATTACGTTTTGTTAATCATGTAACTGTAATAATCCTGACGTCATTTCTTGTTTTCACAAATCATTATAATTATACTTAAATATAAATATGATAATAATATTTAAGAATTCTATTCTTAAATTTTGTTATCACTCAAAAATAGCTTGGTACTTTCACCCTGAGTGTTCATGAGTCACTCTCATGAACCTTAGTATTAACAAATATCGATAATGAGTAAGAAGTTAGAAGAGAAAAGTACTTCAAGCTATTTTATTTTTATTCATAAAGAATAAGTGTTCCACGAGCTGAGAATGCTGAGTAAGTAGACTGACTCATTTGTAAATTTATTTTTTATACATTTTTAATTTTGTAACATTTGTAACTATATTCCAATTTGTTAAATTTGTAAATACATGTGTATATTTAGTGGAGTCACGTTTATTGTTATTGCCTTATCCCTTCAAACTCTGCTCTTGCTATCCTTCCTAGAATAATCTACATATACTTATTTATATATATATATTCTTTTCCTAATTTCACTCTAGTTCTCGCCCACTGTTATAATTCAATTAATTTTTATTTATTTTTATATTTAAAGTCTTTCCCCCCATTAATAACTGTTAGTTTTCGGCCCGTTACAGAGCTAGATTAGCATGTGTCAATTTATTTAAAAAAAGGCACTAAATGAATTTATTACCGGTCTAAATAAAAAGATATCTTTATTAGTAAAGTCTCAGCGGCCTTCCACACTGGAAGAAGCAATTTCAGTAGCCTTCATAGAGGAACAAGAACAAATTTCGAAATTAGAAATTCAAAGGTTCCAAAATATAAGTTTGACCGGAAATAAATGCAATATTTTCAATAAAATGGGGCATACAAGCATTAATTGTTATAACAGACCTAGAGTTAAACAGGAGTCCAGCGTCAGATATATAGACAATAAATCATTTCAAAGTAATCAAACTAGTATTCAAAAATCTAATTTCAATAAAAAACAATACAACTATTGCAAAAAAAGTAGGTCACGTAATTTCCAAATGTCGAAAATGCGAATATAATAACCAAAAGAAAAATCAGAATTCCACCTCTTAACAACCCTCCACCTCGCGAAATAATTTAAAATCTAACGCTCCTCAGTCCGCGGCCAGGAACATGAGAATGGCTCAATCAGTGCAGGCCGAATCACAATAATTAATCAACAAGCAGCAACCACATACGTCACACTATATATAAAACAGTTGCAAAATCATGAAGAACAATTTTTATTAGATTAAGGCGCTGACGTTTCTGTTATTAAATTAAAAAACTCTAAGAATATGAATTCGATATTATTCACAAAGCAAGTAAAATTAATACTAAGGCAGATAGTTTAAATAGAATTAGATTAAACAAAACAGAAGGATCATTAAACCATTAAAAAATTCACTCTGTTCAAAGTACAGACACGTATCAAGACTTCCTGCATTCATTTCAAAACAAATTGATATCATAAAACAAAATTAATAAAATTGATTAAAAGTCTTTTTAGATATAGTCGGTCCCCTCATGTTAACCGAAAACGGTTACAAATATATATTAACAATACAAGATGACCTAACCAAATTTTTTCAAGCGTACCCTATACCTCTTCACGATTCTAAAACTATAGACGACACATTTGTGAAAAATTCAATATGTAAAATTGGTAAATTCTTTAGAGAGAACACATGCAACTTTGGTAGAATATCTGAAACAGTATATTAATAAAGAACAAACGAATTGGGACGAATGGATTGATTTCGCTATATTTTCCTTTAATACAACTAGCCATTCATCCACCCAAATCACTCCTTACGAACTGATGTTTGGTTACAAAGCCACAATTCCTTCAGAATGAAAATCTCCAACTTCGTTTAAATATACGTATGACGATTACATCGACAACTTATTATTAAAACTCCAGAAAACACATGAATTAGCTAGAGAAAATTTAATAAAATCAAATAACGTTAATAAACAGTACTACGATAAGAAAGCAAAAGACGTTAAATTCAAACTAGGTAACAAAGTATTACTTTTAAACGAACAAACAAAAATTAACAAATCCAAAAAATGAACACTTAATTATATTGGTCCTTTTGAAATTTTGGAAATTAATTCCCCTGTAAATTACACAAAATTAAAAAATAGAAAGAAAGTCAAAGTTTACGTAGACAGATTGTAATTATATCATTCTGTTACAGGTTAATCTTCAACGTGAACTGTCTACCCTATAACAACACACCAATTACTACTAGCTCAGGGTTGTTCTATGACCCTATTGCAACGGTCCAAGTTTACAGAACCAGTTGGAAGCTTGCGACATATCTAGATATAGTACCTTAAAATCAAAAATAATTTTAATTCAAAACGTTTTTACTAGAACTTTATGTAAAGATGAGACATTAATCAATTTCCTTTCTTGTACATCATCTATGAAAAATTTAAATCAAATGATCCCTGAAATTTCGGAAAAACAGTCTACTTTAAACGATTTAATTGGGCACAAAAGAGTAAAGAGCTAAACGGTTAAACCAGCAGTAAAAGGTTAAACCAGCCTGGTTTAACGGCATCGACACAGCTTTTAAAACCATTTTTCGTACAATGGACGCGAAAGACGCTATATTCTACGAAAAGGCTATTAATGAATTAGATAGTGATGAGAAACAAGCCATCAAAATCTTAAAAGAGCAAACTAATGTAGTAAAAACCACAATTTCAAAGTTTAACCGTACTATTAAAAACTTTCAAAGAAACGAACAATTATTTAATAAGAATATCTTAATTATCGAACAATTTACCAAAGAACCTAATAGGCAACTGACATTAATATCAAACAACAAATAGATGAAAACTTAGGCCCGGTATTACAGTGAACGCTTAAATCTTGGCTTAACTAAACAGTATATCAGTGTAATGTTTAGCTTAAGTCGTATTCGAATCTTTCTCATTTATGTTGGCAATACATTTCTTGAAATTTGAGTACACTTATCCTGAACATCACGGTAGATGACAATAGTAATAAAATCGTTGTTTGTTTACGTTGTCTCATTTGAAGTTTTGTTGTATTTATTTAAATATTTTACAAATTCGTGTACATTAGTATAATATATTGTGTTATATACATATATATCTATATCTATATATAGGTACATCTATTTTTTATAATTGTAAGTATATGTAACAATAGTGAATGTAAAATATTGATTAATACTATATTCCATTACTCGACAAAAGTAACCGCGGTTGAAGTTTCCCGTTCCGAAAGTGTACGACATTAACCTTTTCAGGAAAATAGTTAGGTTTCGGAACGCGGTTGCTGAAAATTTTGGTTACTTTTTTGTAACCAAACTAACCGTGATAAAATCGCGGTTAGTGTGGTTATTTCCTCCCACTACAAATTTCAAATCTAATATAAACTACAAAAGGCGGGAATTTCAGAACAATTACTGTTAGGTGAGAGTCAAGTGGAGGGAATGTATCGTTTTTTTGTACTACAAGTATAGTAAATTATAATATTATTTCAGTCTAATATAAAACCACAGTATATTATTGTTATATTAGTATATTGTGATTATACTGTAATAAAACAGTAAGAATGAGTGTAAGTAACTGATTTGTAATAATATTGGTCGTTGTCACAAGTGAAATTATTAATTACATCTTGACATTATATTTTTAGGTTACAAAATACTGTGGTTATTGTTGCTCCCAAGTTAATGAATTGAATAATTCGTTAGAGCATGCATGTTTTGCAGGATATAAAGACGTTAAAATAATGAAAGACGGTGCCATATATGGTAATACATTAGAAAATAATGACATGGACAGTTCTGAGGGTGGAAAGTGGTCCGATGATGCTATTAATTTATTAATATGCAATACAATGATTTAAAACATAAGTTCGATTCACCTCAATTCAACAACACCCAAGTTTGGAAACAAATAAGTGACGAGCTAAAAAAATATGATGTACAGAAAGATGGAAAAAAATGTGCAGAAAAATGGCGTAATTTGAAAAAAACATAGGAAAAAGTTCTCTGTCATCAAAATCAAACAGGAAATAATAAAAAAAAACTGGAAATTTTTTGTTGTAAGTTATATGTTAATTATTAACGTGAACAATATTTCGAAATTTTATTGTAGGCTTTGCACGAAATTTATTTTAAAAATCCAGCCGTTAGTCCTTTGGCAACTACGTCAAGTACTGGGATACAAACTAAACGCTCATTATCTCCAACAAGATCCGAGATTACCGAGCCCTGCAATGGTAATTAGATTTATTGCTTAGTAATTTTAATTTTAATAATACGTATACATTATGTTGATTATAATTATTTTGTATATTGCAGAAGTTCCAAAGAAAATGAAAAAAAGAGAAGATAAAACAAAAAATATAGATATTATAGAAGCAGGAAGAGAAAGAAGGCACAGGGAAAAAATGGCACAGAAAGAACGCATGTTCGAAATATTTATGAAGTGGAGAGATTAAAATATTGTGTGAAAAAATATGCAACCATTGTGGAGTGTAAAAAGTCAGATGTACTGTCACAAAAACAGAAGACAGACGGGTGGATGAGAATTGAAACAGATTTCAATGTGGAAAATATACGGGTATATAGGAAGCATTTTGTTTTGAAAAAGAAGTGGGACAATATTAAAAAATCCTGCACAAAAAAAAACTCCGAAATGAAAATGTATATCTTTTTTAATTGTTTTATTTCATTAATAGGACTTTATTGACAATTTGCCCAGTACCTCTGGAATACAGCTATTAACTGTCACACCAACATCAGAGAATCAGATCCATGACAGTATGCTGATAAATAAAATAAGAAGTATATATTTCAATAATTTAATTTATTATTTTAGTAACAAACACTGCAGATTGGCAAAATTATACTCCACGACTGTTGAAAAATCCAGGATCTAAGGCAGGGGTCCCCAACCCTATGCCCGCGGGCACCATGGCGCCCGCCAACCGTTTTGCGTGTTCTCGCC
Source organism: Liopterus haemorrhoidalis (assembly GCA_963971575.1). Taxonomy (NCBI): domain Eukaryota; kingdom Metazoa; phylum Arthropoda; class Insecta; order Coleoptera; family Dytiscidae; genus Liopterus; species Liopterus haemorrhoidalis. The sequence goes on along the minus strand of OZ020612.1, from coordinate 21,882,877 downwards.
GCTTTGAGACCAATTTTAAATGCGCCGTAATTTACAACCAGAAAAATAACGTGTGACAGTTTATGTGACTGGTTTTCACTACAATTTGACGAGTCTACAGATATATCAGACATAGCACAGTTAGCAGTTATGGTGAGAATGGTATTCAGTAACTTCACTGTAAAAGAAGATCTACTGAAAATATTATCCATGAAAGGACGAACAACAGGTGAAGATATCTATCACTCATTTAGAACATATGCAAAGTCGATAGATATGCCTCTGCACAAGCTGTCTGCGATAACCAGTGATGAGGCACCAGCAATGGTTGGTAATATCAATGGATTTATTTCACTCTGCAAGAAAGATGAATCATTTTCAAACTTTTTGTCTTATCACTGTATTATCCACCAGACATGACCTTTGGACACGTCATAAAAATAGTTACAAAAATAGTCAACACCGCCTTTTCAAGGACCTTTTAGAAAATTCTGAAGAACCTGATCTGCATACTGAAGTACGTTGGCTCAGTAAAGGCAAAGTTCTTGCAAAATTTGTAAATTTAATTGAAGAAATAAAAAAATATCTCAATACCAAAAACCAAAAATTCGTTGAACTAACGGACTCTCCCTGGCTAGTGTAGCAGTACAAGCTACCTGGCAATATTGAATCTTAAAAACCTTTATTAAGAAAAACCATTACGTTTTGTTAATCATGTAACTGTAATAATCCTGACTTCATTTCTTGTTTTCACAAATCATTATAATTATTCTTAAATATAAATATGATAATAATATTTAAGAATTCTATTCTTAGATATTGTTATCACTCAATAATAACTTAGTACTTTCACCCTGAGTGTTCATGAGTCACCCTCATGAACCTTAGTATTGACAAATATTGATAATGAGTAATAGAAAATGACCAGGGTGGAAGGGGCTAATGAAAGAAAGTTTAAGGGAGTCAAATTTTAGTCAGTAGTCAGTCTAATTTCATATATAAAAGCTCTTCACAACATCAAAGGCGCACTCAGTCAGAAGAGAAGAGTACTTCAAGTTATTTTATTTTTATACATAAAGAATAAGTGTTCCACGAGCTGATAATGCTGAGTAAATAGACTGATTCATTTGTTAATTTATTTTATTCATTTTTAATTTTTGTACCATTATATGTATATATTCTAATCTGTCGACTTGTAAATACATGTGTATATTTAGTGGAGTCACGTTTATTGTTATTACGTTATCCCTTCAAACTCTGCTCTTGCTATTCTTCCTATAATAATCTACATATACTCATTTATATATATTTTCTTTTCCTAATTTCACTCTAGTTCTCTCCCACTGTTATAATTCAATTAATTTTTATTTATTTTTTTATTTAAAGTCTTTCCCCCCTTAATAACTGTTAGTTTTCGGCCCGTTACACTAGTGGATCTGTTAGTTAGTTAAAATTTTTGGCGCACAGCAACAAAGGCTATTTGCGCCGCTAGTGGATCTGGATTTCGTCACAGACATAATGGAAAAATTGAATTATTTAAACTTGGAGTTGCAGGGAAAAGACAAACATATAGCTATAATTATAGGATCTGTAAACTCGTTTAAAGCTAAACTAGTTTTGTGGATATCACATCTGCAGAAGAAGTCACTTGTCATTTCCCAAATATGAAAATAATTATAGGCGACGATGAAACTGACTTGTCATCATTTGTTATCAATCTTCAATTATTTCAAGAACAGTTTGAAAAGCGATTTCAACAGTTTAATATCATCGAGCCATTGGTCACATTTTTTGTCAATCCTTTTACTTGCCAAGTAAATGTAACCAAAATAGCTGCACACATTGCAGAGCTTGTTCAAGTAAGAGCAGAAGAACTGGAGCTAGATATTTTGGATCTTCAGAACGACATTGTCCTAAAATCCAATGTATCAGATGAGAACTTCTGGAATATAGTTGACAGAAACAAATTTGCATTTTTGAAAAGAGCATCATACAAAATAAAATCGTTTTTCGGTTCTACATACTTGTGTGAATCATTGTTTTCAACAATGAATATCATAAAATCAAAGTACAGACCTCGACTTACAGATGAACATCTTGATGATTGCTTACGAGCAGGTAAATCATCATACTCTCCTAATTACGAAACCATGGCCAATGAAATGCAATGCCAAAGATCACATTGACTTTATATTTTTTATAAAGAAATTTTATATTAATATTTAGTAATTATTTTATTTTACATAAAATTATAATTTTTATATGCTAAAATTATGTTATATCGCTATTATATCGCCTGTTTATCATACCATGGGTCTGCATTTACAAACTTTTATAACAACTTGGCGACATGCTTAACTATTTCGGTAAGAAATTGTACAGTTTGTGTTTGCTTTCATGACTGTTACGTTTTGGTATAGAAATCCGTAATAAAGTTTATGAAGAATAAAGGAAATATTGGATCAATTATGAAATAATTGCATTATCCTTCGCTTCTCTTCTTTTTCCCAAATAATTTTCCATGATAAGTTCCTCAACAGAAGATCAAAAATTCTCCGTGCTGGTTTTATTACAGTGAACAATGGGCTTCTTTCAAGCAATTCGTGCAATGGTGAAACAGTGATGAAGTGCATGAAAAGATACATCAAAGAAAACAAGAAACTATTCAAAGCAATAACAAGAAGGACGTTCCTCATAAAGTGCCGACAACAGAAGATCTCTCCGAAGCATGTTCGAGCCTACGAGAAACATATACAGTGTCTTATGTGCGACAACTTTGGAAATACTAATAAGGACTTTCATCAATTCAATAACAGGTTGAGGCACAATTTGTTATCGTTGGAAATTAACAATGTACATTCCGAAATTAAAACACTTGAAAAGAAACTGCTTGACTTGAAGGAACTGGTTGTATAATCTTTGCCCTATTATCTACATAACAGATTTTTTACGAAACAGCATACATCCTTTAATAAAATCACTGAGAAGGATAAGCTTAGATTGTACAACAAATTCTTAAAAGTCAAGAATGATTTCACTTATAATAATAAGATCAGTACTGTAGATAGTTGGTTCATGAACATTTCCGATACTGAAGTTCCAACTGAGATTTCCAGTTTTTTAAGTTTGGGTAGTAAATTCTCCTTACCTATTAACCACAACGAGGTGGATGTTTTTAAAGTATTGGGTGAAGTTGAAGAAATTTTGGCCACGATGAAAAATCAAAAAATACAAAAAGAGCTCAAGTAACTAATTTACTCACCAACTACTTTAAGGGCACTCACGACGTAATGGATAATAAATACAACACACTGTACCAACAATTCATTCGGTCTAAAACCTTTTTAAAAAATAATAGTTAACTTATTTTGTTACGGGCTGACAAGGGCCAAACTTCGGTTTTGATGAATAGACAGGATTACATAGATAAAATAGAAAGGAATCTTAATGAAGAAGGTGCATACTCTGTGCTTAGTAGGGACCCCAATACCTCCTTTCAGAACACCAATAATAAAATTGTTACTTCTTTAAAAATAAAAAATTACATTTCGGATTCAGAGAGTAGGGAACTTAAGGAACACAACGCGTTACCATCTAGAGTATTCGCCAACGTTAAGATTCACAAAGATGAATTGCAATTAAGGCATATAATAGATGGTTCTGACGGACCTTATAAAAAACTAACCTTCTTTATAGCCAACATTCTTAAAAGGGCTTACGATGTAGACAATCCATACTATGTTAACAATTCTTTTGATCTAGTTAGGGATTTAGAAGGCACTGTTTTGCCTGATAACTACAGGCTCATTAGCTTTGATGTATTTCCTCTATTCCCAAGTATTACATGGGACCTTATCCTTAATGAAATCCAACTTAGATAGACTAACATTAAAAAAGTCACTAAAATTAGTAAAACTAAATTCATAGAAATTATGGAAACTCTATATCGTTCTTGCTATTTTGTATACGATGATAAATATTTCTTACTAAACAAAGGGCTGCCTATGGGTTCAGCCTTGAGTCCAATCCTATCTCAGTTCGTAATAGATACTCTTCTTAAATAGGTTACAGAAAAACTAGAATTTGAAATCCCTTTTATAAAGAAATATGTGGACGATCTACTATTAACAGTCCCTGAAGACATGGTTGAAACTACTTTGAACATTTTCAACCAGTACCACCCTTCTATATAGTTTACTGTAGAAAAAGAAGATGTAATAAAAAAAAGGTTACGTTTTTAGATACCTTTGCTTTTAGAGATCCAAATAACGTACTTAGATTCGATTGGTACACTAAAAAAACTTTTTTGGGTCGTTACTTAAATTTTCAGTCTTTTCACCCATTAAAATATAAGATAGCTTTGGTTACAACTATGAAATATAGAGTTACAAAAATTTCAGATGAATCTTTACTTCAAAAAAATTTACTTAAACTTGCAAAAATTTTCATTTAAAATTCCTACCCTAAACATTTGGTTTACAAAATTTTATTTAACATAAATACTAATGAGCATCCATCACATAATAGGGATACAGTAGACCCGGATTCTACATAACGTTACGTTAGAACCCACCAAATATAGGGCCTTATCTTACATGGGACATTTATCGAATAGTATAAAAAAAGTTCTGAAACTAGATAACCTCATAATAGCTGACAAGCCCATAAAAAAACTTTCAGTCATCAACACCAAATTAAAACAGAAGATTGATCCTTTGTCGGCTAAAAACACTATTTATTTATTAAACTGTTCTTGTGAACAAGTGTACGTGGGGAATTCTATCCAAAAACTTATGAATCGTATTACGCAGCATAAATCAGATTGCAGAATCAATCCGCATAAATGTGCGTTAGCTTCTCATGTTGCTTCTACTAAACATGAAGTAGATTTCGAGAACCCTAAGGTGTTGGATAGATTTCCTAACGATTCAAAAAGATTTTTTTATGAGATGTGTTATATTAACCACTTCCAAAACGTGTTGAATGCTAGAACGGATACGGAAAGTCTGCATGACATCTACTCGTACCTTCTAACGTTTAAAGTTGTCAGGTAGATTTTTGGTTCCGTTCTTCCATTTTTATACGTTTTATATATATATAATATTGGAATATAATATTGGAATACATATATATATATATATATATATATATATATATTCCAATCTGTTAAATTGTAAATAAATGTGTATATTTGGTGGAATCACGTCAAGTGCGCAATGTCTGTTCATCGTCCCTTCATTCAAGTTAGACTGGATTAATACATGGAATGTGTACAATAAAAGTGGCACTGAAAAGAAAGGGATTTATTGTATTAGAGGCCGACAACAAACAATCAGAGGAGTTTTAATTTTATGAGAAGATATAAAAAAAGAAAACTTCCAATTTTTGTTAACCAATCGGAAGGAATAAGACCCAATTGAAAATTTATTTTCTGCGATTCGGCGGCATGGAAGACATTGCACGAATCCGACAGATGTTTAGAATAGCGCTACAACAGCAAATGACCAGCAAAATATCAGACACCACAGAAAACTCGAACTGCGAAATTGACAAGGATATTCAGTTAGAAACCGAAGAAATTATTTCTGTCACTTCAACAGAGCCGTCTTCATCTCAAACAGCAGGTACACCGCAATCTAGTGACTCTTCTAGTGATTCGTCGGATCAGACAATATCGTGTTCAAAAAATGTTACTTTGGAAGATTGCAGTGTAAAATTTTTTACAGGATATCTCGTTCACGATATAATAAAAAAAATTAAGTGCAGTGTTTGTACAAACAGTATGTGTGGCGAACGACAGTTAAATAACCAAAAACAATTATTAATTGTCAACAGGGACTATAATGTACATACGGACAATAAACCAATTTCATTTTTAAAAATTCCATCAGAGAATTGGTTCTAATTATCACAATATGTTTAAAGATTTTCGAGAAACATTTTGAAAATTTGAAAGAAATGTCTAATTTTGCATAAAAGTTTATAGAAAAATGTTGTGCAAAAATTGAAAAAAAAATATCCAGGACGATTTTCTGTATGTAAAACACAGAAAATGTATATAGTTAAAAGACTGGGATACATTTATTTAACAAGTTGCCTGCGGGAATCAAATGCCTAACAAACGTCAAATTTAAATATATGTTAAAAATAATCTTCAACATTTTAGTTGCAGAAAATTAACCTACAGTCTATTCAATAGATTTTTTTTTCATTCCCCAAACAGGGAGAACTATATTTTATATCATAATTTTTATGTTTAATTTTTTCTAGTTGTTAAGTATATTAGGTTAAGTTAACTATGTGACGCAATGATATATGTAATGCATTTCATAAATAAAGATTTATTATTATTATACTAATTATAATAATACTTTGAAAGACCTTAAAATGGATGTCGAATGGTTCTAATAAAAATATAACTAGCTTGAAAAAACAAAAACAATTTAAACATGTTTAATTTAATTTATTTAATGTTTTTTCTTGGTGTATTTTTTAGTTAAATAAATATTAATTTATATTATTAATATTTTTATTATTGCTTAATAATAAGAAAATTAGAATTCAATATAGAAAGTCCAAAGAAACTTGAAGATGAGACCTCCACAAAAAAAAATTAAAAAATAAGAAAAAAAATAAAGGAATAATAGAGACAGTTGAACAGAAAACGACTCCAAATTCACCAACAAAAATAGAAATTGTCAAAGTCCAAAATTTCTTCCCAGTCAGATGTTTTATTAACATGATTGCAAACTCAAAAAAAAAAAACCATACACAAAATCTGAAAAACAAATAGCCATAAGTTTATATTACAAGTCACCTGAAAACTATAAATACATGAGAAACGCATTAAAGTTTAATATGCCTAGTAAAGGCACAATTTACGAATGGTCGAGAATAAGGTTTTTGAAAACAGGAATTGAGAAAAATTCTAATTTTATTAAACAATTACAATTAAAGGTGAAGGCAATGGAAGACGTAGAAAAAAAATGTGTACTAATTTTTGATGGCGATTAAAAAAAAATTAGAGTATAATGTGATGTTCGATTTAATAGAAGGCATTGAGGATTTTGGTCATAGGGGAAGAACATGTAAAATTGGAACAGAAGGTTTGGTATTTTTGTTTAGAGGTTTATTTTCCAACTGGAAGCTACCTAGTTGTTATTATTTTGTTCCGGACCTGTAAAAAGTATATGTTTAAAAAAAATATTGTAACCGTTATTAAGACACTTCAAGACATTGGTTTAAATGTTCGAATATTAACGTGTGATCAGGGCTCTAATATCAGAAAATCACTAAATGACCTGGATATTACGGACCTGGAACCTATATTTTATGTCCAGAATAAAAAATTATTGTACTACATGGCGCAGCTCACCTAATAAAAAATATAAGGAACACTCTACTAAAACACAATATGTATGTTGACAACAAAATAATTACATGGAATGATATAGTACAGACTTACAATATCGATAAACGAATTATTGTAAGATCGTTACTTAAAATAACGCCAAACACATCAACCCAAACGAATTTGAAAAATTAAAAGTAAAATATGGCACCGAAAAGAAAGGGATTTACTGTATTAGAGACCTACAACAAACAATTAGAGGAGTTTTAATTTTATGGGAAGATATAAAAAAAAAGAAAACTTCCAATGTTTGTTAACCAATCGGTTAAATCAAGACCCAATTGAAAATTTATTTTCTGCAATTCGGCGGCATAAAGAACATTGTACGAATTCGAAAGCTAAGATGTTTAGAATAGCGCTACAACAGCAAATGACCAGCAAAATATCAGACACCACAGAAAACTAGAACTGCGAAACTGACGATAAGATATTCAGTTAGAAACCGAAGAAATTACTTCTGTCACTTCAATAGAGCCGTCTTCATCCCAAACAGCAGGTACACCGCAGTCTAGTGACTCGTCTAGTGATTCGTCTAGTGATTCGTCTAGTGATTCGTCTAGTGATTCGTCTAGTGATTCGTCTAGTAATTCGTCGGATCAGACAATATCGTGTTCAAAAAATTTTACTTTGGAAGATTGCAGTGTGAACTTTTTTGCAGGATATCTCGTTCACGATTTAATAAAAAAAAATTAAGTGCAGTGTTTGTGCAAACAGTATGTGTGGCGAACGACAGTTAAATGACCAAAAACAATTATTAATTGTTAACAGGGACTACATGTACATACGAACAATAAACCAATTTTATTAAGAAAAAAAGTAGATCTTTCCTTCAATTTTTTTTTTTTAAATTTTTATACTAGATGTATATTTTATTCACCACGTGAACATTATCAATAGACTAAATATTACAAAACTATTACAATATTTATACATATTTAGGTAAGATCCGTGGTGTGAATGGGAGTGAATTAGGGTATTTGAACATTTACGATTATTGTAGGTAATGGTTATGAATTGGGGAATTTTTGTAATTAGGTTGTTGGGATTATCTCTAAAAGCGGGGTTTGTAAAGGACTTCAGTCGGTTTTAATTAGAATTTTGGAATTTTTCTTCATCTGTATCGCCTCTAACATGTTTAAGTTGTATGAATTACTTTCTTTAATTACGGAAATTGTGTCTATGCCATGTCCTGTTTCCATTTTATGGAATGCTAACGATGATCTGTTAATATCTAAATTTTTAACGTAATTTTTATGTTATATTTGTATATATTTGTAAATCAATTTTATTTTCAAAAATTCCATCAGAAGAATTGGTTCTAATTATCACAATATTTTAAAGATTTTCGAGAAACATTTTGAAAATTTGAAAAAAATGTCAATTTTGCACAAAAGATTATAGAAAAATGTTGTGCAAAAATTAAATAATATATATCCAGGATGGAACTAACTCAATGCGAAACTGCAGCCACAACAACAGACATTTGGACATCGAGAAAAAACGTGTCATATATTACTGCAACGGCACATTTCATTGACAGTAAATCTGTTTCGTTGTCTAGACAAAAATTTTTAGAAAAACATACAGCTGGTAATATCACTAACATTTTAAGCAACATAGTTGAAGACTGGATGTTAACTGAAAAAATTACTGCGACAGTCCACGATAATACAAAAAATATAACAAATGCAATTAAACATAATAAAAACTTATTTGGGGATAGCTTTTCTTGCAGGCCATATGCAACGTCTTGAATGATCGAAATGTTATTCCTGCCAATACGGCGGAATTACTGGAAATATGTTCCTCAGAATGGCACTCAAATGCATCTTAGATCCGTTCGAAAAAGCAACAACAATGATTTGCAGCGAGAAGAATGTAAGTTTGTCAATCAACTGGAGTAACCAATGCAACCGAAATTTGAAAGAACACTTTAAAAAATTAATTAAGAAAACAATTTCTACTGTTGGAAAAAACTGTTGTTTAAAATTATGAAGAAATCTCAGCGCATCTTATTGCAAGTTTTTTAGATCCGCGCCATAAGGAATTAACTGCAGAAACAACAACAAATAGAATACATACACAGGAGTATGTTAAGCAGCTGTATCACGAAAATTATTCATGTGCAAAAACCTGCATCAAAAACAACCATGGACTTTCTTTTCCCGAAAATGCTAAATCAAGCACCCAATGAATTTGAATATTATTTACAATTTCCCGATGTTGATGTTAATACAAATGTTTTAAAATGGTGGAAAAATTATGAAGAGAGATTTCCTGTTTTATCTAAACTTGCAAAACACTATTTAAATATCCCGGAAACTTCAGCACCGTCCGAGCAAGCATTTTCATCAGGGGGAAATATCGTAACGGCGAAAAGAAATTGCTTGTCAAGTAAAAATGTAAACCAATTAATATTTCTGCACCAAAATAAGAGCTACATAAATTACCAAATATAAATAACTGTCAGTAAAAATATGAAGGTATAATTCATTCACGATGTTTCCCCGTTTAAAAAACGGGCTGGTGAAATCTTGTGAGAGACAAGGAGTCGTGAGTAAACCGTCACCGTAAACGGACGATCCTTCCAAGCTTTTGTTTGAGATACCCGGTATTGTGTAGTGGGTGAACCAGAAGTAGTCAGGAAGTGTTGAGGACAGTTTTTAATGAAATAAACGAACCTCGATAACGGGTTAAATACTGTGAGTGTTGTGAGATGTTCAACGGCTTGTGAGGTGAAACGGTGATTGTGAGGTTTTGTGTTGAGTGTCTCTCATGGGATTTTGTAGCCATCCAAGTTCTAGTGTACTCTTAAATTTAAATCTTATCTAAACATTAAACGTAGATTAAGTAAAATGCAAATTTTAATAACACCCTTATTCCTGTCATAAAGAATCATAGCAACCGACCAGCGGACCATTTTAGGGTTTCAGACTTGATCCGTTCGCAAGTTGGGAAACCCACTATGTAGAAGGGCCTTTCAAAGTAAATACCATGAAGTATTTATTTATTTATTTATTTATTTATTTATTTATTTATTTATTTATTTATTTGTTTATTTATTTATTTATTTATTTATTTTACATCGGCCTATTTCTGCAATCGCCGATGCAAGGGGCGAGCTCCTACACCTGGATGAGGGGTGAATGATTGTGAAATGAGAGTAATGTAAACATATTATTTTCGCCCGAATAATATCACCGGCGGAGAATCGAACTACCAACCACACAAACCAGACTATCTTCAACAGTCCAAACTGCTGCGATTTAATGCGCTCGGCCACTCCGTCGGCATTGAAGTACAATGAAAATATTTAAATTAAATTTGCCAACCGTGACTTTTCGACCGATCCTAGAAATGCCCCCACAAATGGCACTCACGCTGTAAGCATGATAAAAAGTGGAAACTAGAATTTTTACTAAGGAAAGGTAACATTGAGAATGTTGCAGACAGGTTTTGCATAAATCTAAATAAATGTGAAACTGAGAGACAGTGATGAATCCGAAGACGACGATTTTCAAGAAATAGATATATTATAAAAATTAATCAAGGCAAACAACTTTTTACTTATATGAGCAAGTGCTAGGTTTTTGCCATTTTCCCTAACAATACAAAATTGTTACATAAATTGTTTATGTTGCTACGGCCTTGCACTTGCGACTCTCTAGCGCGCGCCGTTAGCTTCCGGTGGAGAAGGTTAAGCAGTTCCGATGTATAAATAAATGTGCGGGCGATCTGTAGAGTGAAATGGAGCCGACAGTATGAATCGTCACGTTTCTTCGTTACGAAATCCATAAGCTCCTATTTGCTGTTATCGCGACACGCGACCTACCTGGGGTTCGCTCCAGTCCCTATCAGTAAAATATAGTGCGTTGCCATTAATCTCTGGAACGAATGCCCAGCCAGATCGGCCCACAACAACTCACATCTACCTGTTTCTGCTCCAGTCCCTACCTATTAAAAATAGCTAAAACGTTGCCATTAATCCCTGGAGCAGACGACAACTAGATCGGCCCACACATTCGAAAAAACAATCTGCCAAACGATTGAAAAAAATCAACACCTAAGGTCACTTAGTTAAAAATAATAATAAACGAAGATATGAAAATTGCACAAATTATACCAAATTTATATGTACAAAAAGCAATGTAGGTATTTCTTTTTTTTATTGATTTTCTGGCCATCAAAACTTGTGGATTGGCCATTTAAATTTGTGTTCAATACAATTTATGATTATTGTTGGAAATATTAATTATATTTTTGTTATGTTTAGTAAACATATTTGCAGACCGACGGTCAGCTTAACAGGAAATGGTTTATAGCAGTCCCTAATTCCTTTTAAGTTAAGCCCAGTGATGAAGAGTTGGTGCATTTTTCACTAGATCTGGTGTATTGAAAGCCTATCAAGTGACCAAAATTGCGTTCTAGTGCGCTAGTACAAATTCTGGTGTGTTTCTGTTTTAAATCATCTGTTGATTATTGCGCCTAACTTTTTATAAGTTGGCAAATTTTGCTATATCATTGTTAGTATTTCCACACTCTAGTGCTGAAGTAGAACGAATTTTTAGCAATTTGAACATAATTAAAAACAAATTAAGAAATAGGCTTCAGGTTGATACTGTTAATACAATATTAACAGTAAAGGCTGAACTTAAAAGATACAACAAATGTTGCTTTAATTATGAACTGCCGGATTCAGTGGTTTCTAAAATCAAAACAAACGAAACACACAAAAATGAAATAAATCAAGACGTGGAAGAAGCATTTAATATCTATCTTTAATAAATTAAAATAAATAATAATTTTTCGGAGTTCCTATTTTGTTAGTTAAGATGAGAAACATTTACTTTATCTTGTGATTAAAAATATGTTAACTAGGCAATTGGGAGTTTGCAATGTAGAGTTTTTTTTTTTTTTTTGAATGTGATTAAGTTAATATAGTCGAATTGCTGATAGGTGACTGTTACATGTATGTATCAAGTAGTGCATTCATATAATAATCTAGTTGTTAGAGATTTGCCTGTCGCCCGGTCATAAAGGAACAGTTTACCGTTACGGTCACAACATCTGGCATGAAGATGTGTCCAGACCCTATATTTATTGTGACCATAAGTATTGTACATTTTTGTAGTCAGTCTTAGCTTGACATCCTTTAATAACAGTCTTACTGAAATATATTTAAATAAAGTTAGTTAATAACATAATAAGTTTTTCATTTATGTATTCACCTTCCGCCAATCTTTAACACTAGTTACCATTTTTCAGCGATTTTAAAAATGTTTTTTGTTATTTGTCTTAGCTGTCAGTGTCTGGTATTCCGAAATTCAAAATTGCCTGATAAATATTACAGTGACTGATTGTTTAAAAATTAAAATAAACAATCACGCGGAGATGACCCAGTACCGTCTAACATGCAAAACAAAACAAACAATAAACTTCCTAAAAAATCAACAGCTTTTGTGGGAACCCAAGAACAAAATACTTGTCCCATTTGCAAACAATCTCACAATATTTATGCATGTCCTGATTTTTTTAAATTAACGCCAGAAGAAAGATCAATTACCGCCAGAAATCATAGATTATGTATTAATTGTTTGGGTAGCAACCACCTAACATCAAAATGTAAGTCGTCGGGTTGCAGGAAATGCTCGCGAAGACATAATTCGCTCTTGCATTACGGAAATTCTAATAAAACTTATACACATCCTAACAGTGCTCCATTAACATCAGATATAAAAGATATCAATTCAGATTCCACAACCGATGGTCGGACTTACAGCTGCGTGTGCAAACGACGCAGAAGTCCTATTGGGAACAGCGCCTATGATAATATTAGACCAATACAAACGAGTACATAATTGTAGGATCCTTATTGATCCGTGCTCACAAACGAATTTTATTACTGAAAAATTAGCTGAACGATTACAGTTGCCTAAACAAAAACATCATATACCATTTTTCGGGATAGGTAATGCAATAAAAAATTCGCGGTACAACGTAAAATCAACAATAAAATCGTTAGATTCATCATTTTCTTACGATACAATGTTTGTAGCGCTACCTGAAATTACCGGTTTTCTTCCAACTAGGCAAGTAAATCGATCAGCGATTCCTGTCCCTAAAAATATCGCGATTAGCTGATCCGGAATTTCATAAACCGGGTGAAATAGATATTTTACTGGGTAATAAACTCTCCTACTTATTATTACGAGTAGGACAAATCAGGCTTTGTAATAACAATATTGCCTTACAAAAGACCGGTTTAGGTTGGTTAGTGACCGGCGAAGTTGATAACTTAAACATTAAACAAATACCTAACAAGAAACGTAATTTTTGCCATCTAGTTACTAATTTAGATTTTCATTTAAATAAATTTTGGGAGGTAGAAGAAATTCCGCAAGGTACCTTTTTATCAAAGGAAGAACAAGCGTGCGAAAGTCACTTGTTAAAAATACTGTTCGCGACAATACTGGACGTTATACTGTTCGCTTACCATTTAAAGACGAAATTAATAACTTAGGTCATTCGTACAATACGGCAGCGAAACGATTTTATAGTACTGAAAGAAAATTAAAACGTGATTCCCAATTATTTAAAGAGTATAAGAATTTTTTGAACGAATATCTTAACTTAGGACATATGACGGATATTACACAAACAAACAATATTTATGAAGGTTATTTCATGCCACATCACGCAGTTATCAAAGAGACTAGTACGACAACAAAGGTCCGTGTAGTATTCGACGCTTCCGCGAAAACTAGTCACAATCTTTCCCTAAATGACGCGTCAATGATCAGACCTACCATACAGAACGATTTATGTGCTGTTATATTAAGATTTAGGATACCCAATAATGTACTCGCGGCCGATATTGAAAAAATGTTTAAGACAAATTGTTGTAAACAATGACGACAGAGTCTACCAAAAAATTATTTGGCGCGACAATGAGAACGAACCTATTAAGATATTTTGTTTGAATACAATTACATACGGAACGGCGTCGGCGCCGTTTCTTTCAGTTCGCTGCCTTAAACAATTAGCAATGGATGAGGGCGCTAAATTTCCTTTAGCCGCAAAAGTACTGGAGGAAGACTTTTATGTAGATGACGTACTGACAGGTACAGACACTCTAGAGGCGGCACGCGTCTTAAAATTCGAATTAATCGAAATATTAAAACTCGGAGGATTTAACCTTCGAAAGTGGGTATCCAACGACACTCAGTTAGGAGATGGTATTAACACCGAAAACGGATCTAAAATTAATTTAGATTCTACCAGTACTAAAAGAGTACTAGGTATACAATGGGATCCCACTAACGATACCATATCTTACGCGGTAAACTCATTTGAAAATAATAAAAGAGTTACTAAAAAAACGATTTTATCACAAATAGCCCAGTTATTTGCCCCCCTAGGATTATTAGGTCCTATAATTGTCCATGCAAAAATTATAATGGGATGAATCAGTTCCTCAATCACTTTATACTGCGTGGATGGAATTTCGGAATCAATTACCAGAATTAAAAACATACGTTTTACCGCGTAAATTAGCAGGGACAAACCCATAAGAATCGAATTGCACGGATTCTGTGACGCGAGTGAGAAGGCGTATGACGCATGTCTATATTTAAGGACAACTAGCGAATCTAATGAGCATAAGGTACATCTCGTATGCGCAAAATCACGCGTTGGCCCTTTAAAAACTATATGCTTGCTACGACTAGAACTTTGCGCCGCTACATTATTAACAAAACTGTATAAATCCACAATAAAATCACTAAAATTAAATTACGACCAAATCATGTACTGGTCGGACTCAACAATTGTGTTGAACTGGTTCTGCTTGTAGTTGATGTAGAATATCAACTCTTTTATCAGCAAAAAGAACATTTTCAAACCAAATAAGAATAGAATATTTACCACCGATAGATCTAAAAATTGAAGACATCAATAATAATTTTAAGAAAATAAATATATCTAGTATAATATATATAGTTGTGAAATAATTTAAGTAAATGGACAAATGAAAAAGAAAATATTAATAATTTCAATTTTTAACACTTTACATCTTTATCATTTGTCTTACGAAAGGGGGAGGTGTAATGAACATGCGCTATAAGTCGATGAACTCATTCATCTCAGGATACATATTTCATTCCTAGATATCCAATGTTTTGACCAATAAACACGCGCTACTAATTAATATTTAACTCCAAATATAATTGAGAACTTTTTCGTGCTGACCAAGCAAAACATACTTCATATTTATACAAAACTTAGCATCATAAATATAATTCGATTTCAACCTTAGTAGAGTCAAGTCAATTTCCATTTCTATCTTCCGTATTCAAAAGTTCATTCCATCTCGTAATTTTAATTAACATTAACTGAAATAAATATAAATTAATATAAGTAAAAACCTTGTAATATTAACAGAAATAAAACACCTCACAAGTGAATTAACTTTTTATATAATAAACCCATTTGAGATACATAGAACCACACAAAAATTAAATATTGTATTAAGCCATCACAAATCTAATAAAAATAATATTAATGTCCAACAAAACACTACCAATTTGCACAATTGTTATGACTACGTCATCAGCTGTATAAAAGATAATAAATCTATACGCGCGTTTTATTCGAATTTCTGATTGTCTTAATTTCATTAAATTTTTTTTATCTCCGTTAATGTTGTCGCAGTCTGTTTCACAATGTTAGTCAGCTAGGTTAATTTGCTTCCATGTTAATTCTGTGATATTTTGTGATTGATTTTTGTCTATTTTACTGTATTTTATTTCATAATATTTATTAATCTGTGATACTTAATATTTTATGACTTTATAGTGTTTTTAATCTGGTTTTTTATTGTTTTTAAAATATTCTATAATAATATGACAGTTTTTTATTATCCACTTAAAATGTACCAATATTGAGTAAGATTTATATTTAATTAAGACACAATTGACTAACTTATTGTATAATTCCAAAACACATGTCCAATTGGCTTGTGCGAGATGCGAGAGTTTTGTTTGACTGTCCACATTCATTGTTATACAGTCATCGACAACAGTCGAGGCTTACAGTTCAATTACATATGGTCCATTTCACAACTGCACATTTTGGATCCCCGTTTTATTATACATTTTTCTACATGTTTTTCAATATTTAATAAATTATTATTAATTATTTGTGAAGTTATTCTTTACCCCAACTATTCACACAAGTTTAATTAGGCGTGAGAAGTGCGCGATTGGCAGAATATTAAATAAGAATATTCTAAATAAAAAACTTTTGAATTATTCGTGCACACGATTAAACAAAAACATTAAATGTAGAAATTGTGGCAAACAGGGCACATAATGAGGAACTGTTTTCAACTTGTTTGTTACAGATGCAACAATAAGGGGCATTTTGCAAACAATTGCAGGGTGAATTTAAATGAAAACAGGCTCTCTCTAGACCGCTCCTTAGACAGGGCCTGCCGCAATTAAGTAGTAATAAGGAAAATGTAATTATAACGAGAGTGAGTGGTAAGCGTAAAGAAGTATCTCATAATATTTTTAAAGTAATTTATTAGTACGCGTGGACTTTTTACAACAATTCAACGCGAACATCAATTTCAAAGACGGTACTGTCACAATTAACGGCATAAAATTGAGGTTAGAGAATGAACTGGAATACAATACTAGGAGAAATGCAGTCAGAGAAAATGGAAATGAAAGAAATATAGGCGGTGATATTAATGCGCAAAAAGATACGAGTGTTGAGCGATATAGTAAAGAAAGGCTGAGTAAAACACAGCGACATTTTTGAAGAAAAGGGGGAACTGAAGCAGGTTATGGCAGAATGTGAGGAAGAAGAAGAAATTAATGAAGACAGGGTCGATACCTCATCTCCAGAGAACCAAGAGAATCCGGAACCTTTTGTTAACCTATCTGAAAGAGTTGAGATACCAGCCAGGTCTGAGTGCATTACAAGAGGATTTTTGAAAAGGAAGTACTACTTTTCAAAAGATGCGTTACTAGAACCAGCTGAAGTTCCATTCCAAGGTGTATTAATTGCGAGAGTCGCATGTAAAGCTGCGGAGTTTGTACCTGTGAGATTAATTAATGTATCTTCAGAGAAAGTTGTATTGCAAAAAGGCACTAACGTGGGTCATCTAACGCTTATCGAAAAACCATTACAGGATCATCAATGTATGAATGTAAAGGTAAAAAGAAGCGAATTAGATGAACACGCGCGAAGAGAGATATTTTGCAAAGAGGGGAGAATTAATGCCAAACAAACCATTGCAGGATCATCAAAGTATGAATGTAACGGTGAAAATAGGCAAATTAGGGGTATTAGCGCAAAAAGGAGTGGTTGCAAGAAATTGATTTAGGCCACCTAATGGAAGACGAGAGGAATCAATTATCAGAGTTACTCAAAGAATTCAGCGATATATTTCAGTCACCTAAGGCAAAGTTGAGGTGTACGAGCGAAGTGAAGCATAGGATAATCCCGGAAGATGTTCACCCTATAGCCACGAGACCATACAGAGTACCATTTGCACAAAGGAAAGCGTTGCAGACAGAAATTGATAATATGTTAGCAGATGGAATTATCAGGCCGAGTATGTCCCCTTGGTCAGCGCCCGCCATTATTGTAGCGAAAAAACGACTGTAGAATCAAGATCCAGAGTTACGCGTATGCATTGATTACAGAGAATTGAATGCAATAATACAAAGCGATTTCTTTCCATTGCCGAATATCCATGACACAATTGATCAACTAGCAGTTGCGACACATTTTTCAACGATGGATTTAGCTAGTGGATATTATCATGTGGAACTAGAAGAACAAGACAAAGAGAAGAGCGTATTCTCGATTTACAATAACCATTACGAATTTAACCGTATACCCATGGGATTAAAAAATTCGCCGAGCATGTGGCAAAGGTTAATGTACGTAGTTTTATCAGGGCTAAACAGATTTGGTAGGTGATTTTTTTTTTGCTTTTTTTTTTTGCTCTCCACTTGGATTTGGGAGGTGAAGTCCTTTTTTTTGCTCTTCACTTGGTTTTGGAAGGTAAGGACCTTTTAAAAAAAAACATAGGTTGAGGGCCCGTAAATCAAAAATGTCTTGGGCCCGGCGAAGGCTTAGTTACGAAGGCCCGCTACTGAGGCTAAACGCAGATTTTTGTTTAGTGTATCTGGACGATATCATTGTCTTTTCAAAAGGGAGTGTGGAAACACATGTGGTTAAGTTACGTAAAGTATTCTTGAGAATGCGGACACATAATTTAAAATTTAAATCAACAAAATGTCACTTTTTGAAGAAAGAAGTTAAGTTTCTAAGACATATTATTACGATTGATGGATGTAAAGCCGACCCAGAGAAACTTAACGCTGTTAAAAACTACCCAAAACCTAAGTGTGTTAAAGACATACGAGCATCTTTAGGATTGACAGGATTCTACAGAAAATTTATACCAAAATTCTCAGAAAAAGCCAGACCACTTACCGAGCTAACAAAAAATGGAGTACCATATGTTTGGGGAAAACAAGAAGAAACAGCATTGGAATATTTAAAAACAGCATTAATTACAGCACCCATTTTAAAATATCCAGATTTGAATAAACAATTTGTCCTAACAACAGACGCGTCAGGATTTGTAATTAGCGAAATTTTAAGCCAAGGCTTTATAACCCGAACTACTAAGGATTTCCGCTCTTCGCAACCTATTAAATCTCTGTATTATGCTTTTGTTTTTAGTAATTTAAATTATTGTTCTGTTATATGGAATCCACTCTACGACAAATATGTTAACAAACTTGAATACATTCAAAAGAAAGCGCTAAAATATATCTGCTTTAAAAATCACAATAGACTAACTGATTATAACGAAACACTGCTTGAACTTGACATGTTGTCATTAAAAGACCGTAGATCGTTATCTGATGTACTAGTATTGTATAAAATAATGAATAATATGTACAATTCCTGTGAACTAGTGTCTTTGTTTAAGCTACGCGTTCCGTCGCATAATATAAGAGAAATCGACATTTATTTTATAGTAATAAATCTAACAATAACATCTATTTTGATTCTCCAAAAATAAGACTTTCAGATACGTACAACAACATTTTCAACAATGTTGACATTTTTTGTTATAAACATCAACAATTTAAAAAACATTGTAAAATGGTTTTACAGCTAAAATCTCATGAGTAATATTCTTTAAAAAATTTCGGATTTATAAATACTTAAATATTTAACTATTTTCATACTATCTGTTAATTTAATTGTAAAAATTTTTTTTTGTAATATCTAAGAGCACTATTTTGGGTTCGTCCTGTTTGTGCTCTAAGTAAAATAAATAAATTAAAAAAAAGACCATAATGGATATCAACACCCATTTTTTTATGGTAGTAGAATATTAAATAAAGCAGAGCGCAACTATTCCACTGTAGAAAGAGAATGTGTTGTGCACTTTGTTAAAAAATACAGATGTTATTTAGCCGGTTCACAGTTTAAAATTATCACAGATCATGCTCCATTAAAATACTTATTATCAATTAAAGATCTTTCATCAAGATTAGCACGTTGGTCCTTGTCATTATTAGAATATGACTTTATAATAGAACATAAACCGGGAAGACTCAATAACAACGCAGACGCTTTATCAAGAATAATAAGTACAGAAAATACAACAAATAGTATTTACATGAACGCAGAGCAGGATATAGAAGAATTACAGTCAATAGAGCCAAGTACTGATGTCATTTGGGACATTACTCAAATTTCTAAAGAACAACACGTAGATAGAAAAGCACGAGTAATAATTAACAGTGTGAAAAATCAAGAAAATGAGTCTTATTATCTTAGTAAAGAACGTGTTTTGTACAGAAAAAGGGAGAAGTACGAGAGAGAAGATAAAATTGTAGTTCCAGAAAATATTCAAACTAAAATTATGGAACTGTATCATGACATGCCATTATCAGCACACTTTGGATACAATAAAATGTTAGAAGCCATTCGAAAGTTTTTTTGGAAAGGAATGACAACGGACATAAAAACTTACTGCGAAAGATGCGAGAGAATGTCTAGCTGTTGTGCACTTTGTTAAAAAATTATTTAGCCGGTTCTAGTTCATGTGCTGTACATAAACTGGGAATCAAGACAAACGCTACATTGCAACAAATATCTGTACCTGCACAACCTTTTAACAGAATTTCATTAGATATAGTAGGACCGCTTAATTTAACAAAATTGTAACAAATACATTTTAACAGTAATAGATTACCTTACAAAATACCCAGAATGCATACCATTACCAGATATACATGTAAAAACAGTAGCCAAAGCTTTCGTAAACAGAATAATTGTAAGACATGGCGTACCGCATACATTGCCTACATATTAATAGCAAAAGTTACGTCCTGAAGCACAGAGTTTAATTTTTCTTCACATAATAATTATATATTTTTCTATTTTTTGAATTTGTATTGTTTCGAAGTCACTATGGACTATAGAAGCATAAAGCCTGGTTTATAATAAGCCCATAGCATAACTGCATATGCATTAAACAATAGATTTGACCCTTCAAAACATCTGTTTGTAATAAACAGAACAAAGAGAGTAGTGTAATTTTTATGCTTATGTTCCATAACATATCTATTATAAACCAGGCTTAAGGGTATTCATGCTAGCCGTCAGATACGAGCCAGTCCCAGCAATCCGGATACGGAAACTGGGAGAAATGATCAAGATGCTTAGGGCTATAAGGGCATATGACCCAAACCTGCACCCGTAGCAGCAATGCAGGAATGAGGAGCTGGCGGTAATCATAGACTTGTTAACGATAGAAAAAGAAAGAATGGCAATAAAAAAAAAAGAAAAAGAAAATAATAATAATAATAATAATAATTAATAAAAAAAGTGTTAAGTGTAGTGTTAAACATGTGCGACGATAGTGTTTAGTGTTACCAATAATTTTACCAAGCGAAACGGGAGGTAAAATAAAAAGTCGTGAAAAGTAGACGTGAAAAGTAGAGATATACATTTTTGTTGCACATTTTGTTTTTATCCGATTTGTTTCCTTAAGATTTTTTTTTTTTATTTTGTTTCATATTTGTTTGTTAAAATACGGTAAAGTCAGTTTGAAATTTTTCCTAGTTTTCTCGTTCAACGTAGAAATTGAATTCCAGCTTAACAATTTGTTGTACTATTTTGTGTGTGTTTTTAGTAACTGTGTGTTTTTCTTGTAATTTTTTTTTTTTAATTGTTTGCTATTAATGCCAGCAGGGTGAGATTTTATGTATTGTTTAGTATTTGGAAAATTATAGGGTTATATTTTAATGTAATTTCTAATAACGGATAGTGGTATGTGATAAGAAATTTTAAATTAAATTTTTAAGTACGTAAGGGAAATTTGAGTTTAATAATAATACCAATTATTTTTTGGGTTTGCGAGATATAACTAAAACTGATAAAATTTCTTGTCACATCAACAATTTTATTGTGTTAGTGTATGTTAATTATGTTATGATATAATTTTCTCATTATTTTTGCTTAATTTTTATTTATTTTTTTTTTTTGTCATTTTTGTGTTTTGTTTCTGTACCTTTTTTTTTTGTTTTGTGTGGTTACTTTGTGCATGTGTATTTTCTCAATGTGTTTTTTTTTTCTTCTTGTATCTTTTGTATTATGTTCAATATATAATTTTTAAAATATTATTGTCTTGTGTCAAATAACCTAAAAACAATCACACTCTCTTAAAGTCAAGTATCATATCACTGAGTCGGGTAAAGTTTTAATAGTTATAAAATTCTTTTAATATTATTTTTCAGTTTTTTCAAATTTCTTTTCAAAAGTTAGACTATCATAAAATATACGAACAGGGGTTAGAAAGGGTTGATTCAAAAGTGTTGTTAAATAACAATTTATTCTTAATTAATAATAATTCAGAAATAAAATTGACTATTATCTATTTGGTAAGATCAGCAATTTTTGGAAAGGGGGAACTAATGTGGGAGTGATAATTTCAGAAATAAAATTTCATTATTATTTAAAATAAAATTATTCAAATAGTTAAAAAATATTCAAATTATTCAAATATAAAATATATTTTAAGATAAACATCCTCAAAGATTAGTTGAGCTAGCACATATTTTTCTAGTTAAGTGTTAAAAAGATACGGAGTGAATTATGGTCGTATATTATATGATTAGTTTGAAAGAACGTTATTGTTTATATTAAATAACATGGTCAAATGTTTACACAGATGCTGATAGGCGACCATATATATTCCGTGATATGGAGTTCGTAGTATTAGAGTCAAAATTAATTATTTGGGTTTATAAATTATTGTTAATAGAAATATGAGTCTTCAAGATAAGTTTATAAAAGGGTTTTGTTGTTAATGTGGAGAGCTGATTATTTTTACAACGACAAAAATGGGGTTCAGGAACCTGATTATTAGTTTAAGAAAAGAGCTGGAAAAATCTTGTGAGAGACAAAGGAGTTATGAGTAAACCTTTATCGTGTACGGACGAACCTCCCAAGCATTTTTGGTAGAGAAACCCGGTAGCGTGTAGTCGATAAACCAGAAGTAATCTGGAAGGGTTGAGGACAGTTTAATGAAATAAACGAACCTCGTTAACGAGTTAAACACCGTGAGTGCTGTGAGGTGTTTAGCGGCTTGTGAGATGATAACGGTGATTGTGAGGTTTTTGTGCTTGAGTGTATCTCATGGGATTTTACAGCCAGCATTAAATTGTAAGTTCTAATTTAATTAACAACCTTCGATTCTAACTAAACGTTAAACGTAGATTAAGTAAAATGCAGACTTTAATTCAAACACCCTTATTCCTCTCATAAATAATCTAAGCAACCGACCGGCGGATCCTTTGAGTTTTCAGACTTGATACCGCTCGCAAGTCATAGAATCCACTATGCGGAGGCCTTTCAAAGTAAGTACAATGAAGTACAATAAAATTATTTAAAATCTTTTAGCATTTAAAATTATTAGAATAAAAGTAGGATATTAATACAAACTTTTGTAATTTCCACGTAATACAGTGTTAATAATAAAATGTAATATTAATAATGGGAAATAAAAATATGAAATATGAAATTGTCTTAACATATGTATTTCGGCGGACCTCAAAGGACCATAAGAAATATTGCAAATGTTATACATGCATAACAAACTGCTCCCACATGTTAACAGGCGAAGGATTATATCGCCGTAAATCAATAGGTTTAGAAAACAAAATATTTGAAAACAGTTCAGCCGTGATAATATTACACCCCCCCCATATGCGAATAGTCGACAGAAACCCAATACGTTCTAAGTTAGGTAATTTGTAGAGATTAGTTTTGTGTGTATATATAATTTTAGACCTGTAATTTCTCTTGGTTTTATTCAACTACTAAAGATGCCTACTTGTACGTATGAAGCCGAAATGTACGTATAGTGACAATAACATAATTTGTGAAGTAAAGAATCTCTTTAAGTTTACCTTATCCTAAACTTCACGTTAACTCACACAAGTATTTACTACAATTAGTATTTAATATATATATATATATATATATATATATATATATATACTCCTTACCTATTAACCACAACGAGGTGGATGTCTTTAAAGTATTGGGTGAAGTTGAAGAAATTTTAGCTCTCCACAATGAAAAAACTAAAAATACAAAGAGAGCACAAGTAACTAATTTACTCACCAACTACTTTAAGGGCACTCACGACGTAGTGGATAATAAATACAACACACTGTACCAACAATACATTCGGTCAAAAACCTTTTTAAAAAATAATAGTCAACTTATTTTGATACGGGCTGACAAGGGCCAAACTTCGGTTTTGATGAACAGATAGGATTACATAGATAAAATAGAAGGGATTCTTAATGAAGAAGGTGCATACTCTGTGCTTAGTAGGGACCCCACTACCTCCTTTCAGAACATCAATAATAAAATTGTTTCTTCTTTAAAATTAAAAAATTACATTTCGGATTCGGAGAGTAGGGAACTTAAGGAAAACAACGCGTGACCACCTAGGGTGTTCGCCAACGTTAAGATTCACAAAGATGAATTGCCGTTAAGGCATATTATAGATGGTTCTGACGGACCTTATAAAAAACTAACCTTCTTCATAGCCAACATTCGTAAAAGGGGTTTACAATGTAGACAATCCATACTATGTTAACAATTCTTTTGACCTGGTTAGGGATTTGAAAGGCACTGTTTTGCCTGATAACTACAGGATCATTAGCCTTGATGTAGTTTCTTTATTCCCAAGTATTACATGGGACCTTATCCTTAATGACCAACTTAGATGGACTAACATTAAAAAAGTCACTAAAATTAGTAAAACTAAACTCATAGAAATTATGGAAACTCTATATAGTTCTTGCTATTTTGTATACGATGATAAATATTTCTTACAAAACATAGGGCTGCCTATGGGTTCAGCGTTGAGTCCAATCCTATCACAGTTCGTAATGGATACTCTTCTTAAAAAGGTTACAGAAAAACTAGAATTTGAAATCCCTTTTATAAAAAAATATGTGGACGATCTACTATCAGTCCCTGAAAACAATAAATCAATTATATTAAGAAAAAATACATGGTTGAAACTACTTTGAACATTTTCAACCAGTACCACCCTTCTCTGCAGTTTACTGTGGAAAAAGAAGATGTAATAAAAAAAGGGGTACCGTTTTTATACCTTTGCTTTTAGAGATCCAAATAACGTACTTAGGTTCGATTGGTACACTAAAAAAACTTTTTCGGGTCGTACCTAAATTTTCACTCTTTTCACCCATTAAAATATAAGATAGCTTTGGTTAAAACTATGAAATATATATTTCAGATGAATCTTTACTTCAAAAAAATTTACTTGAACTTGCAAAAATTTTCATTGAAAATTCCTACCCTAAACATTTGGTTTACAAAATTTTATTTAACATCCAAATACACAAATACTAATGAGCATCCATCACATAATAGGGATACAGTAGACCCGGATTCTAACAACGTTACGTTAGAACCCACCAAATATAGGGCCTTATCTTACATGGGACATTTATCGAATAGTATAAAAAAAGTTCTGAAACTAGATAACCTCATAATAGCTGACAAGCCTATAAAAAAACTTTCAGTCATCAACACCAAATTAAAACAGAAGATTGATCCTTTGTCGGCTAAAAACACTATTTATATATTAAACTGTTCTTGTGAACAAGTGTACGTGGGCAATTCTATCCAAAAACTTAGGAATCGTATCACGCAGCATAAATCAGATTGCAGAATCAATCCGCATAAATGTGCGTTAGCTTCTCATGTTGCTTCTACTAAATATGAAGTAGATTTCGAGAACCCTAAGGTGTTGTATAGATTTCCTAACGATTCAAAAAGATTTTTTTATGAGATGTGTTATATTAACCACTTTCATAACGTGTTGAATGCTAGAACGGATACGGAAAGTCTGCATGACATCTACTCGTACCTTCTAACGTTTAAAGTTGTCAGGTAGATTTTTGGTTCCGTTCTTCCATTTTTATACGTTTTAGTGGTATTGGTTCCTTCCTTCTTTAATTTACCTTCCTCACATAAATATTTTTACTTTCCCATTTAAATTTTACTTACAACTCAAGGTACATACACTTTGTATACTTTTCTCCTCGTTCGGAGTTTTACCTGCTTACATCCATTGGATATAAGCATTTCATATTTTCCCGGGGTTAGAAGTAGGAAGTTTTCTATGTTACCGGCGTTACCATAATGTCTTGCTTAGAGTCATGTGACTCAGTATGTTAAATGGCATCTTAATTGTCTTAACTTCTTTACGTTGTTTTCCTCAAATTCTGATGTATTTAAGTGTTTTTTAACAACTCAATTACTGTTTATCATATCATGGGTCTGCATTTACAAACTTTTATAACAACTTGGCGACATGCTTAACTATTTCGGTAAGAAATTGTACAGTTTGTGTTTGCTTTCATGCCCGTTACGTTTTGTTATAGAAATCCTTGATAAAGTTATCAAGGATCAAGGATCATCCTCCCTTCATTATTGAAACTTTAAAAGCCAAGTTAGACTGGATTAATACATGGAAGGTGTACAATAAAAGTGGCATTGAAAAGAAAGGAATTTATTGTATAAGAGGCCTACAACAAACAATCAGAGGAGTTTTAATTTTATGGGAAGATATAAAAAAAGAAAACTTCCAATTTTTGTTAACCAATCGGAAGGAATAAGACCCAATTGAAAATTTATTTTCTGCAATTCGGCGGCATGGAAGACATTGCACGAATCCGACAGATGGTTAGAATAGCGCTACAACAGCAAATGACCAGCAAAATATCAGACACCACAGATAACTCGAACTGCGAAATTGACAAGGATATTCAGTTAGAAACCGAAGAAATTACTTCTGTCACTTCAACAGAGCCGACTTCATCCCAAACAGCAGGTACACCGCAATCTAGTGACTCTTCTAGTGATTCGTCGGATCAGACAATATCGTGTTCAAAAAATTTTACTTTGGAAGATTGCAATGTAAATTTTTTTACAGGATATCTCGTTCACGATTTAATACCAAAATTTAAGTGCAGTGTTTGTGCAAACAGTATGTGTGGCGAACGACAGTTAAATGGCCAAAAACAATTATTAATTGTCAACAGGGACTATAATGTACAAACGAACAATAAACCAATTTTATTTTCAAAAATTCCATCAGAAGAATTGGTTCTAATTATCACAATATGTTTAAAGATTTTCGAGAAATATTTTGAAAATTTGAAAGAAATGTCTAATTTTGCATAAAAGGTTTTAGAAAAATGTTGTGCAAAAATTTTAAAAAAATATCCAGGATGGTTTTCTGTATGTAAAACACATAAAATGTATATAGTTAAAAGACTGGGATAAATTTATTTAATAAGTTGTCTGCGGAAGTCAAATGCCAAACAAACGTCAAATTTAAATATTTGTTAAAAAAAATCTTAATAAAAAAGGCATACTATAATATTTCAGAATATGAGACGGACTCAAATATTAATATAGTTGCAGAAAATTAACCTACAGTCTATTCAATAGATTTTTTCTTCATTCCCCAAACAGGGAGAATTATATTTTATATTATAATTTTTATGTTTAATTTTTTCTAGTTATTAAGTATATTAGGTTAAGTTAACTATGTGACGCAATGATAAATGTAATGCATTTCATAAATAAAGATTTATTAATATTATACTAATTATAATAAAACTTTGAGAGACCTTAAAATGGATGTCGAATGGTTTTGATAAAAATATAACTAGCTTGAAAAAACAAAAACAATTTAAACATGTTTAATTTAATTTATTTAATGTTTTTTTGTGTATTTTTTAGTTATATAACTAATAATTTATATTATTAATATTATTATTATTGCTTAATAATAAGAAAATTAGAATTCAATATAGAAAGTCCAAAGAAACTTGCAGATGAGACCTCCACAAAAAAAAAAAATAATAAAAAAAATAAGAAAAAAAATAAAGGAATAATAGAGACAATTGAGCAGAAAACGACTCCAAATTCACCAGCAAAAATAGAAATTGTCAAAGTCCAAAATTTCTTTCCATTCAGATGTTTTATTAACATGATTGCAAACTCAAAAAAAAAGACCATACACAAAATCAGAAAAACAAATAGCCATAAGTTTATATTAAAAGTCACCTGAAAACTATAAATACATGAGAAACGCATTAAAGTTTAATATGCCTAGTAAAGGCACAATTTACGAATGGTCGAGAATAAGGTTTTTGAAAACAGGAATTGAGAAAAATTCTAATTTTATTAAACAATTACAATTAAAGGTGAAGGCAATGGAAGACGTAGAAAAAAATTGTGTACTAATTTTTGATGAGATGGCGATTTAAAAAAATTAGAATATAATGTGATGTTCGATTTAATAGAAGGCCTTGAAGATTTTGGTCATATGGGAAAAACATGTAAAATTGGAACAGAAGGTTTGGTATTTTTGTTTAGAGGTTTATTTTCCAACTGGAAGCTACCTATTTGTTATTATTTTGTTCCGGACCTGTAAAAAGTATGTTTAAAAAAAATTATTGTTACCGTTATTAAGACACTTCAAGACATTGGTTTAAATTTTCGAATATTAACGTGTGATCAGGGTTCTAATAACAGAAAATTACTAAATGACCTGGATATTACGGACTTGGAACCTATTTTTATGTCCAGAATAAAAAAAATATTGTACTACATGGCGCAGCTCACCTAATAAAAAATATAAGGAACACTCTACTAAAACACAATATGTGTGTTGACAACAAAATAATTACATGGAATGATATAATACACTTACAATATCGATAAACAAATTATTGTAAGATCGTTACTTAAAATAACGCCTGCACACATCAACGCAAACGAATTTGAAAAATTAAAAGTAAAATATGGCACTGAAAAGAAAGGGATTTATTGTATTAGAGACCTACAACAAACAATCAGAGGAGTATTAATTTTATGGGAAGATATAAAAAAAAGAAAACTTCCAATGTTTGTTAACCAATCGGTTAAATCAAGACCCAATTGAAAATTTATTTTCTGCTATTCGGCGGCATAAAGGACATTGTACGAATTCCACAGCTAAGATGTTTAGAATAGCGCTACAATAGCAAATGACCAGCAAAATATCAGACACCACAGAAAACTCGAACTGCGAAACTGACGAGGATATTCAGTTAGAAACCGAAGAAATTACTTCTGTCACTTCAATAGAGCCATCTTCATCTCAAACAGCAGGTACACCGCAGTCTAGTGACTCGTCTAGTGACTCGTCTAGTGATTCGTCTAGTGATTCGTCTATTGATTCGTCTAGTGGTTCGTCTAGTGATTCGTCTAGTGATTCGTCTAGTAATTCGTCGGATCAGACAATATCGTGTTCAAAAAATTTTACTTTGGAAGATTGCAGTGTGAACTTTTTTGCAG
Organism: Liopterus haemorrhoidalis; assembly: GCA_963971575.1. NCBI lineage: Eukaryota > Metazoa > Arthropoda > Insecta > Coleoptera > Dytiscidae > Liopterus > Liopterus haemorrhoidalis. The sequence goes on along the minus strand of OZ020612.1, from coordinate 21,853,485 downwards.
GATATCTCGTTCACGATTTAATTAAAAAAAAATTAAGTGCAGTGTTTATGCAAACAGTATGTGGCGGACGACAGTTAAATGACCAAAAACAATTATTAATTGTCAACGGGGACTATAATGTACATACGAACAATAAACCAATTTTATTTTCAAAAATTCCATCAGAAGAATTGGTTCTAATTATCACAATATGTTTAAAGATTTTCGAGAAACATTTTGAAAATTTGAAAGAAATGTCTAATTTTGCACAAAAGGTTATATAAAAATGTTGTCCAAAAATTAAAAAATATATATCCAGGATGGTTTTCTGTATGTAAAACACATAAAATGTATATAGTTAAAAGACTAATTATAATAAAACTTCGAAAGATCTTAAAATGGATGTCGAATGATTTAGTTAAAAATATAACTAGCGTGAAAAAATAAAAACAATTTAAACATGTTTGTAACAGATTTACTCCAGCCGTTAGGGGTTTTACGACTAAGCCGCTACATGCTTAATTTAATTTATTTAAATATATTTTTTATTTTATTTATTTAATGTTTTTTTTGTGTATTTTTTAGTTATATAATTATTAATTTATATTATTAATATTATTATTATTGTTTAAGATAATAATTTTTATCAAAATAATTTTTTAGTATTGTATTAAGAAAAATTGTACCTTCCATTATTTTTTACGTAGTCATCAAAATAAAATCATTATTTTTGTTTCTTTGTTTTAGTTTTTTTGTATATTTATATATTTTTTATAGATTTTCTGAACACGTTGGTGTAAGCCAATCTTACATAAGATTATTAATTACAGAGTTATGACAATTTATGTCTTTAGGGAATTTATTTACATGTAATTTTTAAGTTTCCGTTTAAAAGTTTTAATTATTTTAATTATTTAAACAAATTCGGGGATTATGAGAGTTATAAACAGGCATATATAGTAAAAAAGAAGATCTGCATATGGAGATTAATACCGATCAGGATCCCATCACACCATTTGAAGATATGTTTTCGGACAACTCAATATCAACACCCAGTGTAATATCTGAATTTCATCATCAGCCGAAAATTTCCGAAGATTTTTTTACTTCTCGAGGCACAAAAAAAATTCAGAGGTTATAAGCAACGGTTTTACTTCCTATAAAAATCGTTGAGGGGAAGGCTTCAATAATTTTTTAAAAACTGTTGTACCCGAATATAAGGTACCGAGTAGGGCGACAATTACGGATCGAGTTAAACTACTATATGAAAATGTTATACAAAATGTTATATAAAAAATATATACAAATGGAACTAACTCATGCGAAACTGCAGCCATAACGACAGACATTTGGACATCGAGAAAAAACGTGTCATATATTACTGCAACGGCACATTTCATTGACAGTAAATCTGTTTCGTTGTCTGCACAACAATTTTCGGAAAAACATACAGCTGGTAATATCACTAACATTGTAAGCAACATAGTTGAAGACTGGATGTTAACTGAGAAAATTACTGCGACAGTCCACGATAATACAAAAAATGCAATTAAATATAAAAATTTATTTGGGGATAACATTTCTTGCTGTGCTCACACACTTCAATTGGTTATTAATAAAGCACTCGAGGAGGAGAATATTAGCAGTATTTTGAATAAATGTTCAAAGGTTGTTGGACATTTCAAACATTCTGCATGCGCTACTCAAATATTAAAAGACCAACAAATTCGGCACCTACTTCCTCAACACAAGCAACAACGTTAGCACAAGATGGAATTCTACTTTTTTTATGATAGAAAGATTGACAGAGCAAAGGCTGGCCATATGCAACGTCTTGAATGATCGAAATGTTACTCTTGCCAAAACGGCGGAATTACTGGAGATATGTTCCTCAGAAGGGCACCTTATAGAGCAACTCAAATGCATCTCGATCCATTCGAAAAAGCAACAACAATGATTTGCAGCGAGAAGAATGTAAATTTGTCGATTGTGGGGCCAATAATTTTTTCTCTCATTACGAATTTTTTACAATCAACTGGAGTAACCAATGCAACCGAAATTTTAAAGAACACTTTAAAAAATTAATTAAGAGACCAATTTCTACTGTTGGAAAATTATGAAGAAACCTCAGCGCATCTTATTGCAAGCTTTTTAGATCCGCGCCATAAGGAATTAACTGCAGAAACAACAACAAATAGAATACATACACAGGAGTATGTTAAGCAGCTGTATCACGAAAATTATTCATGTGCAAAAACCTGCATCAAAAACAACCATGGACTTTCTTTTCCCGAAAATGCTAAATCAAGCACCCAATGAATTTGAATATTATTTACAATTTCCCGATGTTGATGTTAATACAAATGTTTTAAAATGGTGGAAAAATTATGAAGACAGATTTCCGGTTTTATCTAAACTTGCAAAACACTATTTAAATATCCCGGAAACTTCAGCACCGTCCGAGCGAGCATTTTCATCAGGGGGAAATATCGTAACGGCGAAAAGAAATTGCTTGTCAAGTAAAAATGTAAACCAATTAATATTTCTGCACCAAAATAAGAGCTACAGAAATTACCAGATATAAATAACTGTCAGTAAAAATATGAAGGTATAATCCATTCACGATGTTTCCCCGTTTAAAAAACGGGCTGGTGAAATCTTGTGAGAGACAAGGAGTCATGAGTAAACCGGCACCGTAAACGGACGATCCTTCCAAGCTTTTGGTTGAGATACCCGGTATTGTGTAGTGGGTGAACCAGAAGTAGTCAGGAAGTGTTGAGGACAGTTTTTAATGAAATAAACGAACCTCGATAACGGGTTAAATACTATGAGATATTCAACGGCTTGTGAGGTTTTGTGTTGAGTATCTCTCATGGGATTTTGTAGCCATCCAAGTTCTAGTGTACTCTTAAATTTAAATCTTATCTAAACATTAAATGTAGATTAAGTAAAATGCGGAATAGGGATAGATCGCGGTGTTCGACAAGGCGATCCGATTTCTCCCAAATTATTCAACGCAGCTCTGGAGTTGGCCATTAAAAACTGTGACTGGGCGAATCGTTGTCTAGACAATGACGGAGTGAGACTTAACCGTCTTAGATTCGCAGACGATATTATTCTACTATCAGACAATATAGCAGACATGGCGTACATGCTGGAAAAATTGATAAGGGAAACTGAAAAAATTGGACTGAAAGTAAACATCTCTAAAACGCAATTGATGACGAACCTAGTCTTAAATGACCATCTATACCTCGGTGGAAAACAGATAGAACAGGTAGCCAGCTACAAATATCTAGGGCATGACATTAGCATTGGCCGGAACACAATCAAACCCGTGAAATGAAACGCCGCATCGGTCTAGGGTGGGCGGCTTTTGGCAAGTTGAGAGATGTTTTCGCTAGCAACTTGCCAAATTGCTTGAAGAAAAAAGTTTTCAACCAATGCGTACTACCTGTTCTAACATACGGATCGGAAACTCTGAAATTAACAGCTAAGTCAGCTGAAAAATTAAGAGTTGCCCAAAGATCGATGGAGAGATCAATACTAGAAATTAGACTAGCTGATCGGGAAACAAATCAGTGGATTCGAGTACAGACAAAAGTATGTGACGTCATCGAAAGAATTGCTCGCCTTAAATGGAACTGGGCTGGACATGTGGCCAGACTTCAAGATAACAGATGGACAAAGAAGATCCTAGATTGGAGACCCAGAGATACCAACAGAAGCAGAGGAAGACCGCCAACTAGGTGGACGGAAGACGTAAAGCGAGTTGCGGGAAATTGGAAATCAGTAGCACAAGATCGTTCCGAATGGAAAAAGCTTGGGGAGGCCTACGTTCAGCAGTGGACAAGAAAGGCTGATTAATGATGATGATGATGAAGTAAAATGCAGATTTTAATAACACCCTTATTCCTGTCATAAAGCATCATAGCAACCGACCAGCAGACCATTTTAGGGTTTCAGACTTGATCCGTTCGCAAGTTGGGAAACCCACTATGTGGAAGGGCCTTTCAAAGTAAGTACCAGGAAGTATTTATTTATTTATTTTACATCAGCCTATTTCTGCAACGAGGCTAATCGCCGATGCCAGGGGGCGAGCTCCTACACCTGGATGAGGGGTGAATGATTGTGAAATGAGAGTAATGTAAACATATTATTCTCGCCCGAATAATATCACCGACGGAGAATCGAACTACCAACCACACAATCCAGACAGTCTTCACCAGTCCAAACTGCTGCGATTTACAATGAAAATATTTAAATTCAATTTGCCAACCGTGACTTTTCGACCGATCCTAGAAATGCCCCCACAAATGGCACTTACGCTGTAAGCATTCCAAAAAGTGGGAACAAGAATTTTACTAAGGAAAGGTAACATTGAGCATGTTGCAGAAACTGAGAGACAATGATGAATCCGAAGACGACGATTTACAAGAAATAGATATTTTATAAAAATTAATCAAGTCAAACAACTTTTTACTTATATGAGCAAGTGCTAGGTTTTTGCCATTTCCCCTACCAATACAAAATTGTTATATAAATTTTATATGTTGCTACGGCCTTGCACTTGCGACTATCTAACGCGCGCCGTTAGCTTCCAGTGGAGAAGGTTGAGCAGTTCCGATGTATAAATAAATGTGCAGACGATCTGTAGAGTGAAATGTAGCCGACAGTATGAATCATCACGTTTCTTTGTTACGAAATCCGTAAGCTCCTATTTGCAGTTATCGCGACACGCGACCTACCTGGGGTTCGCTCCAGTCCCTATCAGTAAAATCTAGTGCGTTGCCATTAATCCCTGGAACGAATGCCCAGCCAGATCGGCCCACAACAACCCACATTTACCTGTTTCTGCTCCAGTCCCTACCTATTAAAAATAGCTAAAACGTTGCCATTAATCCCTGGAGCAGACGACAACTAGATCGGCCCACACATTCGAAAGAACAATCTGCCAAACGATTGAAAAAAATCAACACCTAAGGTCACTTTGTTAAAAATAATAATAAACGAAGATATGAAAATTGTACCTGTAATGTACCCACCTTTCTATCATATAGATGTATATTTTATATTATAATTAATCTCTATTTTATAATTCATTTCTATCATATGATTCAAACTGACTCATTTATTTTTCTGTTTCGTATTTTATTTATATCTAAATAAATAGTTGATAATTTTTTTGTTTGAGAACTGACCGTTCTCAAACAGAGATAATCACTGAAATTTGACCATTGTACTGTTATATGTCGTATTGTAACAAACTGACTAATGTGTATCTTATGATAACTAAATAATATATAAGATCGACAAAACTAAGCAACAGGATCATTGTCCAATTCAATCTTCTGCAATCAATATCTTTCAACCTCTCTACGAGATCACTTCACTACGTCAGTTTGGTACTCTACCAATGTACTATATACGAGGTAATTAAATAAACTATTATATTAAGTGTACATTACGGTTATTTATTCAACTCCCTCTGATACCCGTTACATACCCAATTTATATGTACCAAAAGCAATGTAGGTATTTCTTTTTTTCTTGATTGATTTTCTGGCCATCAAAACTTGTGGATTGGCCATTTAAATGTGTTCAATTCAATTTATGATTATTGTTGGAAATATTAATTATATTTCTGTTATGTTTAGTAAATAAATGGTATTTGCAGACGGACGGTCAGCTTAACAGGAAATGGTTTATGGCAGTCCCTAATTCCTTTTAAGCCGACATCTGGGGTCCATATTTTGTTAGTGCTTAAGATGTATTGGAACTGCATTTTAAGAGTTCAGTCACCAGTGTTGCCAATGACGGGGAATAGTCGCCAAATCTAGGGTATTTGAGAAGACGTTTAGCGACAAAAAATCTGCATTTGGGATTAGCGACATTTTTAAAGTATTTTAAAGGCAACTGGCTACAAATTTGGAGAATTTTAGTATTTCACTTTTTTTGTTTTATACATTTTAATATATTGTTTATTTTATATATAATTTATTTTTATATATTTTAAAAATGTAAGTATTTATTTGACGATGTCGGACGCTTCAGATTCCCTGTTTATGGTAAGTATACGTCGCACGATACTATTTTACGTACGTAACTTCTCATGTAAACCTGCTTAAACTTGCACCGAAAACAGCCCCTTGCTTCCGCCAGTTATGATACCCAGGCCTGGATTCTAGCAGAAGCGGGATAAGCGGCCGCTTCAGGCCCACCAGGCCTGAGGGGCCCACTTCTGAACAACTTACATAATTTTTCCCGGTGGGGCCCAAAAATTTGAAAAAAAAAACAAAATTTATTTTACAGTATAAAATACATACATTAGAAAAATAATACAAATACATAAACTTTTTTTTTCTTCAAGATCTGTTCTGAATTCAAGCTTAGTTTAGTTTTATTTCAAAAACACCATTTTTTTTTTACAATTTCTGGTTAAAATCTGATATTTTATTATACGTATGTTTGAAGAAACAAGTGTTTCAGAAGAAGGAAAAGGTCAACTTGATTACATAGGCTGTTTTTATTTATGACTTTAACTGTTACCAGATGGGAAGAATAGGGCTGCATCGGACATCGAACGTGACAATATGAATAGAATAAATAAATATTCTGAAGTGCCACTAATTTAACTAGCTACCATAATATCTTGAAATCACTTTATTATATTTTTTTTTTTTATGATACGACTATTATAAATGGATGGTAAAAATGGTAAAAATTTTGAAAAATGCTGTAAGGGTTTAAAAAAAGTTCACTTTAATTTTGCAGTGAATCTGTAAAGACAGTTTTAGCAAATCAATAAATAGTTTCGTAATATTTATATTAAAGTTATAGTTTTATAATAGTTATATAATTGACTTTTTTTGTTGTTGTGATTTTGCGTTTAAAGTATTGTTCTGGTATTATTAATACCAGAACAATACGGCTGCAGTTTCTTATACAAACTTGTAAACAAACAGTTCAATTAGTTATCTTCAGGTAAAATAGCGCGCAGTGAGAGTACAATTTAAACTTTTTAATAATAACAATGTGTTGTGTGTGATATTGTGATATAAAGTGTTTTAAGTGCATAGAGAATGGGAAAACCAAAATATGAACAACATTATCGGAAAGAATGGGAAAATGTGTATAAATGGATAAAACCTGTAGATTCAGATTCTTCTAGGGCGAACTGTGTTTATTGCAAAACAGAAATTAATGCGAAACTAACAGATATAAAAAACATTCTGACACCCTAAAACACAAGTTAAAATCAAATCCGTTTATAAATAAAAAACAAACTAAAATACCGTTTCAGAAGGAAAATAAAAGCACATCATTAACTAAGGGAAGTTTAGCTTTGTATATAGCGGAACACTGTTCTATATTAACTATAGATCATCTATCGGAATTATGTAAAAAGCGATTTTCCGATAGTAATGCTGCTTTTAATTTACATTTGCGCAGAACTAAATGTACCGCAATTTTAACTAACGTCCTTGCACCACACTTCGTCAAAAATCTAGTATTAGATATAGGTGACAAAGGATATAGTTTAATAATAGATGAATCAACTGATATTTCCATTACGAAACTATTGGGTGTTATCATACGTTATTTTAGTGAATCTTTAAAAAGAGTGGTGTCGAGATTTTTAGGACTTTTAGAACTTCCTAATAGTACAGCGCCTGCTATTGTCAAACAAATTAAAATTCTCTTACATGGTCTTAAACATGATCCTACAAAAATGTTAGGCATAGGAGTGGATAATGCCAGTGTGAATACCGGACTAAATAATGGTGTGTGTGAACTTTCAAGAAATGAATTCAAGATCCCTAATTTAATTATGATAAGATGTGTTTGTCACTCTCTTCAGCTAGCCGTATCCCACGCAACAGAAGGTACAATACCTAGAAACGTAGATTTCTTGGTCCGAGAAACCTACAACTGGTTTTCTCATTCGAGTAAAAGACAATCTTTTTACAAAGATGTTTACAAAACGATAAATAGTCAGGAACCCTTAAAAATACTTAGTATGCGATACTCGGTGGATATCTCTTGAACTGGCGATTTATCGAATTTTGGAACAGTGGGATGAACTAAAATTACATTTTGAAATAGTACGCCTTTCAGAAAACTGTTATACTGCCGAAATGCTTTTTCAAATGTTTTCTGATAGGTCAAATAAATTGTACATGTTGTACCTTAAATTGGTACTAAATGAGGTACAAAGGACAACGAAAACTTTTGAAGGGGAAAATTCGGATCCCACACGTTTACTGGAAGATCTGACAAATTTAGTTACTTTTATTAGCCAAATTTTATTAACAAAATATTAAATCCAACTGTTCGCGTAGATCCACTATTAGCTGATATTGTCAGTTACGTGGATTCCCAAGCCTTACTTTGGATATGAATTTGAGAAAATGGCTGAAGAAGCAGGTTCTCAAGTAGATACAGACTGCATAAGAAAACGGTGCATTAAATTTACAAAAAAAAAATATCAAAGAATTAAAAAGCAGATTACCAAGTAATTTTGAAATATTGAAAAAAATGTCGTTGTTGTCGGTACCTAATTGTTTAAATAGGGTAAAATCTTCCATTTCTGACATGGTAGAAATTATGGACAACAAACCAAATGAAATCAATTTAATTGAAAATCAGTGGCGAAATCTTGCAGTAATTCAATGGAGCAACGTTTCATCAACAATTTAATTTTGGATTGAAGTTAATGGATATAAAGATTGTGGGGGAATAAATCCTTTTAATGAGTTGGCCAAATTTGCAATGGCCGTGCTCTCTCTTCCGCACTCAAACGCCGAAGTGGAAAGACTATTCAGCCAGTTCAATCTCATTAAGACGAAACTTCGAAATAGGCTGAAGACCAATACAGTAAGATCAATTCTTCACGTCAGAAATCAACAGTCAGAAATCAATCGTCACTAAAATCAAAAATCAATCGTCACTACAGCACGAACTACTACTTTGACGATTAAGCTGGTGAAATTACTTGGACCTCCAAACACCCGTAGATGTGCTCCGCAAGCGGCATCAACGTCCTATATGAGGGGTCCGCCACCGTCTTGACGTTGGAGAGAGATGCACTGCAAAAGATTAAGTATGTTGTGGTGGAGACCCATGACACCGTTTTTGCTCTGAAACTGATTGAGAAAGAGTATCTGTGCCAACAACAGGCCTGGAGAACAGAGCAGAACAGACTATTAATAATATTTGAAAATGCTCTAGGCTTCTTCTTTGTGAAGATCGAAACCTTGGCACAGAATACGGATCTAATAGCAGATGTTCTGAGCAAGTTGCTCTTCTTGGAGATTGCAGGCAAAAAACAAGTGAGCGACTTGATCTACGACTCCATACATAAAAGGTGCCAACTAAGAGAGAAGATTTTACGTAATAAGTTGGCACTAGCAATGGAGAATCCGAAGAAAATAAACGATTTAATCCAAGAGTAATCAGGAAGAGTAGGAAGAGTAGTAGGCGAAGTCCTCTACATCGCTAGATGTCAACCCAAGATCGTTGAGTATCGAAACACCGAATTCTTGTATCAAGAACTTCCAATCCTTTACAAAAATGAATCCGTCTTCATGGCTCCCATAACCCACATCATGTCTGCTTCTTAAGGGCCAATTTTCTAATCAGAGAGGCAGTTGTTGCTAGAATTTTCGGCGTGTTTCTAGTGCATTTTTCCATGTTCTTGCGTTTTGTCACTTAACAGTTAACAATAAGTTCATCAATTATTTAAGAGGGAATTTGATCTGTTTTATTTAGTAATTTGAATTTCTGTTATATTTGTTTCAGTTTAACTTTTTTTATTCTGTTGTTAAATTTTATATTTTTTCATTAATTCAAACTTATTTCTTTTTAATAAATTTATTTGTTATAATTGTTGAACTTTGATTTCAAACGTTTAAACTCTCACCAGTACCCTTTCCGTCAGTAGAGAATAGTAAAATCATAAGTGTTAGTGACCACCTAGGCGTCTTCTCCAAAGAGCCAGCATTTGAAAAGGTAGGTGTTTTATTTTATTTTATTTATGTAACTCGGTTCCCCCCTAGGCTACGACTTGTTACAATAATCAGTAGTATAAAGTGACCAGGGTGGAAGGAACTTGAGGTCAGTTCAATATCTTAATAACTCAGTATATTTCATTATCTTAAGTTCATTTAATCATACATATGACAGGATAGACAAGATTTTTGAACAAATCGGAAGCAGTACCAACAATTTTTATTCTCGAAGCATATAAAATAAAAATACTACAAAATATAATTGTAAGGCCGGCATTTTCTTCAAATATTTCTTCTCAAATTACGCCTGTTGCGACTATAAGTTACTCATCTGAAACTGATGCTGTTTGCTCGAATATGGATATTATTAGTCCAACATCATTTAAAAAACGTCAACAAGAATCAAATAAGAATCAAATATTAATTACTATGAAAGATTTAAAACCAGGCAAAAAAAACATATATATATATATGAAAATAATAGGAAACTAAATAGTAATATTTGTAAATTAAAAATATCTTTGTTCAACTCAAAAAATCTAGTAAAATCGTATCATGATCTGACACAAAAGTTAGAAGAATTTAAAAAAAAAAACTATTCTGCAGGTCTTCATGCCTGGCTGCTTTTAAACGATGCCCAAGATGTTATAAATTTTTATAGTTACCTGCTAAATCAACTCTTTTAAGAAGTTTAAGTAAATTACCTTTTCATACAGGAATAAATGTATGTATGTTTGGAACTTAAAAAAAAAAAACGAGTTAACAGGATGGTATCTCTTGATAGACTTTCTCGAATTTTTGACAAAATGACAATTTCATCATTGTTGACTTATCAAAAAAATCTAAGTGAAGTCGTAGGATGTTGATTTGGGTTCCTTGGGTAGAAGAAATCAAATAGCAAACCGTGCCTTGGTATTCATGGTACAAGGAATTAGAATCTGATTATCAACTACTGCTTCTTATCGGGCGTCTTCCCCGAAAAATTGAAAATGGCAAAAATAAAGCGTGTTCTACATTATACTTTATTCGTCAATTTTCTAAACTTTTTTCTTTGAACTAGAAGTTGTCAAAGTTTTAATACAATTTATTTTTCAATTTTTTGGTAGAGAATGAAATTCTTTCACGTGTTTCAGTTCATTTAAAGTACCAACATAAATATATAATTCCTATCTTGTCAAGTGTTTATAACCTAGCTATTAGATTTGTAAAATTTACGTACAAAACACAATTTATATATTCGATTCAATTTATATATAAACCAATGATCAACAAAACACTATTAAACAAGTGGTAATACAAAATATTTACAAGCGTAATTTTAATGTTGGTACTGTTGTTAAAAGTGTCTACTGCGCATGCGCGGAGTTCTAACTTGAAAAGTAAAATTGGTCGGTATATATTTTTGAATAAAGTTGACCTTGACTTCATAAACTGTTCTACACTCTACGATTTCACTGATTTATTTCTAGTATAAGTTCTAGTCAAAGAAATAAGTATGAAAATTTGACGAGAATGGTATAATGTAGAACACGCTTTATACCGGTTTTTAAAAAAGGTAACAGTAACGATTCCAATAACTATCGTCCTATCGCTATCACATCGACCTTCTCTAAAATAATAGAAAAGGATATAAAAAATAGACTGGTAACTTTTTTTAAAAAATCATTTTTTTTTGATGTGAACCAGTTTGGAATCAGCTCAAACCAGTCCACATCTAAAGCTGCTATAATTTTATTAAATAAAATAATGGAGAATATTGAAAAGGGTTTGCACGTTGCAGGATCGTTTTGTGATTTGAGTAAAGCGTTCGAGTGCGTATGCCCTGAAAAACTAGGTGTAAAACTCCAATATTATGGTGTTAGAGGAATAAATTAAAAACTTATAATGGACTTTCTATCGAATAGGCAGTAATGTGTTCACTTCAATGGTGGCTGGTCGCCGGCAATGAATATAGACATGGGAATTGGACAAGGTACTATCCTTGGCCCTTTCTTATTTTTAACTTACATTAACGACCTGCTGGACAACATGGCAGCCATGACTGTACTCTTTGCCGACGACTCGTCGTTTATTGATGAAGGGGTGAATGTGAACAATGCCAAAAGGGCACTAAGTGACACCCAGACTCAGGCCTTATGGTTGATTTATATACGGAACAAGAATAAGGAATAGGAAATAATAATAGTACACAAGATGTTACAACATGGCTGCGCCGTATATCGGTTTATGTAGGAGTGAAATTTAACCTAAACACAAGAATAGTTGGTAACATTTAACATTTTATTCCTATTCCAAGAATAAGAGAATAGAAGCATGCGTACAGCGGTCAAAATGTGTACCGTAATAAAATTTGTTCTAAGTTGTAATAAAAACAGATGTTTTCCAGTATGATCAGAAGGTTAGAAACAACAATATAATGTATAAACACAAGCAAATAAATTTACAAAATCTTCTGAATTCATTTTACTGAACACGATTTTTTTTTTTCAACGCAAGTACGCAGGCGTAGCGACGAAATGTCCGATATAAACGGTTTCATATTTTTTATTCTTGTGTACTATTCTTATTTCCTATTACATATTCTTGTTCCGTATGTAAACCAACCATTACAGTGGTTCACAAGTAACGGCTTAAGTTTAAATACTGAAAAAACGAAATCAGTAGTTTTTAGTCTAAACAGACATTTGGACAATACTGAACATCACTCGGATGCCAATGTAAGGTTCCTTTGGTTCCACTTGGATGCCCGACTCACTTGGCAAGAGCACATAAACCACGTGTCCAAAAAACTCAATAGTGTTGTATTTATATTAAAACGACTGATGCTAACGGTGTCAACGGAGATTGTCAGAATTGCGTACTTCTCCATTTTTCAATCTGCCATTACCTATGGCATTGAGATTTGGGATGCGTCAACTGGCTGGCAAAGAATTTTTATAATTCAAAAACAAGCCATCAGGACTTTACCCTAAGTTTCGCCATGCACATCATGCAAGTAAATTTTCAAGGAATACAAAATTCTGACAGTCCCGTCTCTGTATATATTACAAATACTAATGTATATAAATACCAATGAAATCGACATACTAAGGCACAGTCAGATTCATAAGTACAATACTAGGAACAGACAACATTTTACCATTCCTAGGCACAGATATAGTGCATCTAGAAATCAACCCTTAATTGCAGGTATCGGTATATGCATCTATATCTATAATGCCCTGCCAGCTGTGCTCAGAAATAGCTGCAATGCCAAATTCAAAAGAGGCTAAAAAAACATATTGCTTGCAGCAACGTTTTATAGCGTCTCTGAATTTGTAGATACGATTAGTGTCGTAAAATTTTGAAACATATTATTGTTTGTATTGACGTAAGTTACTGTATACTAAATGTAAATCAGCTTCAATAAAATGATTTAATTTGACTTAATTAGAAGAAAATGTAAACAGCCCATAGCTTATTACTTTACAAAAGATTGCGTGAAAACATTAGATTTAAAATATTTAATTAAAGAATTAATTTATCAATTAGAAAAGTGTGGTTTAATAATTACTAACACGGTATGTGACCAGGGATCGACAAATATGGCATGCATAAGAAGCGTTGTAAATAAAACCAAGAAACAAGACACTTCTGACTTTTATTTCCAAGTAAATGGCAAAACCATTTACCCAATTTTTGATTTTCCACATATTTTAAAAAATACAAAGAAAGCACTTTTTTATAATAACATAACATTTGAAAATAATAAAATTGCCAAATTTGAAGTTATTGAAAAATGTTAGAATATAGATTCGGCTCAAAGGTTCCAGATGTTGTATGGCATTAAGGATTATTTCTTTAAATTAGAAAAGTGTCGCAAAAAATTAAAGTGTCTGTAGCTGCCAAAACAATCAGTAATACCGTGGCAGCTGCAATTAATTCAATGTGTGAGTATGGTCGCGATATTTTACCGGCTGATGCAGTATTCACAGCAGAATTTGTCTCTGATGTCGACACACTTTTCGATTCATTAAATTCTAGGACATTGTATCCTAAAAAAGGGAAAAAAATAAAATGTGCTTTGCATAAAATTCAGGTCATATTAATTACTGGTACAAAATGTTGAAAAAGTTGAGTCTTGGCAATTTTTATAAAAAAAAAAACACCTTTTAAGAAAAGGACCATGCTTTTTAAAACTGGATGGCTAATCACAATAAAAAATATTATGGCTATATGGAAAAAGTGCCAGAAATATGATTTAAAATATTTAAGAACGAGAGCATTAAAGCAAGATGCAGTGGAAAACATATGACAATAAGGAGCTTTAAATGTCAATCCAAGTACTGCGCATTTTATTGCCAGCTTGAAAACCTTCTAAATCACTTGGTTAAACAAAATAAGGACTTTAATCGTGAAGACGACGGATGTTTTTTATTATTAAATTTACAAGAATTTTTAGATTTTCAAGTATCCTCCTCTACTATATCTATCGACGTATAATTTGTAGGGATTAATGTAAATATGTTACAAACTTCAGACTTTTCCAACAATAATTTTGATCTGCCCGCAATTTCCTATGTATGTGGATATTTCTACGAAAAAATTAAATCTGTTTCCGAAAATTGCGAATTAAGTAAGGCACTTTTTCGAATTGCAGCATATTTTTACTTTATTTAAGGAATATGACAACAAACAACAGTTACATTCCTCTTGATTATCGTAGAACACAACACTTTCTTACATCACTAGCCTAGCGAATAATCCTACTATACCATTATTTAACGACATTTTCACGACAAATAATGAAATAGTCTGTTTAAAAGATGATTTCCTAATACACAGCAAAATTTCACAACAATTTTCTAATTTAAATCACAGTTACCATCTATCAGACATAATCATTGTCTTGATTAGATGAGTTACGTCCGTAAGTTAGTAATTATAGTTGATAGGTAATGGGATTCGGACCAGTCAGAAAATAAAACAAAATTTATTAACTTATGTGATGTTAGGAAAATTTTGATGTTGTTTTTGGTTGTAGTACCTCACATAAGAAGTCACATAAGATCACATAAGAAGCGAAGTTAATAAAATTTGTTTTATATTCTGACTGGTCCGAATCCCATTACCTATCAACTATAATTACTAACTTACGACGTAACTCATCTAATCAAGATTTTTACCATGGGTTTTTTCAACACCATAGAACATTCTTTTGGTACTACAACCAAAAACAACATCAAAATTTTCCTAACATCACATAAGAAGTTACTAAATTTTTTTTAATTTTCTGACTGGTCCGAATCCCTTTTCCTATCAACTATAATAATCAATGTCTTTACAGCTGAAGTTTTTAGTATGCTAAAAGCTAATTAAAAAAGCAGAAGATGGAAGATTAAAAATCATCCAAAGTGACTCTCTGAGTACCATTCTCTGTATCAAACAACTGTATCCAAAAAACCATATCATCCGGGATATCAAAGAAAATATACACGATGCTATATGCGCTGGGAAAAACATCATAATCATGTGGATTCCATCACATATAGGTATACGTGGAAACGAGAAAGCAGATCAAGCAGCAAAGCACTCGATTAATTAATCACCGTTAAATATACGGATCCCAGCCAATGATTTTAAGAATCATATTAAAATGAAAACAAGTTCAGAATGGAAAAAATATTGGCAATTGACTAAACAGAGCCACCTCAGATTGATAAAAGAAGATACTAAACAGTGGAAATGACAAAAAGATCTTAGAGAACAAATAGTGTTAACCAGGATGCTTATTGGACACATGTTGTACAGGCACAAACACATTTTTGACCATCAAGAACCATCAGAATGCAACATCTATGATAAAAAAAAAAATACTGTTAACCATATACTGATAGAGTGCGAAAAGTATCACATACAAAGGTTGAAACATAAAATACCAACAACGCTAAAGGATGTGGGAGTGGTAATTTCAGAAATAAAATTTCATTATTATTTAAAATAAAATTATTCAATTAGTTAAAAAGTATTCAAATTATTCAAATATAAAAACTAATCTAAGATAAACATTCTCAAAGATTAGTTGAACTATCACATATTTTTCTAATTAAGGGTTGAAAAGATACAAAGAGTGTTTTACGGTCGTATATTATATGATTAGTTTGAAAGAACGTTATTATTTAGATCAAAATAGCAATTGTCAAATGTTTACACAGATGCTGATAGGCGACAATATATTTTCAGTGATATGGACCGCGTAGTAATAGAGTCAAAATTAATTATTTGGGTTTATAATTTATTGGTCATAGAAAGATAAGTTTATAAAAGGGTTTGTTGTTAATATGGAGAGCTGATTATTTTTACAACGACAAAAAATGGGGTCAGAGATCAGATTATTAGTTTAAGAAAAGAGTTGGAAAAATCTTGTGAGAGACAAAGGCAGTGATGAGCAAACCGACACCGTGAACGGACGAACTCCCAAGTAATTTTGATAAAGAGACCCGGTAGTTTGTAATGGGTAAACCAGAAGTAATCTGGAAGTGTTGAGGACAGTTTTAAATGAAATAAACGAACCTCCTGTTTTCAACTTGTTTGTTACAGATGCAACAATAAGGGGCATTTTGCAAACAATTGCAGTGTGAATTTAAACGAAAACAGGCTCTCTCTAGATTGCTCCTTAGACAGGGCCTACCGCAATTAAGTAGTAATAAACTGCATCACAATACACAGAGCAAAGGGATGGGGAGTACAGATGATGCAAGCCTGTGGGACGTCTTAACCTTTTTTGTAATAAATAGACCACAGGCAGAGACACTTAAGACAGATAATTTCGACATGTCGCTAAGAAATGATGGCCATACGTGTGAAAAAGATATATGTCAAAGAGAAAATATCGCAGATCCAGCAATAAATAACAGCCCTTACAACGAAATAAGTGTTCAGCTTGAGGAGATGAAGGGGAAGGCAAAAGAACTTTAAAAACCCTGAAAAACCAAAATGGCATATTAATAGCAAAAGTTACGTCCTGAAGCACAGACACAAAGTTCTAAATTTTTTCACATAATAATTTTTTTTTTTCTTTTATTCTATTTTTTTTTAAATTTGTATTGTTTCTTAGTCACTATGGACTACAGAAGTATAAGGACATTCATGCTAGCCGTTAGATGCGAGCCAGTCCCAGCAATCCGAATACGGAAGCTAGGAGAAATGATTAGACACTTAGGGCTATAAGGGCATATGACCCAAATCTGCATCCGGAGCAGCAATGCAGGATTGAGGAGCTGGCGGTAATAATAGATTTATTAACGATGGAAAAAGTAAAAGTGGAAGAAGATGTGGAAGAATGGGAATAGTCAACGACAAAAAAATGGGGTCAGAGATCAGATTATTAGTTTAAGAAAAGAGTTGGAAAAATATTGTGAGAGTTTGTCTCTCACAAGATTTTTATTCACAAAGGCAGTGATGAGCAAACCGACACCGTGAAGTCGAGAAAAAAATTTACAAGTGATTATAGACCGACTAATAATTACAACCGCGGCCAAAATCAAGAAAGAAACTATAATGGAAACATGAAATGTAGAAATTGTGGCAAACAGGGACACATAATGCGGAACTGTTTTCAACTTGTTTGTTACAGATGCAACAATAAGGGGCATTTTGCAAACAATTGCAAAACAGGCTCTCTCTAGACCGCTCCTTAGACAGGGCCTACCGCAATTAAGTAGTAATAAACTGCATCACAATACACGGAGCAAAGGGATGGGGAGTACAGATGATAGTAAGCCTGTGGGACGTCTTAACCTTTTTTGTAATAAATAGACCACAGGCAGAGACACTTAAGACAGATAATTTCGACATGTCGCTAAGAAATGATGGCCATACGTGTGAAAAAGATACATGTCAAAGAGAAAATATCGCAGATCCAGCAATAAATAACAGCCCTTACAACGAAGTAAGTGTTCAGCTTGAGGAGATGAAGGGCTAGGCAAAAGAACTTTAAAAACCCTAAAAAACCAAAATGGCATATTAATAGCAAAAGTTACGGCCTGAAGCACAGACACAAAGTTCTAAATTTTTTCACATAATAATTATATTTTTTTTTCTTTTATTATATATATATTTTTTTTTTTATTTTTATTGTTTCTAAGTCACTATGGACTACAGAAGTATAAGGACATTCATGCTAGCCGTCAGATGCGAGCCAGTCCCAACAATCAGAATACGGAAGCTGGGAGAAATGATTAAGATACTTAGGGCTATAAGGGCATATGATCCAAATCTGGAGCAGCAATGCAGGATTGAGGAGCTGGCGGTAATAATAGATTTATTAACGATGGAAAAAGTAAAAATAGAAGAAGATGTGGAAGAATGGGAATAAAAAAAAATCAATAATAATAATAATAATTAATAAAAAAAGTTAAAGAGTAGTGGTAAATATGTGCGACGATAGTGTTTAGTGTTAAGGTCCCAGTAAAGTCCAGTCCGTCCGTAACTTCCCAGTTCCAAAGAACGAAAAAGATATAAAATCATTTCTCGGTTTAGCAGGATATTATAGACGATTTATAGAAAATGTTAGCAAAATTTCATTACCATTCACAAAATTATTAAGAAAAAATATAGAATTTAATTGGACTAGTGAACAGCAACACGCGTTCGAAACTTTGAAATCTAAATTGTGCGAAGAACCAATATTACAATACCCTAATTTCGAAAAAGAGTTCGTATTAACTACTGATGCCAGTAATTTTGCAATCGGTGGAATACTTTCACAAGGTACAGTCCCTAATGATTTACCCATAGCTTATGCCAGTCGTTCGTTGAATAAAGCTGAAAGTAATTATACCACTACCGAAAAGGAACTTCTTGCAATAATCTAGTGTGTTAAACACTATAGACCATACATATATGGAAGAAAAATTAAAATTGTCACAGATCACAAACCTTTAAAATGGCTTTTTAATGTTAAGGATCCAGGTACAAGACTTGTAAGATGGAGATTAAAATTAGAAGAATTTGAATACGAAATAATCTATAAACCCGGTAGAATAAATTCCAATGCGGATTCACTTAGCCGTATCAAACATTCAGAAGCAGATTTAAAAAATATAAATGTTAAATCTAAAGCCGAAACCTACCAAAACTTCTTAAGAAACTAAAATAATTAATTATGATAAATTAGAAGAATTTAATGAACCTTTATCTTCAAAAACAAATCATGTAGCTATTTGTGTACCTTCGGATTTACAAATACCTAATGAAAAATCTTACGAATTTGAAAATAAATTTGTCTCTTAAACTTAAATATTAAACATTTAAATGTCGGAGAAATTCATACTTCTAAAATTAACGACAAGTACCATTTCTATCTAGCTGGAAAACAATTTCATTTGGATAGTTTTTCTTACGAAGATATTTTTAACATATTAATTAAACTAAGGGAAATACTTTTAAAGGTAAACTTATATTCATTAAGCCTACCTAGAATAGGAAGAGGATTAGATAATCAAAAATGGAATAAAATTCGATCTATAATTAGATACGTCTTTAAAAATAGCGATATCATCATAAAAATATATCACGGATATTTAGAACTCCTTCCTCATCCGAAACCACAAAAATCCTAGAAGAATACCATTGCAGTCCAACTTCCGGACATTCAGGTTTTCATAGAACATATAATAGAATTAAACAATCCTATAAATGGCACAATATGAAAAACGATGTCAAGAAATTTATCAAAAAATGCGAATCCTGTCAAAAGAATAAATTAGTTAGAAAGAAAAACATTAAACCGATGGAAATCACTAGTACTTCTAGTAAACCTTTTGAACGTGTCGCATTAGACATCGTAAGCCCTTTACCATTAACGGAAAACGGTAATAAATACATTTTAACTCTTCAAGACGATCTTACTAACTATTCTCAGTGTTACGCTATTCCAAATCACAAAGCCCAAACAATAGCTGACATTTTCGTCAAACAATTCGTTTGCAAATTTGGAATCCCTTGCTCGATCTTAACAGATCAAGGCAAAGATTTTACTTCAAATTTAATTAAAGAAATGTGTAGATTCTTCAAAATCAAGCAATTCCAAACTTCAGCTTATCATCCAGAAAGTAACGGTGCATTAGAGAGAAGTCATGCAACACTAGCTGATTATCTCAAACACTATATAAAAATCGATCAGTCTGATTGGGACGATTGGATCTCATTTTGTATGTTCTCATATAATACAACAGTTCATAGCTCAACCAAATTTACACCTCATCAATTAGTATTCGGAAATAAAGCAGAAATCCCTACTGCATTACTAAAATCCCCCGAATTTAAGTACACCTATGACGACTATTTAGACGATATTAAAATGAATTTATCTTAGCAATGAACAAAAGAAATTAGGACATTCTAAGAAACTAACGCCAAATTATTCAGGCCCTTATAAAATAATTGAAATTAATTCACCCGTTAATAGTACCTTAAAAATAAGAAATAAAAGAGTTAAGGTTCATAACAATCGACTGAAGCATGCATTTGTTTCAGATTAATTCCTCGAGCAATCAGCCAACGTTACAGAACTCAAATCATCCCCAGGATTATATTACGATCATGTAGCACAAGTAAACTCTTTCGAAAATAAATGGAAACTAGTCACATACCTCGATATATCATCATTAAATTCCAAATTAACATTAATAGAATCTACCTTGAGTAAAACTGAATCCTTATGTTTTAAAGAAGTAATTTCGCAATTTTCCTTGTGTAAGACATCCTTAAAAGTACTAGATCAGCTATTACCCGCTCTAAATTCAAATATGTCTTCTCTTATATCCTTAATAGGACACACTCGCGTAAAACGAGGCGTATTCGACGGTGTCGGATCTGTTTTTAAATCAGTCTTCGGAACTTTAGACCAAAACGACGCTTTACGTTATAATAAAGCAATAAATAACTTAAACTCTGATGAAAAACACACAGTTGAACTAATTAAAGAACAAACCCTTGTAGTTAAATCTACTATAGATTCAATAATACAATAACAAACTTAAATAAAAATGAACTTTTAATAAAAATTTAAAACTAATCGAAGAATTTAGTAGATCATCTGAAAAAATCATGTTCGATACTCAGTTAAAACAAAATATTGACGAACACTTTTCCTTATTAACCCTTATGGTTAATGAACTAGATAAGGAATATTCCGACCTAATAACCGCCTTATTGTTAGCTAAACGAAATTTGTTACATCCCAGCTTAATCAAACCTCAACAGTTAATAAGTGAATTAAGGAAAACCTTACCTTATTTACCTACATCTTCAAATTACCCAGTTCCCCTCGAATTAGGAAATTATCACGAGTTATCACAATTACTATCTCTTAATGTTTTCATTATAGAACGCAAGTTAATAATTGTAATTTTTATTCCTCTTGTAGAAGAAAATTATTTTGATTTATATAATTTGATTCCCTTGCCAACTAAATCTGGCGATCTAACTCATTTATTTATTTTACCCCATTCAAAATTTATCGCTATGTCAAAGAATAAATTGCAAAATTTTTTAAACGGTCTTGAAAATTGTAAAAAATTGTCACCCATTCAAGTCATATGCGAAAGATCAGAACCAACATTTTCGGTGCATCTAAGACCAATTTGCGAAACGGAAATAGTTTTTTCAAAAATTTCAATACCTAAAAGTTGTGATACACGCTTGTCGGTAATAAGCAACGAAATATGGCACAGATAACACGATACTAATTCATGGATGTATGTACTTCCTAATCCTACTTCCATAACAATAAATTGCAAATTAACGGAACCTTCAGATTTAACTCTCTCTAAAACAGGTATTCTTACCTTAAAATCAGGCTGTAAGGCTTATAGCAGCACAACTGTCTTAACAGCACTTGATCAAAGTTACACGAGTAACCTGATTTCTATTCTTCCAGAACCGAATTTGTTATTGGATCATTGTTGTGTAACTCATAAAAATAAGATAAATTTAACTCATGTTAACCTTTTACCTTTAAAAAGTTGTCACCTAGACATAGGAGAACTAAATTTTGCTAGTCACAAATGAAGTCAAATCAATGAAATGGCTGATAAACTAGCTGATAAAACTCCAATATTCGAAAAGATCATTCATAGTTCTTATTTTTATTATATATTTTGTATACTGATTAAAATTGTTCTCTTATTTCTGG
The DNA here is from genome assembly GCA_963971575.1 of Liopterus haemorrhoidalis. Lineage (NCBI taxonomy): Eukaryota > Metazoa > Arthropoda > Insecta > Coleoptera > Dytiscidae > Liopterus > Liopterus haemorrhoidalis. The sequence continues at coordinate 21,831,318 of OZ020612.1, read as the reverse complement.
GATATAGATTAATTAAACGATTGAAAAGAAGTAATACCCATTGTTGTAATTATCTAACCTTAAATATTTGCAAAACAAAAAGAACTAATTGTATAACTCCTGTCGAAGCAATAAATATTGAAATGCAAGAGGAAGATAAACCTCTACGACGATCCACTAGGATCGCTAAGCTAAAAGATCAGTTTTAATGAACTCATCTTTTTTTTTTGGAGGGAGGTGTAATGTACCTACCCTTCATTTATCTCATTAAATATAACAATTATTAACATATATTATAAACGTTATTATCAACTAACATCTAAATTCCTAAATACTATAACTCATTTGTTTTTATAACCATTTCGTGCTTTATTCGTCATTATAAGGATTATATATTTGTTTCACGGAAGAATGACTATTTGTATGTTTTTTGTGTAGTGTTGACTGCACCCTTTATATTTTTTTGGGACATTATTTTTATAACCTACGAGTAACCAAAATGATACTTAATATTTTTTGTTACTTTTGTTAATATAAACACAGAGCAACACAGTTGTTCTAAAATTTCTTTCAAGCATCAATTTAGTTACTCAACTTACTGTACACATGTATTCTTATATTTAAATTACAATAAATGAATTAAGAAGTACATTGTTTGTTGTATGAAACTCCCTCTGATATCCATTACACATGTTTAACAGTGAAAATATGTATGCTTGAAAAAGTTATTTACGTCACAGTTTTGCAAAATTATTGTTTTATTGTTTGTTGCAGTTAACTGCTACGAAATTGAGAATATACAATTTGAACGAAACAATAATGCAGAAAACATAAGTCCACTCGATATTAATGTAATGTTCCTGTCGTCATTGCTTGTTACTTATTATCATTATAATTAGATAAATGTATTTGTTATATCAATTGTGTTTATATTTGTGTTATGATATTATTTCCACTCTATTATATTTTAGATGTTCTTAGAAATGATAACAACTATTATTATGTTTGAATTTAATTATATTTAAATAAATATAATAACAATGTTTAAAGAATTCTAATCTTAAACATTGTTATTATTCATAAGTACTTGGAACTTTCACCCTGATTGTTTATGAGTCAACCTCGTGATCGAGAACCTTTGAATTTACAAACATAGATAATCAGCAGTATAAAGTGACCAGGGTGCAGTGGCGGACTAAGCCTTCGCCGGGCCCAAGACATTTTTCATTTACGGGCCCTCAACCTATGTTTTTTTTAAAAAGGTCTTCACCTCCCAAATCCAAGTGTAGAGCAAAAAAAAAAAAGGTCTTCACCTCCCAAAACCAAGAGAAGAACAAAAAAAAAAGGACTTCACCTCCCAAATCCAAGTGGACAAGTGGAGAGCAAAAAAAAAAAAAAATCATCCCCTACCAAATCCGGGCCCTTGAAAATTACGGGCTCTAGACAAATGTCTTTTTTGTCTAAGGGGATAATCCGGCCCTGCCAGGGTGGAAGGAACCAGGGCAGTACAATATCATGATAGTTCAGTATCGTTCAGTGTCTTGAACGAAAACCTCGATTTCAATATAAAATGTACTTGTAACTATAATAAACTTTAATCATATTCACATCTAGTGTAGGGCTGCCATACGTCCCGGTACACCGGGACATGTCCCGGTTTTGAGGTTTGTGTCCCACTGTCCCGGTCCAAGAGTCTTTTGTCCCGGTCGATTTAAAATTTATGCATATTAAAAAATTATTTTTCGATAATATTGTACATATATGTACATATATACATACTATATATAAATTATATAACAGATTCGAGGTCCAAAATGTTCCGGAGTAATGCCGAGTACCAGTCAGCTAGTCTGGTCATCAAATCTTTTTTACATTTACATCAAATTTTTCTGACTGAGTATTCCAAAATGATTCACCATTGATCCCAACGTTTTACTCTTGGAATACCTATTATCAATCTTTACTTTAATTATTTTTTTTGGCCTTTAAATTTTTTTATTTTTTTTAAATATTGTGCTTTTATAATAAAGGTATTATTGTCGATAAAAGTTTTTTTTAAGTGGTTTTTTTTTCGGGGGGGGGGTGTTCCGGTCGGTAGTCCGACAATTATGGCAGCCCTAATCTAGTGGTTTGTTGTAAACATCCTTGATATCCATTACATTAAGAAGCAAAAAAAAAAAAAAATCAGCGGAATGGCCAAGAAACGTAGCTATTTATAAAAAAATGCGTAGAAAAAAAAAGATTTGTCCAACACTAAAAATTAAAAAATAGAAATATATGCAGTAATATCCAATTAATTAGGGAAAGAAGGTTATGTTTTTAGTGCTGAGCATTGCCAGAATAAAATGAAGTCGCTTGTATCAAAATATAAAGAAGTATGCGACCACAATTCGTCTACAGGAAATAATTCAAAAACATGGAAGTACTATAATCTCATGGAAAATTTTGAAAAGATGCTCCAAATGCCAAGCCAATTGCTGCATGCTCCAGTTTAGATTGTAACATGATTAAAATCTCCAGAAATACCTGCCAAAAACAAGGAGAAATTTTATTTACTAAAGCAGATTTTAGTGGCGCCTCTAGCAGCAGTACTGCCTCTAACAGTAGTACTGCTACCAGTGGTTCTGCCAATAAATGTAAACATAACCCATGTTCTACTCCAAGAATAGAAATGATGAAATGGCTGAAGAAATATAAGAAAGAAGAGACCAAGAGAGTAAATCGAAGACTAGCTTTATTTTTTCGAAATATATTTCTGTTGCTAAATATTCGCAAAAATCTTAAAATCGACACGAGTAAACTCCCATTTCTAGTCAACCGATTTTTACCAAAAGTTGATCAACTCGTGCCATTGATATCAAAAGCTTAAATATGCAGTTTCATAAAAATCCTTTTAGCCGAATTTACTCTGCACGTGTACACAGACAGACGGACGGACGGACGGACAGACAGACAGACCGACAGATATCATGCTAAAAATAGTCAAAACGTTATGTAGGGACCTCAATTTGTGGAGATCCATCGAAATCTCGAAATGTGAAAATCGTTAGATCACAATACCTCCCTTATACATGTTGGCGGTCGGTAAAAAGATTATTTCACAAATGTTGAACAATTAATAAAAGAAGGCCCATTCTCTAAACTAGAAGAGAGTTCCATTAAATGCTACATAAAAGAATTGGATAAAACCTTAAAAAGCTGTAAGAGCTCATTAGATAACAAATTATGATTACAATTAAAACTTTTTTTGTTAAAAAAAACTTTTTTAATACCTTGCCTAGCTCGTTTATACTGTCTTCCAAAAATCCACAAAGCAGGTAATAATTATAGACCCATTGTGAACAACATAAACTCAACCACGTATAAACTAGCAAAATGGGTATCAAATCAATCCAAAAAACTACATTTTCAAAACGACTTGTTGGTTAAAAATACATTTGAAGTCATAGAAAAATCGCTAGACATCGTCTCATTATTTCCAAGCGTTCCAGTTCCAGAAACTTTTTTAGAAATTCTAAAAAAGTTACTTATTGAAAACGGGATCCCAACAGATCATGTCATAAAATACATTACTCTCACTAAATTATGCATGTTCCACAGCACATTTACGTTTAGAGATAAATTAAAAAAGAGAAACAATTGTACTATATGCAAAAGATCGATGCTTGTAAAAATAATTCTAAATTAATGTGGAAAACTTTAAAAAAGATTACAACACCTGAGATTAGGGAAGAAGTTAAACTTAATAATTTAATCTATACAGATAGCAACCAATCCTGTGATATGTTTAATAAATATTTTATTGATAGTATAATTGAAGTTAGAAATTAAATTTCAGATAATATAACTTATAATGTTCTAGATAACTTGAAAGAATTTAAGCACGCAGACTTTATTGGCTTTACTGAAGTTAAAGTCTTAATTAAAAAGTATCGTAATGTCTCAAAAAAATAAATAAATAAATAAAAACAGTGTTGATGGCATAAATATCAAGTTTCTTAAAGAGTATTTCCATTTAATCGGTCATCCTGTATTGGAATATATTTACATCAAGTAAAAACTGATGTTGAAATATAATTGTGTTTTAATTGTGATGTGCTTTTTTTTATTTAGTAGATATAATAAATAGTTATAGTGAAAACACTGCCTATTTATTTACAAACTGATAATCTCTTAAACTCAATTCGCAGTCGTTAAATTAGCTGTGAGCGTGCAAAGAACGGTTTTGGACAATTGTCTAAACAGTATCGTCTTGTGCATACTCTACAAAAAGAAAGAAAATACTTCTCATTTCAGAAGTTTACAATATCCAATGTAGCGATTGTAATACGTATTACATAGGATAAATAAAACGTAATTTTAAAGATTTCAAGAAAACTTGATGGCGTGGAAATAATAAAACTGAATTATCTAATTTACCATCTATCTAAACATCTAATAGAAAACGGTCACCAATATAAGGAAGAAAATTTAGAAATTTTACAATATGAGAATAAAAGCAGAAAACCCACCTACTTTTTAAAGGCATATGAAATATACATAACGGGAAAGTCATAATCGTATTAACGAACAACTGAATCCGTTGGATTCACCCATTCTTAAGACTATGGTCAATGGTATTTCTTAATCCCTTCCAGATGCGTATCTAGGGTATGGCAGACATGGCACGTGCCATGGGCGCCACTTGAAATAGAGCGCAAAATGGCAAAAAAATAAATAAAAAAGAAAGAAGGAAAACAAAATGAATAAAAAATATTTAAATATTTTGGGGAAAAAATACATTAAAAGTAAAATCTTCTATGCCTGTTGTAGTTTAAGTAACAAATGGTCCGAAATAAATACAAGAGGCAATAAAAATTTCAAGTGTCAGTGACTAATTTGTCCCATCACGTTTCGGACCATAAGGAAAAAACCCTAAACCTTATTACAAAAACGAACTTCGTCTGTGAAAGTTTATTTTAATCTATATTAAATATTAATTGTTGAGTTAACGTGAAGTTTAGGATAAGGTAAATTCAAAGAGATTCTTTACTTAACAAATTATTATAATTTATGAAGTAAAAAATCTCTTTAAGTTTACCTTGTTTTAATCTATTTGATTTGTGTGTCCAGCATTTTTAAAATATATATATATATATATATATATATATATATATATATAATAAATAAAATTCTTATGTCATACTCGTCATATATTTATTAAAACAACTTTTATCGAGACGTTTCGATTGGTAATCCAATCATCCTCAGTCCAATATTATTGTCAAATTTATAAGTTAATGTATTTCCACATTAAAATGTGTGGATCGGACAGGAACGTTAATCATTCATGATTAACCGTGTTCACCCGCAGGAACGTTAATCGTTCATGATAAACCGTGTTCCTGTCCGATCCACACATTTTAATGTGGAAATACATTTACTTATAAATTTGACAATAATATTGGACTGAGGATGATTGGATTACCAATCGAAACGTCTCGATAAAAATTGATTTAATAAATATATGACGAGTATGACATAAGAATTTTATTTAATACCCATATTAATTTCGTCAAGAACTTTCCTTCGATTATATATATATATATATATATTGTTTAAAATATTGAAACTATTGGCTAACTTTGACCATATCTTAATAGAACACCTCTATCATGCGAAAAAGCATCCTACATCCACGTCTTATCTTTCACCGAGGATCCAGAACGAATTCATCCACCTCATGGCATCGATTATTCGTGAGGATATATTAAGGAGTATTCGTAAAGCCAAGTATGATGGTCTCACGTTTGACTCGACTCTGATCAGGCACACCGTGAACAAATGTCAGAAGTAGTGAGATACGTTGACATTGATTTTGAAAGGAAAACTGTGCATTTAGTGATTCAGCTAAGCGCCAGGGATGCTGAGAGCTTGGTTCAAGAAATCTTAAAGCAATTAGAGAAAGACGAAATGGATCTACAAGATCACAGTACTACGATAACGCTGCTGTGATGGCTGGTTCATCAAAGAATAAATAATATAAATAACCAGGCAGTGTTTGTGAATTGTGATAATCACTCACTCAAGTTGATAGGCGTACATGCAGCCAAGCAGGATGTGATGAAGGTAACGTTTTTTGGAACCATCGAAGTATTTTATGTTTTCTTCTCTCGTTCAACCCAGCGCTAAGAAAAACTAAAAAACGCGAAGCCCGTCAGCAGGTACCGTGAGGAGATACTTCAAGTTCTTCAGGACATGATTGAAGATGAAAACGCGACTAGTGAAACAAGTGACGCAAAGCAGCTATACAATCGCATATTGAGTTACTATTTGTTGACACTGCTAGGATTTTGGAATAAAATCCTCATTCGCATTGACCGTGTTCAAAAGAGACTGCAGGATCCTAGCATGAACTTTCATGATGCTGTACTGACCGTCCAGGACATCAGGCCAGGACGGGCGGCGGACGGCCACAAGAAAAATCTAGTAAAATTTTCTCAAAATATAGTAAAAATTAATGTTTAAAAATTTTCTTACGAAAAGATTTAAATTTCAATTCTGAGTTAAAAATTATTGAAAATCATTTGACAACAAAGAATCTTAAATTCGAAATTCTCAGAAGAATTCAGAAACATCTGGCATACTCTTGCCTTTTTGGTCCCCATGAGGGATAAGGGCAATAAAATAAACTCTTTTGTTGTACTTAACTTCTTTTAGAATTACCAATTACATGACAGATAATTTTTAAAACATGTGCATATCCCTAAAAATCATTGGCGTGTAACAAATATTTTGCCAATTGAATCTTCAGAGTCGTATTATTAAGTTGTTTTGTTTTAATTACTCGTGTTTGCTATAGAAAGTATGTATATCCAACAATGTTTGATTATAATTGTTAAAGCCTATACATATTTGATCACTTTTTATAAAAATTTATACATAGTTTGTATAGTTTTGTTAACATGTATGGTATAATATCCTATTCCAAATTAACGTTGTGAGCAAGGCAAGTCGGTTAGTAAACATTGATCTGGTGAAGTTTATAGAAATGCTTAAAAATTGTTGCAGCAACGGATATAGCTAGGGAAATAAATATTGACCCTCTTGACGAACCTATACAATGTCCGGAAAAAATATTTGAAGTAAATTTTTTTAATACGCTCTTGGACACCGCAATTACCTCTCTTAATGAACGATTTCATCAGCCCAAAGATTTTTCTGCGACGTGGAGTTTTTTATATAATTTAAAAAATATACCCCGAAAAGAGGAACTGATTAAACAATGTGCTGATTTGCAAATAATGCTTTTCATGCTTTTGTCCGGGATGAAGTGGTAACTCCTGCCCAAGGATTTTTTTTTTTTTAATGAACATAATATACAGGAATTGTATCCAAATATATGGATAGCATTACGTATATAGGGCAGTAAATTTAAGATCATAGCGCCGCGGTGTTCAATTTTGGAACGTGGCTAGAGGGAACTTAATGTTATTGTTACATAGCTGTGAAAGTGAAATTATAGGAATAAATATGTTTTACAATATTTTGTGAACCTGTTTTACTATTTTATCAATAAGTAAATTAATATAAATGTTTATAAAGCCATATTCTTGCATGACACGTCTCTTTAAGATGTTCACTAAATGTAGGGTGGTATATGTCCAAATCAGAATGAAAGGCTCTATTGTGTTCTTTTAATCTAAAATTTGTTAATTAGGGTTTTTCTGTAATGTTATTATATAAGAGCAGTACATTCAATGTTACAATTTATTAATTATAATTGGATCCTAATTTTCTTCTAACCAAACCCTTACTAACATAACCTAACCTAAGATAGTGTTTTGTCATTAAACTAGAAGATGGGTAGCTCGCTTCGCTCGGCTTTTTCTAACCAAACCCTTACTAACATAACCTAACCTAAGATAGTGTTTTGTCATTAAACTAGAAGATGGGTAGCTCGCTTCGCTCGACTTTTTCTAACCAAACCCTTACTAACATAACCTAACCCAAGATAGTGTTTTATCATTTGTTTTGATAGTGTTTCCATGTTTCAATTCACTTTAAAATACAATTTAGTTTTAGGTGGTTTATAAAAAAAAATAAAAAGTTGTCAGCAATAACCTAAGATAATAAGCTTTTAAGGTGAATCACTGTCCTTGAGCCTGCACAGAACGCACGGGTACTCCTGCTAGTTATATTATATTATCTTTTAATTATAATCTTTATATATGTCTTTGTTTGAGAAGTACTGGTTTATGTAACGTTGTTGGCCACACCTCTCCTTTCTCAAATATCCCCCACCAGATAAATCCATCGTTCTACATTTTAGCCTAATTTAATTATTAATGGTTAGGTATTTCCATTGTGTAAAATTCATACAAAAATGAATTACATTTTTGGCTCTACTTTATTATTTTTCTGACTTTACTGTCGATTTTATAAAAAAAAATGTATTATTTAATTAAATTTATTGTGGTTTTGTCTACCAACCAAAGTTTTGTTTACCAAAGAAAATGATTTTAGTATTAAATATATTTATGCTATATATTTTAAAGGGATACATATATAGTGTTTTGAAATGAAAACGCAAATTTTTAACAATAAATGCGCCGGTGTTCTATTAATGGACACTACATACTTTGAAGAACAACGCTACTCAAAATTAAATGTGTTATTTACAATTACATTTAAAATTCAGATGTACACAAATAAATAAACGACTTACCCAGTCAAATACAAAAGATGATGTTAGACGTTGACCAACTGGAACTTCTACGATGTAAAAATTAGGAAAATAACAATAACACCACGTGCACAACCCGACTGACAATCAACAGATGAAGGGTCTTTCAATTCCAGGACTACCAAACTCCCATGTTGTACAAGAACAACCCCCTCCACTAATCGGCCAATGCGTTAACACCACTCACCATGTTTCAAATCTGCCAACTGCACTGTTCATCCTTATTTTATAAAAATTTATGTGGAGTGTGAATTTTCACACATTTCAGGGTTTTGTAGGTATTTATTAAGTGTAAGAAGTCAACGTAATACTGGATAAGGTAAACTTAAAGAGATTCTTTACTTCACAAATTATTTTATTGTCACTAGACGCACATTTCAGCAGCAAAGTAGCCATTTTCATTAGTTGAATAAAACTGGACCTGTTTTATTTAAACTGAAAACTTATAATTTTATTTTTATCCTAAACTTCACGTTAACTCAACAATTAATAGAGGAAAGTGCCCAAAACCGGACCCCCATTTTGATTTCGATTTAAAAAAAATAGAAAATAGTAAAAAATTATGTCATGCACCATTTACGTTTTACTTTTAGAAAATATAATTAAAAATTAGTATAACAAAAAATTATTTTCAAATTCCTTACACTTTGGCGATTTGAAAAATTGTTGCCGAAATTGGACCCCCTGTAAAAATAATCAAAATAACACTAAACAAAATTAGAAAAAGGTATTAAATCAGAGAAAACAGAATCTAGTTTCAAAGTATAAGTATAACATAACAATTACAGGTTTTAGTTTTTTAAAAAAGATACAGAATGTATTCAAAAAAGATACAGAAGCAATTTTTGTTGCTAAACGATTTAATTCTGCTATAAATCAAAATTAAATCGTTTAGCGACAAAAATGTGCCCATCTTTTTTTTTCGGAACTGCGTCAATAGCTTTAGTTATTTTAAACGGACTCCACTTCGATCAACCTTCCCCATTATCCTAAGAATAAGAGAGAATAAGGGGTGAAATGCAAAAACAGCGAAGAAAAACTCCAGCTGCGTATATATTATAAGAGCTTAAAAACCGCACAACTAATTTTGAAAAATAATTTAAACCCCAAGAAGACTGCCCTGAAGGAGACCAACGTAATCTACCAATTTTCATGTAAACACGAGGACTGTGAGACACGTAAGGTAGCCTACGTTGGATTAACCACAACAACCCTGTCAAGACGACTCACGATGCATCTACAAACCGGAGCCATCAAAAAACATTTCTTACTCGAACATGGCATGCATTTAACCCGACAAGAATTAGTTAATCAAACATCTATACTGAAGAAATCCCCAGATTACCATCGGCTACAAATCCTAGAGGCACTGATCATTAAGAAAAGCCAGCCCGAAATAAACCTTCAATCCACAGGATTAGCCCGGACCCTCTACCTGCACGGCAACCATTCTTGATTTTCCCCAATTACCTCATTTACTGTTACAAATTGTGTATATAAATAACATTGTAAATTGTTTTTACACACTCATTTTTTTTTTTTTTTTTAATATATTTTGTCGTCGACACAAATAAATCGACATTTTTCGAAAAACTAACCTGATCAAATATTCCTGTTAAACTATTCCAGTTCCTATCAATTTTCATTACGGAGATTTTTTTCAGATTTTTAGTTCAACCCCTCTGAGAGATAGGGTGGGGGACAAAAGTTTTTTGACATATTTTTGGCAAAACTCACATAAAAAAATATTTTTCAAAAACTGTGCTTGCTGGTCCACGCATTAAGAGGTTTCATTTGGTATACCACTCATAATATTAAAAAATATTTTTTTTATTAAATACATTATTGTTTATATTTATCTCGGGATGTGTTTTTTTTTTTATTTTGAACTCTCAGTATTTTTCTTATATGTTTATATGTGGGTCAAAGATTTGTATAAACATGCCAAATATCAACTTTCTATGTTAAGCCGTTTGGTTACAGTTTCTACCGTACAGACAGACAGACACATGAGTGACGTTATAAGGTTTTTTTGGTGGTCATAGCTACAAAATCCTAAACATTTTTGTGAAGTGTAAATTTTCGTACATTTCAGATTTTAGTAAGTGTAAAAAGCCAACATAATGCTGGGGTGCCTAGGAATATTTGTTCTATAATCACATCAAAATCAACAGTTTTTTGATAATCATTTTTATTCGTTATTTGAGTATCTAAGATCTTCCATTTAATAGCTTTAAACTAAATTTAAAAATTTGCAAAAATTTCGTCACAATAAAATTTAATTTAAAAATCCCAGCGTTTCTGTTTCTGCAATTGTTCTATTCAAATCTTCATTAAATTAATAAGAAATATATAGTGATTGTGGCTCCCGCTCCTGGCCCAGGTAGGGTAGGAGTACACGACGACGCACAAAGTTTGACTTTGAAATGTCAAAATATAAAGGCGCGATGCGCGGATCGGGAAATGTATTATCATAAAAAATAAGGTCAGGTTCTTGATGCAAATGCGTTGCCAATAAATTGAATAAAAGAGAGAAAAGGTTTTGAATAAAAGAGATCGGTTTCAAAAGGTTTTGATCGGTAATATGTTAGGGAAATTTACAGTGTAAAAATAATAATGACAGGTGGTGTAGCGATGCCAGGAATAATAATAATAAAAATTATTATCAAAAAAATAGTTGGAAAAAAAAACTTAATCATAAATGAAAAAAAATAATTTGTACAAAAAAAATTTAAATAATTATAATTGTTGCGGACTGCAACAATTAATAGCGGTAAGCGGAGCAGTGAAGACGGTCGATTACATTGTAAATTAATCCCAGAACAAATTCATAAAAAATCTGATACTAAATTTAAAGAAAAATTTATATTAAAAGTCTACAAAAAAAAAGGATGAATTTAAATGATTTCATAACGCAAAATGTTGAGAAATGGGTACAGATCTACTAGTAAATTTATAACAATATATTAGACTAAATTAAACAAATAAAAAATTATTTAAGCAGACGAACGACAGGTAGAAACGGTGAAACACGCGTTCGTTCTGAATTGCAGCGACTTCTGAATTGCAACGACTGAATTCAGACGTCACTCAATGAAATGACAAATTTTGAATTAAATATTAATGTGACAATTTTTATAAATAAAATTTAGAAAATATTAACAAATCTTTCTCTCTGGTGTCACAAAAATGCAGTAATTAATAAATTACTGCCACAATGACCGATTTTGCACACAAAAGAAATCTGGAAGGAAAACTCGAGAAAAAAATAACTTTAACAAGATATAAAAATAATAATTAATATACCCTGTTATATCAAATAATAATTCACACAAAATCAGGGGATCCTGATTAAATTTAACTGATTTAAAATCTTACACAAATATAAAAATCAAAGACACACTGCTCACCTTGATAGAGAAAATGTTAATGATAAAAATGCATGATTTGGCTGGAAGGTCTTACCAGCGGCTCTAAACAAGTTATATTTTAAGAAAAACAAATGGTTATTTTAAATAAATTAAAATTAGGTTTAAATTAATACAATAATAAATTATTATAGTATTATATAATATTATATAAAATATTATTGTATCAGGTAAAGAATATGGTAATATGTTTGTATGTTGTTTTTTTCAATAAAATGAATATTTATTAAATTAGATAAAATTGATAATTTAACGGAAATAAAATATAATTTAGGTTATAAAATGAAAAATACAAGGTGGTACGCCCTAAGCGGGCGCTTCAGTGATAAATGGATTAATTTTTTCAAATTCCGAGTCCTATTTCTCACTGTTAATCATAAGTTATTTGATTTATAAATATTTCACTACTATAAATGATTTATTCCTCTTTGATAACCTCTTTGAAAACAAAAAAACTAAAGTAAACAATAGGAGTAATTAAAAAAAATCAGCTGTGGCCACCACAGGACCGACCGCCATCGTAAAGTACTTATATAAAATACATTCTAGCAGCAGAGTAGAAATAACTTGGCCTCATATTTTCTAACAGAGATATTATTTATCATGACCATGGAAACGTTACATATAAGTATGAAAAAATTGAGACTTGGAAAAAATTGAGAAAAATTTTACAGAAATTATTCGAAATTTTTCGTTTTATCAAAAAACGTCTCAAATAAAAGTTATTAGTTATTGCTTTTATAGCCACTTTTGTTCAATAATTTTTTTCGAAATATTTTTCTGTTGTGGAATATTCACAAAAATCTTAAAATCGACACGAGTAAACTCCCATTTTTAGTCAACCGATTTTTACCAAAAGTTGATCAACTCGTGCCATTGATGGCAGAAGCTTAAATATGAAGTTTCATAAAAATCCTTTCAGCCGAATTTGCTCTGCACGTGTACACAGACGGACAGACAGACGGACAGACAGACGGGCAGACAGACCGACAGACATCATGCTAAAAATAGTCAAAACGTTATGTAGGGACCTCAATTCGTGGAGATCCATCGAAATCTCGAAATGTCAAAATCGGTATGATCACAATACCTCCCTTATATATGTTGATGGTCGGTAAAAAGGCACTATCTTAGATCTTAGTCACAAATACAAAAAATCCATAAAATCACTAACCATAATTTAGCTATGAATTAATTATTTTTTTTCAGTTACAAAAACTGCAATATTTTTCAAGAATTAAATCTAAACAAAAATTCCTTTCTTACTTATCCAATTTAGATCAATGTACATTTCTTAGACTTTTTTTTCAGATTTTATTTTATTCCCTTTGCGTTAAAGGGTTTGGGACTAATTTTTTTAGCACATTTTTGGAAAAAATCGTGTTAAAATTAAAAAATTATAAAAAACTACTTTTCGTTCTCTAATCTACGTCTTTTGATATCTCACAATAAATTCTTTATTTTTCGAAAAACTAACCTGCTGAAAAATTCTTGTTGAACGATTTCAGTTCCCATCAATGTACATTATTGAGATTTTTTTTAGATTTTTTGGTATAAAAATGCCCCATTTTATACCAAAAAATCTTTTGTCCCCCGCCCCGGGGGACAAAAGTTTTTTGACATATTCTAACGAAAATCCCGAAAAAAATATTTTTTTTTTAAATAAAAATTTGCTTGTTTATATATGGGAATTTAATATTCCGCTCAAAATTGTAAAAAAGTATTTAATTTTTAATTAAATACATATTTGTTTATATTTATCTCTGAATATGTTTTTTTGAACTCTCAGCATTTTTCCTATATGTGGGTCAGAGAGTTGTACAAGCATGCTAAATTTCAACTTTCTCTGTACAGCCGTTTGACCACAATTTCTACCGTATAGAGAGACAGACACATGAGTAACGTTATATGGGTTTTTTGGTGGTCATACCTGCAAAACCCTAAATATGAAGAGATATAGTATTTCCAAAATGAAATGGCCACTCTTGTTAAAAAGCTTAACAAATCGGTAATTGGTTTATGGCAGTAATCCTAATGTGGGGAGCCTACGTATAAAAATAAAATGAAATGTCACGGTTGGCTGATTAATTTACTTCATGTGTAGTTACAGTGTGCATCCCTCAAACTCTAGATCTCCCTCATATTATGTGTATCTAGACTTGCGAGCGGATCAAGTCTGGACCCTTTCCATGTTCGCTAGCTGGTTGCTATGATTCTCAGGAAGGAGTTAAAAGTTGTTCAATTAAAGCCCTCATTTTAACTAACCTACTTTAATATGAATACGTTTAGCACCATTCCGCCAGCGCTTAGCTAATGGAGAACATATTCTCCATATCTTTCTTGATTTCCGTTAAAAACCGTAATATTTTGTTACAACCAGCTAGAGTGGGATTTAAAAAAAATGTTTTTAAGTTAAGTGGAGCAGTTAGGGTTTTTGCGAGATCTAAATAAAAAACTATAGATGCTGCGGTGTGATTTGGACAGTTAAAAACTATGTGTTCCGTAGTTCCAGGTTCTCCACAACTGCATAGGTTTGTTTCTAATACCTTGATTCGATTGAGGTGTTGATATGAGTGATAATGATTGAATCTCATGCGACAGACTGTGGAGTGTGGAGATTGTTTTTAGGGTTTTGTAGGTATGACCAAAAAACCCTTATATCGCCATTTTGTCGTCTGTCTGACCGTCCAGACAGACGTCTGTTTGGTAAAAATTGTAGCCAAACGGCTAAACTTGGAGAGTTGAAATTTGGCATGCTTATACAACTCTTTGACCTGCACATAGGAAACATACTAAAACATCTAAAAAACATATCTCCCTAAAAATATAAACAAATATCTGCTCATCGAAAAAAAATATATTTTTTTAAAATTCTGAATAAGGTATCAAATGAAAGCCCTTAGTACTGGATTAACGACCCAAATTTTATTTTTGCAAAATAAATTATTTAGACGCGATTTTTGCCAAAATTGTGCAAAAATTTTTTGTCCCACACCCTGTAGCCCAGATGGTTTAAACTAAAAATCTGAAAAAATTCTTAGTACTGTACATTTGTGTGAACCGGAATAGTACAACAGGAATTTTTGATCAGATTATTTTTTCGGAAAATAACGCATTTTTTGTGTTTTTTGCTTGACTACGTAAAATATTTAATAACTTATCTGAAGACAATGAACCAGCATACTTTGATAGTGTAATTGCTAGCATGCTCGCATTCTAATTTGCAAACTTACGTTCGCTCCGCTCTCAAGGCAGTTTTATTTTTTCGGTATTTTTTTGAATTTTTATTTTGCTTAAATTATTTTTTCAAAATTCTAGTTATAATTGGGCAAATGTTGCATTTAATTTTTAAAAGCGTAAATTTAATAACCAGTGAAAATTGTTGACATTGAATACACGAAATCAGAGGGGCGGGGTACTTACAACAACCAATGGAAGCCATAGGCGCGATTTTCTAAATCTTAATGAACCTTGCTATATATATAAAAAAAAAATACTGCACCAATTTAGAAACCTAAATAATGGTATAAGGCATTCGAATTAAAATTAACAAAAAAAAATATTTGAACGTAAAATTTGTTTTGACATCCCAAATAATCATCATTCACTTACGTAATACCTGCGAAATGTGTGAAAATTCATTCTCCACATCAATTTTTTTTGGTTAAATGAAGGTTGTGGAACCATGGCAGAGTTGAATATTTACATCATTTACAGTGACTTACAAATTAACGACGACAGCTAAATCCTAATCAGTAAACACTCGAGAGACTCTTTTCACCAGACACCAATTCAACCACTGAACATCACAGTCTAAAAACTATTTGTCTATCACATATTTCTGAATATTGTCTCTATTCTTTAGCTGGGCACTACACTAACGTTCATACGAAATTACATGTAACGCGACGGAACACTCTAAATACCTCTAACCCATGATGAACAAACTCTTCTCCCCTAAATACGTCTTAACCCCATGACTCTTAACAGCCAACATTGTCTTCACCTTATGACTTATGACTATCTAAATTGCAAATAAGACTTAACATCTTCACTCTTTAGAGTCAACTCCCCTGATGACTGCCCTAAGCGGTTTACATTGCCCCAACTGTACAATATCATTTCACCCCTCTTGACTATCCGTCTTGTAATATTTTAAAATTTATTGGTGATAACTCAGATAAGTATCCCATTAGAAAATAACCCAAATATTTATGTGCTTATGGTCTCAATACCTCTAATCTGTTAATTGACAGAAATGTCATTAGTATTAGAATTTACGATTTCCTTTTCATGTTAAGTTTGCAAAAGTCTCAAGTTACAATAATAAACATGTCTGTCCTTAAGTGTCTAAGAAATAGATTATTTTTTACCATTTAACATTTTTAATATTTTATACTTATTAGATGATTATATTGAATTTATTTATGAAATTTTATTTCTGATATAATACCAAAATTACCTCCTTTCACTAAGACTAGTTGCTGTAAAAAGAATATAAGAGGTATTAAGGGAATTTTAAATTTAAATTAAATAGATGTAACACTAGTTCAGTTGAAGTTTCTTAAAAACCATTAAGGATATTTTCCAAATTTATAATCCTATTGTTTCTTAATTTTAGGGATTGTTATACTTGTTTGTTAGTTAATTTTCAACGTTCCTAGCGAGCATACATTAACAACATGGCTCTTTGGCGACCATTTGATTTTGAATAAATTCATAATTTCTATACTGAAAATAGTGAATCTGTACAAGGTAACTTGGAGTGCGAAAATATGGACGTTGACGTGGAATGCGAAATTGTGGACGTGGCTAATAAAGGAAAATGTCACATGTCAGAAGACTGTAAAATTATGATACTGTACGTTTATAAAAAGTTAGTTTCGGAAGGTAATGACAAAGCTATACTTAGAACTGCGGAATTAACTAGTCTTCCATACGTATATAAGTTTTATGTCTAAAACAATAATATGTAAAATATCCGACTTTAATTCGAAAAATATAGTGCCGACTGTGCATCTTTTAATAAAAAAGTTGGAAGAAGACGGAATAAAATTTCCATACTAAAGCAGAGTTATTAAATATTATCACGCAGAAAGTTGAAAAAAACATTTGTGGTTGACGAAATAGCAAAAAAAGAACGTTGCAGTATTTTAAGGCTACCGCCATATTATTGTGTTTTAAACCCTATAGAACTAATATGGAGCCAATTAAAAGGTAATCTGCGCCGAAAAAATACAACACCGACAGAAAGTGACATTGTAGTACAATTAATTAAAGACGAAACAAGTGCAATAAGTAGTGATTTGTGGAAAAAATGTGTAGAACATGTTTTCACTTTACTATCTCTAAGCAGCACTATATTAAAATTAATATTAGCAGAAAAATAATTATTTTAAAAAATATTTGGTTTTGATGTAAGTCTATAAGAAAATGTGACTTTCTTTTCTTTATTATTATTTTTTCAATGCTTTATTATTTTTTTATTTCTACGATTAACGTTTTAAATTATCTAACATTTTAAATTTTCAAAAATGTAAATATAATGCAGTGAGTAAAACACGCTTTGGTAAAAATAAATAATTTTTACCAAAAATTACCGGCCGAGTTTGGTCATTCATATCAGCACCACAAATCTGAAGTAGTTTTTGCAGCGTAAGGAATATTTTGAAATGACAAATTTACATTTAAGTCAGAATTACACTATAAAAGTAACCAAAATAACCAGATCTGGTTTGACCTTACAAATGTGAACGCAATATATTAAAGCGGGCAAACAATTAAATTTTACTGTGTAATAGTTTCTTACGATTTATTTCAAACTGATTTGAGAAATAGTGTAAGTACGCTTTTTTCCGTGTGCGATTTTTTCCGTGTGTGTGTGGGTGTGTATTTTTTCATGTGCGCTTTTTTCCGTGTGCGTATTAATCCGTGTGCGTTTTTTCCGTGTGTGTTTTTTTCCGTGTGCGCTTTTTCCGTGTGTGTATTTTTATATTATATAAGAAATTGGAAAATTGATTTTAATAAATATATTTTAAATTTAACGTGTTAAATCATTTTTAGTTTTAACATTATAAATGTAATGCACTGAGTGAAAATTAATCGTTTTCCCATCTTAAAATGTTAAAGAAATAAATAATTCGGAATAATACTCCAGTTTTTAATAATGGGCGAAGAGTTGATTCAATTTGAATTGGATGAAGTAAGGCGTATGGCTAGAGAAAGAAGTCTGAGGTGTCGAGCAAGTTCCACAGTAAGGTAATGATGTGTTTGCCAACACAGTTGGCAACGGGTGCACTAGTATAATCAATAAATGTGTACGTCTTTAAATTTAGTTTTGTATTTAATATTGTACAAGATCGATATAGAAATGAAAATTTATATTTTTGATCTAAATAAAAATAGAAAAACTTAATAAAAACTTAGAATAAGTTTATTCAAGTGTTTGTTTTGGCGCCCCTAAGAGAGAGCGCCCTGGGCCTGTACCCCTTCCTTTCAGCGCTGCTGCTTGGAATACCTAAAAATTTGCAAAACACAGTATTGTTCTTGAATAGATGATGCTGATGATAATGGTAAAGATGACTGTAGCACTAAGCTGCCAAGTAGCCGTGCTATTAGGGTTTGCATTACTGATAACCGGATAACCGGTTTACCGATCATTATGGCTATCGAAATTACCGGTAAATTTCGACAGAAAATACCGGTTAATTCGGTAATTTTTAAAATTATTTCATTATTATTTTTAAATAGAAATGGAACGGTCGGTCCGCCCCTAGCTTTGCGGGGCCTGGGGCAAAACTGGAATTGCAGGGCCCCAAAACTTGATTTGCGGGGCCCCATCTATATATATATTGAATAACTATATTTTCTTTAATATTATCAAGTATTAACAAAGTACACATACTTATATTCAATGAAAATATAATTACTTTCCAACTATTTATAAACCTTGGAATAATATTTTTAATGTATTTTATTATTTTATTACTTGACGGTCGAAGTGCGGGGCCTTTAAAGGCGCGGGGACTGGGGCAGGTGCCCCACTTGCCACCGCCTAGGGGCGGCCCTGGTTTTGTAGTTCGAGTGAGCTAGCAGACGATAAAATATTTCTGACCTTTTATTTACAGTCCATTCAAACGTTATAATGCAGTATTGCTCTTATGGGGAAATGGAAGTGGTGTTGCCAAATATTGTAAACGTGTCAAATATGTCAATGAACCCAAAATATTATGCGTAATTTTATATTCTTTTATTGATAATTTATTCAAATTAAATGGAAAAAGTATCAGGGAAAATAAATAGCCATTTGTACTGCATTTTCAACGATCAGCGCGTTTTACTGTTGGCAACCTCGCCAAAGAAAAAAAGGACAGTGTCATTGAAAGATCCCATTTGAGAGTATTAAAAAGAACTATTGCATTTGTCCTGTACTGCATTCTAACCTTTGAACGAACTATAGTATTTGCAGTAGTTTTTTTTTTTGTTAATTTGGTTGTTGACATTATTTTGGAAAGTATTTTTTTGTGTCCTTACTGGAGTTACACTTCAGATAAGTGCATTTTAAACAAGTACGCACATAACGAGGGATATATATATATATTTTTATTAAATTAAATATTAATGTATATGTTTATTGTTTTTTCTTTTCTTGTTTAATTTAAATTAAACCATTTGTGGCGCTCGCTCCTGGCCCAGGTAGGGTAGGAGTCCAGACGACGTCACACAAAGGGTGACTTTGTAAAGTCAGGTTCTAGGTACAATGCGTTGCCATTAAATTGATCAGAGCAAAAAAAAAGTTTTGGGGATCGCTAATAGTGTTGGGAAAAATTACAGTGTGGATAAATAGCTAATAAAGGGTACAGCGTTGCCAGGAATAATCAAAAAATTATTATCAAAAATAGCTGGAAAAAAAAATAATTTAAACAGTTTTAATTGTTGCAAACGGCAACAATTAATAGAGGTAAACGCAGTAGAGAATAAGATAAATCAATTGTAAATTAATCCCAAAATAACATTTATAAAAAAGGTTTAACTCAAAAAAAAAAAAAATGATATTATATTTCCACTAAAAATTGTGAATTTAAATAATTTTTCAACACGAAATGTTGAGAAATGGATAAAGTTCTTTTAAATAAATTTATAACAAAAATATTACATTAATTTACTATTAAATTAAACAAATGAAAAATATTCTAAGCGGAACGAACGGCCGGTTTGAAACGGTACAATACCAGTGTTCGTTCTGAGTCGCAACGACTTATGACGTCACTCAACAAATAATGAATAACTTAAATAAAATATTATAAACAGACAATTTTTTATAATAAAGTTTATAAGATATTTAACAAAACTTACTATGTTTGGTCTCACATAATTGCAGTAATTAATTACCTGGGTTTTGAACACAAACTTGAATCTGAAGGGAAATCTCAATAGAACAAATAATTTTAACAAAAAAACATAAATTTGTTAATTAATATATATGCATATATTAATTGAAAATGAAGATAAATCAGGGGATCCTGATTGAATTATACACTGAATTTAAACTTTTATAACAATATATAATTAAAAGACACATGTGCTCATCTTGATGGAAAAAATATTAATGATAAAAAATGGTTAAATTCGGCAATCGCTTGCGTGGTCCGGACAAAATAGCAATTGTCTTACCAGCGGCTCTAAACAAGTTTTATTTAATTACATGTTAATTAAAATAAAACAAAAATATGTTTAAAATAATACAGTATTAGTGTATTATAGTATTGTATAATATTTTATAAAATATTATTGTAAGGGGGTATAGTACTATGGTAATACTATTGAGAAGTGACATGACCGATGGCGGCGCTGTGCTCAAAAGCAATATGGCTGTCGTGTCTAGTATTCAGCTGTCAATATGCTAATAGCGAACTAAAATTAGTTTTAGTTGGACAGAAGCAGCTAAAAGTTAGATATGCAACTTGCAAGTGCGAACATATTAGTGCAGTTTTGTTTTTCTGCTACAAATGTAATGAACAAACTCGCATAGTATCAGTTACTTTTTAACTCAAAATATATTCTCATACCTTCCTCCTGTCCATAACCAAATCTTTTCCAGTCTGGACTTAATATTAACTTTCCCTCCATTTTTCTTAAGAAATGAAAAAAACTAAGATCTTTGTCCTGTCTTAAATGACAGCCAAAACTAGTACAATATTTGACCACCAGACTGCTTATCCGAGCGTGTCAGTTCTCAATAGTAAAGTATATATTTTAGAAATAAAATATAAAGTGGTTCTAAACATGTTTTTTTTTTCTATAAAATTAATATTTATATGAATTAAATTGAAATGATAATTAAATTGATATAAAATATAATTTGGAAAATAAAATAATAAAATAAAAAATACAAGGTGGAAAGCCCTAAGCGGGCGCTTCACCATTATTAAAACTTAAGAGGCTATTGTTAATTTTCTCTCCGCCTATACTATTTATTATAAAAATATTGCTTGCTGGTAAGTAGCGGTAATAAAACCAGAAAATTACAAATAAAAAAAAAAAAAAGTTCAACGGTTTTTGCCTAAAATATTTACCGTTTACCAGTAAATGAAAACTTCGGTAATTTTGCGAATCCTACGTGCGATAGTATGACAGATCTGATGGCTACTCGTGGTAGCGCGTAAGTGATATCACGTGAAATCGTGGATGTAAAAAAGCAAGTAAAAAGATGGGTAACTAGAATATGTGAGAATATAACTAAATACTTACCTTTTAGTGCTGGATCGGCGTGAGAATCGAATAGAGATGTGGTGCTGGAGACTTGGTGTCAGCATTAGGGCGCTTGATGCTAGAGGGCGCGCCGAGGTTAAAGGACTTTTTTTCAGGTCTTCAATTAAAATTTTGTCCTCTCTGGGGGCGCTTCATTAAATCTTGCATAAGACCCTCGCTTCGGCCCTGCCTGGTGTGCACTGTCTTCGAGGGCTGTGTGTTTATGGTCTATGGGGTACTATGGTCGCAGGGGTACTCAACCTTTTCATACCTACCGCCCACTTTAGCATCTCTATTGGTAGAAAAATTTTCATACCGCCCACCTGTTGTATAATAATAATAACTTACCAAATACTTTCGCAAAATTTAGCTGCAAAAATCTTTATAAAACAACTTACTGCATCATCTCTTATTATTAAACACAACAAATATACATGCACGGGCGATAGTAATTGTATATTTTGAGAAATTTAACTATAAACAGTAAAGAATTTTATGAAAACTTAATGAAAATGTTTTTCAATAATTATATGAAATTTTTTTAAATAATACTTTAAAAAAATTCTATTTTAATGTTTTTAAAACGTCAATTAAATTTTAAAAAAACGGAAAGTAGCCATCATTGGACAAAACCCCTACCGCCCACCAAAAAATTCCTACCGCTCACTAGTGGGCGGTAGGGACCAGATTGAGTACCACTGGTCTATGGTTTATGGGCTTAAATAATACTTTAAAAAAATTCTATTTTAATGTTTTTAAAACGTCAATTAAATTTAAAAAAAACGGAAAGTAGCCATCATTGGACAAAACCCCTACCGCCCACCAAAAAATTCCTACCGCTAACTAGTGGGCGGTAGGGACCAGATTGAGTACCACTGGTCTATGGTTTATGGGCTGTGTGAAATTTATGGAACCGGGTACCCGCAACAATTACCCGGATATTACCCACTACCCGTTAATTACCCGTTACCCGTTAATTACCCGTTACCCGTTAATTACCCGTTACCCGTTAATTACCCGCTACCCGTTAATATATAAAAATGAAAAGTAAGTATAGCAAAATTGATGTGAAGTGTGAATTTTCACACATTTCAGGGTTTTGTAGGTATTTAATAAGTGTAAGAAGCCAACAAAATGCTGGATGTCTAAAAATATTTTTTTGATAAACATTTGTATTCGTTATTTGAGTACTAAGAGTTTCCTTTTAATTTTTTTAGACTAAATTTAAATAATAAGCCATAATTTAGTCATTAATCAAAAAAATAATTAATTTCTCTCGTAAGTTTCCGGCTCAATGTACATTACCTATAATTTTTTCAGATTTTTGGCCAAAATCTTGTTAAAAGGAACAAATTTTAAAAAACAACTTTTCGTTCCTTAATCTACGTCTTAAGAGATGCCTTTTGATACCACTCAATAAATTAAAAAATAATTTTATTCAACGACACAAACCCCAACATTAACCCTTTTAGGAGATAGGAAGGGGGACAAAAGTTTTTTGGCATATATTTAACGAAAATCTCATAAAAAATATTTATTTTTTCATTAAATACATATTTGTTTATAATAGTTAAGTTTATGGGAGTCGGACAGGTGTAGAAATAAATAAAAAAAGTTTATTTAACTAAGCTTACGTTTCGATTTTAATCAAATCTTCCTCAGAGCTAAAAAGATTTAGAATCAGTTAAAAATTACATAATTAATATTGTTATATGAATACATTATCAAATTACAGCTGAATGGTGTCGGTACTAAGTTTACATGAATAGTTATTAGTTATAGATAGATGATAATACAGTTAAATATAAAACAGTCAAATAATAAAAAATATATGAGTTACGCAAAATTTGATTTAAAATAAATAAATAAATAACTAAAATAAATAAGTACATAAATAAAATTTGTTATACCTAGTTAGTCACATAATTTAAAATTATAACATTAAATAATAAAATATGAGTTACGTAAAATTGATTTAAAATAAATAAATAAATAAATAAAAATAAATAAATCATAAATAAATTTTACTATACCTAGTTAAAGTCACATAATTTTAAAATAAAACGTTAAATAATAAAATATATCGGTATATATGTCCATGGTTTATAAGGTCGTTGAACTTGGTGATAAGAATGATACTGAAAATTCAAGTCTGAATTCGAAATAATCTACAGGTAAAAAATTGCAACTAGTGAAATCTATACGGCAAATATTTAGTTAAAAGTTATTAAAGATATTACAATAGATGGCGTTCATCGTATTACAATCGGTTTTAAAGTTTATCGTTTTATTATCTCGTTGGATGTTTATGCTTTCGCTTATTAATCTTTTATTTAAATTTTTAACTCTATCTAGGATTTTGGTTTCTTCAAAATTAAATTTGTGATTAGTTTCAAAGAAATGCGTGCTAAGAGCAGTATTTTCTTTTTTGTTTCTATATTTTTCTTGGCAACTATTTTTATGTTGATAAATTCTTTTATGTAGATATTGTTTGGTTTGTCCAATATATCCCAAATCACATCCTGCGCAAGGGATGTGGTAGACAACTGAAGAAGTATTAAATTTAGGTGTCGTGTCTTTTAATTGGGAATATAATTCTTTAACCGTTTTAAGATTGTAGAATGCTAGTTGTATGTTAAGGGGTTTAAATAGTTTAGCAATGTTAAGTGAGATTTTATCTATGTAGGGAAATTTAAAATATATGTTTTCAGAATTAATATTAGATGTTATATTGTTATTAGTATTATTATCAGAATTATTATAAAAAATTGTATTAATGAGAGTTTTAGGGAAATTGTTCTTCATTAGTTGGACAGTAGCTATTGTAAAATTTTCTCTATGAAATTTAGGATCACTCAAGTTTAGAATTCTATGTTTATAGGATTTTATAATCGCAATTTTTTGTTTATAAGGATGTTCGGATAAGAAGTTTATAGTCCGACCTGAGCTGGTAGGTTTGGCATACCAATTGGTAGACAAAGTACCATCTGAGTTATGTATTAATAAAATGTCTAGGAAAGGGATAGTGTTATTGTTTTCTGTTACTATGGTGAATTGAAGATTGTTATGGAACGAATTGAAAGTCTCTAGGGTAGTGTCTATGTGGTTGGAGGGTATGGCTAATATGGTGTCATCTACATAATATTTAATGAAAGGTATGTTAAAGGGTAATTTTTTAACTA
The DNA here is from genome assembly GCA_963971575.1 of Liopterus haemorrhoidalis. Classification (NCBI taxonomy): domain Eukaryota; kingdom Metazoa; phylum Arthropoda; class Insecta; order Coleoptera; family Dytiscidae; genus Liopterus; species Liopterus haemorrhoidalis. Next base: position 21,806,254 of record OZ020612.1, on the reverse strand, counting down.
CGGTATTGATTAGTTGATTAACTACTAAGTTAGCTAATACTGGGGATGAAGGGGCTCCCATAGCTGTACCGAACAATTGTTTATAGTATTGGTCCTTATAAACAAAATAACTACTGTCAAACAAGAAATTAATAATGGTGATAAATGATTCGTAGGATAAATCTGTGTAGGCTGATATTATATCCCATTCTTTATATATAATGGAGATAACTAGTTCATGGGGTATGTTGGTGAACAACGATATGATATCTAGTGATATGAGTATGTAGTCTTTGGGAAGCTTGATGTTTTTGATAAAGTTAACAAATTCATAGGAGTTTTTGATGTTATGATGAAAAGTGGTAGTTAATTTTTCTAGAGTGTTATTTATGAAAGAACCTAATTTGTATGACGGTGACAGAGTACAGGAAACGATAGGTCTTAAGGGTTTGTTCATTTTATGTAGTTTAATTTTCCCATATATTTTGGGTGGTAAACCATTATGGGATTTAAGGTAGGTGGCTTGAGATTTATTTATTTCTTCTTTATCGCAAATGTTGTCAATTATGTTATTGTTCAGATTTTGAAATTTATTGGTTGGGTCTTTATTAATTAATTGGTAAGTTTTATTATCGGATAAGATATCTTTCATTTTTTGTTCATATTCATTGTTGTTAATTATAACTGAACAGTTACCTTTATCTGAGGTGCAAACTAATAGATGTTTATTGTTGTTAAGAAAAGTTTTAGTTTTATTAAAATCTTTTATTATTTTGTTATTGTTATTGGAATTATTTATGTTTTTGTTTTTATTAATATTGTTACTTATTATGTTACACGCTTGACATCTGAGTAAATTTTTAATGTCACTATCGTTACTTGCTTGATTAATATTAAATTCTAAATCTGTTATAATGGTACTGATATTATATTTGTTAATAGACGTAGGTATGCTAAATTTGGGTCCTAGACTGAGTATATCTTTAGTATATTGAGGTAAGGGAGTGTTGGTAAGGTTAATAAGCCAATTATCTTGGCAATTATAACTGATTTTATTGATAGATTTTTGAAGTTGATCTAATTTTTTAATGTTTCTACCTTTAACTACTTCAAATTCCCTTTTAAATTTATCATAAGCTATATTTTTACAGTCCAAAAATATAGTATGAGGTAACTCTTGAATTAAATTAAGTTCAAGGTTTTTAAGTTATTGTTGAATGTTATTAATGTTACATATGGTAATTCTTATCTCTAAGTTCAATACCGACCTTGTAAGTTTCTTGGAGATTGAGTTAATTTGGTTATGAAATTGGTGATTGGTGGCTTCTAAGTTGTAGAGGAATTTGAAATTGTGTTGAATATGGTTTGGTATTATCTCTAGTCTTCTGCAGTTGAGTAAAAATATTCTTCTATTAAGGAGAGATGCTAATTTCTTGTGTGATGAGTGGTAAATTTTGATGTTTTTTCTTGTTGTTGTACCGAAAAATTGTTCTATGGTGTCGAAAAATCCCATGATGAATATATATGTTGACGAATTATGTCCGTAGATAATATAATAGTTAAGTTTATGGGAGTCGGACAGGTGTAGAAATAAATAAAAAAAGTTTATTTAACTAAGCTTACGTTTCGATTTTAATCAAATCTTCCTCAGAGCTAAAAAGATTTAGAATCAGTTAAAAATTACATAATTAATATTGTTATATGAATACATTATCAAATTACAGCTGAATGGTGTCGGTACTAAGTTTACATGAATAGTTATTAGTTATAGATAGATGATAATACAGTTAAATATAAAACAGTCAAATAATAAAAAATATATGAGTTACGCAAAATTTGATTTAAAATAAATAAATAAATAACTAAAATAAATAAGTACATAAATAAAATTTGTTATACCTAGTTAGTCACATAATTCCTTATAATTCCTTCTTATCCGAACATCCTTATAAACAAAAAATTGCGATTATAAAATCCTATAAACATAGAATTCTAAACTTGAGTGATCCTAAATTTCATAGAGAAAATTTTACAATAGCTACTGTCCAACTAATGAAGAACAATTTCCCTAAAACTCTCATTAATACAATTTTTTATAATAATTCTGATAATAATACTAATAACAATATAACATCTAATATTAATTCTGAAAACATATATTTTAAATTTCCCTACATAGATAAAATCTCACTTAACATTGCTAAACTATTTAAACCCCTTAACATACAACTAGCACTCTACAATCTTAAAACGGTTAAAGAATTATATTCCCAATTAAAAGACCCGACACCTAAATTTAATACTTCTTCAGTTGTCTACCACATCCCTTGCGCAGGATGTGATTTGGGATATATTGGACAAACCAAACAATATCTACATAAAAGAATTTATCAACATAAAAATAGTTGCCAAGAAAAATATAGAAACAAAAAAGAAAATACTGCTCTTAGCACGCATTTCTTTGAAACTAATCACAAATTTAATTTTGAAGAAACCAAAATCCTAGATAGAGTTAAAAATTTAAATAAAAGATTAATAAGCGAAAGCATAAACATCCAACGAGATAATAAAACGATAAACTTTAAAACCGATTGTAATACGATGAACGCCATCTATTGTAATATCTTTAATAACTTTTAACTAAATATTTGCCGTATAGATTTCACTAGTTGCAATTTTTTACCTGTAGATTATTTCGAATTCAGACTTGAATTTTCAGTATCATTCTTATCACCAAGTTCAACGACCTTATAAACCATGGACATATATACCGATATATTTTATTATTTAACGTTTTATTTTAAAATTATGTGACTTTAACTAGGTATAGTAAAATTTATTTATGATTTATTTATTTTTATTTATTTATTTATTTATTTTAAATCAATTTTACGTAACTCATATTTTATTATTTAATGTTATAATTTTAAATTATGTGACTAACTAGGTATAACAAATTTTATTTATGTACTTATTTATTTTAGTTATTTATTTATTTATTTTAAATCAAATTTTGCGTAACTCATATATTTTTTATTATTTGACTGTTTTATATTTAACTGTATTATCATCTATCTATAACTAATAACTATTCATGTAAACTTAGTACCGACACCATTCAGCTGTAATTTGATAATGTATTCATATAACAATATTAATTATGTAATTTTTAACTGATTCTAAATCTTTTTAGCTCTGAGGAAGATTTGATTAAAATCGAAACGTAAGCTTAGTTAAATAAACTTTTTTTATTTATTTCTACACCTGTCCGACTCCCATAAACTTAACTATTATATTATCTACGGACATAATTCGTCAACATATATATTTGTTTATATTTATTTTGTGATCTGGTTTTTGAACTCGTAGTGCTTTTCCTATATGTTGGTCAAAGAGTTATATAAGCATGCCAAATTTTAACTTTCTATCTTTTCGTTAGCCGTTTCGCTACAATTTCTACCGTACAAACAGACAGACACATGAGTTACTTTATGCCTGGGCTACACCTGCATCTATCGTCGCTAAACTTCGGTTTAACGTGACATAAACGCTAATGTGGACAGCCTCTATCGGTTTGCGTTCATAATATTAGCAGTGCGCGCCACTAGACACATGACGATAACTGAAGTGGCGGTTTTAGAGCGCACATCAAAGGAACTTAGGGCAGAGCATAGTATGTTCTGATGGCGCGTATTGTTGTTTATCCGGCATCATTTGAGGTTATGTTATACATGTTTCTTTATAACTTATTTGTGTCAAATCAGATAAGATTATGTTTGAATTTATAAAATTAAATGTAAAAATTAATTTTAGGATGCAGTTATGATGGATATACACCATAATTTTATTTAATTTACAGCAAAATAAATACCCTTGTACCTTGTAAACGTAAATAAAGTGTAGCGGCGAAAACGCAGGTATGGCCACAAGTTGCGCTTTAGCACGATATCGATAGATGCAGTTACCACGAATTTATATAGCGCGCAATTATCGGCGAAGCTTATAACGCAAGTGGGCCACACTTGCGGCATTATAAGGGTTTTTTGGTGGCCAGACTTACAAAACCTTGAAAATAAGCACAGGTGCATTATGGAATACGCATACTTAATTCCTACTATTGTAACCGAGAACAAAATAGTCACAGATAAATAAATACTCAAAATACATCATACAATTACCCGTTAATTATCCGCTACCCGTTAATTACCCGCTACCCGCTAATTATCCGCTACCCGTTAGTAATCTGATACCCGTTTTTTACCCGCTACCCGCTAAATACCCGATATCCGTTAGTTAACGAGTACTGGGTAGATAACGGGTAGCGGGTATTCAAATTCGGAACCGGGTACAACCTTAACGGGTCGGGTAGCGAGCACCCGGGTACCTGTCGTCATTCCTAGTGTAGTTACACAATTTTTAGTTAAAACTGTAGAAACTGTCTGTCTGTAGGAAGAGGTGCTATTTTCTCAAAATCTGATTTATATCTGTTTACAAATGGTCTTGCTAGGAACGGGCAGACTGGTAGGAAACGAATTCCGACCAGTCGACTAGCAAAGGCAGTGACAGAAGCTAAGAGGCAGTTCGTCGTAAAGCGGCTGTGTGCATTATCTAAACAAGGCCCGCGCTTAGCAGTTTTAGCGCCCTTGTGCATTATTTTATATGGCGCCCCTAATTTTCTATAACAATTTGTATGGCTGATACAGTATATGGAAATATGGGTGAATGAACACGTAAAGTATTATCCACTATTGAAAATAATTTTATAAATTTATTTTTAAATTTTTCATAGTTCACACAGAAACAGAAAAAAAATGCATTTAAACATTTATTATTATCTATATATCTAAAATCCCTGAGGTGTCTATCAGATGTCCTTCCTGAGGTTTTTTGCGTACTTCCCGGTGACCTAGAGAGTTAAAATTTCATGCGTTAAAAGAGGCATGCGGTTTCCTGGGAACATTCTTAAAATGTGAAAAATCCTAAACTTAGAAAATTCAAAAAGGGGGCGAGCCTGTGACCCAAAAAAGTTCCCATGTTATCTTAATGGGACAAAAATGAAGTTTGTTCAATTACGTTGAAATTCAATATCTGGGGGTGTTAGGAACTCCTAAATACGACCCTGTTATTAGTTTTCCGAAATTTTGATTATATACTCCGCAATCGGTACCCGAATGATAGATTAAAATTTTAAAATCGTTTTTTACTTTTGTTGGAGTGTTTTTTACTGACGAACACAATCCGGTTTTTAGAGTTTCGTATAATAATCTGCCTGCACCAGTGGTTTTCAAGGACGCCTCAAGAACAGAAAACTATCCAATAGAATTTTTGAATAGTCTTACCCCCTCAGGAATGTCACGTCTCAAATTAAACTTAAACGTAGGGGCAATAATTATGTTGTTACGAAACCTCAACACAAAAAAGGGCTTATGTAATTGCACACGCCTGGTGGTGACGAAGTTGTATAAAAATCTAATAACTGCCACTGTTATAACTGGATCTTCCTAAGGAAATCCAGCTTTCATTCCTACGATTGATTTAGCTCCCACCGATCCCGACTTGACGTCTTAACATACGACGGACGTAAAGGTGAAGTGCATAACCAATGGGAGTAATAATGGGAAACTCCTAGAGCAGTTTGAATATTTTTTGTAGTTAATGCAAAAATGTAGTTTTTAAAGAAGTTTTGTGGTGTGCTTGCCAACAAATTAACGAAACTTATTATTATTTTTTTTAAATTATTATTAACAATTATTAGTAACTCCATATTAATTTCTGTGTCTGCAATCTGTGACAAAGATGGCTTAAATATTCGCCACCCTTTTTAATTGTTTTAAAGATGTTTATAGTTTTTTTTTTTTTTTTAAATCAGTTTATTTCGTTTGCCTAACTGGGCATTTACTTGATATTTTATCATATTTAGAAAGAAAGCTAGGTATATGACTTATCAATAAATGCCACCACTGTTTTAATATTATACTGAGAGTTTCTTTTTAATTTGGTGATTCTGTTACCCCGTCGAATGAGGGGCTTTTCTCCTAGTACAATCTATAATATAAAACAATGAAATATTTTCTATATAAATTGAGCTTTTCGCTCTTTAATTTAGCTTAATTAAAGGTTCGGTATCTAATTCTTTTAATAGATCCGAATTTATTGAGATAATAGCAAGGTTACTCAATCAATTTTGGCTCATACTTGATGTCAAATAATTTTTTATTATTTTGAGTTTTGAAAATGAACACTCTGTGGTCGCGACAGAAACCTGCATTGTTAATAAAATACTATGCTTGTGGTAGGATAAAAGTAGGATAAAAGTATTATGCTTGTGTTAGGAAACGAATTCACTAAGTTGTTAATGGTTATATAATTTAAAGTTTCTTCTGGAGACTTAATAATTTTTTAATCTAAATTTAGTAAAAACTGTAATTCTTGAACGAGCTCTACAGCAATATTATCTTGTTCGTCAGTGGTGGACCCAGGGGGTGCCCCCCCATGAAGGATGGAAATACCAAATTTTATCATGGACCATGGTTTTAGGGAAATATATAGATACCGATTTAAAAGTAGAGATGATATTTTACCACTGAAGACCTTTTTCTTGTTTGGTCGTCACTTGTATTTTACAAGTGAGGACCATTTTTTGATCCTCACTTTCAGAAACGAGGGTTTTTTTAAATCATCACTTTTTTGTCGTTCACCACGTGAACATTATCAATAGACTAAATATTACAAAACTATTACAATATTTATACATAGTTAGGTAAGATCAGTGGTGTGAATGGGGGTGAATTAGGGTATTTGAACATTTACGATTATTATAGGTAATGGTTATGAATTGGGGAATTTTTATAATTAGGTTGTTGGGATTATCTCTAAAAGCGGGTTTTGTAAAGGACTTAAGTCGGTGTTAATTAAAATTTTGGAATTTTTCTTTTTTTTCTATTGCCTCTAACATGTTTAAGTTTTATGAATTACTCTCTTTAAGTAACGAAATTGCGTCTATGTCATGCCCTGTTTCATTTTATGAAATGCTTACGATGATCTGTTAATACCTACATTTTTAATGTAATTTTTAAATTAAAAATGTTCCTTAAATCTAGTTTCCAAATTTCTTTGCGTTTGTCCTATATATATTTTGTTAATTTTTTTTACAGTTAATTTTATATACACCTGATTTTTGAAGATTTTGAATTTTGTCTAAGCAACTTCCTAGTAGGGCTTTAGTTTCTGTAGGGTTGTAAAATGCTGTAATTATATTGTGTTTAGAAAAAATATTTTTGATTTTGTGGTATATGGAGGGATGATATAATATTCTTACATATTTGCTGAGTTTTTTTGGGTGGACATATTACATAAGGAGGTGGATTGTTTTATTTTGTTTTTTAAATTGTGTTTATGATGTAATTTATTAATAAGACTCTTATTGTATCCGTTAATTTCTGCAGTGTGGATTATTTTTTTATATTCAATATTATATTTTTCTTTTGATAAAGGTGCAATTATAAGTCTGTGAATTAAACTATGGAAAGCGACGTGTTTATGGTTGGTAGGACTCATGGAGGTATTGTTTATGTGAATATCTGAATGTGTTGTTTTTCGGTAAATGTCAAATTCTATTTTTTTGTTTTTTTACAAATGTAAATTTTAATGAAGGGTAAATATTATTAATATAATTAATGAAAGAATCTAGATTAAATGTATCATCTATTATAGCAAAAATATCATCTACGTAACGCCACCATACCGTAGGGAACATGTCTTTTATTGATAAGGATTTTATTTTATTTTCTACGTGATTTAAGAAGATGTTGGCTAGGAATGGAGACAGTGGATTTCCCATAGCGGTTCCAAATGTTTGAGAATAGAATTTACCATTGAAAATGAAAGTGGTTTGGTCCATTTTTAAAATCTGCAAACAAAGATGTTACGTCAAATGATATTAATTTCGAGTTTTCTTTTAGTTTTAAATCTTTAATTTTTTCAATTAATTGTAAAAAATTTTTTATGCAAAAATCATTTTCTAGTTTTATAAAATTAAATTCTTGGACTAGCCATTTAGCTAATTCATAGGTTGAAGAGTTGATATTAGACACAATAGGTCTATATGTGTTTCTAGGTTTATGTATTTTAGGTAAACAATATAGTCTGGAGATGTGTGGATTTTTTGGTATTAATCGCAATCTTTGTTTCTTGTCTATTAATAAATTACATTCTTTTAGGGTTTCGTTAAGTTGTTTTTTATATTTATTTAAGGGGGATTCTTTTTACTGGTTGGTAAGGACCATTCTTTAACATTTCTTCTACATCATTGAAATAATCGGTTTTATTAACTATAACTATAGAATTTCCTTTGTCTGCTGTGAAGTAAAAGACATTATTATTTTTTAACTTACGTGCTATTTGTTTTTTTTTTTTTTTTAATTGATTTATGGATTTTTATGTTTTTTAAGACACGTTTACACTTGGACCGAATTTCTAGAGCTTCATTGGATGGAATGCGTTGTAGACCAGTCTGAATATCATTAACGATGTCTTCTAAAAAATATGTCGTGAAAAAAATATAAACACATTGTTTTGGCAGGTGATTTTAATATTAATTTTCTCACTAACACTGCACCACACAGAGATCTACACAATTTATTATTAATGTATAACTTCCACATTACTAATTATGAACCAACACGGATAACGGCACATTCTAAAACATGTCTTGATAATATCTGCACTAACTTCGAAGACCGACAACTATACAGTGTACAGGTTATCAATCCACACTTATCTGACCATGCAGGTTTGAGTATGTCGATTAGCACAGATAAACAAACAGATGATTTTACCAAAACAATACCAGGGACAAATTACGTTATTAACGAAAATAATATTAATAAATTTTGTCAGGTTTTGAATAATGTAGATTGGAATTCAAATATTTATAACTGTCAAAACAGTACAAAATGCTACGATAATTTTCACAATATAGTAAATATGCACTTTTTAAATAGTTTTTCAATAAAAAAAAGTACAAACAGTAAAAAGCGAACTTCACGATGCTTTGTTGAATCTCGTGAACTATTTAATATTAAACAAACCCTTCAATTACTTTACGACTCTCTTTCATGTCATGGCAATCCAGACATAGAAAAATATTATAAAAAATATAAAATATATTATAGAAATAAAGTAAAAGCAATTAAAAAAGAAAAATACAGCACTTTTATTGAAAAATCCAAAAATAAAAACAAAGCTATATGGACAGTTATTAATGACGTAAATAACAAGCTTCCTAGGAAAAATATATGCGAAACTACACCTGATTTGCTCAATAAGTTTTTTATAGATGCTCCACGTGATATTGTTAAACAATTGCCACCACATTTAACCGATGCACAACAAGCGCTTAAAAATGGTATTACATCACCTAATACATCATCCATATTTTTACGTGCGGTTGATAAATATGAAATTCAAAATATTATAAATGAACTAAATAACACTAATAGTAGCGATATTTACGGTGTCAATACCAAAATTATTAAGGCGGTCAATAGTATAATATCGGAACCTCTGGCGCACATATTTAATCGGTGTTTAACAGAAGGACTTTTTCCTTCGCAACTTAAGTTGGCAAAAGTTATACCGGTTCACAAGAAAGGTGATGTTAAAGATCCGGGCAATTTCAGGCCGATATCTATTTTGCCAGTTATCTCCAAGGTCTTTGAATATTTAATTAAAAATAGACTTACTTCTTTCTTCAATAAACATAAAATTATTAGTGACTCACAATTTGGTTTCATTTCCAACAGAAGCACAAATGATGCACTAATCAAAGCCTTCGAGTTTATCTATGATAATATTAATAATAACAATATAATTTCAACCACCTTTTGTGACTTAACAAAGGCGTTTGACTGTGTTAATCATATAACACTGATGAACAAGCTTGAGTACTATGGAATAAGAGGCGTAGCCTATAAACTTTTGGAATCATATCTCACTGGTAGGCAACAAACTGTATACTCTGGTGGAACCTTTTCTAAGACTGGTCACGTGACACAGGGTGTTCCACAGGGTTCAGTTCTTGGTCCTCTTCTCTTTATCTTGTACATCAATGATCTTCCAGCAAACATTAAATTTGAAACAGTTTTATATGCTGATGACACGACGTTTCTTTGCGCATCAAAAAATCTATGCGATGTACATGAAAAAAAGGGAAATTGCCTAAAAGTAGCTACCGATTGGTTCACTGCCAATAATTTAATATTTAATGACAATAAAACAACAAACTTAATAATAACCACCCAAAATATCAATTTAGTACAAAGCAACAGTGCTAAGTTTTTAGGAATTTACATAGATGCGAAATTATCTTGGAGAGAGCATATTGATAGTATTTGCAAAAAATTATCGAAAGTTATATTTGTACTGTGGGAAACATCTTGTTTGATCACAAATGCGGCGGCTAAAATGACATATTTTGCATTATTCCATTCGCATATTAATTATGGAGTTATTATGTGGGGAGCAAGCCCTTTTGCAAACAGAATATTCATTTTACAAAAAAAAGCTATCAGAATCTTAACACATGCAAAGTCAAGGGACCACTGCAGACCTTTTTTTAAAATGTTTGGAATAATGCCGTTACCGTGTGTTTATATATTTACCACACTTACACTTACTAAAAAACACATACACAATTTCAGTACACATATAGACATACATTCACACAACACGAGAAACAAAAACAACATGCTTATACCAAAAACAAGAATAAACCTAACAAAACAATATCCTTCTTATTACGGGCCCTTGCTATATAATAAATTGCCAGTTAATGTCCAAGAATTAAATGAAAAAAAGTTTAAAGTGGCAGTGAAGAATCTGTTATTGAAATATTGTTTCTATAGTGTACCAGAATATCTACAAACCAACTTAATTTAATCGATGAACTGTTTTCTTTCTATTAATTGAGTATATTTTGTAATTGTATTTTGTGTTATAATTATGCATCCTAGACTTAAGGTATGCAATTTATGTATTGTTTTACCCTTCAATAAATTTATTATTATTATTATTATTATGTATAAATATTGTAATAGTTTTGTAATATATAGTCTATTGATAATGTTCACATGGTGAACGAAATGTGCATCTAGTATAAAAATAAAAAAAAATAAAAAAAAAATTGTAGAAAAGATCTACTTTTTTCTTAATTTCAAACCCATCAATTTCAACATTTATATTTGTATTTTTCTTGGAGTTTTGGCAACTCTGGTGTCTCGGCGCCGTTGTGCACCGCACAACTTTGCACTTATGTACGGCGCGGGCCTGATCAAAACACAGGGTTTTGCAGGTGTTCAGTAAGCGACAACAAATTATGGGTACATAATAAAAATCATAAATGTTTCCACCTGGGAGACTTACAAACGTACTTGAGATAAGGCCGGCTCAAGACAGTTAGCCAGATAAATACTGTAAGCACAGTGTTCCATAACTCCATAATTCTCGAAATAATTATCAGATCAAAAATTCCTGCTGTAATATTCGGGTTCACATTAACGTGTATTATTTAGAATTTTTTCAGAATTTTTATTCTCCCCCCCTGGGTTATACGGTGTAAGACAAGATTTTTTTAGCGTATTTTTGGAAAAAAGATTTTTTTAAAAAGCTATTTTTCGTTCCTTAATCTGCGTCTTAAAGGCTTACTCTTGATGCCACACAATAAATTTAAAAAAAAAACTTTTTTTTCAACATCAAAAACACGATATTTAACAAAAAAAAAAGTTTAAAAATACCTGTGTGTGGGTATTTCTAGCATCGGTCAAAACGTCACGGTTGGCTAAGAGAATTTAAATATTTTCGTTTGTACTCCATGGTACTTACTTTGAAAGGCCCTTCCACATAGTGGGTTTCCCAACTTGCGAGTGAATCAAGTCTGAAACCCTAAAAATGTCCGCTGATCGGTTGCCATGATTCTTTATGACAGGCATAAGGGTGTTTGAATCAAAATCAGCATTTTACTTAATCTACGTTTAATGTTTAGATAAGATTGTAATTAAAGAGTACATTAGAACTTACAGTTAAATGATGGCTACGAAATCCCATAAGAGACATTCAAAACCTCACAATCATCGTCACCGCACAAAGCCGTTTAAACACCTCACAACTAGAGATGGGTCGTTCATGAACGAACCGGCTCACTGAGCCGGCTCAGTACACTGACCGAAGTGACACGGTTCACCAAATTGAAATGAGCCGGCTCACAGCATAGTTTCAAGTTTCAAGGATACGATTGATCGGGCGATTGTGAGCAGTGACCGAAGTGATCCGGATCTGGATCGATGTCATGTTGAACTTCGCGAGAACTCGGCTTGTAATGTATTATCTTAAAGTGTATTTTGTCATCAATTTGTAGGGCAGCTTATTTGAAACTAATAGGCTTAGTCTGTACTTTCTTACAACCATTTTATATAAAAATATTGCCCAAATCCCAGATGTCCAATTTATAAGGGCAATAAACATCACCATAAACTTAACACATCTGGTTTAAAATACAATAGCTACATAAAGTGAATTGTTTGTTTACTATTAACTCAGCAAAAATGTTAGATAATTCACTTCTATCGATTTTTATTTATTTAACTTGTTCATATAATGCATGAGCCGGCTGACCGACGTTTTACCTACATTTTGCAAACCAACAATCGTATTGAACGAAGGACCGACAACTGAGCGACTTGTGTCTCGGGAACATGTTTACTAAAGCCTGGAACAGAATGCTCAGCGCGCTACGCCGTCAGCGCGCCGTCATTTGCGACAGCGTAGCGTTTGCACCGTTGAATTTTCGCCTGCACACAATGCCATCATTTTTAACGCCGTCAAAGTAACACGTGACAACCTATATCTGTGTTTATAGGCGCGCTTTCTTTTATTAAAATTATAATGGATGATGAAGACTTGTGTGTGATGTTATTTATGTTGTATGCAAGTTATTTGTACATACAAACACTTTACCATTCAGTAAAAACTGAGGTTAGGTGTTCTACGTCAACGTTCAACGGCGTCAAAAGTTGGAAGTTGACGAACATTCAGTATCAACGGCGTTGGAACGCCGTAGGACGTTACTCATTCTGTGCACTTGCGTACGACAGCTTGATTTTAACCTTCCTCTGACAGATAGCGCCGTCCAAACGCCGTAGAACTCGTTGCATTCTGTTTCCCACTTTAGCCGGATCACTGAGCCGACTCAGCAACAAAACTGAACGACCTCCACTGATCTGGTTCCGCAAATTGAGCCGAAATTCCCATCTCTACTCACAACACTCACAGTTTTTAAACCCGTTATCGAGATTCGTTTATTTCATAAAAACTGTCCTCAACACTTCCACACTATTTCTGGTTCACCCACTACACGATACCAGGTTTCTCAACCAAACTCTTAGGAGGATGTAAATATAATTCCACAAGTCGAAGATATAAAAATTGTGCCAAAACACACGTGTTAGTTTTTGCTCCTGATTTATATCATATTTTGGTGAAAAAGTGTTATTTAAATTTTTATATTATTGTTGATAATTTTTTATTAAATTTTCGCTAAATTTTGGTGTTCAAATTGTCCGAAAATAGTTCTCCACGGGCAAGTTATTTAAAATAAAATATATTTAAATTTAGTTAATGTATGAATAAAGTAATTATTCTGCATGAACTTGTATAATGCAGCTTTGCGTACGTCATCTCATGAATCGTCTTTTTAATTTTCTTTGTGCATGCAACCAACATTACATTACTGCTATGCTCACTATCAGACATTCAAGACCTACAACGTTTAGACTGGCAGGTAACCAGTTTACCACTGGAGTGCTGCTGTGTGCATAAATTACAGTATTTATAATACATAGACATTTCTGATTTGTCCTATTAATTATATCCATAATGACTTGTACTTGTACTTGTACTAACTGCAATAGAAAAATTAATACCAGATCATGCCCAGGGTTATCTTGTGCAATGGTTTGTGGCATAAGTTACCAGTTCAACTGTATGAATATATGTAACGAAGATAACAGGGCTTTACAAACTTCTTCGAGTTTGGCCTGGATATGCTATAATTGCAAAGATGCCGTTAAGTCTCTAACGCGAAATCTAACTACTAGCAGTTCCTTCTGTGGTGAACCATCGTCAGCAGATGTCATGAGTAAATTAACTGAAATTGAAAAATCAGTGAACTTTTTCTAACAAAAAATTGATGATTTTCAGAAAAAATTCTATATGTTTTCAGTGTGATTGAACCTCTTACAGAAGACGTAAAAATACTAAGAGCGAAAGTGGAGGTTTTCGAATAACGCTCGAGATATAACAATGTCGAAATTGTAGGACTGCCGGGAAAAGCGAATGAAAATTTGCTTACTATTGTAAAAGAAATTGGCGCAGCTATTGATTGTCAAAAGCCAAAAAAACGTTATTGCTAGTCTCCAGAATTAAAAAGGACAAATTCTTGACTAGTGCACGACAGTTAAAATGTTAAACGGCTGAAATACTGAATTATACTGAAAACAACAGGATATATGTGAATGACCATTTAAGCCCTGCGAACAAAATGTTGCTCACTAAAGCTAAGCAAGCTGCTTCCGTTAATAATATTTTCTACTCACCTATCAGAAAGCTATCGTTTTCTATTGCCATAACAAAGTGGAAAATTGGTGTTTGCTGAGGAGTGTTTTGTATCCAAGGTAACCCAATCGAAAAATACTTTCCGCTCTAGCGCTGTATTTTCCGATTGGTCAATATAAATTAAATAATACTACACAATTAAGTTTATTTTTTGTAATTAATTGTAGACAATTATTTAAAGTATTAAAATGAATTCCTCATTCGAACAAAGAGTTAGCTGTTACACAATATACTATTATATATATTATTACCTTTCTCTTGACTTTTGCGGCAAGAGTTCTAACACTATTTTCTTTGCCGCTTCCTATATCTCCTAGCTGCTTACTTCATCTTCATGCATTATTATTTAACAAACGTACAAATACCAATGTATTTTTAAATAATTATTTTGACATTCGTTTAATTGTTTATGAACATCGTAGCAACGACCAGCCACCTATTATGTATATAAATCTAACCAGTGGCGCACCCACGGGAGGAGACCCCCCCCCCAAAAGAAATTCTAGTGTATTAACTGACGTAAAAAAAAATAATATGTACAAAAAAATCTTTTTTGTGTTTTTACAAGTTTATTCGCGACCTGGCAAAATTTTTCTGCGACTCACGCTTTGGGAAACGCTGGTTTAGGTCATCACTTTGTATTTCCGAAGCGAGGACCTTTTTTAAGATCATCATTTAGAAGTGCAAACCTCATTCCTATTTTAAATAATTTTGTCTTCCGGGCCCCCCCCAACAAAAATTCCTGAGTGCGCCACTAAATCTAACATACATAATGATTTCTATTTCTTATTTTTTGAATTTTTTAAAATAGGTGTTCGTAGAAAAAATTTTATGTGTGACACGCGCAGAAAGTACATTTGTCGATTTCGAAAAATATCTTTCTCAATCGGCAAATATATACGTTCTGTGTTTGTTACACAATATACTATTAAATACGTTTGGGTTCGAAACTGCAACATTTTCGCTAGGAAAAATGAAAATACGCCAATCATATTCATCCGCTAGGAATCTGACATCATTAACAAATTGAAATAAATTCTAATAATAATTACATACGTAATATATAATTTCTGCTCACCATGTCTGTAAACGCTTACTATCAAATTCTTCGTGGGATAAAGACAAAATTAAACAAATTCTTTCAAAGAACTTGCGCAATGTAATTATGACTTAATATTTCTAACCGAAACGTGATTAAATGCTTCAGTGCTGGATAGTGAGATTTGGGATTTAAACAAATATTCCGTGTTTCGACGCGACCGTAATATCCCGGGCTTGTCCCAAGGTGGTGTAATTCTAATATTGGTGTCTAATTCACTTCAATCAAATGCTCAGCTTACCTGGTGTTCATCTGCTGAAGACATACGGCTTACTGTATCCACTTCTCTTCATCGGCGAATTCACCTGTGCTGTGTTTATTTACCACCAAACAGTGATATTAATATCTAATAATAATAATAATATCTTTGAAATTATTTTGCAATGGTCCAATATTAATGCTGACACCTTTATTTTGGACGTTTACCATTGCTGATAGTACTAGGCTAGAATAGTACAATATAATGAGTATTAGTATCAAAAAGATATAATACGTCAAGAGTAATATAAAAAAAAAAAAAAATCGGACGTTTCGGAAACTGCTCAACAATCTGTTTCCGTCTTCAGCGATCACGAGAACTGATAAACATTTCAGTTTTCTTCGAGTTTTTATACCGAGTATTGTAAGAGTGGGAGCAGGTTATAGGTGCGTTGCTATTGGTTGGGTGGTTGGGATCAGGTATGGGTAGAGACGGGACTACCTGCTGAGGATTAACGACCGGATTAAGGTTGTTTGTCACATTATTATGTGGTAATGAGTTGTTTGTTACCGAATTAGTGACTTGAGGATTAAGAGGATTGTTTTGAATAATGGAAAGCCAGAGTTGAGTAAATTCTATGCTGGCTTGGCTGACAGCATCTCCAGAGTTTTCGATCAAAGCAAACTCTTTCAATTTTCTCATGAACTTGTTTTCCTCATACATTAAGGGTTTAGCATCTTTCCATTGGAAATGGTGTTCATTTTCCCAAGCATGTTCAGCCAGTTTGAAACTGTAAATTTCGCCCTGCTGAACTTTCTTCTTATGCTCATTTACCCTAACATGTAGAGGTCTGCAAGTCTCGCCAATATATTGTTTCCCGAACTGGCAGGGAATAGAGTAGACACAGTTTTTGTTTAGGACAGATTTGGGTTTTGTACATGATAGGATAGATACTCCTTTATAATATGGTATAGAGACATATCTCACTTCGTCAGTTCTAGTGCGTCATTTTTCTTATGATTGATAGCATCAGTAATAATTTTATGACTGTAGCCATTATCTTGTAAGGTGGAACGGATGTTCTTCAATTCAACTTTTAGAAGGCTTTTAGAAGAACAAATTACTTTGGCTCTATTAACTAGACTCTCATAGTGCTATTATGGTGCAATGAGTTGAAATTAAGATATAGACCTGAGTGTGTTGGTTTTCTGTAGACCGTGGTTGCTAGAACCCCCTTGCCATTTCTGATTATCAATACATCTAGGAAAGGCAGTTGATTGCTAACTTCCAGTTCAACAGTAAACTTAATGTTAGTGTGTACTGAATTTAGGTATTGATGGAATTCGTGGAGTTTATCTTTACCATGTGGCCATATGAAAAAAGTATCATCGACGTATCTTAACCATTTATTCGGTTTGTACTTGGCTTCTTTTGGCAAAACTGTGTCTACTCTATTCCCTGCCAGTGCGGGAAACAATATATTGGCGAGGCTTGCAGACCTCTACATGTTAGGGTAAACGAGCATAAGAAGAAAGTTAGCGGGGGGGGGGGGGAGCAGCAGGGCGAAATTTACAGTTCCAAACTGGCTGAACATGCTTGGGAAAATGAACACCATTTCCAATGGAAAGATGCTAAACCCTTAATGTATGAGGGAAACAAGTTCAAGAGAAAATTGAAAGAGTCTGCTTTGATCGAAAACTCTGGAAATGTGCCATTACTAAAGTGCCATTTCAAGGCAACCACTGAGGCCTGCAGAGGTCTGTGTGGTTTCATTCTGATATATGCACTTTAATAGTCTATATCTTACAACAGTATAGGAATAATATACAATAATAAATTTATAAACATTTTACATACATATACAATTAATTATACCATACGATACAAAACTGAGCGCAAACTTGAACAAAACTGAAAGCACAAAACACAATAATCGGGGTTTCTATTTGTTATAATTTACGTTTGATTATTTCAATCCGATATGTAAAAGTTTTTAAATATGGTTTGTAATTTATCTTCCGTAAGGTTTCTTACCAAGAGTTTTATAATTTTTTTATAGTTATTATTGTGTAACAAAATATTTTGGCTATTGGTGTATGTTTTAAATTCATTATACACCTTATGGCTATAATAAAGGAAACTTGCCTTGCCCAGTTCTTTATTTAATTTGCTGGGCCGTGCTTGATTTTGACTTCGCGTATTATAAGTATGTTCGGAAAAATTTAATAAACTGTCGTCTTTATACAAATATTTTAATATAGCTGATGCGTATATTTGCGATAGTGACTTATTGAAAAGTTATGAAATTAATTTTTTGATGGGTATATTTTTTTTATGAATTATTTTAACTATTCTCTTATGTAATATCATGATATTTCTAATGATTTGTTTACTTGCCCCACCCCAGCCTAGTATTCCATAGCCAATAACTGATTCGGTCAATGCATAATACACAACTTTTAGTTTAGTAACTGGAAGTATTTGAGACAATTTACGAAAAATAAAAGTTAATTTTCTTAGATTGTTTGCAAGGTTTTCAATATGTACATTCCATGTTAAATGATGATCTATATACAAACCAAGATATTTTGTTAATTTTTTTTTTCTCAATAGTTTTATCACATAAACAATCATGTGTTTTACAAGCCATCTCGTGAAACTTGAGGTAATTTAGATTCGGCTGAGCAATACTGTAAGAAGTAAAAGTTAAAAAGTGCACTTTTGAGAAATTAATTGAGAGCTTATTTGTATCAAACCAATTTTTCATTAACTGTAAGTTCTTTGTAGTGCTATTTTCAATATCTAGCCACGATTTACCCTCAACAAAAAGCACCGTATCATCTGCATAGGAAAGTAGGTTTCCTTCAAAAATTTGCAGTTGCAATAGGTCATTTATTTATATAATGAAAAGAATTGGTCCTAGACAAGTTCCCTGCATTACTCCACAGGTGACATTATTTTTTACGCTACTCGTGCCTTTAAAATCAACATACTGTATCCTGTTTTCCAGGTAACTCTTAAATAAATTCAGAGCAATACCCCTTATCCCATATCTTTCTAATTTATTCAGTAGTAAGTTGTGATCTATTGTATCGAAAGCTTTTTTAAGATCAAGAAAGACAGCTAAACATGGATTCGCTTTGTCTACACAGGTATAAATATCTTTTAATAAATGTATTATGGCGTCAGTGGTGCGTTTATTTTCTGTAAAACCAAATTGGTTAGGATGCAGTATGTTATTTTGATTTAGGAAGGATAGTAATCGCCGTTTAATTATTTTTTCCAAAAATTTAGATAAATTTGAAGTTAATGATATTGGCCTAAAATTGTTCAGGTCATTACTATTTCCTGATTTATGAAATGGTATAACTTTCCCAATTTTTAATTTTTTAGGATAATATCCATTTGTAAAAATTTGATTAAATATTATGCTAAGTGGATTAGAAATACTGCTACCAATTCTTTTAATAAATGCATTGGATAAATTATCAGGATCATTTGTGTTTTTATTATTTAAAGTTTTGATAGTATCCTCTATTTCAATAGTGTTTGTGGAATTTATGAAAAAACTATTTGTATTAACTGGAATATATCTAAGCAGTGTGTCTTGTGCGTTTTTATTACAGTTAATAGACTGAGCCAAAGAAGGACCAATATCGGTAAAATGTTTATTAAATAAATTGGCAATATCTACATCACTTAAGTCTTGTTATCATCTGTAAAATAATTATTTGATGTATTATTTTTTTGTTTATTTAAAAATTTATAAGTTACTTGCCAAGTTTTCTTACTATCATTGCTAGCCGCCTCTATCTCGCTTTTAAAGTAATTATTTTTTAATTTTCGAATTAAACATGGATTTTTTTTTATAATGATTGCACATCTTTATTGTATTGATATCAATCGGATATTTTAGGGTAGCCTTATATAATTTGTCTCGAATATGCATCGATTTGATTAAAGCAGCGGTAATCCATGGACTTTTTTTCTTATGAACCGGAACTATTTTACAAAAACTACTTTCCTCCTTGCAGCAGTTTACTGAATTTATAAGAAAATCTACCGATTCATCAATATCCATTTTATTTATAACTTCCCAATTAATATTTGTTAATTTACAATTTAACTTTTCATAATCCACGTAAACCATTTTTTTACATTTATTTCTTTCATGTCCTTAGTTATGTGTTTTTATCTACTCGAGTCATTTAAATAAAATTTCTGAACTCACAACTAAATACCCTGATGATAATTTTTTAATTCTGGGCGACTACAATCTGCCTGATCTAAATTGGTGTGTTAAAGATAATTATTTTAATCAGTGTTTTTATAACAGATCTGATACTCTTGTTACAAACACCATGTCGTACTGTAACTTACGTCAGTTTAATGGTTTGATAAATTTCTCGGGTATTATCTTGGATTAAGCTTTGAGTTCATTAAATCTTAAAGTTGGGCCATGTCAGTTTTCTCTAAGTAAATTAGATAAGTTTCACCCTGCATTAGAAATGAGTTTTTCTCTTAACCATTTGAAATATTTACCACAACGCTTAGACTCCTCTTATAACTTTCAACAGTGTGACTACGAATCGCTCGTTTACAAATTATCTGCTGTTAGATGGGATGAATTATTTAGACTAAAAAATGTAAACGAAAATGTCGATAACTTTTATGAAATTTTATATAATCTTTTAAATTCATGCCCCGTGAAAACGCAATTAAATTGCAAATATCCCAAATGGTTCTCAGCATGTCTTATAAAGATGGTGAAAGAGAAAAACAAGTTTCACAGGAAATTGAAATGCTATGGTCATTTGCAAAGTTCTCAGTCTCTTTACTCTTATTACGCACTAGAGTTAAAATTCGCATGCAACATGATTTTAAAAATTATATACATTTTATTGAATCTAAAATAAAATCCGATATAAAACAATTTTGGAATTATACTAATACTTTGAAAAAGAACAATAGTATACCTAAGGTTTATGTACCATGGCATATCTGAAGCTTCAGATGGAACTGATATATGCAACCCTTTTGCTGATCATTTTGAATCTGTATACGTGGACTCCAATAGTATACCTTCAAACGTCTTGCATGATGATCTCGTCAATCTAGGTTCACTAAGTCTTAGCCAAGGCGACATTCTAAACGCACTAATTAAAGTAGATATAAAAAAGAGTAGTGGTCCTAATAAAGTTCAACCAGTATTTGTAAGAAACTGTGCTTATTATCTCGTTTATCCTCTCTATTTAATATTCAATAAATCCTTATCTTCTGGTATCTTCCCCGATATTTGGAAGAAGTCTTACATAATTCCAATATTTAAATCAGGTGATAAAAATAACGTGTCCAATTACAGACCAATATCAATACAATCAACAATTGCAAAGATTTTTGAATTCCTTATTGTAAAAAACTCAAGTACCACCCTAACAAAAATAACTATACCTCAACAGAATGGTTTTTGCAAGAGTAAATCTATTTTTAATAATTTAATCCCTTTTACTGAATTTATCAGTAGTAATATGTAATACATGGATCATTACTGCGCTGGATTGAAAGTTACATCATAAACAAGCCTCATTTTATTGCTTGCAACAGCTGCACATCTCGTGATATATTAGTTAAATCCGGTGTGCCACAGGGTTCACATCTAACACCCATCTTAATTAACTTACATGTAAATTTAATTTATACTTGCTTTGAAAATTGGAAAATTTTACTTTTTGGTGATGATCTCAAGTTTTATAGAACCATAGATAACGCAACCGAATGCTACAAAATTCAATCTAATTTGCTTTCTTTAAATAAATGGTGTATTGATAATGACATTTCCGTAAATTTAGATAAGTGTTTTGTTATAAATTTCTTTAGAAATAAGATAATTACCAAGTGCACTTATAATTTAAATGGTTCACACCTAACTACTAAAACTAACATTCGAGATCATGGTATTATTTTACACTCTAAATTACTCTTTAACGATCATGTAAACTACATTTTAAAGAAGTCTTTCAAACTTTTGGGATTCATAATGAGAGTAACCAAGCCATTTCATACCAAAGAAACTTTAATTATATTGTTCACGTCACTCGTAATATTAAATTTAGAATATTGTTCAGTTACATGGAACCCGTCCTATGCCACTAACATAAATTTATTGGAACAAAAGAAATTCATTTCCATTGTATGTTATAAAATGAATATAGTTAATTCCAACTATTTTTGTACATTGAAACTGTTAAATATGATTTCTCTTGAACAAAGAAGATTGCATGCAGATATGATATTCTTGTATAAGATATTCAATAATTTAACTGACTCACAAAACTTTATACATTACTTTTCATTCCGTGCTCCGATTAAAACAACTAGAGCCCTGCGTGGATAAGCTTTTCTGTATCCACATCCGATCCGCATCCGCACATCCAAGATCCGCATCCGATCCGCATCCGCAGCTTTTGTAAATAACAAATCCGCATCCGCAAAAAAATCCGCACTACAGGTTTTGCTGTCAGTTTGGAAAGAACTAACATATTTCGCCTGTTTAGGTAATCTCTGCTCTAAAACGCTACTGAAAATTTTTGGATTTACCAGCATATTTATTACTAACCTAACCTAAGGGACCCCAAAAGTTTTAAGGCCTAGATGCGCTAATAACTTATTTAAATCTAGAGAGAGATAACAATTTTGGGGGGCCTAAGCGTTCTTTTTCGTAGGGAGTAAGTGGCGTGCTGCTTTTTTTAATATTGAATTAAAAAAAAAAATCAGAAAAGTTACTTGATAGAAGGTGCTTCATATTTTTAGGATCAAGTAATTCTCTTACGCCATTTCGCGCATGAGTTAGGCGTTGCAACATTTTCTAATAGCAACATGTGTCATTTTTAAAATTTTTGGGATCTGCAAGACTTTTAACTTCGGGTAGTATAAAAAAATTGGCAGGTTACATAATAAATTTTCGAGAAAAAATTATATAGGTAAATTTTGGTATTTAAATAAAACTTACTAATCAGTTTTATGTAAAAAAAAAACCTTTATCAGATTTAAAAGCCAGAATTATAGCAGAGGTAGGAAGAATTACGTCGAAAGTGTACCAGGAAACTTTTGTCCAAAATATTATTTTCTATAATATATTCAATAATAAAAATAAAGTTAAGTTGATTGTCTCAACTCAGTCTTGATCATGGACAATTGTCTTAATAAAAATAACATAAAGTGAGATTGAATGCTACAAAATATCATGTATATACAGACAACCGAAAATAACCGAGGACTCATCCGCATCCGCAGAAAAGTTGCGGATATCCGCGGATAATCCGCGGATACCCGCGGATTTGCAGGGCTCTAAAAACAACAAGATCTATTACTTTATTTCATATTCCTAAATTTAACTGACTCAGCTATAAAAATTCTCCTATTATTAATGTCATCATACAATGATATTTTTTTACACTTGGACATTTTTAATATGTCCTTAAATGCATTTGAAAGTAATCTTAAAGCCAGCTTTTTTCTCTTTTTCGTTCACTCATTTAATGTTAATTTTGTTAAAAAACATATTTCAAAATGCAATATCAATGCTTGTGTTATAGTTACTTTATTTTGTAATTCGAGGAAGCCTGTTATTAGTTCTGTGAACTGTTTTCTCAAAATACCAAACCAAATAAATAAATAAATAATTCATTAATAATCGTAATATTTTTTTACTATAATACGAGTAATAATCGAGAATTTGATATATAATTTGAATGAATATTTGTATATATAGGCTATTCCAATCGTTTAGGCAGAACTAGATTTTGAAATCTATCAATTTTATCAATTAATTCGGACTTTTGGTCATTTTGTCTAAGCTTTGTAAATCATACTCACATTGAAAATTCTAGATTAAATTGACGGCCATTATAAAATGTCCTTTTCATTGCATTTTTTTTTTTTTTTTCATTCTTAATAAAAATTTCCCATTTATTTATTTATTTTGTCTTCAAACTAAATTTTTTGACATATAACATTCGTTTCCATGGTTTCACTGTTGGAATTTCAAATTTTCACATACCAAACGTCAAACACGAAATAACCCAAGCAAGGTCCTTTCTCGCGACAACCTAAAAGTAAAGTCACTAGATTATACAAAGTAGTGCAAGCCTTTGAAGAAGCCGACAGACCCCAGGGTTTGATTGGCAACACTGGTTCCCCTATTAAGCAAACTAAAGCAGCAATTTTTACGTTCTTAAGTTTGCGTATGCGCTGTCACATCTCTTTCTCGCTTTAATTTAATAACCTCCTTTGTCAACGGTTTGAATATTTAAGGTTAAGTTTCATTTAAATTTATATATTATATCCATTTTATTTAATAAAAATTAAAAAAATAATTGAAATTGTACCACAATTTTGTTATAGTGCATATTTGATTAAAAAAATCGTGATTGCAATGTTTAAAATAAAATTATTGGTAGTACTAATTTCTTATTTTTGTATTGTTGGAATCACTAAACATCATTTGTGTTGGCGACATTTTTAGCCCCAGCATGGCCGCCGTTGCGCTACTTTGTATAATATAGTGACTTTAGACTGATCTATCGAACAAGATTCAATTGTCTTCGACTACGTTCCAGTTTCCGCGTG
The DNA here is from genome assembly GCA_963971575.1 of Liopterus haemorrhoidalis. Lineage (NCBI taxonomy): Eukaryota > Metazoa > Arthropoda > Insecta > Coleoptera > Dytiscidae > Liopterus > Liopterus haemorrhoidalis. Next base: position 21,781,682 of record OZ020612.1, on the reverse strand, counting down.
TTACATGGAAACTTACTGTCATCACGGTCTTTTCATCACGATTACCGTCCAAACATACTGCACACAATATGCAGTTCTTTTTTTTAACTGACACTCCTCCTTTCGGTCGAGCACTGAATAACGCGAACTAGCGCAGTCATCCATCGCTCAAATAGAAATGAGAGGATAAATCTGACGCTCGATTGACACATGTGCGCATGCTTCAAAATGATCTTGAGCGGAAATTAAAAATATAATATTCTGATTTATTGTGGATATATTTAAGATTATCATTAATACATCAATAATAAGACAATAATAATTATCAATTTATTATTTATTTATTTATTTATTTAATAGAACAGCACGTAGCTAATATGAACAATAATACAAAACAAGAAAAAACAAAAGGAACAAATATCACAGTGTTGTCGATAGTCATAAAATTATTGTTAAGCAACAAATAATTCATACTTAAATTATAATTTGCTTAAATAAATACAAAGGAGATAAAATGAAGGAAATTACACGTGTGTGTGTGTGTGTGTGTGTAACTACTCACACTGTTAAGACAAAAAAAAGTGACTTCTGTATTTTTTCAATAATATTTTCTTCTTCTTGCGTTGTCGGTTTTTTAAAATATGCGACTTCTTAATTTTTTTCCTGGTACTAAATATAGAAATTTGTTTATTAATTTTTTTATTACTTGGTTCAAATTTTGTCGTATCTAGTTGGTGTTTCAGTTTTTATTTTCTTTGTTAATTTCTAAACATTTTCTATAAGTATAAACCCAAAGATTGGGCTTCTCATAATAATTTGTGAAAAAATATTCACCAAATATTTTCATGTCATTGTCCGAAAGTAAAAAACTATTGCTTTTGGTAACATTTCTATAAATTTTGATTTTTCAAGGGTTATTTCTAAAGTTTTTAAAGTTTGGTGCCCATCACTGCACACCAGGCATTGTAAAATACTTCATTTATATCGGATATAAAAAATTGCAATTTATTAAACCGATTTTTTTGAAAATTTTACGAAAAAAAAATCATAAACAGTAGTGTCCTGCCTGTTTGTAAACATACATGATGCAGGAAACCCCTCGCCATATTCGTCGATTACCATTAAAGTTTAGCTTATGAATACTTTTTAAATGGACATTTAAATTATATTGTTTTGAAAATATTTTATTGCAAATTAATCACATCACAGACATTTTCAGTTTATTTAAAAATGTGTGCGCTGCATATAAGTACATGTAAACACAACAGTGGTTTCCTCGTTTCCCGCTACACTGGAACGCATGCGTATATGTGTCAATCGAGCGTCAGATTTATCCTCTCATCAAATAGAACGAATATGATTGGCGCTGTTCGGAGTGTTTGGTTTGAATGCAGATTAAGATGCCGCCTCTCCCTCACAGCTCCATTGATTATGCCAATCTAATTATATTTATGTATTTTTATTTCTATTTTCTATTAGTTTTACTTGCTTGTTTCTTAATCAGCAGTGGTTTTGCCTACGCCACTGTTTATAGGTTATTTTTGTGTATTATTTAACATAATTCTAGTTTAATAAATATTCCATTACAATTTATAACAAATTCCAGCAAATTTACGATTCATATTTCTTGCAATGATTAAATTTAACAATACTTAATTTATTTGGAACGGACTATATACTTTGACGTAACTTAAATATGTCACACTACAACCGGTATAACAGTCTTGTCATTGAACTGTACTTTAACATCAATTTAAGCGCCAATTAGATCGGTGCTTTTATCAAAATTTTAGTTAATTTTTTTCATAATTTTCAACATGTCGGTTATTTATACAAGTATAGTTCGGACTGTAAGTAAATTTTCTATAAAAATTTTTGGTACCTATAAAAATGTTTTGAGGTTATATTAAATACATTTTTATTTTAGGCTCCTCGCCTTGCTAGGCTAACAGTACCGACTGTATATAATTCATCAGCCTTAAGATATTGTTCCACAGGTATGATTTACAATAATTTAAGTTGGAACAGGTTATTAATTATTTTTTTGTAGCTTTCTCAATAGGACCTAGAGTGCAACATCCAGCTCCAGATTTCAAGGGTATAGCAGTAATCAATGAAGATTTTAAAGAAATAAAACTGTCGGACTTTAAGGGAAAATATCTTGTTCTTGTATTTTATCCATTAGATTTGTAAGTTTCATAATGATAATTCAGTTTTGAATTGTTACGATGTTTAAATATTTCAGTACGTTTGTATGTCCAACGGAATTGGTAGCATTAGACAAGAGAATAGCAGAATTTAAAGGATTGAATACAGAAGTTATTGGAATTTCAACTGATTCACAATTTTCTCACTTGGCTTGGATGAATATGAAAAGAGAGGTAAATGGTCATTTTTCTGTTATAAATATTTATCATGAACCGTAAAAATATTTTTTTGATATTTGTTCCATTTACTTAATCATATGGTTTCTATATCTTGCTTGTTTATTTCTATTCTATTTGTTTATTTTTTGCCGAGTCATCATATTTTTTTATTCAATAGGCTTATTAGTTTAGTTTGATGAGTAAATTCGATTACAACTACGGTAACCACCTCTTGATCAGCCAATTTTTTTATATCAATGTTTAAAAATTAATGTGAAGAATGAATTATGACTCATTTTCAGGATTTCGTACGTATCTAGTGAGTGCCTTAAATTTGAAGTACATTTATGATTAATCAATGCCAAAAAAAATTTTTTTTAAATTATGTCTGAAAATATTCTTTGCATAAATTCTTAAAATTCGATATCTTTCAAAATAATAATCTGATCAAAAATTCCATGTGTACTATTTTAGTTCACAACAATGTACATTGCTCTGATTTTTTTACCCAGATTTTTAAATCAACATTTCAGTGTAAAAGAGTGAGAAAATGTATTTGACAAAAATCTCGTCAAAATAATACTTTTTTGATATTATTTTATGACCCTTAATTTACGAGCTTATATTTTTTACCCAACTCAGAATTAAAAATATATATTTAAGCATAGCTGTGTCAAATAATAACTATAAGTATTTCAAAAACCAAATACAAAATTGAAATGACGTATTTAAAGTATTAAATAATTTTAAAAAGTATTTGAAATAAAGGTTCCAAATGATTTAAATGAAATTTTGATACTAAAAATTTATTGATATACATACTAGGATAATATTTGAAATATGTACTAGGAAAATATTTGAAATAATAGGGAATTATTTAAAATACTAGGAAATATTTGAAATAATAGGGATATATTTGAAATACTAGAGAAATATTTGAAATATGTACTAGGGAAATATTTGAAATATTAGGGAACCATTTGAAACATTAGGAAATAATTGAAATATTTATTAAGGAAATGTGTGAAATACTAGGAAATATTTGGAATACTTGCCATGGTTCCGTGGTAAGACGGTTGCCGCTGGTTCGATACCTCCCACCTCCTTCGGATTTTTATAGTGCAGACAGTTCTGGGGTCGACTCAGCCTCAAGTATTTAATACAGTGCGATCATTAAATCCTGACCGTTACATAATGATAAACAATGGGTTTATAATATCAAAACTGTATTCTAATTCACAGCTGAAAATCTCAATTTAACAAAACCAATCAGATTACTTCGTTGGTCCGAACTCACCCAAGGAATGTGTTTCTAACTTAATATTTGTTATCAACTCATGGGCGTGTAGAGAAAAATAGTGTTTATTTAATAATCCATTTGTATAAGGTAACAAAAATAGAATGTATGCCTATGTGTACATGTCCTTGGAAATAAGTCTGATAACTAAATGTTTCTGTCAAGTATTGCATAACGTTCAAGAAATAATTATCGCACTGTACTTGTAAATGAGAACCTGTTCATACAGGGATAATAGAACCGGTCGAAACATCACACTGACCACGTGTCTTTCATATCTATGACCGGCGGTCTAGAAACGGAGAACTTACCTTCTCTGTCCCCTATACGCCTATCTAGGCGTTGGAGACCTATTATTATTTTATTTATTTATTATTTACTTCTAAAGTATTTCAAATACTGACATTTTCAGACAACAAATATAAAATACATATACCACGCAGTAGCGGCTTTATGGTGGGGGGGGGGGGGTCAGGTCGGGCGACCGCCCATGGCGCCAGGCCACGAGGGGCGGCGGACGGCCAGAAGAAAAATCTAGTAAACTTTTTTCAAAATCTAGTAAAAATTAACGATTAAAAAAAAAAAAAAAAACGATAGGATAAAAAAGTTAGAATCGATAATGCAATCTATATATGTTTTTTTTTTTTACGAAAAATCTAAATTAAGTTAAAAATTATTGAAAATCATTTGACAACAAATAATCTTAAATTCCAAATTCTCAGAAGAATTCAGAAACATCTGGCATACTCTCACCTTTTTGGGCTCCTTGAGGGATAAGGGCAATAAAATAAACTTTTTTGTTATACTTAACTTCTTTTAGAATTACCAATTACATGACCGACAATTTTTAAAACATGTGCGTATCCTTAAAAATCATTGGCGTGTAACAAATATTTTGCCAATTGAGTTGTATAATTAAGTTATTTTATTTTAATTACTCGTATTTGCTATAGAAAGTATGTATATCCAACAATGTTTGATTGTTATTGTTAAAGCCTATACATATTTCATCTCTTTTTATAAAAATTTATACATAGTTTGTATAGTATTGTTAACAGATCAAATACGCCTATGGTTTTTTATGTAACTATTTTATGAAATTCGGGTTAAAATTCTGAGGCGCGCGCTCCCGTCTGACTATAATATTTTTGCAGCATTAGTTTGTTTACTTCCACAAAAGTAACAAGCGTTAAGATTTGAGTGATGTTTATTTAATTTCTTATGCTGTTTTAAAAATTATATCATTGAAATAAAAATTGTATTTCATTTGTAATATTTCTTTTGAAAATATTTTATTGAATAAATTATAAATTATTAGAGTAATTAAAGTTTTTTTTTATGAGGGCGGCAAAAAAAATCTCGCCCAGGGCGCCAGAGTTGCTAAGGCCGGCACTGATACCACGGTAAAAGTATTTGCAAATCCAAATACCAAAAGCATTTTTTTAGTATTTGAAATACAATATTCCAAATGCCAGAAAGTAATTGAAATACTTTATCAAATAATTTATTTCCAATATTCCCAGTTCTGTATTTAAGTAGAAGTTTTCTAAAACATTTTACATTTTTTTTTTAAATACAGAAGTAATACAGAAGTAATTTTAGTATAGAAAGGAAAATTAAGATTTATTAATAACTCTTCAAGATTTAATTATATTTACACAAATTCTTTTCCTCGTATCATTGCCAATAAAAAATCTATTTATATTAAATATTGACGTCGCAAGTAAAAAATAAACTAGTGAAGTTTTTTATAATTTCTATTGCACTTGTAAGGGATTTATAACATCAGTCATGTGCTGTCTGTCTGTACGGTAGAAATTGTGGCCAAACGGCTGGACCTAGAAAGATGAAATGTAGCATGCTTGTACAATCTTTTGACCCACATAGAGGATATTTATTGATATTTCAAAAAATCTCATTGTAGGCGAAATATAAACAAATATGTATTCAACGAAGAAAATAAATATTTTTAAAAAATTTTGAGTGTGTTATCGAAACCTCTGAATGTGTGGTTAAACCAACATATTTTTATTGTTTTTTTTTTTATTTTCGGCTAATATGTGTCATAACTTTTGTCGCCCACCCTATTCCCCATAGAGGTTGACACAAAAAATCTGAAAAAAATTCTCAACAAAGTACATTGCTGGGAACAGGAATTTTTGATCACATTAGTTATTCGAAAAATATTGAATCGTCGTGTCATTGCAATTGGAATCAAGAATGACCGATGGCGGTGCTGCGATCGCTATAAAACGACTGACGAAACGAGTAATGTGAAAGTTGTCTTCATTTGTTTACATGTTAAATCTTCGATTTACAATGAATAATAAACAGCAGCTAATAACAACATCTTTACTAAATCATTTTAATTTTTTAAGTGCAGCACCTTCTAATTAGAACTCTTCTTTGACTACACAATTGTGTAGTTGATGGAGAGGAGTTGTTAAACGCCAGTCATATTATATTATGCGGAATTTCAGAAAAAAATGATGAGCATGTTGACATATGGTTGGTTTATATACGGAACAAGAATAAGGAATAGGAAATAAGAATAGTACACAAGAATAAAAAATATTAAACCGTTTATATAGGACATAACATTTCGTCGCTGCGCCTGCGTACTTGCGTTGGCCTGTGTTTAACATTTGTCACTTGACAGGTTCTGATTCATAAAACCTTTTAAAAAATTTCGTTTATTACCGTTAAAAACATTTTATTGTTGTTTACAACCCTCTGATCACAACTGAAAAACATCTGTTGACCAAACTTTATTACGGCAGACATTTTGATTGCTGTGCGCAGGCTTATCGTGTCTTATTCTTGAAATAAGAATAAAAATGTTGAATGTTACCAACTATTCTTATGTATAAGTTAAATTTCATTCCTACATAAACCGATATACGGCGCAGCCATGTTTTAACATCTTGTGCGCTATTCTTATTTCCTATTCCTTATTTTTGTTCCGTATATAAACCAAGCATTACACGTATGTGGGTTATGTTTACAAACAAGCAGTCTAAAATCACCACCTCACAAAAGCAAACACTTCAGTGACGTTGTATCAGAATATCTACGTACAAAATTTGAGACTGCATGCCCTAATCCTGTGTTAAAGTTACACGGGTAGATAATTAATTATGCTCGAGAAATATTTTTATAATTGAGTACTTCTTATTTGTTGAATTTTTTAAAAAATACTAGTTTGTTAAATATTAATAAGTTAACAATACTGATTTAATCTGTAGCTTTGAAATGCTTTTAGCACACCCTCACTCTTTTTACCGCATTTATTGAGTGGTCAAATATTGTACTACGCGACTGTAGTACTGTTTGAAATTATTACATATTTTCTAGTGTTGATTTTTTGTTAGAATGTCGATAGATACATTTTCATAAAATAAAAATGTACTGTGCTTAAATTAACCTGTTCCCTGTTAGTATATTCACAACTGAATACTAGACAATTCAGCCATATTGCCTTGTATTACAGCGCCGCCAACGGTAATGTCACTTCTCAATTGCATTTTCCCATGCTTTTTTCTTATTTATCTCTTATAATATTCAGATATTTATCTAATATTTAAAATTATTACATTTTTGTTTTGCATTACTTCTTTTTAAAGTTTAAACGCGATACAAACAACGCGAGGTAACCACATGTAAACGGTAAATAGTTACTCGTTTCACATTAGTTCAGATTTTGTCCGCCTAGAATCACTTCATAGCGCTGTTGTACCCAATATTAACACTCAATAATTTTTTTAAAATTGTGTGGTAGCAAAAGAAAACTATTAAAACGTATAGTTAGGATTTCTTTAGTTTAAGCGGAACTAAACTGGAGTTTCGTTTTTATAAGTTGTCTCTAAAACAGAACTTGGGTAGGTTATTTCAAGTTTCATGTTGACATTTATTATTAAGTAACATATATTATAAAAATTAAATATAGGCTATTTCAAACGTTTAAACGGAACTAAATGGAATTATTATTTTTGTAAGTTGTCACGAGCTGACTTTAACTTTTAAAGTGGGCTTTTGCTAATCAGTATGACCAAAAGCCTCATTTAAACGTTAGAAGTTACTAATATTAACTGCACGCGCATGCACTGTTACGTTGAATTTTAACAGGAGTATTTATTTAGTCAAATGCCAAGAGAATCTCAACCTAATATTTCGGTGTTGAATTAAATATTCAGTGGCGAAATTTATTTTAAAAATGGAACAGAAATGTTTGGTCCTGTGATACTCATTATAACTGGTTTCCACAGTGTATTAAATAAAAATATAACTTTATTCAACTTTTGTTTAGTCAATTTATATACTACATTGTATTATAACAGTTTATCTAATTTTTTAATAATATGTGAATTATATGTTCATTCTATTTTTAAAAAGGTGTTCGGTGATATTAATTATTAAATTTGATTTATTACGCTATTTCTACCTTGGAAAAACACTGTTGTGATCGTCATTATCAATCTCATCAATTGTTTCTTCAAATAATACACCACTAAAATGTACTGCGACATTTTGAAACACGGCGGAGGTATAAGTGAAGTTTTGTAGCTTTCAGAAGATTGTAATTTTAAGTTCTGTGTCTCAACAAAAACCAAAACTGCTCTCCAATACTCCATTTACTTCCTCTCTATACAATTACTTGAACTTGCGTCTGGGTTACTTGTATAACAAAAATTATGAAGCGTCATTCTTATCTCTACTGTAAAGAATTAACTTTAAAAAGTAATAAAAAGTTGATATTCCTACCGTCTTGTGTTTTGTTCATTTTTTTTTAAATAACATGACATTTATTTAAATAGGATCAGCCATTTTTAATATTAACACCGCGCTATAATATTAACACATATATGTTTAGCGAATAGCATTATGTTAGAATCTTTCTTAAAAATATTCAGAACTATAAAGATCTTCTTTTGTACGGGTTATTTGAAATCGTCATGCGGGTCACTATGTGACCCGTGGGTCATAGGTTCGCCATCACTGGAATAGCCTATAAATTAAAGAACAAAAAGTAGTTTTATTAATTTCTTTATTTTAACACGATTTTTGTACTAATAATCTCTTGTACCACACCGTATAACCCAGGAGGGTTAATCTAAAAATCAAAAAATGCTGAGTAATACACATTAAGGTGAACTGGAATAGTACAATAGGAATTTTTGATCTGATAATTATTTTGAAAGTTATCGAATTTTTTGCAACACAGTTTTCACAATTTTTATCTCACCGACTAGAGAATTGGGTAGTTATAGCTGGGTTTTGATGCCGGCGCATCTCGTAATTAAGAACGCTTGTAAGTTTCTAGATGGAAACACGTGGATTATTCTTTCATAAGTTATCGACATTTTTATATGTACCCACAATTTGTTATCACTTATAAATACGCACAAAACTCTGAAATGTATGGAATTAAAACTTCATATAATTATTTTATCAGAGTTGAATTTGTGCGGTCAAGTTGAATGTACATCTAAAACACCGATAGTAATACCCAAAATTTACGGGAACTATCGTGCAGCTGCCGTACACGAGTGAAGAATAATTAGTGATAAGCTAAAATAGTTGTTTCTACATAAATAAAACAGTTAATGATAGCTGCTTTCCTTTTACAAGTTAAAATGCTTGGCTAAGCTAAGAAGTTAGTCAAATGTCTTAGCAAGGGAAAGGGGGGAGGAAAAAACTTAGTTCATCTTAGCCAATGTCTTATAAATGGAACGCTCTTACAACTTAGATTAACTTAGCTTAGGTTAGATTTCTTAAGTAAAGTGGTAAAAGGAAAGCGCCTAACATTAGTGTATACAAATTATTGTACATTTTACATAGTTAAAAGGCTAGGTGTAATAAACGTCAAAGTCTCGTGGCGAGCGGTGTTGTACGGACAGGTTGACAACGTTTCCAGCCGGTCAAAGCATAGAGAACTTACTGCCAGTGGCGTTTCGTGACGAATCATTATTGTATTCTCAAAGCTGCAGTGGCGTAGTGCAAAGGACATCGTATTGTATGTTGTCGGTGTGAATTAGCTTTTGGTGTTTAAAAAGCAATAATCTTAATTTAAACAATTATAGTAAACACAAGTGAACGTTAAAAATATATGTGGATATTAATTTTTCCTACTGTAATTAAATTTAAATTAGTGGAACAGAGGGCTGTTCAACGCCAATTAGTAAAAGGTCAAGAGAAAGAGGTAGTTCAGAAGAACTCGTTTTAGAAAAGTCGGTATTTGCGCCAAGCAAAAGAATTTTAAGATCACCCAGTTATAAGAACAAGGAAAAACAAACGGGGAACGAAATGGATGAAATAAAACACATGCTGCGAGAAATGATAGTATAATTAAAGAAAAATACAGAGGAGGTACGAAATATCAGAGAGGAAATGAAGAAAAAGGAAGTCATGTGGACCACAAAGAAAAAATAATTAAATGAAAGAATAACACTACTGGAGAGAAAACTGAGCATACTAGAAAAAGAGAAGAGGAAATATAATACCATACTTACTGGCGTTGATATAGATAGTAATAATTTGAACCAAAATATTGAAAACTTTATAAAAAAAAGAATTGCAAATTGAAAATAAAAAAGGAAAAGTAAAAAAGAGTTATAAGATAAATAATCGCAGAGCTACATCAATGTATATAATCGAATGGATGTCTTGGGAGGACAAAACGAAAGTAATGAAGAGTAAGTACAAATTAAAGGCAAATCCACAAAGAATATATATTGAAAATGATTTAACGTTAGAGGAAAGAAAAATACAGTGGGAGCTAAGATCTATCGCTAAGGGGGAAGAATTTAAAAACAGGAAAATTAAAATTGGTTACCAAAAAATGTTTATTGATGACGTTGAGTTTAAATAGAGCGCTGAGGAAAATGTAGTGGTAGAAGTTAAGGGATCAGCCTCTACATCAATATTCAAAGCAAAAAACTAGGGTATGCTGGAAGTAGGACTGATATAAAGACAACGACAAGCAATTGAATAGGTACTGGAATATTGGAACATGGAATATTAGAAGTATTAAAAATAAAGAAATCGAACTAGCTCATGAATTTAAAAAATCTGATTTACATATACTGGTAATAACTGAAACGAAGAAAAAGGGGCAATGTAGTAAAGAATTAGATGGAGGACATTTATTAATTTATGGTGGAGTACCCTTAATAAAAAGAGCACAGGCAGGAATAGGCTGCATAATAAGTAACGAGTACAAAAGCAAACTGCAAGCCTGGTCATTCATTTCGGAGAGAATAATGACAGTTGAACTAAAAATCAACCCACAGGAAATGACAACAATTATAGCGATCTATGGCCCTAATGAAGATGACAATATGTCAACAAAAGATGAGTTCTGGAGCGATCTACAGTTAACATTGGACAGCTGCAAAGGCATGGCTTATATATTAGGCGACTTTAATGGAAGAGTAGGAAACGACAATAGAGGGAAGGAGGAAATTATGGGCGTTTTCGGGGAAGTGGTTAAAAACAATAACGGAAATAGACTGATAGATTTTTGCCTGATAAATAACTTGATAATTACGAACAAAATTTTTAAGCACAAAGACATACATAAATATACTCGTGAAGAACCCTCTAGAAAGGAAAGATCCATAATTGACTATATTTTAGTAGAAAAGAGAAACAGAAAATCAGTTATGGATGTCCGTGTGTTCAGAGAGTACGAAATGGGTAGCGACCACATTCTGGTAAGAGGAAAAATTAAACTAAAAGACTCTATAAATAGCAATAGTAAAACTAAGGAAAGAAAACCTGGTATCAAGGAGAGAATAAAAGTATATAAACTCAAAGACGAACCGGTAAAACAAGAATATACAGCATTAGTAGATTATGAAATATCTCTTCTAAAGTTAGATAATCTGGTCAGTCTTGAAGAAATGTGGCTTGCCCTTAAAAATATTTTACTTAAATCAGCAAAGACAGTGTGTGGAACTATTAGACCTATACCGAATAAAAAGCAGACAAAATGGTGGAATGAGGATATAAAGGCAGCCATAAAAGAAAAGAAAGATAGATGGAAAAATTACCTCAATCTTAGAAATGAAGAGAAATTATATTCGATATAAAAAACAGCGAAAAATAACCAAAGAGTTGGTGCTAGAAGGAAAAAAAGTCTGCATGGGAAAGATTTGGCATTCAACTCCAAGAGCACAGCAAAAAGAATACGAAACTATTTTATAAAGCATTGAAGGAGGCGAGATGTGAAGAAAAAACAAAATTACCACAAATAAAAAGCAAAGACGGAGCTATATTAAGTGATAATGGGGAGATCATGGAAAGATGGAGAAATTATTTTGTGGAGCTGTTAGAAGGAAATCCATAAAGTAAGTGCAATACTATGTACCTCAAAACTAATAGTAGTTCCACAACGATTAATAATGAAAGGGGCGGAATCAGTAAAGAAGAGATTTGGTGCAGTCTAAAACAGATTAAAGTAGCAAAAGCAGCAGGACATGACAACATTAGGCCGGAAATGCTAAAATATCTGGGAGAAAATGGAGTAGATTTGCTATACAGAATACTCAATGAAGCTTGGAAAGCTGGGAAAATTCCGTATGACTGGGAATGCGCAATAATAGTACAAATATATAAAAAGGGAGATAACAGAGACTGCAAAAATTATAGAGGTATATCTCTACTGAGCGCTGCAGGGAAACTGTATGAATTGATATTGGTGGCGAAGTTAAATAAACTTACTGAAAGCAAGCTAGAAACCTCCCAAAGTGAATTCAGAACAGGACACAGTACCCAAGACCACATTTTCTCTATTATGCAGATCCAAGAAAAGTTGAACAAACATAATAGAACTGCATACTTATGTTTCATTGATATGGTGAACGCGTTCGACAAAGTTGTAAGAGATCAGGTTTGGGAGGTATTAAGGAAACTTGGAGTAGAAGTAAATTTAATCCAGGCAATCCGTAGCCTCTACACAACCACCAGAAATTACATCAGGCAAGGAAATATGCAGTCTATAAATTTATAACAACAGAAGGTGTAAGACGGGGGAGTCCTGAGTCCAGTACTTTTCATCATTCTAATGGATGATATCATGAAAGAAATTAAAAATAGAGTGAAGAAACTTAATATTGGATACAGTAATCTACAACCAGTGAACATTGCCGAATGTGCGTTTGCAGACGACATGGTAATATGCGCAAAAAATAAGGAAGACTTGCATGCAAATGTAAATATATGGAAGCAGGCGTTACTTGAAAGAAATATGGAAATAAACCACAGTACAACCAAGGTAATGGTCATTGGTAAAGAGGAAGTTGAGATAAATTTAACTCTGGACGCAGTGAAAATTGAACAGGTCAGCAGCTTTAAATATTTAGAAGTTATATTAGAGAGCAAAGGGGGATACGAAGAAGAAATCAACAGTAGAATTAAAGATTCGGCAAATGTATTCCAGGCCCTCAATAAAATCTTAATAAATAAGAAAGAAATAAGTAAGGACACAAAACTCCTAGTATACAAAACGATTTACCTACCCACATTAACATATGGTTGCGAGTCATGGGTACTTACCGATCGGCTCAAGAGCAAAGTTCAAGATGCAGAAATGAAATTTTTAAGAAGAGTTAAGGGTGTCACTAAACTTGACAGAATAAGGAGTGAAACAATACGAGAAGAGCTACAGATAGAAGCAGTGGAAAAAACAATAGACAGACAGAAATTAAGATGGTATGGACACATCACTAGAATGAAGCAAGAAAGACCGACAAAAAATATATGGCTAGCCAGAACTTCAGGAAGCAGACCAAGATGAAGACCTCATAAAACATGGAACCAAACAGTGTCACAAATCCTAGATAAAAAAGGACTGACATGGAAAGAAGCAGAACATAAGGCTCACAATAAGACAGAGTGGCGCAACTTCATAAGAGAATTAGACTGAGAAGAACAACCTCTACACCGAATGGTAGAAGAGGTTTCTGACTATATATATATATATATATATATATATATATATATATATATATATATATATATATATATATATATATAATTATTTTATTTCTTAATATTTATACTCAATATTTAATGACATTGTCTCTTGTGTGTTATAGATTACATAGTTTGTATTTTTTGAAATGTGTTAATTTTTTCAACGTTATTATTACACAAATATTTCTGAGATTAATATGACTTGAAATATATTGACAGGGCGGATATACAATAACTTTTTATCCAATTATTGTTTCTATAAATACGATTATTTTACTAACAACAAAGCTGTAAATTCTGTCCTTCTAAATGCGATAACAAAACTAATTTAACCATTGGTAAATGAACCAAATAAGTACATGCAGGGGCGGACTTTGATATATGCAGACTAAGCAACTGCTTAAGGCCCGTAAAAAGACCGGTGCCTTGGGCGCCAATTTTCCTTAGTCCGCCACTGACCGCTTATGACGTATTGTCCTGATTGCAAGAAGTAACACGTTATATAATTTAAACAGTTATCAGTTCTGTTGTTCAAAGGTTAGTTTAGTTTGAATTTTGTTACTTTTAACTAAGTTGCAAATGTTGGTCTTACTTCCAGTGGCGGCTTGTAGGTTTTTGTAGCGGGAGGGCACAGAAAAAAAATCTTTAAAAATGAAACATTGAAACTATTGTTAAGCCTTGTTTCCCTAGTTCCGTAAAGTTATTTTGACAGCAGTGTACATTTGCGTTCCATTTATCTTGTAATAGATTCATTTTTGTGTGTATTTTTTTTTTTTTACTTTTTAAATTTAGAGCAAAATAGAGACAGACGAAGAAAGGATAATGCTGGCTAACGTGGTACAATTCACACATGTGTCTGAAAGTTTCTGCTATGTTCAGTGCTACCTATTCTGACCGCCCTTTACCGTATCCCTGTACAATATCGAGACTTGTGACCAATTTTAAACGCGAAGAATACTTTAAATTGAAATAAATAAAAAGGAAAAGGATATCATATTTACTAACAGAAGAGAAAAAATTAGAAGTAGGTTTAGAACTTGAAAGTAATAATCGGATATCTACAAAATTAATAGCTCAAGCCGTATGTGTGCAAAATACCACTCGTACAAATTTCAAAATCGCCAAGAACATTCAGATAGATGTGGAAGTACGGATATATTTTGGCTTTCAAATATTCAAAAAATAATAATAATAATAATAATAACCCTATAAATGCTTCAAATAATTTTATTTACAGACGAAGCAACTTACATGAACAACAATTTATATGATGAGGTGCACCGCCAAAATTTTAGATATTGGAGTCTATAAAATTTACATTTATTTAATTTTACTCGAACACAAATGCGGAAAAAGTTAAATGGTTGGGCAGGCATAATAGAGACACACATTATAGGACCCTTTTTTTTATTGTGGGCAGCCTTAAGGCGGAGAAATACTTGGTCTTATTGTACAATCAAATAGTTCCCGCTTTAAGAAGTTTAAATCTTGATGGTTAAATAGCAAGACTGAACTCACGTGCATTGCTATGACCTCGTCAGCGCTGCCCTCCAGTGCAAAGAATGCCCAGCCAGATCGGCCCACAAACCAGTTACACATGCCTGGGTCTGCTCCAGTCCTTAACTATTCAAAATAGTTACCACGTTGCCAGGAATCCCTGGAGCAGTCGCCAAATAGATCGGCTCGCTCTCTACATAATAAATGCTCATTCCGCTATCGCCGTGCGGTCAGCCTGTCTAAACGAACTCACGCCTGTTCTAGCCAAGAAGATTTGCTAATAAAAATTAAAAAAAAAAAAAACAAACGCCAACATGAAATATACCGTAACAGCATTATTCTAAACGAGTACGGGCCTACTGTATTTGAATAGGAAATTGCCAAATAATTGGATTGGGAGAGGAGAGTCGATAAATTAGTCATCACGATCTTCGGATTTGTTAACAAACTTTTTAGGGTTTTGTAGGTATGACCTCTAAAAAACCCTTATAACGCCACTGTGTCTGTCTGTTTGTCTGTACGATAGAAATTGTAGCCAAACGGCTTAACATAGAATATTGACACTCAGCACGCTTGTACAACTCCTTGACTCACATATAGGAAAAATATGGAGAGTTCAAAAAAATACATCGCGGGATAAATTTAAATAAAATGTATTTAATGAAAAAATAAATATATTTTATTTAAATTTTGCGTGCGGTATCACATGAATCCTCTTAATGCTGGAATAAACAAATTTTTATTTTTGACAAATCATTTTTTTGTTTTTTTTTTTTTGTTTTGTATATTCACCAAAAATATGTCAAAAAACTTCTGTCCCCCACCTTATTTCCCAAAAGCGTTAATTTAAAAATCTGAAAAAATATCAATAATGTACAAAGGTAGGAACCAAAAGAGTTTAACAGGAATTTTTGATCATATTAGTTTTTCGAAAAATATCGAATTTTTTGTATCGTTGAAAAAAATTATTATTTTTTCATAATTTATTGTGTGGTATTAAAAGAATACTCTTAAGATGTGAATTAAGGAATGGAAAGTATTTTTTCAAAATTTCATTATATTAACAAGTTTTTTACTAAAAATGTACAAAATAATTACTAACTTAACTCAAAAGGGTTAACTGAAAATCTGAAAAAATTCTAAGTAATGTACATTGTTCTAAACCGGAAACGTACGAGAGAAATTTTTGAACAGATTTCGTTTTTGGAAGATATTGCAGTTTTAGTGTTTTACAATTTTTTTTCTTTTAATTAATGGCTAAATTATGTGAATAATGTTACGGATTTTTTGTATTTATGGCTAAGGTAGTGCGTGTCTATTTTTGAAATTACAAATATAATAACAGCAGTGAATTTTTAACAGCAGTGAATCGAGCATGAAAATGAAAAGGTACCTTAAAACTAATTGTCAACAATTAGATATTTGCAGTGCGACACATTTTTTAAATTGTTTTGTAGCAGATCTATATATATATTGCAGTATAATATTTTTTTGTAATTTTGATCTGGTATCTGAATGAATTAGTTCAATCTCGAAGCATTCGCCTTTGTAATATATTTCTTTTCCTGAAAAATAATACATGTTTATTATTATTAAAATGTAAAATTTAATATATTTATTTATTTTCCTCATTTTGAATCAAAACTAATAACTCAAGCTGACACCATAGACCGGCCTTTTTTTTAGAATATTGTCACGGTATGATATCAAGAACGGAATCTTTTCTACAAAATTTATTATATAATATTAATTTACATCAGAATACAATTGTTGGTCAAAATGGCTGCCGTTTAGAAGCCGATGTTAGTCTCGTTCTTGGCCCGGCTTCTCCAGGATCGGTCGAACCACCCCAGGTATCCGCACGAGGCGAAGCCCTGTAGTCAACACTCACATCTCGTCTTGACGACTTCAACAGCTGGGCTGGTCCTTGGGTAGCGTGATGCGGACTGATGCCTGGTCACAAGAATGACTACTACTTGACTACCGACTCTATTCCCTAAAACCATTTTATAACTGTTAACCAGGACACTATGACGTCCTACCTCAATTGTTTTGGAAACATTATTCATTTGTGTAATTGTTTGCAGCAATTAAAGACCATAGTCATCACAATTGAGTAATGTTTATCAACACATTAGAATGTAGTTCAACACTTATGTTGACAAACACGCAATACTCTGCACATTCTTTAATTCCCAAAACCATACGTCAGCAACCTTGACCTACACAGCCTAAAGACCGCTCAAGGAATTGGGACATTAGAACACAATTATACCATAATTGTGACAATATAATAGTAACTTATTTTTCCATAGCAATCGCTATTTGGTGGTTGCTATACAAGAACTTATATAGGAACTGTTGTAGTAACAAGTTACTATTTATTTAGTATAAGATGTTTCATTTTGTAATACGTAACTAGATCTGATGATTTTGGTGACTTTTGTGGTGTAAACGGACTTTGACGTATTCGTGTGAACCAATACTATGATAATATTATAAATGTATTGTAAATATACAACATAAAAAATAAACTTTCACTGTTAGTTACGTATTATAAAATGAGACAGATAATAACTTTTGAATTACAGAATACGAATATTTCTTCTTCTTTATCTTCTGATTTGTTGGCTTTGGTGAGGTCACCATTCCGCCAGTGCGTAGCTTTTTATTTACTTATGTACGAATATCTCCAAAGTTACTATAATAGTTACTATCCTGATACATAGCAACTGTTTAGTAACTTTGAGCATAGGAACTGTGTTACAGAATTGTGCTGACTGTATATATTTTATAGTAACCTTATAGATTTAATAAATAAGTTAAATAGTTTTAATTAAATACTGTATATTGTTTTAATTTCAGCAAGGAGGTCTTGGATTGTTAAAATATCCATTACTTTCTGATATAAACAAGAAGATATCGAGAGCCTATGACGTCCTGATTGAAGAGGAAGGAATTGCTCTTCGAGGCATGTTCATCATTGATCCAAATGGCATTCTCCGTGTAATGTCAGTCAATGATTTACCCATTGGCCGATCGGTAGATGAAACATTGCGACTTGTCAAGGCTTTACAGTTTGTCGAGAAACACGGTGAAGGTTAGTCGCTGAACATATCTAATTGAATTTTTTATGTACAGGCTATTCCATACGATTAGGCGGAATTAACTGGAATTTTCATTTTTGTAAGTTGTCATTAACTATTTTTTTATATATTGAAGTTGGCTTTTCCTGAACAAAATGATCAAAAGCTTCAATCAATCAGTAAAAATTAATAGATTTGAAAATCTAGTTCCGCCTAATCGTTTGAAATAGACTTTATATAAGGCCCGGTATTTCCGCCTTGCTGTTATCTATAAGAATAAATATGGGATAATATTATCCTCTAGATATTCACTAGGATAAATTGCTATCTGTATTTCCAACTCTAGTTATCCCGTAGATAGCTATTCTGATTGACAATAATGTATTACGATTTTTTTTTTTATGTTGGTCAAAATAAATGACAGCTGTCAACGTTTTGTATAGAAAAATGTGCGATAAACGCCCAAGAAGCGCAAAAGGTTATTAAGGTATATTACGTCTTCAACCTTATTTGAAATAATATCCAGGTCATCTGCATATCCTGAAATCTTGTGGCACCCATTGAGTTGTATACCACGGTGGTTGGTAACTTGAGCTTTTCGTAACACCATCTCCAGCACGAGGTTAAAAAGCAAAGGCGTGGTGGCGTCTTCTTGTTATCACCAACGGGGACTTAAACTAGCAACCTTACAATTCAGACTGTTTTAACCAGTGAGAACTGCACGATTTAACGAGCTCAGCCACTCCGTTGACTAAATTCAATATTCATTTACAGTAAATATTTTATTTATTTTTTTCTATTAAAATTAACAAATTGTTAAAAATAGTGTGCCATGATGCCATTGTTTACTATAGTTTTTGTTTCATTATTTTGACATTTAAGTTGTTTAAAATTATAATGAAAATGAGCACTTATACAGTTGAAGAAAAAAAGCAGTTTATTAAATGATATTACGGCGGAAGCAGCATTTCACGAATAAGGGATTTACATGCTGGTTTGTTTCTAAAAGGCATTTTTATGACTTCAGCCCCAGAATTTTTTAAACATAATTAAAATCAAGCGAAAATTTTAAATTATATGGAAAAAAATCCCTATAAACATAAATGGTCATAACTCTCTATTTAATTATCAAACGACAATTTGGTTTGCTCCAACATGTTCAGAAAATGTTTCCACAGGTTAAGGCCCCTTTTTTTATGCAAAAACTTCATAGTTTTTATGAACAGACTCAAAAATACTCAGGCAGAGTGTCCGAGCTTCGCATGATTAGTGCATTACTCACGGAAACCAACAGTCTGTAGATAGCCACTGGACGTAGAGATGCATAAGGAGAGATGAAGCTTGAGTAAGACTACGGGCGTTTCATCTTGGTCCGGTTTCTGAGAGCTTAGCCGAGTTTAGCCGTTTGGTTAAACTCGGTTACAATATAACAATCCCATAAGTAACCATAGCAACCATTTTCTGATCATTGGATTATAGTTAACTAAGCTTTCAGAAACCGGCCCCTAGTGTTTAATAATTTAGTAAATGTTTTTGATGTATAATGTTAGTTCTGTTGATTCTGTTTGATTATTACAGTTTCAAAAAAAAAATATATATATCTTTAATATCGGTGGTGCGAATAGACACAGAAAATATTTTTTAATGCGTATTATATTTTTTTATGAAAAAACTTTAGAATTATCTTAGTGAAGGCATATCAGTAAGTATTTACTGAATTGAAACTTTAAAAAGTGTTCAATAAGACTTAATATATGAAGTAAAAATTATGAATGTGACAAGTATCATTTTATTCATTGTAAACACGTTAAACCAATCAGAAGCAACGTGTAACATCTCTGGTCTCCTTACACACTGTATACTTATTTTAAATTAATTATATTTTAAATACTTAACTGGATGATTAATATTTGTATTTTTTGTTTCAGTGTGTCCCGCAAACTGGCAACCAGAAGAAAAAACTATCAAACCCAATCCCAAAGATTCAAAGGAGTTCTTCAAAACTTTTAACTAAGCTATTTAGATGGTATAAATATATATTTATATATATATAGACGGTGATATTCTGTATTATTGTGTCATGGGTTTGTTTTATTATGATATGTTGTTTTATATATGAATACAGTTAAATGGCAAGTATATTCGAATGTGTTATTTTTGTCTTACCATTAGGTCTGTTCTCTAACGACGTGGTTAAAATTAAATCTACTCTTTAAAATAGTAAGTTAATAGGTATTGACCGAAATGTATTTTTCTAGTTGATTGTAAATTGTACGTTAATACTAATGTTAAAACCGTGATTTATAACTGGAACGTGAAAACAAGAGTGAAGTTAGTAGTAAGACCTATAAAATTGGTGAAACTAAAGTGTACGAAGAAGGAAGTTGTACGGGTTGCGGACAGTAACGAAAACCAATCAAATCAGCTGACAAGTTTCGAATAAGTTTTATTCTTCATCGGAGCTTGAGCATACAAGCAAGAAGAATAAAACTTATTCGAAACTTGTCAGCTGATTTGATTGGTTTTCATTACTGTCCGCAACCCGTACAATTTCCTTCTTCATATTTATCAACGGACACGACTATTCCACAACTATAGTGTACTCCAATGATTTTTGTGACTTTAAACATATTTGTGACTAAAGGAATGGTTGAGTTACCAGAAAATTGTAGATATACTGGACTGTGAGTAGATATACAGCAGACTCATCGGTAAGGTACCGGTGAGTAAATTATTTCCTGTATGCATACGTTGATCTACCGATGAGTTACCGTACTTACTTACCGGTCACCATTTTAGTAACCGGATTTCATTTACGGTTAATAGTACATCGGTGGATATATTAACAGTTGTATATATGTGGTGAGAAGAAAAAAGGTGTTTAGTCAATTTGCCTAGTTACTGAAGAGACGCATTTATAGAACAAGTTAATCTTAAAATTACTGTAAAGGCTCACATTCAGATTTATTTAATAATTGTTTAAACTGATATTCAGATAATATATTCTACCACAATTACCTCAAAATAATTTCCCTTTCTTGCTACTCCATTTAGTTTTAGATACGTTAGTTGTTCTGCTAAATTCAGCACTAAATTTAAATCAATTCCGCCTTCATCAAACAACGTATATTCCATTTTTTTTATAAACTTTGAAATAATTCTTTTCAAACGGCACTGTTCATCTGTTTATTTCTGTCATTATCATCGGTCATTGTTTAGTTTATTTAACATTTATTTAACATTAGTTTTCATATATACCAGTGGTTCTTAAACTGTGGTCTGCGGACCCCTGGGGGGTCCGCGAAACAATTTTGATATTAACTTTACATCCCCCAACTTTTCGCTTTTATTCAAATAACTCAATTAATAAAAATTCTACATGGTCAGGGCATTTTGTATTTGTTGTTACCTAACTAGTTAGTAACATAACTAAACAATAATTAGGAAAAATTTATTTTTTTTTATTCAACTGCAATTTATTTACAGAAAACATATTATAATAAGATCTATTTTGACCAATATTTGACCAAGAAATGTTTGTATGAGCTTAACGTATTATAATTTGTAACTTTTATAATTCTTTTTACTACTATTTATATTCATTTTTTGTTTTTTATTCGTAATTCTAATAAAAATGTTCATCTCTATAAATGCACAAGACCATTTATTAAAATAACCAGCGATACATTTTTACCAATATTTATTATAACGTAGTACCTATGAGATTACTGAACCAGAAATTAAGTCTCAAGAACGACGTAAAATGCCTAGGGTAGGGATGGGGTCCGCAAAGAAAAATGTTTTTCAAGAGGGAGTCCTCGGACTACATAAGTTTAAGAACCCCTGATATATACCGTTCGACAGCGCTGTCAAAAAATGTACATTCAGTAAAATTCACTGGTAAGTCTGCTGAATACGGCAATTGTATAGTTATAGTTGCAGTCATAGTTTTGTCAAATGTAGTAATGCCATTAATGGAATTTGTTTTTATATTTTCACTTTCAAGTAATTCAAGATATTCACTGAAATATGAATTAGCCATGTCGAGACTTTGTGTTTATTAATATGTCGTAAATGCCCGACATTTATTTGAATTTCGGATACATAAACACACCAGCAATTGTCAACTGACAATAACTGAAGCGCCTCTAGTGAGATTTTGAGAAACTGACGGTTGTAAGATAGTCGAGGTTGTGACAAGCATGGGAATATGTTCTTAGAAGTGGAAAGACAGTTAAAGACCATTTTAGAGTGTGTTCCCGTGTGTTTCAATAAATATCACATGAAGATACCATTGAACCTGTCAAAAATATCCTACCAAAGTCAGCCATGATGTGAATGCAGTAGCGCCTCTATCGGTAGTGTCAGATGCCAATAGCAGGTGCGTTGGCGAAACCAAGGTCAGCCGATCAGGGGAAGTACCGGGACAGATGTCTGAATAAAAGGCAAGATCCAAGATTGTTAAAGTAAAGGTTATCTGGTAACTTCAGACCAATAGAGAGTAAATACATCACATGTATGCGTAGTTGAAACTAGCATACAAAATTAATATAGATGTTTTTAAATATATTTATTGACTATATTCATAATAGATATTTATTTCAAGACAGTTCTACTGAATAAATTATAAATAAAATCCTAAGGAAATTTTATACTGATTTATATAAAATTTAAGGTGATGGGAATTATAGTTAACAAATAACAATAAAATCGAATACAAATATAATTTTAGGAATATTTAAAAAAAAAAAAACAAAAACAAATTGCTAAAATAATATAGTAATTAATAAAATTGGAGATTATATCAGTTTTTAAAAACGGCTGGACGTATTTTAACGAAATTTTGTACAATAGAGTAGAACCAGGATCAAAGAATGATATCTCAAAATTTTCTTTCTTAGGGGGTGTTTCTGGGTTAAAACTGGTACTAAAAAACTTAAAATATTTCATTTATAAACAGAACTATCTTAGCAGAAAAAACTGGGCAATAAAAATTGTTTATTAGAAAACAAATATTATTTGTTCTTTGCATTTTTTCAATTTGATAAATATTAGGGTAGTTACGGAGGGACACTCTAAAACTAAAATATTGAAATATTTCACTTCTTATTGTCTTCACATACAAAATTAATGTAAGAAAATTTATTTAGAACGAAAAAAAAAAAATCTTTCTAAGAGAAAATAAAGTCATAAGTGATATAAGCGATATTTTTATATTTATAGCCAAAAAACAAACTTCACGTGTATATAACAGATACGATAAACAAAGACTGACGTCCCGTTAGCATACAGATGACGCGTAGCTTCGCTATTTACCCCCACCACTACTAGTTACGAGATAACCTTTCCTTTAATAATCTTGGCTGAGACTGGAATACTCCCATTTCTATTCAGACGAACGTGCTGTTAAGACTGCTACAAACTATGTACTCAAATATATATTTAATATTTATTTAAATGATTATATTTTTTTTATGGTTAACTTAATTGAACTTATTCCATGCGAAGAAACGGGTATTCTGCTGGTATACTTATATTATCTTTAATATTATTAATTCACGGATTACCTTAAATTTGACTTACCCTAAATAACTTTGTTTCATATCTTGTTCACAAGAAATCCGTATTATTGGTGTATTATTATTTTTTCTAAGAAGCAAATTATAATTCTTAAACCCAGCGCAGGAGTTACGTATAGGCGGAGCAGGCTCCAGCCTGTAGTGGCAAATTTAGCTGCCGAAAGCATTTCTATTTTATCAAAATTCGTTTTTTTATTTTTTTTTTTTTATCTCGAGTTGCATAAACTATCTTTGTTGTGACGGCAAAAACTTTAGCACCGGCTCTGCGTAAACCATACATATTTGTGATAGGTTTCTCTAGTGCGTATTTTAGCTAAACCTAACTTGAAATGGGTTGACAAAGTCTCGAGTAAATAGGTGTTTCAAAGAGCTGAAGCAAGAGGATTTCTGCTTCAAAATATAAATAAAAGAGGAGCTAGCGTGATGGCGCATATTTTGCGACATGAGGGTTTGCTGAAAATAATCGGGAAAGGTATGGTCGAAGGAACAAATCCTAATGGAAGACCCCCCTTAAACTATATGAATCAGTTGAAGAAGCAGCTAAAGACAGAAATCAAGGAGGAATGGAGAGCTGCTGCCAACCAATCTTAGGATTGTAAACTTTAAGAGAGAACAAATATTTATTTTTGCTTGTTAGATTTTTTAATATGTGCAATTTTTTACATACTGCCAGTGCTGGAATGTTTCGGTTTGTAGGGAATAGTATATTCTGTAACAAAATTGGAATGAGAAAATTCGATGCGAGTGGAACCACGAGCATTGAATTTTCTCTTCCAACCGAGTCAGAGACCCTACTGTCTCCACGACCACCAGAAAAAAATAAATAAATATAACAAATAATTATTTTAATAAACATTTTATTTTAACAAACACTTTATTTTAATAAATAATTTATGTTACATAACAAATTAATCAATTAATTAAACTTATTTTTTTCTTTATTATTTGTTTAATTTTAATTTAATTTGCCGCACATCGGCCACTATTTTAATACTTTTTAGGAAGCTATGTTGCATTTATTTTAATGTAACCCTACAAAAACAAATAACAAGCATGGAGTAGTTATTCCATAACAAGTGATGGAATGAAATACACGCAAAACGCATAAGAAGATAAGTGCTTTAGAATGACATTCCAACTCTTGTGTTAGAATATTAACTTTCGGTAGTCAAAATTGGTTTTAGAATTGGTAAATTTTATAGTGGTCGTGGAGAAAGAGTTTTCTTCTGTACACGGGCAGTCTTGTTTGAGTGAATTGTGATATGGGCTATAATTGGTGGTGCAATATTGGGATTTCGGTTGTATAATCGATGGGAGACATCCACCTCTTCAATCTTTAGATCCACTTGCAGTTCTTGAGCTATTGTTGCGACAATTTCTCTGCAGTTTTCATCATTCTTTTGGGCAACGGCACTTAAGTAATTACTAGAGAGCGGGCAATCTGGTTGTTAATCCTATTAAATTAAAAAGAGAAATGAATTTTTCCAAATGAATAAAAACTTATGTTAGTAAAAGTAAGTTAAAACGTATTATGACCTAACTTAACCGCACTCTAGTAATTACTAAGATATGGACGAAATATGCAAATCTTATTAAAATATAATATCATTTTCTCTCGAAACGGTTAATTATCTTACCTATATATAAAAATGAATTTCTGTTAGTTGGTTTGTCTGTTCTTTATACAAATCCAAACGGATAGACCAGTTTTCACCAAATTTAGTACAGGGGGTAAAATAATCAGAGAAAGGTTTTAGTGAGGGTTTAAACTTCGTCCATGTCCCCCTAGGGGGCGTTATGGGGGGTAAACCATCAATTTCGCACTCTCCGTGCAGTTTGAATTGATTACGTAGGCTAAACCTTAAGAGATATATTGACATAATTCAATTCAGTTCAATTTATTTTATTCTCACACATTTTATACACATGAACAATGTAGACAATACATGTAGATTGTAACTAGATCTAAAAAAGTCCGCCAGAGCATATACCTATCATGCACCGATATCGTGTATTGGCAAATTTTCTGTTTTTAAACGTAATAGTTTTTTGTATTATAGAGTTTGCGGGAGCATAACATCGGAGTTTTATGGTGATGTATCAATTATTTTGAATATACTGAATTTATGTCGTATAAATAACGTAAGTGTATTTCTGCCTTGTTTATTTCAATATCATACCTAACCAATACCTTTTTTATATTTAAAAAAAAATCACTTGCTAACCCAGTTACTACGCCCATGTCCTAATTGTAACTTATTTTAAATTTCCCGCTATACCTACTGTGGCGCCCACTCCTGGCCCAGGTAGGGTAGGAGTACACGACGACACATAAGGGTTGACTTTGAAATGTCAAAAATATGACGGCGCGGTGCGCGGATCGGAGAATTTATTATAATAAATAAGGTCAGGTTCTTGGTGCAAATGCGTTGCCAATAAATTGAATAAAAGAAAGAAAAGGTTTTGGTGATTGCTAATATGTTAGGGAAATTTACAGTGTAAAAATAATAATGACAGGTGGTGTAGCGTTGCCAGGAATTATAATAATAATAAAATATTATCAAAATAAAAAATAATTAAACAAAAAATAATTTGTACAAAAAAAATTTAAACAATTATAATTGTTGCGGACTGCAACAATTAATAGCGGTAAGCGCGGCGGTGAAGACGGTCGATTACACTGTAAAATAATCCCACCATAAATTATAAAAAATTTATATTAAAAATCTACAAAAAAAGGATGAATTTAAATGATTTCTCAACGCAAAATGTTGAGAAATGGGTACAGATCTACTAGTAAATTTATAACAAATATATTTGGCTAAATTAAACAAAAGAAAAATTATTTAAGCAGAACGAACGACTGGTAGAAACGGTGAAACACGCGTTCGTTCTGAATTGCAGCGACTTAATGACGTCACTCAATAAAATGACAAATTTTGAAATAAATTTAAAATAGACAGTTTATATAAATAAAATTTTGAACATTATTAACATAATACATTACAGTAATTAATTAATTACTGCCACAATGACTGATTTTAAACACAAGAAATTTGGAGAGAAAACTCCAGAAAAAATAACTATAACAAAATATAAATTTAATAATTAATATACCCTGATATATTAATTTCCAATCTACACAAATCAGGGGAGACTGATTAAATTGAAACTGATTTTAAACTATTACTTCAATATAAAAATCAAAAACACGTCTGCTCATCTTGGTAGAAAATTATTAATCGTAAAATGCATGGTTTTGGCTAGCAAAAATCTTACCAGCGGCTCTAAACATGTTTTATTTTAAGGAAAACAAAATGTTATTTTAAATAAATTAAAATTAGGTTTAAATTAATACAATAATAAATTATTATAGTATTATATAATATTATATAAAATATTATTGTATCATGTAAAGAATATGGTAATATGTTTGTATTTTGGAAATAAAATATCGCGAGGTTCTAAACATGTTTTTTCAATAAAATGAATATTTATTTAAATTAAGTAAATTTGATAATTAAACGGAAATAAAAATATAATTTAGATATAAAATGAAAAATACAAGGTGATATGCCCAAGCGGGCGCTTCACCTACTGTATTTGTCCTGTGTAAATCATACTCGGTTCGCAGCGGTATCTACTCTTTTCTAATTTGACATAGAGTATATTCTTTCATGTACATTTGCTTATAAAGTATGGCTACTTGATAAAGAATGCTTTATAAAATGTATAATTTTTAAATTTCCTTGGAAGTAGTTGGAAGATAGTTTATTTATCTAACATGTAGAGTTTTAAATTCTAAATAAATTTTATCTATTGCATTTTTTCTCGGAAACAATTAGGGAAGCAGGAAATAGCATATTTATTATTCTACATGTTAAATCGCTATGGCCGACGGGTCAGTTCACCACCATGTATGTGTAGCGCTTAAAAATTCAAAAATGTCGCAAATATTTACTCCTATTTTAATAAAAGGGCACGCGGGCCGCATTGATCCTCAACCTAATTTTTTGTGGCCCTTGAAGCGTTAATGAAAAACACTTGAGCTTATTTAGGGGAAAAATATATTTAAAAATGTAAAATATACTCTCTTCCCCTTTTCTGTTTATAAAAAAGTTTCAAGAAACCCTTCGGGATATTTAAAGTTTCGTCACTGCTTATCATTTTGTATGAAAAAGAGACTGCGACCCAGATCAGTTCGACACCCCTGCTGTTAGATATTGATGTTTATAACGCATAATAATTCCATTATTTGTTGATAAAAAAAGTAATTGTTAATCTATGTATCAAAAACTTTCATTTGATATCTCTCAAAATTTAAAAACTTGTTTTCTTCGTTAAATACATATTTGTTTATATTTTTCGCGGGATATATTTTTGAAGTCTCAATATTTCTCGTACTTATGTTCAGTTCTCTAAATCAGCCTCTTTTCGCGACTGAAACTAACGCAACAGCTGATGGCGCACGAGAAGCGTATATGTCAGAAGTTTTTTCTTAATATTTATCTGTTCAAACAATATTTCGGCAAAAAAGCACTGTATTTAAGTCACTATATTTTAAAATACTTCTTAATTCACATAAACTGCAGCAGAACACGCTACAAATATTATCCAAATATATACTTCTGTTTAATTTAGCTAGTCACCACCAGACGTCTCACTGTTATTTGCAGTCGCGAATTTCTACCAAACGAACAGACTCATGTGACGTAATAAGGATTTCTTGATTATACCTACGAAAACCTAAAAATAACATGTAAATATGCATTCTCTGTTAATTTCAACACTAATCATACTAAAATAAATGTAGTTTATATATTGTAAAATGCATAAGTTATTTTGTTGTAAGATTATATTAAATTTTCATTTCATTAGACCGTAAGGGGGGGCATGTGCCCCCAATGCCCCCCCCCTGAATATAGCACTGTTGTTCAGTACAACTTATATCAGTCCTTCAAAAATACCTCACATTTACAAAATAAAACCAAATACCGATTTTTAAAGCGCAATTATATCTTTAAAAAAAATTTATTCATACGAAAAAAACATGCCAGTATTGTTTACAATGAAGTAATTTAAAAATTAATTACTGGTGTGGTTAACAAATTTTATTTTCAACTCCCCGAGCAGCGCCGTTTAATCTGGTAGTATTGTATAAAAATTGTGCCAATTTTGCTGGCCGTGGGGAGGGCCGAGCCCCCCCCCCCCTTGCTTCGCCACTGATCACTTGTCAATAAAGACCGCCATCTCTAAAATCTTTGTCACCGTGATATTACTTTTTCCGTCACCGTTACAAACAATGACTTATAAATCACGGTGAGAAAATCAGTATATATATATTTCGTATGAAACAAATACATTTACATAATTTACGTAACAATAATAATTCCATTTCAATAAAATTACAATGATCACAATGTAAGGAAATTGAAAATAGATTTATAAACTATTATTATAAATTTATTTTCAATTTCTTTAACCACTCTATCGCTGAGGGCGTTAACAAGTTTATGTTGTCGGGGTCTCCTTCATACCGATGTATTGGACATTCTGAAACGATATGCTCTATTGTCTGCATTTCTGCACCACAATCGCATCTCGGATTTTCTGCATATACCCAATCATGCATCTGTATTGCGCATCTGCCATGGCCAGTACGTATACGATTCAATTTGGTTCATAGTTGCCGGGGAAGCTCGAAACCAGGTGGCTTGTCGTTGATGTTTAAGTTTATGGGATTTCGGTTGGTATTGAAATTCTGCCATTCTTCATTCCACGACTGTTGAAGATCGAAACATCTATTCATGGACGTATATAGCGCTCGACGCGATTTCAACCTTGGTGCGGGTATGTTGCAGAGAACTTCATGAATCGGAAGGTCCATGGTTTGGTCTATAGTATTTTGGAGTTTTTGTAGAGCCTGATTTCTGCGTAAATTTGGTGGAGCTATATGACTTAGTACTGGTAAGTATTCTAAGGGAGTAGATCGAACAACCCCGCTTATCATTCTCATTGTGGAGTTTAGTTGTATATCCACTTTTTTTTACATGTCTACTGTTAAGCCATATAGGTGCACAGTATTCAGCTGTCGAATATACTAATGCCATACTGGCCGTCCTCAGCGTATCCGCAGACGAGCCCCACGTTGTGCCCGCCAGTTTCTGGATAATGCTGTTTCTAGTCTGGAGTTTAGCAGCTGTTTTTTCCAAATGAGTTTTAAATGTCAAAGACCTATCAAGAGTGACACCTAGATATTTCGGATGTTGGTTGTGGCATAGTATGGTTCCATTAAAATAGACTGGCAATGTAGTATTTGCTTTACTATTGTGCAGATGGAAACATGAAACCTCAGTTTTGGTAGGGTTTGGACATAATCTCTATTTTGTGAAATATTAATGGAGTATTGACAGGTTTTGAGACAGATCGTCAATACTCCATTCATATTTCACAAAATGGAGATTATGTCCAAACCCTACCAAAACTGAGGTTTCATGTTTCCATCTGCACAATAGTCAGAAAATCAGTGTCAGCGAAATATCGCTTGTCTCTATACGCAACACACCAACACTTATTTAAATGTTTGAACTATATTTAAGAAAAAATAAAATCAAGTAGACCCGTATTTTCGTATAGATTATTCTTATGTAAGAATTTCCAGTTATAAAATTTCATTCTATAAAGAAAAGAAAAAAATATAAATGAAACTGTCTTCTTTTTCCATTCACATCGTTTGTTAGACAAAAAATGTGTGTAAATTTGAAAAGGTTATTCTGTAAGACGATGCAGTCGAGTTCTGTGTTGGCTTGGGAAACAAAAGTTATTAACTCCAAAGCACCTCCTGGAAAAGTGAGAAGCGGATAATAATATGCTTCAACTTATCCTGTGTTCCCGCGGGATCCATTCCGGGAAAGAAATCGTAATGCATTTTTCTTATATAGTATTTTTTATTATATCTATTGCGAAACTCGAGAACAATCCCGAGTATTGCTGGAAATGCTCTTAGGAATTCTTTTTATCAAACAGATAGATTTGTGATAAATAATTTTAAAGTATTTAATATTGTATTGAATAAAAGCCTTAGCTACAATCTCTGGTCTACACCTCACTGGATATCGCATGATTTGAAGGTTTGGAGATGATCTGAGTACATGACACAATTTACTGATATCGATGCTTAAAATATTAATATGAAGTGTGATTTTTCACACATTTCAGGGTTTTGTAGGTATTGAATAAGTGTAAGAAACTAACATAATACTGGATGTCTAGGAATATTTGTTCTATAATCATATCAAAATCAGCAGTTTTTTGATAATCACTTTTATTCATTATTTGAAAACTAAGAGCTTCCATTTAATTTTTTTAGACAAAATGTAAATAATTTGCCAAAAATGCCAGCGTTTTTTTTCTTCTGCATTTGCTTCGTATTGAAGTCTTCATCAGATTAATAAGAAATATATTGATAAATGGCTTCATTTTTTTCAATTTCAGTAATCTTAACAATGTGTTATTTGGTTTTTAGGTATTTCATTACTATAAATGAGTTATTCCTCTTCGATACCTTAAAAACAAAAATCTAACTTAATTAAAAAAATAGGTTATCACAGCGTATAATAGTATAATAAAATAACTGAACACACCACACTACACTGTACAGCAGCTCATAAGGTCAGCTATGGCGCTCATAAGGTCGATCGCGTAAAGATTTAAAGTCGATCGCCAGCGAAAAAGTATACAGGGTGTTGGTTTGAAACGGGGCACCCCGAAAATCTCTTTTATTTGTAAAGATACAAAAAATCTTCAGAACAAAAGTTAAACTAGACAAAAAGGCCCATCTAAAGGTTACTATAAGAATTCTGAGGCACTTCCGGTTTCACCGGAAATGATGTCAACTTTTGATATAGCATAGGGAATCGATAATTTTATATTTTTTTCATAAAAGTACATTAAATTAGCTTTACAATGACACCAAAAAGTCATATTTTTATGTTAACCATTTCAAAATGGCGACCATTTATTTACAAAATAATAATCAACATAAGTTTTACAAAGTTGAACGTAGCAAGCTTTGAAAAAAATAAAAAATTTATGTGAAGTGTGAATTTTCACACATTTCAGGGTTTCGCAGGTATTTAGTAAGTGAATAATGATTATTTGGAATGCCAAAACAAATTTTATGTTAAAATATTTTTTTTTTTTGTTAATTTTAATTCGAATGCCTAATACCATTATGTAAGTTTCTAAATATGTGCAGTATTTTTTTTTTATATAGCAAAGTTCAAAAATTTTGAAAAAATTCCTCTTAGATAGATATATAATCTAAAAATATTAAGTGAAGGCGGAATGTTGAGTGTGTAGGACATATTTTGCTTTGTAGTATTCACTGTAAAATGAACAATATTTTAAAAATAATTTATCTTATCTTAATCTAAGAGCAAATTTTATGTTAAAATATTTTTATGTTAATTTTAATTCGAGTGCCTAATACCATTATTTAGGTTTCTTAATATGTGCAGTATTTTTTTTATATAGCAAGGTTCATTAAGATTTTGAAAATTGCGCCTATGGCTTCATTGGTTGTTTCTAGTCATAGTTCCTCCCTTTGATTTCGTGTACATTCGAACAGAATTAAATTATAATTTCAACAATTTCCACTGGTTATTAAATTTACGTTGCTTTTAAAAATTAAATGCAACATTTGCCAAAATATAACTAGAATTTTGAAAAAATAATTTAAACAAAATAAATATGCAAAAAAAAAAAAAAATAAAAAATAACATTGTCTCTTCTCGTGGGATTCGACCTCATTTTCTTGGGCAGAGTACCGTAACCATTACACCAAGATAGACGTTACAATTTAGTGTGTTATATAACTATAAGTTTTCAACATTATTAGCAAAAAAACACAAAAAATGCTTTTTTTTCCAAAATCAAAAATTTCTGTTGTACTATTCCGGTTCACACCAATGTACATTACTTAGAATTTTTTCAGATTTTTAGTTTAAACCACCTGGGCTATAGGTGTGACACAAAAATTTTTTTGTATAATTTTGGCAAGAATATCTTAAAAATAATTTATTTTGCAAAAATAAAATTTTGATCGTTAATTCACGTACTAAGGGCTTTCATTTGATACCCTACTGAGAATTTTTTAAAAAAATATTTTTTTTTTCGATGAACACATATTTTTTTTATTTTTGTTTATATTTTTAGGGGGATATGTTTTTTAGATGTTTTAGTATTTTTCATATGTGCGGGTCACAGAGTTGTATAAGCATGCCAAATTTCAACTCTCTAGGTTTAGCCGTTTGGCTATAATTTTTACCGAACCGACAGACAGACAGACAAACTGACAGACAGACAAACAAACAGACAGACAGACAGACGACAAAATGACGGAATAAGGGTTTTTTGGTCATACCTACAAAACCCTAAAAAGATTTTTAAAAAAATGTCTTTTTATCCACGCATTAAGAGGATTCATTTGATGCCCATTCAAAATTAAAAAAATATACATTTATATTTTCATTAAATACATATTTGTTTATATTAATTACGCGATGTGTTTTTTTGAACTCTATATTTTTCCTATATGTGAATCAGAGTTGTACAAGCAAGTTAAATTTTAACTTTCTATGTTTAGCCGATTCACTACAATTTCTATCATACAGACAGCCAGACACATGAGTGTCGTTGGAAGGGCTTATGGTTATACGTAGAAAACCCTAATTACATAAAACAATTAAGGATTAAAATCAAACATATTAAAATTAATAAATAAAATATTACACAGTATTTTACATTGAACCATTGTTAAATTAAATAAAATACAATAATTTTTATAGCGAGCCAGTTATTAATTGTTTACCAACACACTGATATTGATATACAAGAAACTTGGAAAGACTTGGGCAAAAAGTCAACCAGGCTGCGAGTGCTCATGATGAGCAAAAAAAATCATTATTTTTTATTAGTCTGCAGAATGTGAACAAAAAATAAAACAATTTACTCAACAACCATAAATTTTTCAACACAAACACAACTGTAAAATAGAATTTGATATATAGTGTGAATGATATGGTGCAGTTCGATTGGAACATATATTCTGACAGTCCAAATACCTACCGTACGAATAGCAGCGTCTCGATCAGAGAACTATATATTTAATTTCCAGTCGACAAGCGCTCTTGAAATATATACGGGGAGTTGAAGAAGTTCAGGACCCATTTCCATTCTTTCTCGTTTTCTATTACTTCCAGCCTGTAAAATCCTGCGACTGTCTTTTATTTGACATTTAGTGGCGATTTGCAGCACCGTTCGCTGCACTGCGGGCTTCACCAGAACTAATGGTATCGCTTTTCCTGACGTTTTCACTTGTTGTTTTCTATCTGCGCACTTTTGTTTTTCCAACGCCCTCTCCTCTGTTTGTTGTTTGGGGATTTCTTTGTTTCTCTCTGGGTTTCTTTTATTTTCTTTGTTTGTGGTTTATGTTTAGACGTTTTGTTTCTTTAATGAATTTCAAGATTTGATGAAATTTAAAATAATATTTATGAAATAACTAAATATAGATGTTTCACATGAAATTGAAACAAATATTTATTACTTTAAATCGTAGTTTAAAAATCCTTTAAATCAGTGTTTCCCAAAGTTTCGACATCAGTGATTCCCTTTTAAAAATGTCGTAAAACTGAGTACCCCCCATAAGCAATAATCGTATATTCGTTATGAACAATAAAAAAATACATATTATTTAAAATTTTGGTCCACGCATTTTAATGTCAGATCAAGGGTAATTAAATAATTATAATGGTAATAATAATAATAAATAAAAAATTATATTATAAATAACCAGTGGCGCAACCAGGATTTTGTCTTGGGGAGGGCCGAAACAAATTTCGAGGGCACGCGAGCCGCACCCGGCCCTAAACCTTATTTTTATGGCCCCTGAAGCGGTAATCAAAATCACTTGAGCTTATTTAGGGAAAAAATATATTGAAAAATGTAAAATATACTCTCTTCCCCTTTTCTGTTTATAAAAAAATGTCAAGAAACCCTTCGGGATATTTAAAGTTCCGTTACTGCTTATCATTTTGTATGTAAAACAGACTGCGACCCAAATCATTTCAACACCCCTGCTGTTGGATATTGATGTTTATAGCAAATAATAATTCCATTATTTGTTTATAAAAAAATGTAATTGTTAAAACTTTCACTTGGTTTTTTCTTCGATAAATACATATTTATTTATATTTTTCGCGGGATATATTTTTGAAGTCTCAATATTTCTCTTACTTATGTTCAGTTCTCTAAATCAGCCGCTTGGCCACAATTTATACAGAACGAACAGACTCATGTGACGGAATAAGGATTTCTACGAAAACCCAAAAATAACATGTAAATGTGCATTTTCTGTTATTTTCCACACTAATCATAATAAACTATAGCTTATCATTATTGTAAAATACATCGTTATTTTGTTATTTTGCTGTACGATTATGATAAAATTGTTATATTTTCATTTCATTGGACCTTCAGAGGGGCCTTGTGTCCCCCCCTCCCCCCTCCATCTGAATACGCCACTGTTGTTCAGAACAACTTACATATATCAGTCCTTTTTGTGTGTAAAACATTATAATTTCAAAAATACCTAAGAAGATATTGATATTCACATTTTTCTACAAAATAAAAAAAAATACAGATTTTATGAGCGCGATTGTCTCCAGAACTACTCTCTTTATTATATTTCTACTATTTTTACTGTATTTCACGTTTGAGGTGTCATTTTAAAATTACGTTCTGAAGGTTATACCGAAGTCAGATTTCCACTCGAGTAATTAGTTGTTTAAAACAGTTTTATCATTTGACAGGGCGAATATTTTAGTCGATGTGTCAGGGGGAAAAAGGATCAACGCTCCCCTTCATATGATTCGTTGGAGCATATTTGGAAAGTGATGTATTTTCACTTGAACAGTAATTATGTCACTTTATCAAGAGTAGGCCATGTGCCCAGGCCCGTCGCCCCCCCCCTTGGCTGCACCATTGGTTGTGTTAAACAAATTCTATCTTCAACTATCCGGAGAGCGCCGAGTAATCTGTTGGTCCTGGGAGGGGCCCAGGCCCGTCGCCCCCCCCACCCCCCTTGGCTGCGCCACTGGTTGTGTTTAACAAATTCTATCTTTAACTATCCGGAGAGCGCCGAGTAATCTGTTGGTCCTGGGAGCCCCCCCCCCTTGGCTGCGCCACTGGTTGTGTTTAACAAATTCTATCTTCAACTATCTGGAGAGCGCCGAGTAACTGTTGGTCCTGGGAGGGGCCCAGGACCGCCCTCCCCCCATTGGCTGCGCCACTGGTTGTGTTTAACAAATTCTATCTTCAACTATCCGGAGAGCGCCGAGTAACTGTTGGTCCTGGAAGCCCCCCCCCCTTGGCTGCGCCACTGTAAATAACATTAATTATGCTTATGCGAGTTAATGAAAAGGATGCATTTTTTTATGTTGTGAGGATGATGCGCCGGTTATCACTGTTAAGTGTATATCAAAACTTATTCATCACTCATTCTCAGCGTAACCTCTAGAAACACTTACAGTACCCCTAAGGGTACACGTACCACACTTTGGGAAACACTGCTTTAAATAATTAAGACTTGCCATAGCTCCGTGGTAAGGCGGTTGCCTACGGAGCATAGGACCGAGGGTTCGAATCCCCTCACCTCATTCGGAATTTATATTTTTCAATATTGTGCATTAGGGTTGTACATCGAAGGCAAACCATCGACGTTTAACATCGATGTTTCAGATACATCGATCTTTATTAATATTAAAAAAATCTATTTATTTATATTATATACGTTTTATTTAATAATTTTTATATATAAAACAGAATATTTGTGGGTATGTCCGGGAATTCTAACCCACTTCCAGATATGTTACCGAGTTGAAATTTTGCATACAGGTAGGAAATGCCTTCATTATAACTAGACAAATCGAAAATCTCAAAAAAGTCTCATCAGAAACGAGAAATTTGCAATTCTGTTATTAATTATACTGGACCATCGAAGTATGTATAATGCATTCAGCGAGAACGCGGGAATTCCGTTTCAATGGTTATTTGGACAACTATAGTAAGTTCGTGGAACATCGTTCAACGTCGTTCGGCGCGATTCATCATTGCTATGCTATAGGTGATAAGATTTCTTTATTTTATTATTTAGTAAAATTTATGATTAGTGTATGCAGAGCGAGACTTAAGTCGAGCACCTGTTTTCTGGTTATTTATTTTTGCGCATTTTTATGAATTTTGTTATTTTTATTTATTTATTTTTTATCTATTTATTTATTTAAATATCTAAATATAATAGCAAAATCTTTTATATATATAAAACAGAAAATCTGTGTGTACCGAGTTGAAATTTAGTATATAGGTAGGAAATGCAGTCAAAATAAGGAGCATAAATCACTTAAGACGTAGACTTAACAGAAAAATTGCTTATAATAAGAAAACAAATATTTTTTTAATGATTCTTTTTTTCAATTGGATTGATGTTACGGGAGTTTCAAAGGGACAACCTAAAACTAAACTTTTAAAATAACTCATTTACTATTGACTTAACGAAAGCAAGCTTAACTTAGCAAAAACGCACATGAGAAAAGCTGTTTAAAATAAATAATAATAAAAAAAGAAAAAACAAATATATGTGGTCCTATTAATAATTCAATTGGTTGAGAAGCTGGTGAAGGGAGGAAGGGGGTGGGTGCTAAAACTAAAATACTGAAAATATCTCGCTTATTATTTACTGTACATCAACAATTTATAAAGACAATTTGTTTTGATTGAAGAACGATTATTTTCTGTTTAGTGTAGCTTTTGAATATTTAGGAGAACAGAGGGAATGCTACTTATAAACTTGAAATATCTCTCTTATCTAAAAACATCTAAATGCTGAAGGGTCTTACACATTTTTGAGCATCAGTAAGAGGGATGTTCAGGATGTCACTCTCATTAAGCAGGCCCTTCGCAACAAGTATATGGCACGACTTTGGCTAATTTGGAGATCTTGTCTGCCTGAGAAGAACAAGACAGTTGTCACATTAATTCAGGGCCGCAGTAAGGGGGGCGGCGAATTGGGCGACGGCCCCTAGCGCGAAAGTGAGGACCTTTTTTTTGCTCATCATCTAGATTTTGGGCGGTGAGAATCTTGTTTTTGCTTATCACTTACATTTATTTGCCAAGGGCGCCAAAACGTAGTTTTGCCCCTAGCGCAAGTTTTCCTTGCTGCGGCTCTGCATTAATTGAATACACCTTTGGTGTAATGAAATGGAATATTGATGATTTTAAGGATTTTGATAAGATAAGTTCTTAAACATCAATCGAAGTCTTCACCCGAAATCCTCTGTGCAGCGCATTTACCTCCTTTATCAAAACAGGTAATAATAATAATAATAGTTTCCCAACGCCTAGATAAGCGTATTAGGGGCAGAGTATGTAAGTTCTCCATTTTAGACCGCCGGCCATACATCTGAGAGTCACGTAGTCAGTGTGACATTTCGACTGGTCCCATTATCCCTGTATTCAGGCCCGTAACTAGGTCGTGGCGAAAGAAGCGCCTACCACCGGCGCAGCTTTTGAGGGCGCAAAATTTTTAGATACTGGCCTTTTTTTGTGTTATCAAGTCATCAGAGGTGAGGACTTTTTTTTTGTCATCACTTGAGGCCCTTTTCTTTGTTTTGTTCGTCACTTGTATTTTGGAGGTGAGGAGCTTTTTTTTGGCACATCACTTGTATTTTTTTAAATTAAAATTGTCTTCACTTCTCAATTCCAAGTGAAGACCCACAAAACAAAAATGTCCTCACTTCTCAATTTCAAGTGTGACGACCTAAAAAAAAAGGTCCTCATTTCTCAAATAACATTTTGCTACCTTACTTTTATATTCATTTTGCCATTTAGCGCCCTTTCCAATGTCACGTCAGCGCCCCCTCGCAGTGGCGCCCGCATGCACCGCATGCCTTGCGTGCCCGTCAGCGCCAGCTCTGAATGTTATATTAAGTATTTTTTTGATAGAACATTAATATAATACGGTTGATAGAGAACTTGCAGCTGGCCCTGCTGCTATTATAAATAATACTCCAGGGAAATCCATTAAATGTAAAGTGAATAAATGTATAGTGAATAAATGTATAGTGAATAAATGTATAGTGAATTCAAATTTCCCACAATATTGAATTTAGAGTATGTAAATATTTTTGGGTTTGTCACCTAATGCATTCTTATTTGAATTGTATTACTATTTATTTAGTTATTCTTCTTTTCCATAAGGAACAAATAACGGCTTTCCTAATGAAAATTTGCAGCCCGCAGCAGTTTTTTGAGAACCTCGGCCCTAGTGTATAATTCTGTCAAAATTTCAGTTTTTTTTTTTTTTTTTAAATTTAATTTACCTATTGATTTATTAATTTTATTTGAATCAAATAATATTTTCAAAAATATGTCCGACGAGGATGGGATTCGAACCCACGCGTGCAGAGCACATTGGATTAGCAGTCCAACGCCTTAACCACTCGGCCACCTCGTCTCTTACCTACTAAAAATTTAAAGATAAAGTTTTTCTTCTTTATCCTTGAAAAGTATGCAATCTACAAGCTGCACTGTAAACCGAATTGTATAGAACGAGAAGCTACGTCAATATGAAAGCATATTCTTCTAATATGCATATGAATGTAAAAAAATTGTTACATGTGACACATGTCCAAACAGTGCTCTTTTCAATATTCAGTTTTTCGTTAAATTATCGAAGCCATAATATAGGTATTGCATATCATGTGAAAGTACTTTTTGCAAGCAAAACGGTGATATAAATATCTTTTTCGTTGATAAAACTATAGTGTAGATATTGAACATAATAATTACAATAACTGAATTTTGTGAAAAAATTTTGGGTGTGTGCAAAACCTCTTTAAACCTGCAAGTTCTTGCTGTTCAAATAATAAGCAACGCACTCGTTGCCTATGACGTATAATTTCGTTATACCAGTGTTTTTAAATCAGTGTTTTTAACCAGTGTTTTTAAACCAGTGTTTTTAAAAGTTATTTAATTCATACAATCATAGAAATAAATTTTGTTGTAAATAAAAATGCCTGTTAATTGTGCGGTGTGTAAAGGGCTAGTTAGCAGAACTAATTCTGGTGCAGAATGTCATATCTGTAAAAAATTTTATCACCTCAATTGCGCCAACTTGCCATCAAATTTTACGGAACATCTAGCCGTTTCTGGGGTTATATGGAATTGCATACAGTGCCAAAACCCCAAGTCCTTTGACAAGTTAAATTTCACTGAAGTTTCTATTCAGATTAGCAAATTACTTACTTCTTTTGATGTTCTCAAGAAGAAGCAAGACGAAATGCTTACATCCGTCGAATTCTGCAGTTCAAGTGTCGATAACTTCAATACTAAAATAAAAGATCTTAATGATGCTCTTAAGAAGATAGAGCGTCTTGAGATCGAATTGAACCAGGTCAAAAAAGATAATGCTCTATTAAAAGAAGAAGTTGAGCAAATGCAGCAATATTCACGAAGGAATAATATAGAAGTAAACGGAATCCCTGAACAAAATGGAGAAAATATTGTAAACATTGTTAAGAAAATTGGAGATATAGTTGGTGTAGAGGTTAATCCTGCTTCCATTGATGCCTGTCATCGCGTACCAAGCCGCTCAAGCCACGTCCGACCAAAACCAATAATTGTCAAATTTACCTCCAGACTAGTAAAACAAAATCTCCTATCCGCTACTAAATTGAATAAAGATAAATTAGTAACTAATAACTTTGGATTTAACCGTAGTACACAAAACAAAATATTTGTATCTGACCATTTAACATTAAATAATAAACAACTACTATCTTTAGTCAAAACCTTTTGTCGCGAAAAGAATTATAAATTTGTATGGGTACAGGATAGTAAGATTTTGATAAGAAAGAACGAGAATTCTAAAATTATTCATATACCAAACGAAGCTTCCTTGTACAAATTAAACTGATTTTGTTATTCCTTTTAAATTCAATACTTTTTTCTTTTATAAATCACTATGTCATTAGTAGAATCATCACTCAATTGTTACTATCAGAATGTACGCGGGTTAAAAACAAAAACAAATGATTTTTACATGAATGTAAGTCTGTGTGAATATGATGTAATATTTCTTGTAGAAACTTGGTTAAGTGATGACATTTACAATAGTGAATTGTTTACTAATAATTATCAAGTATTTCGTAGAGACAGGGACGTTCATACTTCTCACAAAAAAAGGGGAGGCGGAATAATAACTGCATTCTTGAATAGTTTTTTAGTTACTGAACAACCTAGTTGGAAAACCTTATGTTGTGAGGATCTGTGGGTAAGTCTGTCTTTACCAAATATATTATCTAAATTACATATATGCAATGTATATCTGCCTGATTATAAGAACTTAGCTGACTTGAATATATTTATTGATAACTTAATTAATTTACGTAACAATTATCCAGACGATGATTTTCTTATTGTTGGCGATTTTAACTTGCCTAATTTAACGTGGATGCCAGATAATAATAATAATGTACATTACTTAAATCCATCTATTGCCACAGATAATAAATCATCAATTTTTCTGGATTGTTTTTCAGTCACAAGTGTTTTGCAGTTTAATCATTTACCTAATTGTAATAATAATATTCTAGATTTAGTGCTAAGTAACAATGAAGATATAACAGTTGCGTTATGTGAGAACCCTATTGTTAAAGTTGACGAATATCACATGCCGTTAAATATAACT
The DNA here is from genome assembly GCA_963971575.1 of Liopterus haemorrhoidalis. NCBI lineage: Eukaryota > Metazoa > Arthropoda > Insecta > Coleoptera > Dytiscidae > Liopterus > Liopterus haemorrhoidalis. The sequence goes on along the minus strand of OZ020612.1, from coordinate 21,740,097 downwards.
TACTATTTAAATAAAATACAATTTTTTCATAAACAAAATAATCCAAATCGTAATTTTTTAAAAGCGAACTATGACAATATTAACATGGCTCTTTGGGCAATTAATTGGGATGAGTTGGTAAAGTCCGAAAATATTAATTTAGCTCTTAATAATTTTTATAACATTTTAAATAGCGTCATTGAAGAAAATGTACCTTTTAAGAAAACTAATAAAAATTCATTTCCCATTTGGTACAAAACATCAACAATAAAAATGGCAAATGAAAAAAATAAATTCCACAAAAAATGGAAAACTTATAATCAGACTTCAGATTACTTATCCTTTTCCACACTTCGACGTCGTTTAAGAGTAACTACTAAAAAAGATTACTTTGACTGGTTAAAAAATACCGAAGAGAGTATAACAAATGATCCAAAAAAATTTTGGTCTTACATTTCTACTAAAAAACAAAAATTAAATATTCCACGGAGTTTATTTTATGGAAACATCCATGCAAAAAACAAGAATGATGTTTGCGAAATTTTTAGTCAATATTTTCATTCAACGTTTGAGCCAAAATTCACCTCCAACATATTAAATTACACCAGTAGCACACTTAACACTTCAGATAGTATTAACATTAGAAACATTAGTAAAATTTCAATTTTAAAACGTTTAAATAATCTCGACGTCACTAAAGGATGTGGCCCTGATAACATTCCTGCAATATTTATTAAAAACTGTGCTGAGGCGTTAAGTGAGCCGTTGTGTATTATCTTCAATAAATCTTTGAAAAGTGGAATCTTTCCTGATCAATGGAAAATGGCAATTATCACTCCAATACACAAAAACGGTCCTTTGAATGACGTCACTAATTATCGCCCAATATCCAAGTTAAACATATTTGCAAAAGTATTTGAAAGTGTTGTTACAGATTTTTTATCATATAATTTAAAATCAGTTATTATTCCTGAACAACACGGTTTCTGTAGGAAACGATCTACACTGACAAATTTACTTTTATTCACTGAGCATGTAAATAATTCTTTAGATAATTCTGGTCAAATTGATGTTATATACACAGATTTCAAAAAAGCATTTGACAAAGTTAATCACGATCTATTGATTATTAAACTGTCGCAAGCTGGAATTCATGGAAATCTATTGCGATGGATTGCAAGTTATGTAACCAATAGGCTACAAGCAGTGGCGATAAATGGTTGTATTTCAAATTATGTTCAAGTGACCTCAGGTGTTCCCCAGGGTTCCCATCTGGACCCTATTCTTTGCATAGTTTTCATTAACGATATTTGTAAATATTTAAAATCAAAATTTTTGTTATATGCAGATGATTTAAAAATTTACAAAGTCATCACTTGCTTACAAGATTGCATTAACTTGAATAATGATTTACAAACTTTAAATAATTACTGTAAGGTTAATAAACTTTTTTTAAATATAAACAAATGCAATAGTATAACATTCACACGTAAACTTTTTCCTATAAAATATGTATATGAAATAGGAGGCACGTCACTGCTTGAAATCAGTGTTGTTAAAGACCTAGGGATTTATTTCGACAACAAGTTAAAATTCGATCACCATGTGGATAAAATTACCAAATCAGCATATAAACAACTCGGCTTCATAATGCGTTCTTGTAAACATTTCAAATCACAAAATTCACTTAAAATGCTATTCTCTAGTTTGCAGCCGGCTAGAGTACAACAGTGTCATTTGGAATCCACAATATAATACACACATTAATAAACTAGAATCAATTCAACACCGTTTCACAAAATACATTTTTTTTAAATTTTATAGATATGATCCGTTGCCCTCTTATAATAATCGCCTGGCCAAATTTAACCTTTGCACCCTAGAACACCGTAGAATCAAATTGGATATGAATTTTATATATAAAATAGTAAATAATATGATAGACTCAACTGACATTCTGAGTCTAATTAATTTCAATACGCCAATCGTTCAAACAAGAAAAACTAATACTTTTTATAATAATAAAATTTGTTCAAACTTAGGTCAAAATTCTCCTTTAAACAGAACCATGCATACGTTCAATAAATTATTTAACAATTGTGATATTTACTTCTTGTCGTTTTCAAATTTTAAAATCATAGTTAATGATACACCAACAGGAATGGAGTAATTTACTCACTTTTATACTTCATTGTTTCTTTTCTTTTTTGTACCGAAATTGTAAATTTGAAAAATTGTAAAAAAATTGAACACAAACTTGTAAAAATATTTTTGTATCATATGTTGTAATATGTAACATGTTAAAATAATATATGTAATTAGTGGGGGTCTCTAGGAATGGAATAGTTCTGTTGACCACCCAAACACAATAAATAAATAAATAAATAAATAAATAAATAAATAAATATTATTATTCTTGATCATTCTAGCATTACTATGCTAGCACGTTATAGCCTATGATAACTGAGATATTTCAAGTGTATAGGTAACGTTCCCAGAGCCTGCGCTGGCTCTTTTGGCGACCGTGGCAAAACCAGTTAAACTGCGCTCTTTTATTAAAATATGCAGGGGCATACCGAAAAGGGGGAATAGGGGATACGCATAACATTTATATTTCCTTAAAACTACATTTTTTTGATATGTTAATGTTAGTTATGTCACCTAACAAAACAAAAATCACATTTTACTAAATATTGCAGCCAAATTTTTTAATTAAAATATTGTAAATTTGAAATAAGCCGACCACAGCGCGAAGGTTGCCGAGTAAATACGACTGAGCATGACGTCAAACCCTAGACTGCCCAGACTACATGATCTTTACGTGTGTATATTGTATTGTTTGAGAGTTTTGTATTTGTTTTTAAACAATTTTTCACGCATTTATTATTAAAATGGCAGATAAAGATTTTATGCTCATGGAATATATGAAAAATAATGAATGCTACAGTGTTGAAGAAATACATGGTGTCAAAAAAGATTTGTAAGTAAACCATTTATGTATTCTATAACTTTATGTAAACAATATAAACGCTGCAACTCTGTAAAATATAAATATTTATGTAATTTAGATGTCAGAATTTTACTACATTGTTTACATGAAGTTACAAAACTTTAGAGACATAATTGAAATACTGCAATATAGGTTATATATTTTAATATAAAATTTAATTCGGTAAACATGTATAAAATGTTTTTATATAATTAAACTTTATTTTATTTAAAATCAATCTAACTTTACACAATCTATAAAAGTTATATAAGCAAATAAGTTCACGACAGACTATGTAGGCTGTACGCTGTAGACTGGGTAGGCTGTACTCAGTACACTTATATAGGGTATGAAGTCACACGTGGTTTTCGCGCGCTACATACATTTATGATTTTCAAATAAAAAAAAAGACTTCAAATTAAAACCAGTGGCGAAAGGAAACCTCCGCTAGACTTGCCCTCCCATAAAAAAAATATTTAAAAAAAAATGTAAACTAAAAAAAAAATTTTTTTTGAAATATTTAGATAAATCTTCAAAAATACATCAAATTATGTTCTATACAAATTTTTGTCCAAGGCTTGCTTTACTAGTTACGAATTAATTATCATGACCATGGAAACGTTACATATAAGTATGAAAAAATTGAGACTTGGAAAAATTTTAAATAATTTTACAAAAAAATTTCGAAATTTTTCGTTTTATCAAAAAACGTCTCAAATAAAAGTTATTAGTTATTGCATTTATAGTAACTTTTGTTCAATAAATTTTTTCGAAATATTTTTCTGTTGCTAAATATTCGCAAAAATATTAAAATCGACACGAGTAAACTCCCATTTCTAGTCAACCGATTTTCATAAAAAACAATAGGGTTCTTCCTATTTAATAGGAAAATTTTTTAGTACCAGAACGAACTCTTTGAGTTAAACCGTTTTTGAGTTATCGTGTATACACACAGACAGACACACACACACACACACACACACACACACACCATGAAGCGTGGTCATCCGTCAAAATCTCGACATCGAAAATTTTCGCGATTACAATACTTGCCCCTTATATATATTAAGGTCGGGCAAGTAAAAACAATGCGTAACTGTTTTTTATGTTTACAAAATATTAGTGGTTCCTAAACGGTGGTACTGCATCGATTATCAAGCGATATACGCATCTTATCCAAAAATGGTTGAGGACTTTTTAGCTCTAAATGGGCCAACAATGCTGCCTATTAAATTGTGCCCGACATTTACCTAACACTCTGTATAAGGGAGGTATTGTGATCATACCAATTTTGATATTTCGAGATTTCGATGGATCTCCACGAATTGAGGTCCCTACATAAGGTTTTGACTATTTTTAGCATGATGTCTGTCGGTTTGTCTGTCCGTCCGTCCGCCTGTATGTCTGTGTACACGTGCAGAGCAAATTCGGCTAAAAGGATTTTTATGTAACTTCATATTTAAGCTTTTGACATCAGTGGCACGAGTTGATCAACTTTTGGTAAAATTCGGTTGACTAGAAATGGGAGTTTATTCGTGTCGATTTTAAGATTTTTGCGAATATTTAACAACAGAAAATTATTTCGAAAAAAGTTATTTTACAAAGTTGCTATAAAATCAATAACTAATAACTTTTATTTCAGACATTTTTTGATAAATACACATATATAAGGGAGGTATTGTGATCATACCGATTTTGACATTTCGATGGTTCTCCACGAATTGAGGTCCCTACATAACGTTTTGACTATTTTTAGCACGATGTCTGTCGGTCTGTCTATATGTCTGTCTATCTGTCTGTCTGTCTGTCTGTCTGTCTGTCTGTCCGTCTGTCTGTGTACACGTGCAGATCAAATTCGGCTAAAAGGATTTTTATTTTAAGATTTTTGCGAATATTTCACAACAAAAATTATATTTCGAAAAAATTATTTAACAAAAGTTGCTATAAAAGAAATAACTAACAATTATTATTTCCCCGAGCAATGTAATTTTAGTTCTATATTTAATTTAATTGTAATATTTTCATTTCTTAATTTAAGTAATTATGTAATTATTTGTTTATATTAGTATATCATGTAACTAGTTTGTAAGTATAAAATGTATGTTTCTGCTCTGTATGTAATAATAATAATAATAATAATAATAATAACTTTTATTTGAGACACTTTTTGATAAAACGAAAAAATTTTGAAAAATTAATTTTGAAGAAACAAAAATTTTAGGGACAGTCAATAATTTGAGTAAGAGGCTTATTAGTGAAATCATTAACATACAAAGAAATAACAAAGTGGTAAATTTTAAAATTGATCGCGACAACATGAATGTTATCTACTGCAATATTTTAACAATTTTAACTAAGTTTTTCTTTAATTCTAATAGATTGCACTAGTATGATTTTTAACTATCCACTATTTTCCTATTCAAACTTGATTAGTTCACAGATTATTTTCTCTAAGTTCAATGACCTCTTACATTATGTGGACGTTGCATTTTATTTCTCTAACAATTTTATATCATTTTGTGACTTTTTAACCTAGGTATGTAAAAATATGTGGTTTATTTTATTATTATTTTATTTATTTATTTATTTTCATTTTTAATATTACTATACTTTTAACATTTAGTTGTAGTTCGATATTGATTATATTTTGTAAAATTTACTTCATTAACTTTATATTGGGAAAAAAACAAACTGTATCATAAATTATAGCTACATTTTTTATTCTAGCTCTGATGAAGATTTTAAAAATAAATCGAAACGTTAGCGAAGTAAAATATTGTTTTAATTTTAATCTCTGACCAGTCCGAATACATTACTTCTTCATCAAATTATAAATAATATCTCTGTTAGAAAATATTGGTTATTTCTACTCTGCTGCTAGAATGTATTTTATACAAGTACTTTGTGATAGCGGTCGGTCCTGTGGTGGCCACAGCTGATTTTGTCATACTTATATGTAGGGTGACCAGATTTTAGTGAAGGGAAACCGGGACACAGGAAAAAAAAAGAAGGTCATTGTTTCCTCCCAGATCCAAGTGAAGAGCAAAAAAAAAAGGTCCTCACCTCCCAAATTTAAAGTGAAGAGCAAAAAAAAAGGTCCTCACCTCCCAAATTCAAAGTGAAGAGCAAAAAGAGTCCTCACCTCAAAAACCGGGACAATCAGGCCGTGGGCCCAGGCCCGACTGACATGTATTATATTCGGGCTCGGGCCGGATAAGAACAATAATACCTTTAAATAATATAATTTTAAACCTTCGTTAAAAAATATATACTACTATTTTTTTAAATTTCTAGTTTTATAATTATTACAAATTGTAATCAATTTTTGTATCATAATATTTTTTTAACGAGGTTTATTCAGGCCGAATTTAAAATTTTGTCGGGTTCGGGCCGGGTAGATGCAATAATTGTATTAATATTTTCGCGCTCGGGCCGGGCCAGACTGGAAACATAACGGGCCGGGCCGGGTAAAGGTGGCCCAAAATAAGTGGCTCGTGCAGACCTCTAGTCTGCGATATGCCAAAAGATGCCTCTATATCACGGTAAGCAACATGCCGATCTTCTTCAATCATTTTGGGAAAGACTCTTGTGTAAGGACTGTACAGTTACTACAATATCTAATTGTCAAAAAGTGGTCATAAGAGTGATGTGTCACTCTTGAAATGAACTTCTTGAAAGAAATGTTTAATTTTCCTTCTACACTTTCAATTTACCACATTTCAACGTTATTCATATCCCATAAGCACCGTTGAAATTCATTCGATCGTAACCTTTTCATTTTGAATTCCACTCAGTCTTTCTGTTTCCCTGTTCTGGGAGCTACTCATGAAAAGGAAATGTTGCACGGGAGCGATTTGCGTTTTGTTTAGAAACGTTCTCGCAGTTGGCTAGGTAGAATATTCTCTTGTTTTATATAACGTCGCTAGGTTATGTGTATATGTGTGTGTGTGTGTTCGTACGACCATCGGGACCTGACATCCAGATAATCCATCTCGATTTACGACCGTATTGTAGGATTTACAACGCGCGGGCTGTGTTCCAAACATATCTCTTGTTACTCGAGCTTGTTTTAACGGCTTTTCAGAGATTTACGTATTCATTTGTTATGAGATTGCTTGAAGTAATGTGAATAATGGTTTGGATTTTGTTTTTAATGGTATTTTAAAGTATTCTCCTGCGCCTGAGATATATGCTACTCAATTAAGTTTTATGTGAAGCGGGTTGCATAAGGTGATAAATTTGTGTATTTAATGTTTTTCGCTGTTTTATAGAAATAAAGTAACAAGGTTTATATCTTATGATGTTTTCTGAACACAGCGTGTTCACTTCAACAGAGCTGTAAACTTCTAAGGTTCAATGCTATCCTTTAGTTCGACTGTTAACATCCGTCGGTACAAGGAACCCTTGAAAATTGTATGCATTAGTAACTTGCAATTCGTTATGACATCGCTAACGAAAAAATAAGGGTGCAAGAATTTTTAACAGGCTAGGGTAAACAAAAATAAATGACGAACATGATCAGTGGTGGGATTATGATTAATAAAATTCTATTCTTTCATTACCAACAAATGATTTTCTCCACGACCGCTATAGAATTTACCAATTCTAAAATCAGTTTTGACTACAGAAAGTTAATATTCTAACCCAAGAGCTGGAATGTTATTCTAAAGCACTGATCTTCTTATACATTGTGCGTGTATTTTATTCCTTCACTAGTGAAGGAATAATTATTCCATGCTCGTTGTTAGATGTTCACTGTTGTTCACTCTAAGGTATGCATTCCTTCCGCGCTGAAAAGTAGTGCAGACGGTATCTATGGCGTATGAATACATTAAATAAATGCAAGTTAAAAAAAAAACTAACATAACTTAGTACAAAGTAATAAAATAGTGACTGATGTGCGGCACATTAAACTAAAACTAAACAAAAAATAACTATTAGGTCGACAAGGATGAAATTTGTAGAAAAAAAGGCAAAGTTGGTTGATAATTTACAAATATAAGGAATTATTTTATTCATCAAAGTATGCACCCATATTGTCTATACACTTTTGCTATTTAAGCAGCAGGTTGTTCAGATCGGTGGTATAAAACCCTGGCGGACGAGAGTCCATGAATTCCTGGGAGGCCAGTTTTACAGCATTGTCGGAATTAAACTGTTTTTTTTTATTAAAAAGTTGTCCAAATTGTGGAAGAATTGGTAGTCAGTGGGGGCTAGGTCTGGTGAGTATGGAGGATGATGAAGAAGTTTCAACTCCAATTCCTGTAGTTTTGCCACAGTTATTTGTGCAGTCTGTGGTCTAGCGTTATCATGCAATAAGATAAAAGTCGATTTGTTGACCAATCTAGGCTGTTTTTCTTTAAGATTTTGCATCATTACGTCCAGTGGTTGCAGTATATTTCTGCTGCGATCGATAAGCCGGTTTTTTTGTTTTGTTTTGTTTTTAAGTTACTTGTACGAAATTTGACGAACCAATTTGATATTGTCTGCTGCGTAGTAACACTAGAGCCAAATACACTATTAATATTTCGCGCGGTCTGCGATGCCGTATTTCCACGTAAGAACCCATATTTCATAATAGTGCGAATTTCAGACCGTTCCATTTTCAACAAACTTAATTTTAAAAAAAAGTTTTTGACATTTTTTAGGGGCTTTAAACAGGCGAAATGTGTAACTTTCCAACAAAAAAAAAAAACAGAACGGTAAAATATTAAGCCAATGTTAAATAATAAGCTGTTAAAGTTGGCAATATTATTAACTACAAGTTTCATCCTTGACGACCTGATAAAAAAATAAGTTTAAATAATTAATTAATTAAATAGTTAAGTAATGCAAATTATTTGTTAAAATAATTATTTGTTAAATTTCTTTTTAGGGTTTTGTAGGTATGACCAAAAAACCCTTATACCGTCATTTTGTCGTCTGTCTGTCTGTCTGTCTGTTCGGTAAAAATTGTAGCCAAACGGCTAAAGCTAGAGAGTTGAAATTTAGCATGCTTATACAACTCTTTGACCCGCACATAGGAAAAATACTAAAACATCTAAAAAACATATCCCCCTAAAAATATAAACAAATATGTGCTCATCGAAAAAAAAAATATTTTTTTAAAATTCTGAGTATGGTATCAAATGAAAGCCCTTGGTACGTGGATTAACGATCAAATTTTTATTTTTGCAAAATAAATTATTTTGAAGCGATTTTTGCCAAAATTGTGCAAAAAAAAAATTGTCCCACACCCTGTAGACCAGATGGTTTAAACTAAAAATCTAAAAAAATTCTGAGTAATGTACATTGGTGTGAACCGGAATAGTACAATAATCGTAAATGTTCAAATACCCTAATTCACCCCCATTCACACCGAGTCTATTGATAATGTTCACGTGGTGAACGAAATGTACATCTAGTATAAAAATAAAATTTTGAAGGAAAGATCTACTGTTTTCTTAATTTCAAACCCTTCAATTTCAACAATTTATATTTATACTAAATATCAAGTTTGAATCAGGGAACTCGGAATAGCGTATCTGGAACCGGGTATCCAGAACCGGGCATTCGGAACCGGGTATTCGAAACCTGGTAATCGGAACCGGGTATTCGAAACCTGGTAATCGGAACCGGGTATTAGAAACCGGGTATTTGGAACCGGGTATCCGAAACCGGGTATCCGAAACCGGGTATCTGAAAACGGGTATTCGAAACCGGGTATCTGGAACCGGGTATCCAAAACCGGGTATCCGAAAACGGGTATCCGAAACCGGGTATCCGGAACCGGGTATCCGGAACCGGGTATCCGGGTAACGCGAAAATTACAAACCCGGTTTTACCCGAAAACCGGAACCGGGTACCCGAAAAACCGGTTTCGGTTCCCAGCACTAATTTTTACCCATTACCCCAAAGATATATTTCTTTACACAGACGTTACCCCATTGGCCTGTAAAAAAAAAAAATAAGCGACAAGCAAAAAAAAGGTCCTCACCTTTCAAAATCCAAATGACGAGCAAAAATAGAAAATCCTCACCTCTCAAAACCCAAATAAAAGGTCCTTAGTCAAGCCCCTCAGCGCCCTTTTCCTTAGTGCGCTACTAACACGTTTATAATATAGCAAATTGGAAAAATTACCCCAAAAAATTTCTGTTTTACCCCATTTGGGGTAATTTACCCCGGTTCCCCGACTGCTGGTATAGACGGATCCAGGGTGACTAAATTAGGTTAACAAAAATATTTATTTTAATTTTTGTAAACACCAAGTAATGAAGACGGATAATGGGCCGGCGCGAGGCATGTGCAGCATGTGCAGCAGCACATGGCCTCGCGGTCAACAGCAGGCCCTGCGGTTTAACAACAGGCCCCGCGCATAGTGATGAAGACCTTTGTTTTGCTCCTTTCTTGGATCTGAACAGGAGGCCCCGCGGTCAACAACAGGCCCCGCGCGTGGAGATGAGGACCCTTTTTTTTGCTCCTCTCTTGAATCTGAACAGGAGGCCTCGCGGTTAACAACAGGCCCCGCGTATGGAGATGAGGACCTTTTTTTTTCTCTCCTCACTTGGATCTGGCAGGTGAAGACTGTTTTTTGCTCTTCTCGCACATGGCCCCGCAAATCCTAGCGCCGGCCCTGAATGAAGATGTTTATAAATATAGATATTTGACCTAACTGGCAGGCCTGGACCCGATGGCTTTCACCATGGACGCGCTTCTATTAAATTATGCTATTGTTTCTCTCTTTTCTGGAAACTTGTCATGTACTGGCAGCCGATGACGCACGGACTTTTATCGGTGCTTGTACCACACTTTGAGTAGCATTGCTTCTTTGTATATTAAAAATAAAAATATACATAAAAATAAAACAATCGTTACTTGGAAACCACAAATAGAATTACTTGACATTGACTTGATTGGCAATGATAGAATAGAATTCTATTCATCGTTATCCCACCACTGATAGTGGCTTAATCCAAATGTCATTATTCCACTCGGAGGATATGAGCGTACGAGTGGGTTTTTCGATAGTCGAGGATATACGGCGTATACCTTCTGCCTTGTAGAGTATATCCTCTGTTGATTTTACAACTACAGCACTGGGGTTGGCTATAGATCAGCGGTGGGCAAACTTTTTGGACCATGGGCCACATAGACCTTATAACAAGTTAACGCGGACCTCACAAAATATTTTGGTGCCCTCTCCATATGAAAGTGAAGAGCAAAAACAACGGTCTCACGTCTATTTTTAAAGTGCAGAGAAAAAAACAAGATCTCGCCTCCATTTTCAAATTTTTTCACTTTAAAAAGCAATTGTTTGCGGATATTGGCGGGCCGCATAAAATGCCTATAAGGGCCACATGTGGCCCGTGGGCCGCGGTTTGCCCTCCGCTGCTATAGATTAACATTATAGCTGTTACCCTAACAACGATCGGCGTTAACCATTGAATAAAAAACTAAAGGTAGGAGTATTAAATGATATTTGGAAAGACCAAGATGGTCTTTCAAAATGGTCAACAATAGTTTCCGACTGTACAGCGGCGTACGGCCATTTATTAATATAATTGTTATCGGTACAAAAAGAAAAAATACCGATCTTGATATTTTCAAAAGAAGCCAAAGATAGGGGATACAAACAATCAATAAAACACTATCATACATCTGTCATCAATTATCATAAAATTAATGATACTCACAAGTAAATAAATACATACAGAACTTATAGCAGAAAATTATGACAATACGCCATTGTCCAAAATATCATTCATTCTATTATATGATATGAATAGAAAATACTTACGAATGAAAACTTCTTTTAGTCATTGTATTTTGCGTTTTTGCTCAGCCGTAAACAGTATAGCTAACCATTTTGACATGATACCAAATTTCAGGATAAATGCGTAATTTTATATTCAATTATAAAATAATTGAAAACTATTTTAGCCCTGTTTTTTATTTATGATTTATAAATTATGAATATACATACTTTAAATTATCAAAATAAATGTTACTAATCACTTTTTGATACGAAAACAACAAAATATTGGCAGCCATTTTGGTCGTTGGAATGACGTAATTTCCTTCAGAAAAATTTGTGAGTAAAAATTCATATAGCCTCCTTTCTTTAGTCTTTTTATTCAATGGCATTAATATTGACATGTTATTTACATCGATGTTATATTAACAGGTGTTACGATTATTTGTTCAGAACAACGCTGTTAATGTCGGTCAACATGAAATTTGTTGCACGCACTGGAAGATCCAAATTATGTAGATGACATTTGTGTCATAGCGTCATATGTGTGTCAAATTTACTGCATTAGAACACGGGACAGGACCAATTGTATGAAAAATCTACCTCAATAAAACAAAATTCATTCGAATCGGTATTAATGCCAGTAGCAACCTCAACAATCAGGGAAGAAATATAGAAAAAATTGTTCAGATTCACTGCTTCAGTAGTAAAATTTAAAAAAAATTGAAGGACTGCGAACGACATGCTATATGCATTTAAAACGCGAATCATACCTGGCCTTATATACAAAACTGCGCAGTTTTAATATCAATCCGTACTGTTATATGATTGAGAAACGTCGGAATCTACCATCGAGAACAAACTGTAAATGTTTGTGAACAGAACCATGCCTAACTTTCTCGACTCCTCCAGGTATTAAAGGGGGGAAAAAAATAGTAAAATTTGCCATGAAATAAAGTTCTTTTGGCCTTTTGGCGCCCCTTTCACATTCAATTAGAGGTAAGTGCTTCGCTCGCTACTGACAATACACCACTTCTATAGAACATACCATATTATTTTTGAAGATCGGCATAAAACAATTATCCCGTATAATCACATTGTTAAATCAAATCAAATTGTTAAAAAAAAAAAAAAACTACAAAAGAACTAAGGTTCATGTTAACAACCACGTTGTAAACAATAGGTATTTAACAGTGGCGAACAACTGTTAAGCGGTGACTCGATCCCGGACAGTTGTTAAGTAGAGGGAGGGTAAGCATGGATGCGGTGCCCACATCTCTGAAGACACACTCCGTATTCTCCGACACTTTCCCGTCACAACACTTCCCCTATAAGACATATGCACAAACTAATTTTTAACTACCAAAGTTTGGTTAATAATGACTTTTCGAATATAATATCACTGACGCGACAGTTCGAAATTTCAATCTGTGTACATCCAGGAGTACTTATTTTAGATCATACAGAAAAGGTCCATACAGTTTTATATTTATTTAGTAAATCTAAATAATTTTTATATATTTTGAATTGTAATGAAAAATATTATGCATAAAAATGTAACGTAATGGTAAAGTATGCAGTGGCGTAACTTCCTATTTAGGGATTACCACCAGAATTTTCTTTGGTTCGACTAATAAATTTGTCATCTTTGTCTAGGAACAACAAACGACAAAAAAAAAAGAACAAAGAAGACGAATTGGTACGACGTAGCTCCCTAAACGGTATACCCCCCCCCCCCCCCCCGCGGTTGCAGACGTAGCGAGCTCATGTCACTGAATGTATGTAGACTTTTCTAAGTAACTATCTTATTAATTTTGCTTATTTGATATTGTGATTGTAGTGTGTTATTGCAATGTACATTTTTAACTGAGGATGAAAATGAAACCGCTCTCTGTTTGTTTTAATTACCTGCTTAAATATCCCGTAACCATCTTTATTCATGTCCAGGGTGAGCGATCCTAGAAAGGAACATTATAGGGCATATAAATTTAAATGGACCACCAGCTCTTTGCAAAGGCACATTTTTCTGACCCTGGAAAATTGGAATAAATCGGCCCTATAAGTCAAGAACCGGCCACATAGGACCAAGGACCGATCTCATTGTTCCAAGAATCTGTCTTATTGGGATCGGCCTACCGATAAATTGCCCGAAAAATCTGTAGAGGTGAATTTTGATATCGTCCAAAGATGCGACATTTTTTCTTTTAAGGGAATTTTGTAGAGAGCGGAATAAATGGTAATTGGAGCATATGGTCCAGGCATCGCACCATCTGACTATCATTTGTTTTGCTTTCTACAAAATTCCCTTAACGGAAAAAATTTCGCATCTGTGTCGATAACAAAATTCAACTGGACAGATTTTTCGAGAGCAAAGGCGAAACCTTCTGGAGATATGGCATTAGGAAATTGCCTGAGCGTTTCTCCAAAGTGATAGAAAATAATGAACAGTACATTTGATAATAAAAGTTTTTTTTTAGAATGTATATTTTATTGAATAAAAGGTGGAAAAAAACCAATGGACTTATGTAACAACGCAATACATACCTAGATGGTTTACTCTTATATCTGTGTCGCATGTGTCGCGTCATTTGTCGCTTACCTGTTACCCAATATACGCAAATTGTACAGAGCGTTAATTAATGATTGATAGGTATTTGAATGTAGCGCATTGTCATCTTAGCGATTTTCATCTCACAGCATTGGGTCCATAGCTCGTCATGACGCATTTAACCCTGAAACGTACATAGGTTATTTTTGACACTGACGTTTGAATATTTAGTTTTGCCTTTTCATTTGTTTCCAGTATATTTATTATCAGAAAGGGCTTTTTTATTTCCACTTTTGTATATAATTCATTGGTAAGCAAAAAATAGCCACATAAACAATAGCAAATGTATACAATGTAATTTTAGATTCATTATGGCTTGACAGATCTAGACAATACATTTATTATTGAAGCGTATTTTCGATTAGAGATACGTAATGAACAAAAAATGTTGAATAATTTATCATTAATTTGCCTTTGTAAGTTTCCCTATGTACAGTCTCTGGTAAAAATCAACATTTAAAATTAATCTAATGAGCGGGGAATTCAAACTCCTATCAGTCATTAATGAACGCTCAGTATATCGTTCAATTATACAAAAAATACATCCTTTAAAACATTGCAAGTGGTAATTGGAGAGGAGAGACTCAAGCCCGCGATTCCCCAATGGCGTGTGAGGTGCTGTCCTATTCTGCATTGTAATAGTAATTGTTTTTCACAGGCAATGTGTTTAATGAAAAAAATAAAAGAAAGTAGTATTGGGAAAAGTTTTATTTGAAACTGAACGAAAATATTCTATATGAACGATAAAGTTGAGTGGAAATCTCTGTATTCCTTTTTGTAACAATCTATATAAATACCATTACTATACTCTCCGATCGGTAAAAATCATTTTGAACCGCCATAACTATAATACACTATTGCGATTTTCACTCGAGCAATGGCATTCCTTCAAATATCAACATAACACTTTAGTCCACAGCCACGTAGAAACTGTTAGCGGCTATAGAAGAGTATGAACGTCTCTTGTACCCCAGGCTAACATCGTGTGGCAGCGCGTGTGAGGTTGATTAATTTATCGGCCACCGGGGAGTAGAGGCGCTGCCGTCTGCGGTTATCCTCTGTTTCACGCGTGCCCTCCCGTTCCCCTCAGTAATGGAGGAACAGCTATGTCCGCCATAGGGTGGATTTGGATGTCTTCGCACCAATATTGGGATAGTGGCTTTTTAATGTTTCTAGTTTGATGGGGAATTTGTATGGAAAAGGTGTACTGGGAATAGTTAGTGGATGGTTTATGAATGTTATTATTTTGTTACTGAGGGAATTTCTGTTGGGATTTAGAAGTTTTTAGCTTTGTTGTTTATAATGGATGGATATAAATTATGAATGTCGTTGAATACATAATATTTTAGGCTACATTGAGTTAACTTTTAATCAGTCACAGTTACGCTGCGTTCAGAGCTCTTAAATTAGTCAACTATAGACTATGACTGTTGATTGTCACTAATCTGGAACGTCTTATGAATTGTAAGGGCCCTAGGCCAGCGTTTCCCAAAATGTGGGTCGCGACCCGGCACCGGGTCGCAGAAATGTTTTGCCGGGTCGTGAAAAAAATTGTAAAAACACAAAAAAGTTTTTTTTTTTACATATTATTTTTTTACGTCAGTTAATCACTAGAATAGTGTGTATTTGTGCTCTTTATTACTATACTATATTCTTTTTTACTATACTATACTCTTTATTACTATTTATTACTCTTTATTACTATAAAGCTACTGCTTTAAAATAAAATTTGGGCTAATCCAGGGATTAGACTGCTACAACGTTACAAAATTTCTTTGTAGATGGCAGCACATAACAATTTCACTAACTAATTCAAGGATTATCAGTGGCTCTAAAACAATGGTTTTTTGTTTATTAATTCATGCACAATGATACACATTTTTAATTGGGCTAATATGGGGGAAAATAAAGTACTATGCACCTAAAAGCAAGATAATTAGGTTAGGTTTAGTTAGTAACTGTCTAAAACCGAGCGGAGCGAGTTAACCATCTTCTAGTTAATGACAAAGCACTATCTTAGGTTAGGTTAGGTTAGTAAGTGTTTGGTTAGAAAAAGCCGAGCGAAGCGAGCTACCCATCTTCTAGTTTAATGACAAAACACTATCTTAGGTTAGGTTAGGTTAGTAAGTGTTTGGTTAGAAAAAGGCCGAGCGAAGCGAGTTACCCATTTTCTAGTTTAATGACAAAACACTATCTTAATATAATAATGCCGCCTGTTTAGAACCATCGTATGTAAAACAAAACATGTGCGATGTAACGCGGTGTGACGCATGCGCAGTTGTGTAGCAATCTATTCCCTGGTTATACCAAAATTTGTTTTGTAAATAAATGTTTTTTTTTCATAAGGTGGATCGCGAAAAATTTTAAAACCTCGTACCGTGTCGCGGTCAAAAAAGTTTGGGAACCGCTGCCCTAGGTCATAGGTATTTAACAGGCCCACCTCCCAGGAGTAGTCAAGTCAAATTAAGAAAAAAATATTGCAATTTAAGCGATTACAACGATTTTGAGATCTAATTTTTAACCTTGATTATGCATTACCGCTATATTTAATTTTACTAAAATTATTGGTTGATGTAAAATTAACGACGATTTTTTTGGAGTTTTTATTCGAAAATCATATTCATGTTTGTCATATGCTCTACCACTTTGAGAAAGGATGGAAAGCGGCACAGTTATTTCGCAATCTCAAGGAGCTTTTCGGCAAAGGAACAATCAGTCAAAAACAAGTTAAAAGATGGTTCCTCAAGTTCAAATCGGGTGACACAAGTCTTAAGGATGATGAAGGAAGAGGACGGCCATCGGATTTCGACGTTCAGGCACTTTTCTCAGCTGTAGAATATGAACATCCCGGCTACTGGCCGAAGACTGCAATGTCGACCAATCCACGATTGTTCGTCGCCTAAAAAAGCATGGAAAAGAATGGAAATTGGCTGGATGGGTGCCTCGCGAACTCTCCAACAACAACAAAGCCGATCTATGGCCGGTAATCTAGAAATGAAGAACTTATCGCCTTTGCCCTATACTCCTATCTAGGCGTTGGGAAAATATTATTTATTTCTTTTATCTTTTATTTTATAAAATGAAATACGGGAAACTCATCTACTTTACGTATAATTTTCTGATTGAGGGTGGTGGTCGGTAGCTCCCCACCAGTCAGATCAACGTTCTCCGACAACAGCTCACTTAGGCTAAGCACATAGTGAAGCAGAGAGCAAAGCAACTATGAAAGCGGAGAGTAAAACAGCGAAAGAATGTCGCGCTTATAAAAGAGTGTCTACACATAGTGACGCGTTTAAAATCGAGCAGAAAGTTCACAAAACTATAATGGATTTTTTACTAACAGAAAACAATTCCCTGAAAATTTGGTATTTACTAAAAAATAAAAATAAACACACTAGAAGGTGCAATGTTCACAGAATAAATAAAAGTAGACATATACATGGTGAATTTCATCATGTCTATATGCAACTCCGCGAACATCCAGAAAAGTTTCATTCTTATTTTCGCATGAATATTTCAACGTTTGATTTTATTTTGGAAAAAATTCAACATAAATTGGTAAAAAATTGACAAATTTCAATAGGAACCTACTATAAATACCTCTTATAAATTAGAACTACTTGTAAATGGCTCAATATCAATTTTAAACAACTATTTTAGCAACGATGATAGCAGAGAAATCAAAATTGTTTGAACGCGTCGCTTTACTCGACTATAACAACGATATAACCTCGCTGCAGTACGCTCGACTATGCGCGTGTTAACAGGAATTCATTTATTTAATTTCGCCGCTTTGCTCTCCGCTTTCATCGCTGCTTTGCTCTCTGCTTCACTATGTGTTTAGCCTTAGCGAGAATATAGCTTTTAGCTCTTCAGTCAGTATATACCTTGGCTTAATTAAAGAATGTTGTGTCAATTAACGTTATGCCCGCGGGCCGTGTCTGGCCCGATACTTATTTTTAAACGACACGCATTGAGCGGCTTTTTAGGATTTCCTAGGTATAATCAGAAAAAGCTATACCATTGAGGTCCAGCATATGGCCCGCGGGCCGTATCCGGTCCGATACTAATTTTTAAACGACACGCATTGAGCAGCTTTTTAGGATTTCCTAGGTATAATCAGAAACAGCTATACCATTGATGTCCAGCATATGGCCCGCGGGCCGTACCCGGCCCGATATTAATTTTTAAACGACACGCATTAATCAGCTTTTTGGGATTTCCTAGGTATAATCAGAAACAAATATACCATTCATGTCCAGCATATGACCCGCGGGCCGTGCCCGGCCCGATATTGTTTTTGTTTTGTTAATATACGCAGAATCATGCAAATTTTAATAATTGATTCCTGCTTATATTGATTTTTATTCGATATCAGTTTGCCAACGTTGTTGGCAACGAGTCTGCTAGTAATAATATAACATAATGTAATAAACTAAGTAACATAATAATAAATACATGGTTAAAGAGATTTAATAACTAATTAGATCTATATTAGGAGGTATATGTCTTTTAGGAACTTTATCACATTTATTTAAGGTCTTTATTGTGGGCAAGGGCTCGTTCGAGAGTTTAGAGGATCTTGTTGTTGTAACGGTCTATTGTATATTTGCAGCACTCGATTAGAATGTGACTTACGTGAGTTGAATGTGTGACAAATGGGGGGATCAGAATGTGCAAATATATGTTTGTGGGTGGTATTTGTATGCCCAATCCTCAACCTCATGAGCACAACTTGGTCATGCCTCTTTGGCCCATAGTTTGGTGTCCGTTTTTATAGTTCGCAGGTGGTTGTTTGTGATAGTGTTCCAATATTCCTTCCAATTATCTCTTACGTTGGCATTTATGAGACTTTAGAAGTTAGCAACCGGGACTGTTGTATTTGTAGTCGGGAGATTTGTTGCTTCTTTTGCCGCAACATTTGCTCTCTCGTTTCCTATTATATCAACGTGAGATTATAGTTATGTTCTTTCCGTTAATTAGGGCCTCATGGATATTATCTTGGATTTTCTGTACAGTTGTGTTGCCTGAGTAGATTTCTTGGGTGGAAATAATGGCACTCAGGGAGTCACTAAATATCAGTAGTCACTAAGTTTTTCGAGCCATTTTCGGAGTCCAGAATGTATTCAGAAGCTTGAAGTGGGCTATATGATTCCGCCTTAAAGACACTGGTTTCTTCTGGTAACTGGTATATGTGTGTTTCGTCTCCGATTATTAGCGCAGCACCGATTTTACTGTTTATTTCACTGTAAATGGCAGTGAACTGTTTATGTTTGGTTAGGATTTCATTATAGGAGTGTAAGTATATTTATAGGTATATTTTTGGTACCGTGTTAAGAACAGGTTGAAGATTGGTTTTGTCACGATCCATGGGGGGATTTTGTTGTAGAATGTTAGAATCGACTTGGGAAGTTTGGTGTTAGTTTCGGTGAGGTATTGGCATATTTTTTCGTGAAAGAGTAGGCTATTTTGAATAGATAATTGATTGTTGTTGAAGGTTAAGAATTGATTGTACGTTGGAATATTTAGGTTAGCAGCTAAATTAGCGATATACACTAGAGTTGATTGGCGTCTTCGATAGCTGAGGGGTTTTTGGTTGGATTCACATAAGATGCTGTCAATTGGGCTAGTTCTTAATGCCCCAGTGGCAATTCGGACTGTAGTGTTTTGTATAAGGTCTAACAATTTTAAATAATTTAATAATGTTTGAAATAAAAAACATTGTAAATTTTCACTATTTTTATTTTGTTATAACTAACTGCTTACTAGTTTCGGCTTTCGGTTTTATTTAATTTTAGATAAGTTGGTTTGGCGTTATCATAGATTATGCACCCATAGTCAAGTTTAGAACGTATTTGTTATCTACTTGCCGACCGGCGTAGCATAGTGGTAACACATGTGCCCTGCGTTGCGAAGGTCTCGGAATCGAATCCCGTTCAGGCATGGAAATTTTCTCAATTAAAAATTGTCCTAGCTAATTGCTACAGCAGCAAAGGCCATTAAATTAAAATATATATATATATATATATATATATATATATATATATATATATATATATATATATGAGTCATTCTTTTTCATCGAGAGACCCCATGCTGTCCAAAAATATATTAGTCTATGAAAGGTCTACCAGGGCTCATTCGATGCTTATTGTAGTCTAGTTTCGAAATACGAGTGGCTCTTTTACGGAAACATCGTAACTTATCAAATATGGCCACCAATCCCACGTGACCTCTACCTTTTCTTCGATAAATCGATTATAAAGTCAACACAATCGAGTCAATTTGGGTGTCAAACCCCTGAAAATGTTACCTAAAGGTAGTTGAGGCGGCTGTTAATGAATCCAGGGTCAAATTTAGAAAATTCAATATGGCGGATGCAATATGGCGGCCGAAACCACGTGCCAAGTGAAGATTTTTTAAAAAATGATTTGATTTCAATATAATATAATGCCTGGGGGTTTATGGGGTCACTGATGATGAATTCAGGGTGCAATTCAGAAAATTAAATATGGCGGATCCAATAAAGCGGATTCAATATGGCGGCCAAAACCACTTGATGAAAAGAGATTTTCAAAAATCACTTGATTTTGTCCTTATTTAATACCTGGAGGTTTATGGGGTTTCTGATGATAAATCCAGGGTTCATGTGAGAAAATTCAATATGGCGGCCAAAATCACTTGACAATCGGAGATTTTTAAAAAATCACTTGACTTCAAACTAATTTGGTACCTAAGGGTTTATGAGATCGTTCATGATAAGTCCAGGATCGAACCCTGTATTTTCTCAAAGTTTTTTCAGAAATCTTCGCTTATTTTTAGGAATTGTTTGATTTAATTTTGCTGGATTTAAAGCCCTGGTAGACCTTTCATAGACTAATATATTTTTGGACAGCATGGGGTCTCTCGATGAAAAAGAATGACTCATATATATATATATATATATCTACTTTACCTATGTATAATTTTCGGGGAAGTGTTTTTTCGTAGTCTGGGTTAAATAATAGGTTAAAATTAAATAACAATATATGCGTACCAGTGTGTCAACTACAGCGTGTGTGGGTGTCACAACAGACGGACCCCCAGGGGCCCAGCCTAAAAGGATAAGTCCCTAATACTGACCCCGCAAGGGCTCCTCTAAAAACTCTAACACGGGCCACATTCTGTCTAGTTACGCCACAGATTTGTACATTGTTATTATGTATTGTTGTACATTGTTATTATGTACATGAAAGACAAGATTCGTATCAAATTTCAATTCTTTTGGTCCATTTTCTACCATGCCGATAAACAGACAGACACATGAGCGACAGATTAAGGATTACACTGGTCAACACAATTTTTGCTGATTTACATCTAAGACTTGTTTCTTACTAATTTGGTGCTGCTGAACTCAAATATCACATCAGTTTTTGCGTATCACATCAGATTTTTGCTCTACAACACATACATATTTTCGGCCAAATAATGCTTCTATCGTTTAATTTTAGACGTTGATACCGTAATTGGTACAAATTTGGCGAACAATGAGGACTAAATAATTAGAAAATATTCTTAAAATTTTATTTATAGCGAAAGAAAGAAAGTAAGAACTGTTTTAATTACATTTTAATGCATTGGAGTGTTAAAATAAAAATACAAAATAATTTAAAGACTAGGTTATTACCCGTCAACAATGACAGATTTATAATATAAAAATTTCAATTGTTTGTATATGTATTTGGTTTTATTTTTTAACGTATGTTAATTTCGTCGCCGGTCAGCTAATCACGGGACACGATATCACCAGTTAGCTAATCACGGGACAGGATATCACCAGTTAGCCAATCACGGGAAAGGGTGTCACCTGTCAGCCAATCAAGAGACAGGGTGTCCCCAGTTAGCCAATCACGAGAACCTTAGGAAAAATTGACGTCATAATGTTACCGACACTACATACAGACACTTGCTAATATAGTTATTCATAAACTTTTTATGATTAAAACGCTTCATTTTTACTCAGTACATTACATTTATATTTTTAAAACTAAAAATAATTTGAGACGCTTATTTATGCCTACGAAACGCTAAAGATTTCTATATGTAATTTTATACGCAGTTTCTTAGAGAATAAATCTGCAAAATATTGTTCATATCGGCCAAAGCATATAGGAGTATCTAGAGTTTCTTGTTTATGCCTACGAAACCCTAGACATTTCTATATGTAATTATATTCGTAGATTCTTAGAGATTTAATCTGCAAAATATTGTTCATATCAGTTAAAGGATTTAGGAGTCTCTTGTTTATGCCTACGAAACCCTAGACATTTCTATATATAATTATATTCGTAGATTCTTAGAAAATAAATCTGCAAAATATTGTTTATATCGATCAAAACATATAGGATTGTCTAGAATTTCTGGTTAATGCCTACGAAATCCTAGACATTTCTGTATGTAATTATATTTGTAGATACTTAGATAATAAATTTGCAAAATACTGTTCATATCGGTCAAAGGATATAGGAGTGTCTTAGGGTTTCTTGTTTATACCCACGAAACCCTAGACATTTCTATAAATTGTTTTATCCGCAGATTTTTAAATAATAAATCTGCAAATTATTTTTCATATCAATCGAAGGATATAGAAGTGTCTACAGTTTCTTGTTTATGCTTACGAAACTCTAGACATTTCTATAGGTTGTTTTATCCGCAGATTTTTAGAGAATAAATCTGCAAAATATTTTTCATATCGATCGTAGGATATAGGAGTGTTTAGAGTTTCTTCTTTATACCTACGAAACCCTAGACATTTCTGTATGTAATTATATTTGTATATTCTTAGAGATTAAAACTACAAAATATTGTTGATATCAGTCAAAGGATATAGGAATGTCTATAGTTTCTTGTTTATGCCTACGAAATCCTAGAAATTTCTATATGATATTTTATCCGCAGATTCTTAGAAAATAAATCTGCAAAATATTTTTCATATCGATCATAGGATATAGGAGTGTCTAGAGTTTCTTGTTTATGCCTACGAAACCCTAGACATTTCTATATGTTATTTTATTCGCAGTTTCTTAGAGAATAAAATTGCAAAATATTGTTGATATCAGTCAAAGGATGTAGGAGTATCTATAGTTTCTTGTTTATGCCTACGAAATCCTACACATTTCTATATGTAATTATATTCGTAGATTCTTAGAGAACAAATCTGCAAAATACCTGTCAATCAAGAGACCTGAAGAGTCTCCAGTCAGCCAATCACGAGAACCTTAGGAAAAATGACGTCACAGTGTTACCCAGATCACTTACACACACTAGCTAATTATATATGTACGATTAAATGGTCATTTGTAAAATCTTCTGGAGTGCACCATTCCCGATAAGTCTCTTTTAATACTCCAACAGCAGTCAGCAAACATGTGAGTATCCCACCTTTCTTGATAACGTCTCTCCATGTCTTTTAAATCCTGATGGAAACGTTCACCCTGTTCATCACTAACATCTCCAAGATTGACAGGAAATTTGTCAAGATGACTGTTTAAAAAATGAAGTTTCACGCTCATGTTGCACCCCAGATGATGATAATTTTCAATTAAATTTTCAACGACCTCCACATAGTTTTCGGATCCATATCATCCATATGTAAAGTGAAATGTGGATCATTCACTAATTTTATAATTTGTGGTCCGTCAAAAATACCAGCTCTTAGCTTCTTATTACTGAACTTTGAAATGATTCAGATATATATATGAAACAGTCACCATCTTTGTTCAACGCTTTTACAAACTGCTTCATTAGATCCAGTTTAATATGAAGAGGAGGGAAAGTGATTTTTGTTCGCTCCACCAAAGGTTCGTGTATTATGTTTGGGTCTCCAACATTTAAATCTATTCTCACCGGCCAATTTTTCTGAGTCCAATGTTTATCTCTAGCTCTGCTGTACCACAAACACAAAAACATGGATATTTTGTGAATCCACCTTGTTGGCCAAGTAAAGAGTTTACCATTTTAAGATCTACACAGATGATCCACTTATGTTCGTTATATTTAATTAGTTCCATCACATTTTTAATTGTTTCGTATACTTCCTTTAGAAGTACAGAATGGCTAATTGGAATGGAAGCAAATGCATTTCCATTGTGGAGTAGAACGCACTTTAAACTTCTCTTAGAGCTGTCCAAAAATAATCGCCATTCACTTGGGTCATATTGCGCCACACCCATAGAATTTAGTAAACCGGACACATCATGGCATTATACTAAATCATTGTCCACTTTTAAATATTGCAACAGTTCTTTCTCTCTTGTACGAAAGAACGTAACTTTTGTGCCTTCTTCGAGTAAATGCGTTTCGTTCAGTCTTGAAGCTAATAATTCTGATGCAATTTTTGGAAGATTTAAATCTCTTACTAGATAGTTTAATTCGGCTTGGTTAAATCTCTGAGGTGTAGAAGAAGTAGAAAGACTGCATTCAAAATCCATGTCGTCATCATGCTCATTCATGTCACTAGACAGATCTTCCTCAAATAAAGGAGACTCACTAAAAACTGGCACAGGTATATCATCAGAATGGGACATTGGACGCCTTGCTGATTCTAGGTTTGGGTAGGTGATTTTCTGCCTGGATTTTTTGTTGTAGCCTGTAGTTTTTGTAAGGCAGAAATAACAGCCATCTGTGTGATTTTTAGGTTCTCTCCAAACCATGGGAATGCCGAATGCCATTTTCTTACGTTTTCCTTTCCTCCACTGTCGTAAATTTTCAACACAAGGCTTGCAAACTTTATGTGGAGCCCAAGACTTGTCCTGGTCGCCAAGTCTAACTTGAAAATACGCTAAATACATCTTCTTCACAAAATCACTAATGTTCATCCTCTGATTTGGAACAGTAAAGCTTCCACATATATAACAAAATGTATCTGCTGTATTCAAACACTTTCTAGTAGCCATTGTTTATTTAAATTGTGCACGATTGCTTGTATAAAATTCAAAACACTAATTTATACCCAACAAGTCTAAGACGTTCGATTTGAATGAAACAACTGACCATTTAAGGATGTAGGCTGCTAAGTACCTTACCCTTGATACTGTTTCCCCTTCCCGCCATTGCAGAAAGGTTGCTGTCAGGTATCTGCAACTAAGCCTTTTCTGGGAAACTTATTGAACAACAAGTACAAACCTGAACATTTAATGGATGCAGCGGTCATACTAAATACCTTACCCTTGACCTTGCAACCCCCGCCGTTGTAAAAAGGTCTATAACAAGTGCCTTGTGTAAAGCGCACCCCAAAATTAGTTAAAAACAAGTATCAGATCTAAGTCAGCAAAAAAAAAATTAAATTTGTTGATCAGTGTTATACTTACGAATTTTCAAAAATGTCTTTCTTAGTACTGGAAGTCAGAACAGAATGAAAACTTACCTTCCTATACGCCATTGTTGTTTTGTTTTAATTTTTTATTGGTGCAAAAATATGAATTTTGCTATCTTTGCTTAGTTCCGAAACTATAATGCAGTTTAAAATGAAACACATTAACTATTATTTTGTAGACTTTTATCTAAAATCTGCATACAAATGAATGTGGCATAGTTAAGTTTTTGGTTAGGTTACATTACGAAGCTAGTTGCCATAAATAAGCAATCAGTAGTTTGGTTCCTTCGAAATAATTTTTTCTGCTTATATTTTCATTAGCTTGGTTCGAATTTGAATCTCCATTTGAAATTGGAAGTAACAGGATGTTTTTGTCCAAAACGCGGTTTAGTAATAATATAATTGCAACTTCCCTATCTTCTCGAGTTAAATTTGGATCTTTCTTATACACCTGAAAATCATTTTCATTAATTAGGTACCGTAATGATAAAACCCTGCAACATTTGGTACTGGAATGGTACTATTTAGATATGACAAACATTTGGAACAATTCTATATTTAGATTTCAATATCATGCTCACTGAATACAGTAGGGGAAACTGTTGTAGGGGCCCCTATGTGATACGAGGGTTGTCTTTTATGTTGTTACACACGATCACTAGATGGCAATATTGAAATGTGTCATTACTATATTCGTAAAATCTGACATTTGTTATTGTGAAATCAGTGGTAGCTTATAAATTGACCGAGTAGTTTGCTGACAGTGAGCGTTTAAAAAAAACGCGTCTTCAAAGTTTGTAATAAAATGGATATTACTCGTGAAGGTTTTCGTTGGGTGAATTTTTATGATTTTATTAAAGGTCTAACACAATAACAATGCATAAATTCGCTTCGTTCAACTTTTGGTAATGAATCACCATCAGAAAAGACTGTTTACATTTGGTTTGCAGCATTTCGTCGTGGTCGTGCGTCCGTCAGTAATGAATCTCGTTAAGGTCGACCAAAATCGGTTGTGATTCAAAAAACATCGATGCTGTGCGCAAAACGATTGAAGAAGATCAGCATGTGACTTACCGTGAGATAGAGGCATCCTTTGGTATATCGCAGACTGCAATACATCGATTTTGCATGCACATATAGCTGCAAAAAAGATCTGTTATGCCGATGGATTGCGCATAATTTCACCGTAGCTCAAAAAAAGGCTCGTGTTGATTGGTGTAAGGGAATGCTAAAAAATTCAACCTAGACACTGCAAAATCCGTAAACAACATGGATACAGGTGACGAAACTTGGATTTATTCATATGAACCGCAAACTAAGCAACAATCCACTGTTTGGGTCTTCTAAGATGAACCGAAAGCCACAAAAGTTGTTCGTTAACGAAGCACTTCTAAGAAAACGATCGCTTGTTTCTTCGGTTGTATCATTCCTTTAGAGCAGTGGTCTCCAAACTTTTTTGACTGCGTACCCTTATGATGAAAATAATCATAAATTGTATCCCCTAATTATTAGGGAGTTAATATACAGGGTGTTTGTTTGAAACGGGGCACCCCGAAAATCTCCTTTATTTGTAAAGATACAAAAAATCTTCAGAACAAAAGTTAAACTAGACAAAAAGGCCCATCTAAAGGTTACTATAAGAATTCTGAGGCACTTTCAGTTTCACTGGAAATGACGTCAACTTTTGATCTAGCATAGGGAATCCATAATTTTATATTTTTTTCCTAAAAGTACATTAAATTAGCTTTACAATGACATCAAAAAATCATATTTTTATGTTAACCATTTCAAAAGGGCGACCATTTATTTACAAAATAATAATCAACATAAGTTATACAAAGTTGAACGTAGCAAGCATTGAAAACAATAAAAAAAGAAACAAAAAATCTCTAAAATAAACTATTTGATTATTTTGAAAAAAAAACTACTACTTTTTACAATTATTTTACAAAAAAAAAAATTACAAATGTTTGATCAAACCACCATTATTGTCCACACATTTTCTCATTCTTAATAAAAACACTTCCATCGCCCTTATAAGAGTACACTCTTGGATATAAAGCTTGCTACGTTCAACTTTGCAAAACTTATGTTGATTATTATTTTGTAAATAAATGGTCGCCATTTTGAAATGGTTAACATAAAAATATGACTTTTTGGTGTAATTGTAAAGCTAATTTAATGTACTTTTAGGAAAAAAATATAAAATTATCGATTCCCTATGCTAGATCAAAAGTTGACATCATTTCCGGTTAAACCGGAAGTGCCTCAGAATTCTTATAGTACCCTTTAGATGGGCCTTTTTGTCTAGTTTAACTTTTGTTCTGAAGATTTTTTGTATCTTTACAAATAAAGGAGATTTTCGGGGTTCCCCGTTTCAAATAAACACCCTGTATATATTAGGGCTAATATATATATTGCATTTATGTGTGTCAAAAATGACTTTTTTCAGGAAAGAATGCAGAAAATCAAGTTATTTTTTTAAATTAATTTATTTTAAATGAAACAATATAAATCTGGCTTGATTCCCTCTGTTAATGCAATTCGAAGATATGGTTCTAATTCTAATTTATTTCTGTATTTGGTTTTAATTATTGTCATTGCAGAAAATGCTGCTTCACACAACGTGGAACTAAATGCAATTTTGTTTTCAGTTACAATTTTGTGCGCGCGAGAGGACAAAGTATTTTGAAGAGAAATGTGGCGTTCCCCCTATAATTTTCGGCGTACCCCTTGGGGCACGTGTAACCCACTTTGGAGACCACTGCTTTAGAGGATTGGAGAACAGTTAATGCTGAATGGTATACCACAATTTGTTTTCCAGAAGTCATCGACAAAATCAGGAAAAACAACCAAAACGTCGCATCATTCTTCCGACACCCGAAAGTGGCGCCTCTGTTTTCTGACCAGAGCCGGCCCTGTGTACACGTAGCGTAGATGGTAGCACATGCTTAGAAACATAGTTGCCAGTTGGACTGATAAGGGTTATGTCTACTACACCTCTGGGATATAGATATTCCTAGTAGTTTTACAGTGGTCATAACTGCCCAAAAAATGTACATTACGACAGTTTACCCGACTGCGTACAGTTGTTAATGGTCCACTTACCTGTATAGTGGCCTTTCTAGCAGCATGATAACTCCAGGTCGTAAACTCCTCAATCCAGGGTTTAGATCCTGAAACCATCTCGCAGTCGATTTTGCTCTGGCAGTGCATTCCACTGCACACATCAAACACGTGTCTCACCACTGTGTTACCTACATGTTCGGGTATTTGAATAGGTACGATCTTTATCGCAAAGTATTGTTTATAGATATCGGGTTTGGGTTCATCACATTGACATTCTACCATGTCACCATAAATTATGCTTGGTAACCTCCAGAATTTCATTAGAAGATAATTTTTGTCCCAAGTTTGTTGATGTGGTGGAAGTGTTTTACTGAAAAAATTGAGTTCAATTAGAGAAGAACCACAAGGACCTGAATGTTCCTACTGCTTATAGGTAACTGCTGACCTATAAGGCTCCTTTGTGCGATAAGTTTTTTATCACCCCTTCCCTTAATAATTTTATTTACCAATTTATTAATGAAAATCTTGGCAGTGGGTAAAATTAAGTGGGAAGTATGAATAAACATATCACTAACTGATATATATCTATACATTTTAGTACACTGCTCTAACAAAATCGAACACTTATTTTTATTTTTCAGAATTAACGTTTATAATGTTCCATTAAATGTAAACACTGATGTAAATACTTATAAGTTTTCTATAAAATGAATTGATTGACTATCGTATTGCAATTTTTATCAATTTTGTCAGTTTAGAAACTACACCAATAGAATTCTTGATTTACAGGTAGCCCGGTACGCCGGCTCAGTTTACGCCGGTTCACAATAACGCCGGTGTGCAGTAACGCCGGTGCGTGAACAGTCAAGAGGAGAAAGAAAACGAAGAAGAAATTCTAAGAGTTATGAAAACGGCCGATCTAAGGCTTATCCTTTCAACTATGGAAAGTTTGACGGATTCACTTTGTGAGTTAGACAACGATTGGGAGCGAAGTGCAAATGTAAAAAGGAGCATCATCGCATCCATTCGATCATATTCCGAAATTCTTAATAAAAGAAAACAAAAATCTAAACAATTAAAGCTGGATACTTTTTTCCGAAAAATGTAAGAGATCTGAAACTTTGAAATTTCATTTGTTTTTCTTAAGATTTTTTTAATAAATACATTTCACTTTATATCAACGTAAAATACATTTTAAAAATTAAATTTATAATATGTATATGTATTTTGTATTTAATTGTAGTAATAAACAAAATTATTTGCTTATTTTTCACTTATGTAGAACCTAACCCTATATCTCACTGTAAATATGGGTTCGTTTTACGCCGATTTGATTTGCGCCGGCTTTTGTAGGAACGGAACTTCTGCGTAAACCGAGGGCTACCTGTATACTCTGTTCAAAATCAAGAAGAAGTAATCATGTAAAGTTCACGTGATAATTTTGTCGAAATCTCGTCGTTTGTTCACTTAAATCAGGAGTCGGGGAACATGGGTAAATTACCCCAAACGGGGTAAAAACGAAATTCTTGGGGGTAATGAGATATTAATAGTGTGTGAATATATAATTTGTTTTGATTGTGTTTGTATAACGGAAAAGATATTGTATGTTAGAACATCTAAATATATTTGTATGTAAAACAGAGTTACTGTATGTACCGAAAATGTCACTATTCGCGACTCAAACTAACGTTGGAGGCGCTGCGTACGACAGTTGATGGCCGACAAGAAGCGTATATGTCAGAAGTTAATATTTATCTGTTCAAACAATATGTCGGCAAAAAAGCACTGTATTTAAGGCACTATATTTAAAAATACGTCTTAATTCACATGAACTGCAGCATAACACACTACAAATATTATAGAAATATACACTTCTGTTTAATTTACCAAACCGCCATCAGATGTCTCACTGTTATTTGGAGTCGCGAATGTGTACTGTATTTTTATACTACTATATGTTTAAATGTAAATGTTGTATACATGTATTGTATGAGTGTATGGCCACAATAAGGGACCATTGGCCTGTAGTGTCCAATAATAAAATAAAATAAAATAGACATAAATGATATGAATACAAAAAATCATAAAAAGTGCGTTTTTTAATACGATAGAAAAAAATATATAATTTTATTGCATTATTCTATATTAATTGATATGTAAATTCAATAAATCCTTCAATGTAAGTAATCTGCGATTTTTTTTTTACAAACAATGTAGGTGTAAAGAAATATATTTATGGGTAATGGGTAAAAACTTTCCCCGACCCCTGACTTAAATGTATGCGACAGCCCGTAGGGTAGCGACGGTGGCGGCACTAGCCCCCCCGCTAGTGCCGCCACCGCCCCCCCCAAATATTGCTCTGGCTCCCAGATGACCCCCCAGAATTGCTCGGAGAAAAATATGTGTGCACCAATGCAGCAAGGATTTTTGTAAAGGAAATCATTCTTTATTTTATCACATATTTTTGATATTTTGAAGGTGAGGACCTTTTTTTTACTCATCACTCGTATTTTTGAGGTGACGATTTTTTTTTTTTTTGCTCATCTCATGTATTTTGTGATGAGGAACTTTTTTTTTAGGTCGTCACTTATATTTTCACACTTGTCCATTAAGACATCATAAAAGA
Organism: Liopterus haemorrhoidalis; assembly: GCA_963971575.1. Lineage (NCBI taxonomy): Eukaryota > Metazoa > Arthropoda > Insecta > Coleoptera > Dytiscidae > Liopterus > Liopterus haemorrhoidalis. Next base: position 21,708,742 of record OZ020612.1, on the reverse strand, counting down.
TTATGATCTCAAATCCTCAAATATTTCCTGCCCCCAAGATTTTCCTCAAATATTTCCTGGCCCCTCCTGATTTTAAGAGCCAGCGCCGTCACTTGCTAGCGACTTCAATCTTTCACGTGATTTTATTACTATTTACTTGATTTTGAACAGGGTATAGTCGTTTTTAATATTAAATCAGTGAAGGTTATTTTTTGTCCAACTCCAATAACTAAAATGGAAAAAAGACTGAAATGCATCACCCGCCCTTGCATATACGTGTGCCATTTTTAAATCACAAAAAATTATGCAATATAAATTACAAAAATATTTTATTACAAAAAAGCAGATTATGGTAAAATTAATAACGTATAAAATTACATTGATTGGCATGTACTTTTTACCCATTTAGAAATAAATAATGAAGTCGATATAATTTATCATAATTTGTATAATTTTATTACTGATTTTTTTCCTCAGCAGAATGTTTTTTTTTTTATATTTTTGGACTTAGATACTAAGGGCATTATTTTACAACCGCCACGTTTTTACGTGGTTTTATTGTCAGGCAGACCTCGTCTAGAGAGTTATTTACATCTGAGCTTCGTGGTATTTGCTGCGGTGTACCAAGATCATCCACCAGCACCGATCCTTCATATACAATCCATTCGCTCTGTGCCCGGCAACCATTCAAAAGGGGCACTGGTTCTTCGAGTTGGCCGGTCGAACATCTAGCCGGTACGGACGCACCATTTGGCCACACGGGCCATACCACTCGCCGCCCCAACAGAGTTAGTTAGAATCATAAACAGCAAGACTTCTCAACCTTTTTCCGTGGGTTACCTTTTATGTTTTTACAAACGACTACTAGATGGAAAAATTGAAATGTGTCATTACTATATTCGTAAAATTTGACATATGTTATTGTGAAATCAGTGGCAGCTTATAAATTGACTGAGTAGTTTGTTGATGTGAGCGTTAAAAAAAAAAGTTTGTGAAAAAAATGCATATTACTCGTGAAGGTTTTCGTTGGATGATTTTTTACGATTTTAGTAAAAGCCTAACTCAACAACAATGCATAGATTCGCTTCGTTCAACTTTTGGTAATGAAGCACCATCAGAAAAGACTGTTCACAATTGGTTTGCAGAATTTCGTAGAGGTCGTGCGTCCGTCAGTGATGAATCTCGTGAAAGTCGACTAAAATCGGGTGTGATCCAAAAAAACATCGATGCTGTGCGCAAAAATGATTGAAGAAAATCGGTATGTGACTTACCGTGAGATAGAGGCATTCTTTGGCATATCGCAGACTGACATACATTTGATTTTACATGAACATTTAGCTGTGAAAAAGATCTGTTCCCGATGGATTCTGCATAATTTGACCGAAGCTCAAAAAAAGGCTCGTGTTGATTGGTGTAAGGGAATGCTAAAAAAATTCAACCTAGGCACTGTAAAATCCGTATACAACATCGTTACAGGTGACGAAACTTGGATTTATTCATATGAACTGGAAACTAAGCAACAATCCGATATGGGAGTAACCGGGAGTAACGAAAGTTGTGTGACAAATCAGGTGTGAAGAAAAAGTTAATTTTGGAAGATTAGTGAAGTGAAAGAAAAAGAGGAGGCGATAGGAAGAAGCGACTAGCAGTGGAGAAAGTGGAGAATTGCTATCCAGGAGGAAAGCCGAATGTATCCTTTATAATTCTATCTAATATAAAGTAAAATATTTAGAGGTTAAGTGTGTCAAAAAAATAGCAAGTAGACGTTTTAGTCTTTGGTGACACCTAGTGACCAAAAGACATACTATAGATATTGATATCGGAGCAGGAAACACACCGGAGGCTAGCAACGGGAAAGTAGACAACCTGCAAGACTCCGAAGTAAGGAAAATGGACGAGAGTCAGGCGCGGTCACGAGCGGACAGTATAGGATCACTAACGGACAGGATGAGGAAAGCGATGGAGAAGGAGAAAAAGGAAGAGTTGAGAAAGTCAAGGAAGGCAGTTAGATCGCCAGTGACGATGAAGAGGAAAGTTGGGAGTAGAGCGATCAGTGAAGAGAAAGAATGCAGGGGGGAAGGAGAGGGAAGAAAGGAGAACCATATTGAAGGAATGTTGAAGGAGATCCTGGGGAGAATGCAAAAGGATAAAGACGAGATAAAGGAAGAAATAAGGATGATGGGTGAAGAATATGGTAGGAGGCAGGCAGAGCAGGCGGAAGAGATCAAGGGGCTGAAGTTAGAATTGGAGGACACAAGAAGAAGGCTAGAAATAATGGAAAAGAAGGAGTGTAAGCCGAGGTCGGGGGAACAGGAGGGTGAAGAATTAAAACAATTGGAAAAAAGGATGGAAGAGGTAGAGATAGGACATGAAAGGCGAGAAAGGGAAGCGAGGAGAAACAATATAGTAGTCAGAGGGGCAGAGTTGAGTAATATGGAGAATAAGGAGGTAGGAATTAAAAGAATGATAAAGGAGCTAACAGGGAAAGAAATGGAAGTAGGGAGAATGCAGGAGATAGGAAGAGGAGATGGGAAAATGTGGTTGGTAAAATTGAAAAAGTGGGAAGATAAAAGGGACTTGATGAGGCAGAAAAGTAGGTTGACAGGAAAGAATCTGTACGTGGATGATGATCTAACAAAGAAGGAGAGAGAGATACAGAAAAAGCTATGGGGTATGGTGAGAGAAGAAAAGGAAAAAGGCAGACAAGCGAAGCTGGGATATATGAAAATACAAATAGATGGGAGATGGAAGAGGTGGAACGAGTTAAGGGGTGAGGTGGAGGAAACGCGGGATTTTCGGCAAGAGGGGAAGAGGTAGAAGAGATAGCATAGCGGTAAGGGAAGGGGTGGGAAGGAGGACGAGAAAGAAGTGAAGGCAATCTTCTGGAATGTAGCAGGGATTAAAGGAAAGGATGAAGAATTTTGGGAATGTTTGAAGGAATTTGAGATAATAGGGTTGACGGAGACATGGATGGAGGATAAGGAACGGGAAGTATGGGAAGAAAAAGTACCGAAAGGGTGGGTATGGAAAAGTCAAGGGGCGAAGAAGGAAAAGAAGAAAGGAAGGGCGATGGGGGTATCATCACGGAGTAAGGTGTGAGTTGTGTATGGATGAAGAAGAGGCTTAGAAAGCGGAGGAGATAGTTGAGAGAAGGGTGAAGATAGGGAAGGAGGGGTGGCGAGTAGTCACAATGTACAACAGAAGAGGAAGTAAAGAGAAACTGAGGGAATTGGACGAAATTCTAGGAGAAGAGATGGAAGGAGACTGGATTGTAGTGGGAGGGATTTTAACGCAAGGATAGGAGAAACGGGATGGGGAGGGACTGGGAGGAGAATGGGGTGGAACAATTCAAGGAGCGCAGGGAGATATAAGGAGGTCAGAACTTAGGGGTACTAAGCTACTTGAGGGGAGAAAGAGGAAGGTCCGGAGGGAGAGTTAGGAGGATTGCGACGCTAAGGTGCGGGAATGAAGAGAGAGGAAATAGATATTGGAGGAGACAGGAGGATAAGATGTGCAGGATGTGCGGGGAGGAGGAGGAAGATGTAGAGCACCTCGCGAAAAGGTGTAGGGAGATGACAGAGTGGTCGGGGAGCACATTAAACCTGTTGCACGAAGATGGAAGGGGGGAGAGCTGGGCGAGGGAATTAGAGGCAAGAAGGATTGAGATTGGGGACGGATAACAGGAAGGGGTAAAGGAAGGAAGAAAGAGGCCCGGTGGGAAGCAGAATGGGGGAAATGGAAGGAAGGAAGGAAGGAAGGGGGCTGAGGTTACCTGGAAATGGGGAGGAAGGAAAGAAGATATGAGGAGGGGTGAAGAAATGGTTGGAAGGGAAGAGAATGGAATAAAATAAATTATAATGTAAAGTAATGATTTGTAATTGTAGTAAATACCCTAAACACCGAAAGGTCGAGGGGAAATAAAGGATTATACTAAGCAACAATCCACTGTTTGGGTCTTGATGAACCGAAACCAACAAAAGTTGTTCGTTCACGAAGTACTTTCAAGAAATGATGATCGGAGAACAGTTAATGCTGAATAGTATACAACAATTTGTTTGCCAGAAGTCATCGACAAAATCGGGAAAACAACCAAAAACGTCGCATCATTCTTCATCATGACAATGTAAGCTCAAACAATTGATTATTTGAAGAAGTAAAACATCGAATTAATGTCTCATTGTCCGTATTCACCTGATTTATCCCCTAACGACTTTTTTTATTCCCCAATGTCTAACAAAAAATGCGTGGACAGTGATTTTCCACACCTCAAGAAGCTGTTGAAGCCTTTGAAGTTTTTGAGATACCAACTTCAGAGTGGAAAAAATGTTTCGAGAATTGGTTTGAACGAATGCAAAACTGTATAAATCTTAAAGGCGAATATTTTGAAAAGCAATAAAACAGTTTGTTCCAAAAAAAATGTCTTTCTTATTTTTTGTAAAAACTTAAAAGGTAACCCTCGGATAAGGATGGGATCATTCCAAACAGGATTACAACATTTAAACCTATGATTTGGAGGATTAAGTAGATCTTCGTGTATGGGTAGACTGTGGTTGCCTCCACATTTATGTTAGGTTGTGCGGCTGCTTTATTAGTCCGAATGGGTGGAGGGATATGCCGTAGTTACCAGCATTGTAGGAAAAGTACTTTCCTTCTATTCATATTACTCGATTCATAATCGATAATATGAAAGATAGATAGCTGTAAAATAAAAATTTCCGCTAGACCGAATACAGATTATAACCAAGTTAAATTAAGTATGCCACCTTTTTACAGGTTGCCTGAAGTTACACTCACTCCCGAGCAAGTGTAGATTGTGCATGTCCTGAACAAGTTCATAAATACTAACGAACACTTTACGTACAGGTGTCGGAACACAAACGAACGCCATAGCGTAGCTGTGGTGTAGTTGAGTGTAGGTTGGGCAACACAAACAAACACACTTTAAATAATACAAGTGATGTCCTAAATTACAGGGTCCTCAATTACAATTATTATGCCAATATTTTTCTTTCTGGGCCCCCCTTCGATCTGGGCCCTGGGCAAGTGCTCCTGTAGCGCCTGTCTAGTTACGGCACTGTATATTATATTATAAGGGGTTTTTTGGTTATACCTACAAAACCTTAAAAATGTATGTGAAGTGTTAATTTACACATAAGTGTTCTACCTATATTTTTGTCAAAAATCGCCTTAAACTGTTTTTAAGTAGCTTTCAACAATCCAAAAAATTCGAAAAAATAATCTGATCTGTTTTCTCAGATGCACTATCCTGGCTCAATATCCATTAATCTAAATTTTTAGTTTTTTTTAGACCAACCGCTCTGGACTACAGGTTGTGGGACATTTTTTGTTTGTATAAGAGATGAGTCAAACCCTGAGTTAACTGTAGAGTATCAGAAGGTGGGAATCCCGAAGAGTAGTCTGGCATTTGAAGTCGTCTCCTTGTGCTCGTACTCCTATAAGTAACCGTCTCACCACATGCTAATGAGCGGACACACGGCAAATCTTGTAATAAAAAAAGTTTACTCTTTGCTAATATCAGTGATAATACAGGTTTAAATAGTTGTTAGTTTTGTTTTTGATTATTTATAAAGATGTGTAAAAATATTCTAGAAACTTTCCGGGCCCTAAGGCAAAACAACTTTTTGGGAAAATTCAATGGATTCAAATCTAATTATAGTTACATAACATCCGGTGTCCTTCAAGGTATGTAACTCGGTCCACTATTATTTATTATTTTTATTCCTGATATGTATAAAGGTTTTCAACACACGTATTTTACTATGTATAACTGTTACATTGTTCAAGAAGATGTCAATAGACTTGTTCAATACTGCAAATTGAATCGTTCAAAATTAAATATTTTTAAATGCATGACAATTTCTTTTATCAGAAATCGCACGTTATTATATTTTCCATATACAATAGAAAATAATAAATATACTAAATAAGGTTTCCAAAATTCATTGGTCTTTTTAGTATTCTCTGTATAAAAATCGAATCGAAAATGTACGGAAAAAAAATTGTAAATAGCATTCGTTACAGGTTTCCTGCTGTAAATTTATTATTAATGTGGCTTGAAAATAGACGTAAGCTTCATGAATCTTGTTTTCTTTATAAATATGTTAATTACCTGTATATGATTGATTGTCCTCATGTTCTCTGTAAATTTGGCTTACGCGTAAAGCACATGAAAAACATATTCTAAATTTACTTAATTTTGAGCGGAAAATTGTCATTTATTGAAATTTATGTTTCAGATAATGTAATCAATTGCAACTATACTTGTCATGGGGTGAAGTCAAGAACGGAATCTTGTCTACAAAATTTAATATATTGTCACGCCTAGGTTGGTTTTGGGGGGTTTGTATGAATAAAAGAATATAAATTCTATATACTAATTTATTGATAGGAATAAAAGAATACAATTTATAATTACTAACAGTACTGGCCACGCCAGATTAAGGGTGTACTAATTAGATAACACCTTATTACAATACAAGTCGATACACAAATCGATAAATCGTTGTCGTACAACAATGAGTTTAAAGTATCGAGACTGAATTTATCACTCTGTATACCGACAAATTATAATGAACAATTCATAGCATAATAATAATTAGTCCCTATCATTGGAGAAACAATAATAACTTAAAATAAGGGCTCTAGGTAGGGCTTAGGTACAACCTAGTGACACAATAATTGAATTAACTAATTAATTCCGGATCGTAAGAGTTTTACTTAAATGGAATAAATTCCATTTAAGTTGTGAGACACATCTGGAGCAAATACAAAAATATAATTTTAAACTGTATTTACATAACCACGGCTTTGTAGGCCCATCGTTGGTCAATGCACAATTGATAATAGTCGCAAGAGTACTGATTACTAATTACTACTTCTTACTTCCTTATCTTTAAGAACTTTTAGTTCCTTATATATGAAATATATAAAAACAATCCGTGGAAGAATTTCATGACAAGAGTTACGTGTATATATATATTATATATACATTAATATTATAGTATAATATTAATTTACATCAGAATACAATTGTTGGTCAAAATGGCTGGTGGTGTTGTCCGTTTAGAAGCTGATGTTAGTCTCGTTCTCCAGGATCGGTTGAACCACCCCAGGTATCCGCACGAAGCGAACACGTCGAGAAGCCTTGTAGACAACACTCACATCTCGTCTTAGCGACTTCAACAGCTGGGCTGGTTCTTGGGTAGCGTGATGCGGACTGATGACTGGTCACAAGAATGATTACTACTTGATCCTACCAATCATGACGGTGTTGTGAATGCCATATTTTCACTGTCCAATAGTAAAACGCAAGATGCTTTTGGAGTAAACAGCCCAAACCTTAAATCTGTTTCCAAGTTAATATCTCTCATATAATCAATTTTTAACACTAAAATCGGAGCCTTTCCAGATAAATTAAAAATTACTAAAATGATTTCAATTTTTAAGAATGACGATTTTAATGGTGCCGCCAATTACTAATCGTTTTGTCATCATACCTACAACTGCTAAAGACTTTGAGATCATCTTTAAGACTAGGCTAGTGAAATTATTCTCAGATAACAACCTGTTGAGCACTATTATTGATATCACTGAGCTCGTCAACTATGTAACCAATTGTTTTAAAATTCATATAACTCCTCAAGCCACTTTGTGTGATCCGTCAAAAGCATTCGATTGTGTTCTTCACTGTTTGTTATTGGACAAGCTTGAAAAGTAAGGCTAAAGTGGCACTGATAATGCTCTCATCAGATGTTACTTATCGAATCGATATCAGTTAGTCTCGATGAATGATGACGTAGATTCATCTGATAGGAAATTTTGAATTATTTAAATTTTGAATTATTTTCAACTCCTTTAATCAGCACATACAGTTTACTATGGAAATAGAACAAAATAACGCTTTACCATTTGTAGATATCAAACTCATTAGAACACAGAATGGAAAAATAATTACAGAGTGGTACAAAAAACCATGTAAAACAGACAGATATATAAATTTTAATTCTAAACACCCTTTAAAACAAAAAATTAATACAGCATTAAATCTAAAATATAGAGCTCTTAATTTAAGTCATACAGATTTCCATAACAAAATAAAAAATAATATTAAAAATAGTTTGATTAAAAATTATTTCCCTAAACGTATTATACACAGAATTTTATACAATAGTAGTTAAAAAAAAAACAAATAATCCAGATAACGTAAAAATACTTATTTTTCTATTCCTCACATACCCAACTTATCTGAACAATTAAAAAAAAATATTAAATAATGTAAATATTAATATAGCTACAAAAAATTTCAAAACTATCAATAATTTACACAGTACATTAAAAGACAGAGACAAGAAAGAACAAAAATCTAATATTATATACTGCATACCCTGTAAAAATTGTGAAGCCAAATATGTTGGTCAGAGTAAACGGTATTTAAAAACAAGACTAAAAGAACACGAGAACAACATTAGTAAAAATAAAATTTACAATAGCCAAAGTAACAACTTTATTGTAGAACATACCAACAATCTAAAACATCAATTTGATTTTCCTAATACAACAATACTGAATGTTGAACAAAATTTAACTAAAAGATTATTATTAGAAATGATTTAAATTAAAAAAGACAATTGTAATATTAATGCTAAAACTGATATAGATAATTTAAGCAAAATTTATTATAATCTTATAAAAAAAATTAAATAGCTCCATCTATTAATAGTATAACTAACTTCAATTAGAAATTACGGTACTTCTATTTTTTTTTAAATCTTTTTAACTTAGTTGACGTGTAACGTATATGTGTCGCAACCTGTACAAGATAAGGAGAAAAATTTTATCCGTTAAATTAATAAAAAAATTTAATATGTTTCAAATTTTATGATAATAATTTTAACTCTGATTTTTATAAATATCTTTGCAAGTAAGTGTAATAATGTTTCATTTATTATTAATTTTATATTTACTTTATGTAATTCATTTTAACAAACATGTACTTATTTTTAGGCTTTGAGAATGGTTCAGATAGAACCGAAATTAGTTAGCAAGTAAATAAATCTTTTTAAATATTTGACTAAATTTGCTTTTAATTATCGACCGAAACCCAAGAAAATACCTATATATTTAAATTTTTTTGTCTGCATTTGTGGGATAGCTCAAAAACACGTTCATCACTAGAAGATAGTAACGACACTGTAGCATTACACTCGTTCAGAGTTGATTTTTTTTTCTTTGGTATTGTATTCAGTGATGCTTGTTTAACTAGCCCCTCATATAGTTCGCCGTAGTCGGACATACAAGACTTCAGCCCACATTGAAATTTTAAGGCTCGTTCAGATTTGGTATAGTGAACCGTTGCAGACCGTATAAAAAAAGAAACACTTAAAAAACAACATACAAATATATTTCTTTAAATTTAATTTAAATACTTGCAAAAGTGTCCTACTTACCGAATTGATTCAAAATCATAATCTATGTAATCATAAATATGTTCTTCTTCTGGTGTTATTTGTGTTACATGTTTATGAAAATTAGGAATCACTATATTGCCATCTTTATCAGCAATTTCGTTCATAATTGCATTTATATCTTCTTTTGGATCTGAATCATTATTTTTTTCTGCAGTTAGTTCAAAACGACATACTCCTGTAAGAAATACATTCTATTATTATTATTAGTTATGTTTTTTTTCCAGTCAATATTCGCTTTATTTTCATGATATATAAAATACAATTCAATATTCAATCAACAATATATTTGCCCATGCTTTTTATGATCTTCTGCCATATTCCTGTTTCAGATTTCAGGTTTCAAGTTTCAGATTCCAATGCGAAAAAATATATCGATTTGAAGGTAGTAATTTATTCGATCTATTTTTAAATCTCGGAACACAACGACCACATTCATAAAATAATAATAGAAGAGATTTATGTTTCTTTGTGATCCGGAAATCAAGTTTTACTAGATGTTGTGCAAGCTTATGGTCGCAAGCGTTAATTCGTTTGTACCTGCTCCTGTCAACTCCTGTTAAATTCAAATAATTTTTATAAAAAATATTTATATAAATTAAAGGTTCTGCTTATACAATCGGCTGTAACTACAGAGTTACGAAGGTTTTTATCCCATTCTTCAGTCACAAAATGCACTTTCAGCCACATAATACATACTGCACAGCTCACTTTGGCATCATTATTGTTAAAACTGATAACGAATGAATATTTTCAGAGGCGTTGCAAGCGTACCCGCCGCCAGGGTGTGTTCTTTCTTAAATACTGTGGCGCCCGTTCCTGGCCTAGATAGGGTAGGAGTCCAGACGACGACACTCAAAGGGTGACTTTGAACGTAGACGTCGAAGTCCCACTGACAAAGTCAGAAATATGACAGCGCGGTGCGCGGTTAGGTGTTGTCGATGCAATAGACTAAAAAAAGGAGCACCAAGTTGAACCGAAGGTCAAATACTCGGTATGCCTCGGTGTAATGTCGGGGAGAATTTATTATTATAAAATAAAGTCAGGTTCTAGGCGCAATGAGTCGTCATTAAATTGATAACACAGGAAAACAATGGTTTGGGGATCGGTAATATGTTGGGAAAAATTTACAGTGTGAAATAATAATGAACAGATAGTGTAGCGTTGCCAGGAATAATAAAAAATCATCTATATATATAAAATCGTAACTAAGCTACCTACTCATAATCAACGCCCAGCCCAAACCACTGAACCTATAATCATGAAATTTGGCGAGTATATTCCCTCCATGACGTAAGCACCCACTAAGAACGGATTTTTCGAAACTCATCCTCTAAGTGGGTGAAAAGAGGGTTAAAAGGGGTAAAATGTGGCTTCACGGTTTTCTTAATATCTCTTAGGTCCAATAAGATATCGACTTGGTTTTTGCTCACAATGATTACTCATGTAAATATTAAAAAACTTATTTCAGGATTTTGTTCTAATCGACCCCTAAAGGGGTGAATCTACAATCAGGGTGAATTATAGAACCCTTCGCATCTTCTGTGTTTATTGTGTTATAAAATTCTTTTTTGGCATATAGGTGCCTTTTTAAAATATTTAGAAAGTGTTTTGACCGTTTTTTTAATTTTCACCCCTAAAGGGGTAAATTGGTATTTTTTATTAGATAGAATTTCGTCTAGACAAAGAAACATAAAATTCGGGGATTATATCCCTTTTATGACTTAAGAACCCCCTAAGAAATGATTTTTCGAAATTCGACCTCTCAGGGGTGACAAGGGGTGAAATGTGTTTACACGGATTCCTCAATTTCTGTTAGGTCAATAATATATCGCCTTGGTTTTTGCTTATAAAGATTATTAAATGTTAAAAAACCTATTTCAAGTTTTTGTCCTAATCATCCCCTAAAGGGGTGAATCTACAATCAGGATGAATTATATAAACCTTCGCATCTTCTGTGTTTGTTGTGTTATAACATTTCTTTTAGATATATAGGTGTCTTTTTAAAATATTTAAAAAGTGTTTTGATCGTTTTTTTAAATTTCACCCCTAAACGGGTAACTTGGTATTTTATATTCGTTAGAATGTCGTCTAGACAGAGAAACATAAAATTCGGGGAATATATCCCTTTTATGACTTCACAACCCCCTAAGAAATGATTTTTGGAAATTCAACCCCTAAGGGGTGAAATGGGATAAAATTTGTTTTCACGGATTCCTCAATATCTCACAGGTCCAATAATATATCGCCTTTATTTTTGCTAATAAATATTATCCATATAAATGTTGAAAAACTTATTTCAGGATATTGTCCTATTCATCCCCTAAAAGGGTGAATCTACAATCAGGGAGAATTATAGAACCCGACGTATTTCCTGTCTTTGTTGAGTTATTAAATTGCTATTTGGCATATGGATGTCTTTTTAAAATATCTCGAAATGGTTTTGACAGTTTTTCAAAATTTTACCCCTAAAGGGGTAAAAGGATATTTTTTATTTGATATAACATCCCTTAGACATAGATACATGATATTCGCAAAGTATATTCCCTCCGAGAGGTAAACATACACTAAGACGGGATTTTTCGAAATTCAACCACTAAGGGGTGAAATGTAATTTCAAGGATTCCTAAATATCTCTACGGACCAATAAGATATCGTCTTGGTTTTTACTTACAAAGATTACCCATATAAATGTTGAAAAACTTATTTCAGGATTTTGCTCTAATCAACCCCTAAAATGGTGAATTTCCGAACAGGGTTAATTATACAACCCATCATATTTCCTGTATTTGTTGTTATAAAATTCCTTTTGGCATATAGATGTCTTCAAAATATCACAAAATGGTATTGACAGTTTTTAAAATTTCAACCCTTAAGGGGTAAATGAGAATTTTGTATTCGATTTAACATCCCTTGGACATAGATAAATAAAATTCGTGAAGTATATTCCCTCAATGACGTAAGCACCCACTAAGACGAGATTTTTCGAAATTCCACCCCTAAGAAGTGAAAAGGGGTGAAATGTGATTTCAAGGATTCCTCAATACCTCTTAGGACCAATAAGATATCGTCTTGGATTTTGCTTACAAAGATTACCCATACAAATGCCGAAAAACTTATTTCAGGATTTTGTCTGAATCAACCCCTATAGGGTTTACAATCGGTGTGAATTATTCAACTCTTCGTATTTCCTGTTTTTATTAAGTTATAACATTCCTTTTTGGCATATCGGTGTCTTTTTAAAATACATCGAAATGGTTATGACAGTTTTTAAAAATTTCACCCCTAAAAGGGTAAATGGGTACTTTTTACTCGATAGAACGTCCTCTGGACAAGATACATGAAATTCGTAAAGTATATTCCCTGTATGTCGTAAGTACCCACTAAGACGGTATTTTTAGAAATTCAACCCCTAGGGGATGAAAAGTGATAAAATGTTTTTCCTCGGATCTTCATTATCTCTTAGGTCCAATGGTATATTGATTTAGATTTTGCTTACAATGTTATCCGTATATGTGTTTAAAAATTAAATTCAGGACTTTACTCTGATCATCAATCCCTAAAGGGGCGATTCTAGATTCGGGGTGAATTATAGAATCCTTTGTAGCATTTGTCTTTGTTCTACTGCAAACTATGTTGTACTTTTTCACATTTAGGTGTCATTTTAATATCATTAGTTTCAAGATCATTTCATTTTGACCGTTTTTTTATATTTCACCCCTAAATTGCATTTTTTATATTTCCCTAAATTTCATTGGTATATTGGTATTTTTTAGTAGACAATTGAAATTCGGGGATTATATTTCTTTCATGACGTAAGCAACCACTAAGAAGAGATTTCTCGAAATTCGACCCCTAGGGGGTGAAAACGGATTTCTTAATATGTCTTGATGAAATAACTACTTGCTTTTTACTTACTATAGTTACCCGTACGCATGTATAAAAATGTAATTTAGAATTTTGCTTCAATCAACACTTAACGGGGTTCATTCACTTTTCATTCACTTTTCATTCTTCATTCTTTCATTTTTCATTCACTTGAGTGACGTCATAAGTCATTACGAACGTGTGTTTAACCGTTCCAAACCGTTAGTTCAACTTAGAATATTTTTCATTTGTTTAATTTAATGAAATATTTTTTGTTATAAATTTATTTAAAAGAACTTTATCCATTTCTCAACATTTCGTGTTGAGAAATTATTTAAATTCACAATTTTTAGTGCAAATATAATATAATTTATTGTTAATTTTTCAGTTAAAACTTTTAATATATTTTTTTTTTGTGATTAATTTACAGTTTAATTAACCTTGTTTACTAGCGGTAACGCAGTAGTTACCGCTATTAACTGTTGCAGTCGGCAACAATTATAATTGTTTAAATTATTTTTTGTAATTAATATTTTACAATTTTTTTTTCTCAACAAATTATTTGATAACTAGCTGAGTACCCGTGCTTCGCTACGGTATATTGACGGTTTGTCATCATCGTGCAATTATTATAAGTCATGGTTCTTCATAGATCACATTGCTGACTCTCTCCTCAGGTGTAGAATCATCCCGTTAGAGGCTCATTCCTATAAAATTCGTAGTTTGTTTCTAAACATGTGCACGGGTAACTTTTATAAGCAAAAACCTAGTCGATATCTCATCTGTCCTAAGAGATATTGAGGAATCCGTGAAAAACATTTTACTCCTTTTCACCCCATAGGGGTCGAAAAATCCTTTCTTAGTGGGTTCTTACGTCATATCGAGAAATGCACTCTTAGAATTTCTTATTTCTAATAAAAAAATCTTTAGGAATGAAATTTAAAAAACTGTCAGAACACTATCGAAAGATTTTAAAAAGTCACCTATATGCCAGAAAGGAATGTTATAACTCAAGAAGCGCAGGAGATATAAAGGGTTCGATGCTTACGTTATGGAAGAAATATGTTCCCGGAATTCCATGTATATAATCAAAAATATACCTATTTACCCCTTTATAAATAAAAAAAACGTTTAAAAGACTTTCTAAAGATTAGAAAAAAAATTATATACCAAAAAGGAATGTTATAACTCAACAAACAAATAAGTTACGAAACATTATATAAGTCGCCCTGATTTAATGTAGATTCGCCCCGTTAAGTGTTGATTGAAGCAAAATTCTAAATTACGTTTTTATACATGCGTACGGGTAACTATAGTAAGTAAAAAGCAAGTAGTTATTTCATCAAGACATATTAAGAAATCCGTTTTCACCCCCTAGGGGTCGAATTTCGAGAAATCTCTTCTTAGTGGTTGCTTACGTCATGAAAGAAATATAATCCCCGAATTTCAATTGTCTACTAAAAAATACCAATATACCAATGAAATTTAGGGAAATATAAAAAATGCAATTTAGGGGTGAAATATAAAAAAACGGTCAAAATGAAATGATCTTGAAACTAATGATATTAAAATGACACCTAAATGTGAAAAAGTACAACATAGTTTGCAGTAGAACAAAGACAAATGCTACAAAGGATTCTATAATTCACCCCGAATCTAGAATCGCCCCTTTAGGGATTGATGATCAGAGCAAAGTCCTGAATTTAATTTTTAAACACATATACGGATAACATTGTAAGCAAAATCTAAATCAATATACCATTGGACCTAAGAGATAATGAAGATCCGAGGAAAAACATTTTATCACTTTTCATCCCCTAGGGGTTGAATTTCTAAAAATACCGTCTTAGTGGGTACTTACGACATACAGGGAATATACTTTACGAATTTCATGTATCTTGTCCAGAGGACGTTCTATCGAGTAAAAAGTACCCATTTACCCTTTTAGGGGTGAAATTTTTAAAAACTGTCATAACCATTTCGATGTATTTTAAAAAGACACCGATATGCCAAAAAGGAATGTTATAACTTAATAAAAACAGGAAATACGAAGAGTTGAATAATTCACACCGATTGTAAACCCTATAGGGGTTGATTCAGACAAAATCCTGAAATAAGTTTTTCGGCATTTGTATGGGTAATCTTTGTAAGCAAAATCCAAGACGATATCTTATTGGTCCTAAGAGGTATTGAGGAATCCTTGAAATCACATTTCACCCCTTTTCACTTCTTAGGGGTGGAATTTCGAAAAATCTCGTCTTAGTGGATGCTTACGTCATTGAGGGAATATACTTCACGAATTTTATTTATCTATGTCCAAGGGATGTTAAATCGAATACAAAATTCTCATTTACCCCTTAAGGGTTGAAATTTTAAAAACTGTCAATACCATTTTGAGATATTTTGAAGACATCTATATGCCAAAAGGAATTTTATAACAACAAATACAGGAAATATGATGGGTTGTATAATTAACCCTGTTCGGAAATTCACCATTTTAGGGGTTGATTAGAGCAAAATCCTGAAATAAGTTTTTCAACATTTATATGGGTAATCTTTGTAAGTAAAAACCAAGACGATATCTTATTGGTCCGTAGAGATATTTAGGAATCCTTGAAATTACATTTCACCCCTTAGTGGTTGAATTTCGAAAAATCCCGTCTTAGTGTATGTTTACCTCTCGGAGGGAATATACTTTGCGAATATCATGTATCTATGTCTAAGGGATGTTATATCAAATAAAAAATATCCTTTTACCCCTTTAGGGGTAAAATTTTGAAAAACTGTCAAAACCATTTCGAGATATTTTAAAAAGACATCCATATGCCAAATAGCAATTTAATAACTCAACAAAGACAGGAAATACGTCGGGTTCTATAATTCTCCCTGATTGTAGATTCACCCTTTTAGGGGATGAATAGGACAATATCCTGAAATAAGTTTTTCAACATTTATATGGATAATATTTATTAGCAAAAATAAAGGCGATATATTATTGGACCTGTGAGATATTGAGGAATCCGTGAAAACAAATTTTACCCCATTTCACCCCTTAGGGGTTGAATTTCCAAAAATCATTTCTTAGGGGGTTGTGAAGTCATAAAAGGGATATATTCCCCGAATTTTATGTTTCTCTGTCTAGACGACATTCTAACGAATATAAAATACCAAGTTACCCGTTTAGGGGTGAAATTTAAAAAAACGATCAAAACACTTTTTAAATATTTTAAAAAGACACCTATATATCTAAAAGAAATGTTATAACACAACAAACACAGAAGATGCGAAGGTTTATATAATTCACCCTGATTGTAGATTCACCCCTTTAGGGGATGATTAGGACAAAAACTTGAAATAGGTTTTTTAACATTTAATAATCTTTATAAGCAAAAACCAAGGCGATATATTATTGACCTAACAGAAATTGAGGAATCCGTGTAAACACATTTCACCCCTTGTCACCCCTGAGAGGTCGAATTTTGAAAAATCATTTCTTAGGGGGTTCTTAAGTCATAAAAGGGATATAATCCCCGAATTTTATGTTTCTTTGTCTAGACGAAATTCTATCTAATAAAAAATACCAATTTACCCCTTTAGGGGTGAAAATTAAAAAAACGGTCAAAACACTTTCTAAATATTTTAAAAAGGCACCTATATGCCAAAAAAGAATTTTATAACACAATAAACACAGAAGATGCGAAGGGTTCTATAATTCACCCTGATTGTAGATTCACCCCTTTAGGGGTCGATTAGAACAAAATCCTGAAATAAGTTTTTTAATATTTACATGAGTAATCATTGTGAGCAAAAACCAAGTCGATATCTTATTGGACCTAAGAGATATTAAGAAAACCGTGAAGCCACATTTTACCCCTTTTAACCCTCTTTTCACCCACTTAGAGGATGAGTTTCGAAAAATCCGTTCTTAGTGGGTGCTTACGTCATGGAGGGAATATACTCGCCAAATTTCATGATTATAGGTTCAGTGGTTTGGGCTGGGCGTTGATTATGAGTAGGTAGCTTAGTTACGATTTTATATATATAGATTATACAAAATATTATAGTAAAATTTATAGTATTATAGCAATACTATAGTAGAATATATATTTTAGGAATAAAATATAACGTAGTTCTAAACATGTTTTTTCTATAAAATAAATATTTATATAAATTAAATTAAAATGATAACTAAATTGAGATAAAATTGGAAAATAAAATTAAAAATAAAAGGTTGTAAGCGTCTAAGCGGGCGCTTCAAATACCATTTACTATTTTTCAAATGATGCCACGGTATTGTCCAAAACGGAGACTTAAACTTTACACCTTCTAAATAATTTTTGTGAAAAAGAACTGCAAATTATTTGTATAGTAAAGAATAAGAAATTGATAGTGATATAATTGTTTACCATTATTGTAAATTCCTATTGTAAATTTAAAATAAAATAATAAATAATTATCTTTGTGAGAGAAAATAGTCATATTGGGGCAGAGAAAAACAAAATACGGAAATTTTGAAATGTTTGGTATATGTGGCAATTGAAATTTATATCATATGGTAACACTGGTTCTTTGAAACTTTCTATTTGAAGACTACAAAAAATTATCAACCGCGGCGCCCCGATTCTTTTGGCTCCTGTTCTCGCGAC
Source organism: Liopterus haemorrhoidalis (assembly GCA_963971575.1). Lineage (NCBI taxonomy): Eukaryota > Metazoa > Arthropoda > Insecta > Coleoptera > Dytiscidae > Liopterus > Liopterus haemorrhoidalis. The sequence goes on along the minus strand of OZ020612.1, from coordinate 21,690,765 downwards.
ACCGCTCGCTCACCCCTTGTCACAGCACTGCTTCGAAGGAAAAGTTTTTTTTTTGTGCATTATACTACTGAGGTTAATTTATGTTTAATAATTTGAACACATTCGGGATTTAAACCCAGGATTTTGGGATAAAGTCTATATTATCTTACCTACTGCTCCATAAGATAAACATGGCATTGTTGTGCCCAACCATTCGGCTTCATTAACAACAACATAATCTATGTCAGAAAGAAAGCCAGATTTTTTAGAATTTAGTAGCTCTTCTAACCCATCGTGGTTCTGCTCATGCATGGATTCTATTATAAATTTGATTCTGACAGGTAAAGGTTTCTTCAATTTTCTGTAAGTCTGGATTGCATGGAACCAACAAAGAAGAGATCCTTTTCCATATGCAGTACCTTTTCCGTACAGAGCTTTGTCTTGTGCTACGACTTCAAATGGATTTGTTTTCCATTCATCCATGTTGGGTTTTGATATATCCAAATGAGCATATACTAGTAGCTAAAATAATAAGATGTTGAATTTGATGTAAAGTGTAAATCTCCATACATTTCAGGGTTTCATAGATATCTAGTAAGAGATAATATTATTTGGGACCCTTTTTTACTGTAATTGCGTCTAAAAATACAAATCGATTAAAAAAATAAAAATAAACGAAAAAATAGTTTGTACTATTTTGGTTAACAGTAATGTGCATTACTTCAGATTTTTATCGCAAATACATAAATGGTTTTTAAAAATTAAACCCATTTCCTCCCAGTGGTGAGGAAAAACACCAACTATTTTTTTTTTTTTCTACAGATTACCGGTGATATTTTGAGAAAAAATAAATCGTTACGGAGCTTCTACTGTATTAGTAAAAAAATAAATAGCTGCAAATAAAGGCACGTAAAAAAAAATATCATAATGTAAAAAATGTAGAAATAGCATATATTTTTTTCATGATATATAGACCTCAAAATACAATTAACTAAATGCCATACGGTTTTTCAAAAATCCAAATGAGGAGGGGTGAATTTTCAATGAATAATGGTGGGTTTAGTCTACATTTAGTCTTAGTTTTAGATTTTAACTTATTGTTGCGACAACTTGAGTCGCAAAATTATTCAAAATTACCGCTCCTGGTAATTTTTATCATTTTTTATTTTTCATATAAAATTATAGCGTTCATTGTATGAACCGCTAGAATCTTGTAAATTTCTGTCTGATACAGAGACTACTTGCTTGTCTAGCAACGAGAACAGACGTAATTTTTGAGTTTATTTTTTTAAAAATATTATTTGGCCTGCGCATTAGTGGCCCCACAAGTTGTTTTACTAAACAAGGCTTTGTGAGCCTAGTGTACAGTACTTCAGGTTTGCAAAGACGAGGCTGCGAGCTATTTTGAAAACCATAATTACGCTTGACCACCGTACGGGATATACGTTTTTTACGATAAAAAAAAAAACCATTTAGGATCGCGTCAAGAAGTTCTAATTTTTTATATTTTTATCAATCAAAAATATTTATAAAGTTCTCAAGTAGCGTAAATTTGGAACTACCAAATAACCAGACGCTAACCTGGAGAATCTAGACCACTCCAGAAGTTGGGCCAGTAATCAACCAACATCGGCGATTCCACCAGGAAATTGTTTAATTTTTCATTGTATTTTGACGCGCCGCACAGTTCAATCTCTGTGCGTGCGCACATTTTAATTTTGGCATTTGATAATTTAGATTCCCTAAATTTTAAATTGAATATTATTTTGTGTATATAGTTTCTCACCCCAATTTATGTTGGTTGTGTCGGGGAGAAACTTATATTTGAAAAACTTATATCACCCGTCTACCGGGTGATCCATTAATTTATACTAATTTACGCTACATTTTCCCCTATTCATTTTTGTTTGTTATAAAAATTATTCAAAATAATTTTTCGTGTTACTCAGAGCAGTTCTACGATATCAACGGCTGGCTAGGGATTCAAGAGGACAGAATTGCTTTATTACTCCTCCAGAACCATTGTGTGGGCCCCTTTGAATACCTCTACTCCCAGGGAAAACGAAACCACATGTAATAAGTCTCCGAAAATAACCCCTCGGAGTGAAATACGTCTTTGTAGTAACGCGCCCTTATTTCAACGATTTACCTGCAATTCTGCTGCAGGTTAAATCCGCACACATCACAATTATTTCAACAGAACCGTTTATTAGTCACCACGTGTGGCGGGTCCTACGATCTTAGTCGTAGACCTATGTGACGCCGCGACGCCTGCGTCTCTCCTACGAAACCAGCGCAACGGGCGCCACACTTATGTTTTATTTTTTACCTTAAAAGAAAAACTATCATATCGCTACGAGCAAGTTCATACCACACATTGATATAATTTTAGTCTTACCGTTCTTAAAACCGACCTTGAAAGATAACTAATGGTGAGTTTAGTCAACACTTAGCGATAGCTTTAGTCTTACTCCTATATTTTAATTTTATCCTTAAAAGATAAACTATCGTATCGCTACGAGCAAGTTCATACAACACATTTCTTTAATTTTAGTCCTATGGTTCTGGCCTTGAAAGATAACTAAATTCTAACTTTCCTACGGCTGGGAGTAAATCACGTTAAAACGCACCATGCGCGTGCGCGCACCCCGATTTAAATTCTAAAAGCACCCATCGTGGCCAACATAAGGCCATAAATAGCAGCAACACTTCTAGACTTATTTCGGTACATGTTTACACACAATGTTATATTTGTCAATAACTAAAAATTTTAATTTTTTGACATTTAGAAAAATGATACTATGCGCGTGCGTTAAACTCGACGTCTCATTGGTTACTTGTTAAAAGTTAAAACTCGTTAAAACATTGTATAAACCCGTACTCATTCAAGACGATGAAAGCCAAGACTAAAACTAAGAGTAAGATTCAAATTAACGCAGCAGCTATCGCTAAGTGTTGACTAAACTCACCATTACTTTTAACTTTTCTTAGGATTAACACTAAATCAACACAAATGCGCGTGCGCACACACTGACGTAAAATGTGCAGATGTGCTTTTATTCCGGAACATCTTTATTCACAATGTTTATTTCTTTAATCGTTATTTGTAACAAAAGATGTTGACCTTTGACATTTCAAATATTAGTTATAACAAGCTTTGTTCGTCAACACTGAAGGAGGACACAATGCGCGTGCGTTAAACTCGACGTTTTAAAACTAAAATTAAGACTAAGATAAAGTGTTGACTAAACCCACTATATCTCACTGGTGTATTTTCGCCCTACTGGTATTATTCGAGATCTTTAGTGAGCTTAAGTCAGGTGGTAATAAGTTTTCTAAACCTATGAAAACAAGCAGATATAAGTTAGTTTTGATTTGCCATTCATTCTAAATAGTACATTACAGTGTTAATAAAATTCCATTTAAAATTTTTCTGTCCCAAAAAGGATTAGTAGCCGCATCATGGCTGAATTAGAACAGGATAGAAATATTGGTACGTTACTATTTTTGTTGTTATTTTTAGGGGTATTATGGGTATATATGGGGTATATATAGGTTTTTAGGGGTATGGTATGGAGTCTTGAGTAAAAACTATGTGACTCAATTTTTGTAATTGTCTGGATAGTGTAGTTGTAGTAAACTGCAGAAAACTTGATGACGTTAAAAAATAAACACCTTTATTTCAAATCATATTATTGCATTAAAAACTCCAGAATCTGTGTGGCAAGAAATATTCCTCAGCAATAACGGAAACGAATTTTGGCTACAATAAGAGTAACCCACTCACTTATTATTTACTTAATATCAAAAATATATACAAAAGAGTGGTTTAGAATAAAGAAACGATTATTTTGTTCAGACTTGAAACTGAAATATCTCACTTATTTTGTTCTTATGTTACAGTAAAAATGTACCTTACAAAAACCGTACGAAATACGGGATTTCCAGCTAGTAGGAGATATAAACCACTTCTTTTTTAGCTGCCCGATGTACCAGGATCAAAAGAGAAAATTTTGTGGAGAACTTGCCCTACCTAAGGTCCCACTGCCCACTGGTATATTAACCCTTTTAGACAATATTAAATTGTATTCTATTGTGTACAAATATGTAACTACAACTAACATCAAAATTTAATGTTTCAAGTTATGTAAATTATTTCGTACATGTATACGAGGGTCATCTCAAAAGTAAGTTACACCATTTTTTTTTTTTTTTTAATAAATAAAAGTAAAAAAAATTAAAAAAAGTATATGTCGAAAAGTACATATTAAAATTATTTTTCTACATAATCGCCTTGTTTTTCAATACATTTTTGGTACCGTGGTAAAAGTTTTTTCAATCCAGTGTCATACCATTCTGCCGTCATACTGGTTACCCATCTTTCAACTTCTTGTTTCAAATTATCCTCGTTTGTAAAGCGTCTTCCCCCAAGATGTTGCTTCTGCTACGGAAACAGGTGGAAGTTATTTGGTGCAAGGTCAGGGGAGTAAGGCGGATGTTCGAAAACCTCCCATCGAAACTCCTCAAGCAGATCTTGAGTCTAACGAGCAGCGTGCGGGCGAGCGTCGTAGTGGAACAATAAAACTGTTTTTGTCAACTTTCCCTGTATGAATTTTTGAATTTCATGAATTTCAGTACAATTTTTATTTTTTGCCGTCAAAAAATGAATAACACCACGAACTTAGCAATCGGCGGTAGGAGCAAGTGGAGTCTCCATAGTGGCTGGAGCCTGACTGCCGGATCGATCGACACACGCGCATATAAATTTTACAGTGCTGCCACTTCACCCAGGCGCAAATTCCCTGAGAATCCCAGACTTTTCCCGCCACCCACACGGATTAAAAAAAATAGTGTAACTTACATTTGAGACGACCTTCGTACTTGCTGGCTGATAGTCACGAAACTAAAGCCTCCATTAAGAATAAAAAAAGAATGTACCGGATATCACTTGAATGAAATTTCCCAGTGAATAAACTTTCAAAATAAATTAATTCCCTTGGATAATTTAAAAACTTTTGATAGATTTAATTCTAATCATAAATTTTAACTATTACATTTCCCCAAGAATTACATAAAAAAAACCCCAACCCCCGCCACCGTTAGCGCCGCCACCGGAGCTACTACAGGTCAAACGAAGGCGAAAAACCTAAAACACCTCAGTAAAAGTTTATAATAAAAGGGATATTAATTTTTTAAGTTTTTATTTTTATGGGATCCAAAGAAAACGATAAGCATTTTTACGCTTAATACTATTATTTATTAATAATAAATAATATTATTTTAATTTATTAATAAATTTATTTCGGGTTTGTCAGGGCCGCGGACCGAATCTAGCTCAGCAATAAGTTTCAACGGCACGCACGAAATTTCTACCCTCTGTTTTTTGGAATCACTACCCCGTCCTCAAAAGATTTTCGAAATTTCTCCACGCCCCCTGTCCTTTATTGATTTTCACAATTTCTTCCCCACGTTCTCAAATGATTTTCAAAATTTCTACCACCCATCCTCCGTGATTTTTAAATATCTGGCCCCCAATCCAACTCAATCTGACTGTTGAAACATATTTAGAATTGATATACACTATGTATCATGGTAGAGGGAATAGAATTTTTCCCGATATCACGACTTGTAAGTTGGGAAAAAATTTGATAGCCATAATACTCTTTCAAGTACGACTTGAAAGTGAAATATTTTTTAAAAAGAAAAATATTTTTTAGAAAACTCAATCATCGGTCGTTGAAAAAAAAGAACTTTTGGGTGCCTCCTTCTAAATTTTCACTATTGTTTTTTACTGAACTGTATAAAATGATTGATTTCCATTTTTGTTTGCCTGTGAAATATTCAGTTTTGGCCGATGAAGACCAATATTTTTTATTAATAATTTAGTTTCATAGTTTAGAACGTTATTTTTAATATAATGCACTCTATCCAGTTTCACGAGTATCCTGAGTACTTATCACAAATCAAAACAAACGAACTAAAACCCTTTTCACACCAGATGTATAAGATGAATGAACTTAAAGTCCACCGATGTTTAAGATCTGTTTGCTTTCACACTAGATGTTTAAATCTCCGGGGCTGCTATCTGCTACGGTAATTTTGTTCTTAAGTTAGCGTCAGGAAATTACTAGTTTTGAATTCTCTGCGCAGACGCACATTTTGAATAATTATTAAACACATATGGATATTTTATTCCATTGCACAATAAAAATGCTACAATATAGAATATATTACACCTGTTTATACCTTTTACATTTGATATTTTTTACATAATGATGATTTCGATACATTTTACCTGAATTGTAGCTCTGTATTGTATTAAATACATTATTAAAATAACTAATTTAATTATAACAATATGTATAAACTTCTTATTGTCGGCACGGGAAGAGACAAGAAAAGAGTACTTTTGGAGGTGTAGAATGGACATAAGAGAAGCAGAGAGAAAGCGAAATGGAGGAACAAATATAGTAGAAGAATTGAAAAGAAGGGATAAGGAGGTACAGGGACAGAAAAAAACAGACAGAATAGACAAATCGCTGAGTGTGAAGAGATAAGAGTGATAGAAATACCGCGATACCTGAAAGGGAAAAGAGTAAGATCAGGAGGTAGAGTCAGGAGGATAACGAGTTTAAGATGCGGCAACGAAGAGAGGAACAACAAATACTGGGCAAAGCCAGAGAACAGGGTATGTAGAATATACAAGGAAGAAGAGGAAACCTTGGAGCATTTAGCGAAGAGGTGCAGAGAGATGGCAGTCTGGAAAGAAGGGATAAAGGAACTGATGAGCGAAGAAGGCAAGGGAGAAAGATGGGCGAAAGAACTCGTCTCAAACTTATCTTGTGTTAAAGAGAGGTCACGCGCTCACACATCAGCACTTAAACTCACCCTTCTATCGGATCTTAAACATCTAGTGTGAAAAGGGTATAAGCTAAGGACACCGGCCGAAATTCATTAATAGATACATACTAGAGGTGGGAAATGCGAATCTTTTTAAAGATTCGTTCAGTATTCAGTACTCTCTAAAAAGATTCATTCTTTCGGAACGAATCGTTGGCGTACAACAAATCTAGTGTTTACTGTATACGTCACGCAGTACTTAGCTTTGTTATTGCATAGTTGTGTACTGAGAGCTGAGAACAGTATACCTACATACTACTGTAGTTGTCGTGCGTTCGTTGCTCTTAGTGGGGGAATCCAAAATACTAAAATACTCTATTTAAAACTAGTTATATTTATCAAAATTATTATTTATCAATTTTTAATTTTAATTAATTTGTCCACCTTTGGAAAACAAACCAGTGGCGTAGGGAGAACTCCGCTAGACTTGCCCTCCCATAAAAAAAAATAATAATAATAATAAAAAAAAGATAATTTTTTTAAATTTAAAAGAAGATTTAGGTAAATCTTCAAAAATACATATTATATAAGGCATATTTATTTATACATATTTGTCCAAGGCTTGGTTTACTAGTTACGAATTTTTTTAAATTTTAATGTTTAATAACTTCCGTTTCCGATTTCGGATTTTAATAAAAAACAATAGGGTTCTTCCCAATTATTAGGATAATTTTTTAGTACCAGAACGAACTCCTTAAGTTAAACCGTTTTTGAGTTATCGTGTATACACACAGACACACACACACACACACACACACACACACACACACACACACACACACACACACACACACACACACACACACACACACACACACACACACACACACACACACACACACACACACACACACACACACACACACACACACACACACACACACACACACACACACACACACACACACACACACACACACACACACACACACACACACACACACACACACACACACACACACACACACACACACACACACACACACACACACACACACACACACACACACACACACACACACACACACACACACACACACACACACACACACACACACACACACACACACACACACACAGACACACATACGGACGGCACTTCGAAAATAGGTTTTTTGGATTCCCTGGACCATGAAACGTGGTCATCAGTCAAAATCGACATCGAAAATTTTCGCGATTACAATACTTGCCCCTTATATATTAAGGTCGGGAAAGTAAAAAATAAACGCGTTAAAGTGCATTACAGAAATTTTTCCTTGTTATATTTAAGATAATTAACTATTTTGTATAATTATTAATTGTAGGTAATTGTTGTATTTTTAACTTGTCCGAACACCGTTCGTGAAGCTGTGACTGTGTCAAAAAGCATAGCTCGCACAATTCACATACTCTGAGCTCAGAATGTGAGAGCCAAGCTTCGAGTTATTAACTTGCGTATCAAAGCATTGATGCATCGTCCGTGAACGATAGACAGTCGCTAGTAGTTCGCGAACGGTGAACGTATCAGTACACCTAGTACGTGTACGTGTTACGTACTTACGTACACGTATCGTATACACATTGTACTGCGTTGTGTCTCGAGTCTGCCGTTCAGTTTTCGCTCGAGCCATGTTCTAAGTTCGCCCATCTAGACTAAGCCTACATACCAAACTTTAGACATAGATGTACGTGTGTTCCACACTACACACTACACAGCCACCAGCCTGAGCTCTTTGCTTGATCCTCGTTCCGTTTCGTTCCATATCGAGTCACACACGTCACTCGCTAGCATTGGTCCGTGAGTTCGCGTATTGAAGATTCGTTCGCTGCTTATTAAAAGTTTCGGTCATATCAATTCACTGTTCGTTCTTTTGGAACGAATCGTTCGCGAACGACACATCTCTAATACACACAAAACCTCGCCGCTGTTGCCTTTTCCAGTTCATTTTAATTACTTGCTTAGATAAATACATTAGAAATCGCATGTGGCAACCCTGTGTATTGAGAAGTGAGAAACGAGAAGTGACCTGAGCATTATTTGCTATGCTCTATGTCAGCTTAGAAAAATGTGTGTAAGAAGATAGGAGCTGTTTGTCCTTGTTTCTGATTGGTTTAGAAACCATCCCTATTACAATGTTAGAATATTGTTTTTAGTCCAAGTTGAGAGATGTTCAGTGTCGTACATTGGAAATATATATTATTTATATTATTTTATATTTTTCGTATATTTTGTTATTATTTACATATTTAGACTTTTATTTATATTCTTGGCGTAGATTTTATGGAGAAAATTCTCCATGTAATTTGTTTTTATATAAATATTTTTTGACACTTGACAATTAACATATCAAGATAGAGGACTAATGTGAGGCCAAAAGACTAATGTGAGCCCAGTTGATAGTGCCCAAAAAAGAAATTAATGATATAATTTTTAGACCTTCATATATAGATACATATATTTTAAATTTTTATTTACAATAAATATTGAAATAATAAACTTAAGATTTAAAGATATATTGTTCTTTTTATTGCCTTATTTAAATTCTTTTAGCCAAATCTCTCTTTTTATATATGTCATATACACATAATTTTTAAAATTATGGGTATTAATATTTTTTTAACTTTTTAAAATTTCCCATTATGCCGAATTTATGTCGTATAAATAACGTAAGTGTATTATCTGCCTTGTTAATTTCAATATTTTATTAACCAATTCTTTTTTATATTTAAAAAAAAAACACTTGCTAACCCTTTTACTACGCCCATGCCCTAGTGTAACTTATGTAAAATATCGCGCTATACTGTATTTGTCCTGTGTAAATCGTACTCGGTTCGCAGCGCTATCTACTTTTTTTCTAATTTGGAATAGAGTATAGATCTAGATTTTTAAAATCTAACATTTAAATGAAAAATCTTTGAATTTGAAATAATAAAAATAAATATGTGCGGATATATTTACTTAATTTAATTAAATTTTAAAATAAGTTTTTTTACTAAAATGTTTTAGTAGGTCACTGTTCCATCGCCACCCAGTCTCAGCCGCCACTGGTTTCAACAAGTGATTGTACATTTGTTTTAGTGCCGCTGACTGAAAGTAAGGGGAAATGACAATATTGCGCATCATTGCGCATACGTTTATAAAATGGAGGTGTAGGAACTTGTTTTCGAGTTGAACTGAAACGTAGCCTGAATTTCTGAAGAGGGCATTTTATTTTAAATTTAATATAGAACAAGATTTACAATATCTAACTTCAAACTCTATACAGATGGCAGCACATAATGACTACACTAAATAATTCAAAAAATATCAGTGGCTCTAAAACAATGGTTTCTGGAAGCGAGCTACCCATCTTCTAGTTTAATAACAAAACACTATTTTAGGTTACGTTAGGTTAGTAAGTGTTTGGTTAGAAGAAGCCGAGCGAAGCGAGCTACCCATCTTCTAGTTTAGTAACATAAATAAAAGTTCTGCATAGTCCCACCTGTTTAGAATCTCTGTATATTGAACAAATGACGTGTGTGTGACGCATGCACAGTGTGCAGTGGGATGTTGTAAATCTACACCTTAAAATATATATTTTTTATTGAAATTTAAATAAACTAGTCAAAATATATAATTACCGTTATATTTCTAACAGGATGTCCTAGAGTCCTGCCTAGAAGAACAGTCGGCTTCTTACAACAAGCTTGAGACATTTCAAACCAACCAGTTTCAAATCGTTCATATTTGATTTTCAGTTTTGTCAACCATTTTTCTACCAAGTTTATAGCTTTAGTCATATCATGTCGATTTTCAAATGAACCTGATATATTTGGTATTGCCACAAACTCTCTCAAATTCTCGATAAATTCATCATTGACGTCATCTACATGGTGTAACATTGGTATCATATCTTCATGAATTGTCACATGGGGAACCTCCTGAAGTTTATAGAACGAACCATAGATCGAGGATGTAGTTATTGTTTCTGTATGTTCAGTTCTAAACATATGGGGGTACGTCATGGTCAATGATGTTATTCTTTAGAAGTACCGTTAAAATAAGTTGGGTTGAATGTATTCATTCTTTAAGAAATGGAAAACTTGCTAAATAATCAGCGTAAAAAACACTAAATATATAAAGAAATGTTAAAAAAATAGTTTCAATCATAAATGACAGTAATTAAAAATGAGAAACAAAATAAAAATTAACCGAGCCTACTGACAGTACAGTATGATCGAAAAAAGCGTTTAGTAGGCCTCGAATTTTATTTTTAAGAATGTAAAGTTGGCAATTCGGAGCTGTTTATAGTTTTTAGGCATTTGAAGTCTATTCCAAATGTTTAAGTGGCACAAAATGGAATATTTATTTCCTTAAGTTGTCACAAGATCATTTTTTAACGATTTAAGTTGGCTTATGATAAACAATACGATCAAGAGCCTCATTCAATCACTACTAGTTACTTCGTTTTAAAAACTAGTTCCACTTAAACCAAAGAAACAGATTATACTTTCGTTGTTATCAGTGTCTTCTTTGTTAAATGTATAAAATAAAATCATTAAATTAATCTAAAATGTGTTTTGTACTATCAAAACAGGCAAACAAGAATAAACAAACAAATTTTTTAAAGTACAATGCGTTTTTAGGGTTTTGTAGGTATGACCAAAAAACCCTTATACCGTCATTTTATCGTCTGTCTGTCTATTCGGTAAAAATTGTAGCCAAACGGCTAAATCTAGAGAGTTTATCTAGAAATCTAGAAATTTGGCATGCTTATACAAGTCTTTGATCCGCACATAGAAAAAATACGAAACTATTTAAAAAATATATCTCCCTAAAAATATAAACAAATATGTGATAATAAAAAAAATAAATAAATAAATTCTGAGTAGGGTATCAAATGAAAGCCCTTAGTACGTGGATTAACGGTCAAAATTTTATTTTTTGAAAATAAATTATTTTGAAGTATTTTTGCCAAAATTGTGGAAAAAAATTTTGTCCCACACCCTGTAACCCAGATGGTTTAAACTAAAAGTCTGAAAAAAATCTAAGTAATGTACAATGGTGTGAACCGGAATAGTACAACAGGAATTTTTGATCAAATTATGTTTTTGGAAAATAACGCATTTTTTGTGTTTTTTGGTTGACGATGTACAAAAGTTATAGTTATGTAACACACTATACTAGAAGGCGTATCCTGGTCTAACAGTTAGCTTGCTCGCTTGCTACGCATTTTTGTTGTCTTTCCATTTTTATTTTGTTTAAATTATTTTGTCAAAATTCTAGTTGTATTTGGGCAAATGTTGCATTTAATTTTTAAGAGCGTAAATTTAATAACCAGTTGGAATTGTTGGAATTATATTTTCATTCTGTGTCATGTATACGAAACCAGAGGGGCGGAGCATATGACTTAAAACAACCAATCGAAGCTATAGGCGCAATTTTCAAAATTTTAATAAACCTTGCTATATAAAAAAAATACTGCACATATTTAGAAACCTAAATAATGGCATTAGGTATTCGAATTAAAATTAACAAAAAAATATTTTAACATAAAATTTGCTTTTAAAGCTCTTAGATTAACAGACGATAAATTATTTTAAAAATATCGTTCATTTTGCCGTGATTACTACAAAGCAAACTTTGTCCTACACACTCAGCATGACGCCTTCACTAATTATATACCTGCGAAACCCTGCAATGAGTAAAAATTCACACTTCACATCAATTTTTTATTTCTTAAATGTTTTGATGAACTTACAAAATGGTTTATAGAATTGATCTACGATCTTTCATCTATAGAAGTTCCAAACGTTTAGGTGGAACTAGATTTTGCAATCTAGTTACTTTCATCGTTTGAATCGTGCTTTTGGCCGTTTGTTTAAGCTTTGTAAATCATACTTACAGTAAACATTTTTGATTAGGGATAATATCATTTTCTCTATATTTTGATTTTTGTGTCATTATTAGTATAAATTTTCCATTTATTTATTTTTTGTCATTAAAATAAGTAAAAAGGTATTTTATTTTTGACATATGTTATTCGTTTCCATGGTTTGTTGGAATTTTAAATTTTCACATACCAACGTGAAAAATAAATCCTTTCTCGTGACAACCTAAAAGAACGAAATTTAGTTCCGCCTAAACGTTTGGAATAGCCTGTACTTGGAAAATTAAAGTTGCGATTTGCATATTTAAAATATGATAAATAAATAATAATATTTAAAAAAGGAGAAATAAAATAATTTAAATTAACTTTCGTTAATAAAAATTTATTCAAATCAGATTTTATCCTTGTTTTGTCGTCCATTTAAACCATCATTTGTCTACTAAGTTCATGCAAAACGTGATTTGTCCAAATTTAAATAATCGATTTTTCGAAATTTTAATGACATTTGAATTCAATGCTAGGGACCTTAGAAATAAGTAGCTCGAAAAATTAGATTCCCAACTTATTGCAAGCAGGATGTTTCTTGCAATCATCTCAAAGCCTCGTTACTGTGACAAAACACATTTTGAATGTTCTTCATCACATACATCTTTTTAGAAATATGTTTGTTTTGAATATAAACTTAAACTAGGACTCAATCAAAAAATCAATTAAGAGATACAGAAGAATAATATTGTAAACCTAATTTAAAAATAAATAAATTCCATGGTTAGCTAAACCAGGCCTCCACAACCTATTATTTGTCGGGGGGCACGTTCACCTGTTTTGCTTAAATTTCTAGTTCCCGGGCCGCATTCAATCTTTTAGGTGGGCCATACATCCTATTGTAGTTTTTTTTACCTTCTAAGTTCTGGTTTACGCCTGTTTACAAGTATTTATGTTGGCGTATATAAGTCTAGTGCATGGTTGGCGAACTTCCTTATGCTCACGTGCCAAATAATATAAACTTTACGTATATAATAAGTGACTATATATGGCGTTCCAATCTTCTTCTCTTGTCTCATCCTTTGTCGCATTCCGAAATAATTCTGTGGATGTATCTCCAAACCACCTCCTTAGGTTGCCGAGCCAGGTAATTATCCTTCGTCTTCCAGGACCTCTTCTTAGTTAGTTAAAAGTCTATTTGCGCCTTCTACTTCTTCCTTCTTCAACCTTTGTCTTCGCCGACCAGCGTAGTGTAGTGGTAACACATGTGCTCTGCGTTGTTGCGTCGAGCTTGAGTCCCGTTCAGGCATGGAATTTTTCACAAACAAAAATTGTCTTGGCTAATTGCCACTGCAGCAAAGGCCATTAAATTAAATTTAAAAAAAAAACCTTTTTTCTTTATAATATTCTGTAGGATACGGTAGTTATGTTCGTTCCTCTTTCCTTTTCTTTAAGGTTGACAACAGTCTCTGGATAATTTCAGTGTTGATGACTCGAACGAACCAGAAGTCCAAATGTCATATGATGTTATTTAAATTAATAATGGGAGGATTTAGCAACTGTTGAGTATGTTGACTTACACATGGCAGTATTTCACTTGCTGTTCATTTACCTAACTGACAAGCATGATTCTCAGCAGTAAGGTTGCTAAACTCGCCCAATATTCCGAAAAATGCATAAATATATATTTTTTAAATTATTAGAATAAAAGACATTTCGTTTTCAAATCGTTTTGAGTGCCAATAATTTTTTTTTTCTCGTGCTACTCTTTGCCCTCTTGTCTTCTCTTAGCCATCTCTGGTTTAGTGTATAAGGAAAACGCGCTGTTTTCCTTCTTCTAGGCAGTAATGTGCTGGCTACGCTAAATATGAGAAGTAACATTATATTTTCTTATTGGTAAGATGCATAAAATCGTTCGGCGGGCCGCTGGTTTGCCAACCCCTGATCTAGACCAGTGTTTCTCAACAAAAAATGAACCGCGGTCCAGTAAAATATATAATTTTCTAACGCGGACTACTAATAATAATTGTTGGTTCATTTTTTGCAAGAAAACAAATAAATTTAATTTGCTACTAAATACATTTATTTTATTTGTAGAAAATCACAAAAAGTTTACAGAAAATAAACAAAATATAAATTATTTACATAAATATATGCATAAAATTTAAAAAAAAACTGCAAAAAACACATATAAAAACATTCGGGGACCACTAAAATTTTTCTGGGGACCACCTGTTGAGAAACACTGATCTAGAAGACATTTTCGTCAATTAAATGAAGCTTTTGGTCATTTTGTTTGCCAATATCCCACTTAAACGTTTTGGATAGCCTATATTATGCAGTAAACAACTTTCAAAATCAATAAAATTTTAAATCACTGAAATTCACACTTTTGTCGATGTTGATGCCATAAAGAACCTCTCCAGAGTTAGTATGCTACTTACTTGCCTCTAAAATTAGTTCACACGGTGCCATATAAGCTTTTAATCCCCTGCAAATTGAGCCACTTCTTTCGTCATCAGGATCTATGTTTTCAATAAAATCAATAGCTTTTCAATAGAAATAAAATCCTTAATGTTCTGAGCTGTAAACCGGTAAGGTGCTTCTTCTTGGTCATCTTCTTGCTCTTCTTCTTCGCTATTCTCTTCTTGACTTAATTCAATAAGATCGTTAGTTGTCAATCGTGTGATTTTAAAACTTTTTCAGTATAAGAAGCATTCAAATCATTAAATCCTTCACATTCCAATTGTTGTCCTATTGCCCCTATCTCGGCAATTCTGGTGTCAACATTTTCTAATAAACTAGAGTCGTCTTAATGGACGAGTTCATTCCAGACCAGCAATGAAGAGTCAAAGTTCGGGGAATACTTGAATTTCGTTACAAATATACGTGACGATGTCAGGTGTCTAGTAGTGAAGCATTTAAATTTTTTCAACCGCTTTAATATTAATTCGCGTAAATGGAGGAATTACTGTACTTCCAAATAATGACAGTATACTTGAACGTCCTCATCATGCATTTATGTCTTTTTCTTGAGTACTAAAAAAACTGGTAAAATGATCCACTTTCCTAGTTGCGTTTGAACAGAAAATGCTTTGAAACAAATGGTTCCATGACAACTGGGGCCGTAAGACAATTCGGGCCGTTCACAACTGGGTCTTTTCACAACTGGGGCCATTATCAACTGGGGTGATGGACAATTCGGGCCGTACACAATTGGGGCTTTTCACAACTGGGGCCATTAACAACTGGGACGATGGACAATTCGGGCCGTTCACAATTGGGGCTTTTGACAACTGGGGCCATAACTATAAGAGCTAGAGTCTTCTTTTGTTTAAAATAAAAAATAATTATTTTACAAGTTGGCATAAATTAAATTGCGTGTTCTTTTGAAAAAAAATATTTTAATGGTTTGATTAAGTACATTTTGGTGGGAATTAGAATAAATAAAAAAATTGTATTTTAAGGGTTGGCTTAAGAAAATTTTCGTGTTCAATGAATAAAAAAAAATTGTATTTTAAGTAAAATTTGGTGCTTTTTTGACGATATATTCCTCGCACTCATTAAATTCTGAACCAATAGAAAATGTTTATGTACACGTGCATTCGTAGATAATATTCTAATAAAATTTTACGATCGGCGAGAATCTCAAAGCAACAAATATTCAGACCAATTCTGTAACTCAGTTACTATGATCATTGTAACTAAATTTGTCTCTATGAGCAAGCTCAGTTACTACCATGAATGAAAGTCATTATACTTTTTATAATATTTTATCTTGTAGTAACGTTCTTATTTTTTTTTAACGTTTTATCTTGTACACAGTAATTTTTTACAGAATTGATCCGAATATGAAGATTATGTATTTGAAAATTTAGTCACATTCGAGCCATGATAGATATTATTAATTTTTTATTTTTATTATGTTTATCTAGATTATTTTGCCCGTTTTATATAAACGAGATACATAAAATACCTATGTAAAAAAAAAATACTATCATACATAAAAAAAAAAAAAAACTAGGAAAATAAATAGTCAAACAAAAAATAACTGATTTTCTCGTAGTTGACTCATATTAATTAAATTTAGTTACAAAATATTTACTTCTAATATTAAATACATTTATAATTTATTTATTCAAAAGAACACTTAAATTTACTTAATCCAATCCTTAAAATATATTTTTTATTTACATAGTCAAAAGAGCACTAAATTTTACTTAATCTAACTCTTAAAATACAATTTTTTCTAATTCCCACCAAAATGTACTTAATCAAACCATTAAAAAATGGGGAGCAAATAGGGATGTTTTGTTAACAATATATCAGGCATTAATCAGATCAAAGCTTGACTATGGATGTGTTGTTTTCATAAATGCAAAAAAGAGTCTTCTTAAATTGTTAGAACCTGTTCAAAATGCAGCAATTCGTATAGCTACGGGCGCAATGAGAACAAGCCCTGTAAACAGCATACAGTGTGAATCAAATCAACAACCGCTAACATACCGGAGAACTCTGCTGACCTTGTCTTATCTCGCAAATTTGGCTAGCAAACCAAACACACCCATGTATCAGCAAATTTTCAAAAAAGATAATAATAAATCAGAAATTCAAAACACATCACAATTCCATGAAAAGTTATATCAAGAACTGGAACAGCTAAATATTAAATTTCCGATCATACTTACAAATAAAGTAACCAAATACCCTCCCTGGATAATGAATAAACCTATCTTCAATCTCACTCTCACCAAATATGCAAAAAACACCACCAATCCAATCATATTTAAGAATACCCTCTACGAAACCACCCATAAACATAAACCATTCCATGCCATATACACTGATGGGTCTAAAATTGACAATCAAACTGGCGCTGGACTTATATTTAATAATAATAAGTTCAAATTCCATTTACCAAACGAAGCGAGCGTGTTTACTGCCGAAGCTTTCTGTATGCTCAAAGCCACAGAAGAAATAAGGAAAAATCAACAAGAGCCAAACAAATACATCATCCACTGTGACTCTCTCAGCGTAATCCAGGCCATACAGCAGCAACATTCAAAAAATCCAATAATCAGCCAAATCATAATTATGTGGATACCATCTCACATCGGAATAGAGGGAAATGAATAAGCAGACAAACAGGCCAAAGACGCAATCCATGAAGAACTAATGGAAATAGCAGTACCAGCCAGCGATGTTAAATTTTTAATTAAACGAAAAGTTAAAGAAACATGGGACAACCACTGGAAGACCATACCAAATACAAACCACTTCAAGTGCATCAAAGAAGACACGACCCATTGGGAATCAAGGGAACAAAGAAGAGAACAAGTTGTTATAACAAGACTTAGACTTGGGCACACACTCTACACCCATCAATACATCTTCCATCACCTAGATCCACCACAATGCAATACATGCAACACAACCATTACAGTCGACCATATACTATTGCACTGTACACAATATCATACAGAACGAGTTCAGAATAGCCTACCAAACAATATAGGAGACCTGCTGCGCAACAATCGTAACATTGAATCCAAAATAATTCAATTCTTGAAAGACATAAATCTCTACACAAAAATTTAACAGTCATCAAACACAGTAAATATATGTTATTAATTAAGAAATCTGTTGTAAAATAATGTAATTTATATACCATGTTAAAACCTTAACTACCTAAATACTGAAACTAAATGTACCCGGTTGCCAATAGCCATCGTAGCTGAGGCATCCGTAAATTCTTTAAATAAAAAAAAAAAAAAAAAAAACCATTAAAATATTTTTTTTTCAAAACAACGCGCAATTTAATTTATGCTAACTTGTAAAATAATTATTTTTTATTTTAAACAAAAGAAGACTCTAGCTCTTATAGTTATGGCCCCAGTTGTCAAAAGCCCCAATTGTGAACGGCCCGAATTGTCCATCGCCCCAGTTATTAATGGCCCCAGTTGTGAAAAGCCCCAATTGTGTACAGCCCGAATTGTCCATCGCCCCAGTTGTTAACAGCTCCAGTTGTGTAAAGCCTCAATTGTGAACGGCCCGAATTGTCTTACGGCCCCAGTTGTCTGGTTACCGAAACAAATACAGATATAACAGCTTTCATTTTAATCAAATTAACTTCAACTTGTAATATAAATTTTAACTTTTTAAACTTTTTTGGTGGTATCGATTTATATTCTTATTGACAAGGGCTATGCCCCCGGCCTTTTTCGTCCTTCTAGCATCCATCTTGCCTTCCAACGCCCTCTTTCAGTGTTGTACTGTCCCTAAGAGGAGCGATATCGTCCACTGTTCATAACTGTTTTAATCTTATGAAATTTGAGGAATGTTGTTGTACAGTAGTATGTTGCCTTGTAATTGGTCTTGTCAACACAGACATTTATAATCTGTTTTTACAAATAAATTTTTATTTGCAAAAACGGATAGTGTTAATATATCACACGTAGATTTATTAATGCACCCGTATCTCTATAGTTCATCATTTATAAAAATTTTAAAAACTAAAAATTTTTTGTTCAAAAGAAATATTTTAAAATTTTCCCCATCTCTTGGCAGCATTAATCGAAGCTACATATAAAAAAGCTATCGAAATTTTTTCATGTTCCATATAAATTCTTCCATATAACAATTGCTATCACATTCATCATCATCACAACATAAAAATGTTAAAGCAAACACCACTCCCTATATTTCCCTACAGTTTTTTTATCCATCGATACCAAAAATACACATCAAATACATTAACCTAAAAAAATCAAAATTCAAACCATATAATTCCCAATTAAACGAGTGAACATCGACAGACCGCAGGGAAAACAAATGACTTGTTGCTAACCAGCGTTACCCCCCTTGTCTCATATTCCCCCTTCATCCCTCTAAAATACTCCGTCATTGCACGCAGGAGTAAGCGAAACAACGGGCGGTTGTAAATTCACATACGTCTAATGGCGAACACACATTTTTACTTTGAGCATATTAAAGAGGGATGATCCTACCGCCGTTCACAGATGGCAGCACCGTCCATCATAATAAAATATAAAAACAGAAAAATGCTGGGAGAACCCCACATATACATACGCGTTTACAGTCATATATTTATTAAGCTGCTGAGGTCATTTTTAAAAAAACAGTACAAAAATTTGGTTTATAAGCTGATACGTTAATTTTCGACAGTGATTTTTAAGAGGGTAAATTATTGCGGTGAAAATTTAGGATTTTTTGAGGGAAATAAAGTTTAATTTATAACATTTTGGAAAAATTAAACATAATTTTTTGACGGTAGAATGTAATGATCATTATGATTGCTGGATATTTTTTTAAACGGGAGTTTATTTCTAAAAGTTTATAATTTAGTTTATAAAATGGTATTTTACTGGCAGTATTTTTTAAACAAATTTTTTCCATTTCTGACCTTTGTCAAAAAGAACTAGACGTATTTAAAGTTCTGAGAGGGCATTAAGGCGGCGCACAACCCTATAGTTCTCAATAGTTTCTTATACAAAACTAATAATCGGAAATAAAATTAATAACAATCTATGCATCAAAATTTTCATCGAATTTTTATCTATTTAATAGGATATTTTTAGTTGTAGAATAAACTATTATGTAATTGTAAATAAGCAAATTGCGTTATAGACGCTATCTTAACCAATGTAAACCAATCGGCAAATTGTAGCTAAAGCTTCATTCTACAAATATGTATTTTGTTCTATTGTGAAAACTACTTGTAGTTATTCTGCTTGGTAGTAATTTTTACCGCCATCTTGAATCTGCCGCGATTCTGAAAATAGGTGTTACGGGTAAAAATAATTTATCTTTCTTGAAGAATACGTGTACCAAGTACCATTCCATTATCATCAAGTATAATATTTTTTGACAAAGGTTCTAAAACTATAAGTAATTAAGTCGAAAAAAATTTTAACGTATTATTTGAACAACATATCTACACAAAACTATATAAATATAAAAGTGATTCGACACCCACAAATAAATTTAAAATATTACAGAACAATATCGCTGATATCTATTTTTAAGTTATTGAGCGATAATATTTTTACAAAAAATGTTTCTACAGTTAAAAATATCCTATTAGATTAGGGCTGCCATACGTCCCGGTACACCGGGACATGTCCCGGTTTTGAGGTTTCTGTCCCAGTGTCCCGGTCCAAGAGTCATTTGTCCCGGTCGATTTAAAATTTATGCATATTAAAAAATTATTTTTCGATAATATTGTACATATACATATATACATACTATATATAAATTATATAACAGATTCGAGGTCCGAAATGTTCCGGAGTAATGCCGAGTACCAGTCAGCTAGTCACTAGCTGACTGGTACTGACAGATGAGCGCAATTCGCTTTCTATTGACACCGTGAAAAGCATAATTCAATGTGTTTTAAGTTATAAAATGTCATGCATTGAATTCTATAATTATATAAAAGGGGAAAAAGAACTACTCCAAAAAACGAAAACATCGGAGAAGTATGATTGGGCAAGGAAGAGCGATGATAAAGAAGCCACCGAAGTCGGGGAAGGGGGAGAGTAAAGGCAAGAGAAGAATGGAATGTAAGGTTCTATTTGGTTTTATTAAATTAAAACGCCCATTAATTTATATTATATTATTTTAGATTTGATAAAGACGCATCCACAAAAAAAACATCAAATTTTTCCAGTCAAACTGAGTGTTCCAAAATGATTCACCATTGATCCCAACGTTTTACTCTTGGAATACCTATTATCAATCTCTACTTTAATTATTTTTTTTGTCTTTAAATTTTTTAATTTTTTTAAAATATTGTGCAATTGTCGATAAAAGTTTTTTTAAAGTATTGTTTGGGGGGGGGGGGGGTGTCCCGGTCGGTAGTCCGACAATTATGGCAGCCCTATATTAGATAGATAAAAATTCGGTGCAAAATTTGATGTTTAGATTGATACTAATTTTATTTCAGATTGTTAGTTTTGTATAGAAAACTGTACAACTATACTGTAAAACTATACAGTGAGCCGTGAGCCGGCTCATTTCAATTTGGTGAACCGTGTCACTTCGGTCAGTGTACTGAGCCGGCTCAGGGAGCCGGTTCGTTCATGAACGACCCATCTCTAGTATATACCGGTCAGTGTCAAGCCTTTATACACCTACACTTTTTTCATATATTTTTTTAAACCTGGGCCTCACGGGCTTGAGCCTATCAAGCACAAAAAAAAACACGCATTCGTCTTATAACGGGCTTATGTTCAAAAGCCCGTTCCAAGAAAACATGTTGGTTCCTGAGCCAACTAAAAAGAATCTGGCTTCTGACTTCCACCCGAAGAACAAATTTTGATTTCGCGCCTGCTATTAATCAATCATCCAAAAAGTTTATTCCTAGAAGGAAGGCAGCTTCTAAAAGTTAGGCAAAGAAGGCCCTGGTTTAATATTCTGAGACTGTTTAGCTAGCACAAATAAATTGCACGCCACGTACGAGGGTCGTCTCAAAAGTAAGTTACACTATTTTTATTTAATTCGTGTGGTTGGCGGGAAAAGTCTGGGAGTCTCAGGGAATTTGCGTCTGGGTGTAGTGGCAGCACTGTAAAATTTCTATGTGTGTCAATCGATCCGGCAGTCAGGCTACTCCACTTGCTCCTACCGCCGATTGCTAAGTTCGTAGTGTTATTCGTTTTTTGCTGGTAAAAAATAAAAATTGTACTGAAATTCATCGCAAGTTGTGTAGTGTTTATGGTGAAGACGTTATGTCAAGGCCAATGGTTTCTCATTGGCGCCAATCATTCATTGAAGGAAAAACAACATTACAGGATGAACAACGAAGCGGTCGCCTCTTCACTTCCCGCACCTCTACTGTTGTTCGAAGGGTCATTGACACCGATCGACGATCGAAAGCTTGATGAAATCCTTTCTCAACCTTCTCCGAATGTCGAAATAAGCCGTGCATCACTTTACAGGATCATTTCTGACGATCTGTGTTTATCGAAAGTGTGTGCAAGGTGGATTCCATGTCTGCTTACAGAAGCACAAACAGCAGAGAATTGACGCTGCATTGCAATTTCAACAATTATCGAGGGAGACGGTTTATTCGACCGAATAGTGACCGGTGACGAGACATGGATCCATCACTGGACGCCCGAATCCAAAAGACAGAGTATGGTGTGGAAATTAAAGAACGAACCAACACAAAAAAAGCGAAAGTTGTGACATCCTCGGGAAAAGGCATGGCAACGGTCTTTTGGGATTCTAAGAGGGTGTTGTTGATCGATTATCTATTGTGAGGTGTTGCGACAACTCAGAAAGGCGATCCAAAACAAAAGGAGGGGATAGATGACAAAAACAGTTTTTTTGTTCCACGACAACGCTCGCCCACACGCTGCTCGTCAGATTCAATAATAATAATAATAATAATAATTGTTTATTGACTAAATTACAATAATTTTTGTTTTAAGTCAGTCAGTACAATCGTAAATGTAATATGTAATAAAATGTACAGGAAACAATATGGCAAACAATATGTAGGTACATATACAATATGAAACATTTTGGTTGGTAATAATTGTGTATTTAGAGAATAAAATATAAATAAAATAGAGAATTAGATAAAATAATTCAAAATAGTATCAACTACAATTTTCAATACTATAAAAATAATTCAGAATTTATGTTGTAAAAATTCATTTATAGAATAAAAAGCATGGTTGATAAGGAAAATTTTGATAGTATTTTTAAAAGAGTTATAACTAAAATGAATTTGAAGGAGTCTGGCAATACGTTAATAAATTTATAAGAATAATAGTTGGTGCTATTTTTAGATTTAGTCAATCTTAAAAATGGTGGATAAATCTTATTTTTATTCCTCAAGACCTGCTTGAGGAGTTTCGATGGGATGTTTTCGGACATCCGCCTTACTCCCTTGACCTTGCACCAAGTGACTTCCACCTGTTTCCGCAACTGAAGCAACATCTTGGAGGAAGACGCTTCACAAACGAGGATAATTTGAAACAAGAAGTTGAAAGATGGCTATCCAGTATGGCGGCAGAATGGTATGACACTGGATTGAAAAAACTTTTACCACGGTACCAAAAATGTATTGAAACACAAGGCGATTATGTAGAAAAATAAGTTTAATAGGTACTTTTCGAAATATATTTATATATGTTTTTAATTTTTTACTTTTATTTAATAATAAAAAAAAAAAATAGTTTAACTTACTTTTGATATGACCCTCGTACATTTCAGTACTGACAAGTTGCTTGTCGCTCAGCTCATCTAACCACCGACGCGTCTCCACCTGTTACGTACCTCGAACTTTGTGCAAAATGACATAGGATTTAATATGTATAATTTTATTATGGCTTTCAACAAATTATATTTTCTTTATAATTTTACCCATAGCAAGTCGTGAGGAAACACATTCCTTTAAAAATTTGCCATCATCGTTGTTATTAACCAGCCTATCTTGTTCACTACTGAACATAAAGCCTTCTCAAGTTTTTCCCATTCGAAACGATCTTGTGCCTTTAGTTTTCAGTTCTCAACAACTCTATGTTATCTGTCTACCTAGTTAGGGGTCTTGCTCTGCTTTTGCTGATATATCTGGGTTTACATTCAAGTATCTTCTTCGTCTATCTGTCGTCTTGGAGTCGAGCTACACAGCCAGCCTAATTCCACTTACGACGAGCAATTCTCTCGATGTCATCACACATTTTTGACTGTTCTCTAATTGATTTGCTTTTTGATCAGCTTAACTAATTCCTATTATTGATCTCTCCATCACCCTTTGAACAACTCTTAATTTTTCGGGTGATTTAAGTGTTAGATTTAGAGTTTTGGATCAATATGTTAAGAACAGACAAGATGCATTGGTTGAAATATTTTTCTTTAGGCAATTTTGTAGGTAAACCGTGCACCCTAGACCGTTGCGGTGTTTAATTTCCCGAGTTTATTTATTAAGGCCAATACTATATGCACTAGATATTTGTAACAGACTATCTGCTTTTTCTGTTTGCAACCGAGCGGAGCTGTGCCAAATACTTAGTAATATTATTTAAAATACCGGAAAACGAATTTGAAATAACAAATACTAGGCCCTGTTCGAAATGCACAAATAGTAATAAAATCACGTTAAAATTGTATGATTACTACTCTTAATTTTGAGAGTATATTAGTCGTCACTGATAATGTATTTGAAATACTTTTAATAAGAATTGGAAATAATAAGAAATATTTTAAATAACAAGGAAATAATTTTTGAGGTTATGTTAACGTGAAGATGTAATAATTATAAATAAATATATAATATAAATGACATAAATTTAGATATGCTAGAGGCGATTTACATGAAAAAACATAGTAAAAACCTTTTAAATAATGACCTCAGTGCCCTTTCCAACACTTTATTAGACCTCATACCATCAAAGACGTTTCCACATTAAAGTGGGGAACAGAATGCAACGAGTTCTACGGCGCGTTAACGGCGTTCGTACGGGGCTATCTGTCAGAAGAAAGTTAAAACCAAGCTGTCGTACGCAAGTGCACAGAATGGACAAGGTCCTACGGCGTTCGAACGCCGTTGATACTGAATGTTCGTCAACTTCCAACTTTTGACGCCGTTGAACGTTGACGCAGAACACCTAACCTCAGATTTTACTGAATGGTAAAGTGTTTGTATGTATAAATAACTTGCATACAACATAAATAACATCACATACAAGTCTTCATCATCCATTATACTTTTAATAAAAGAAAGCGCACGTATAAACACAGATATAGGTTTTCACGTGACACTTGACGGCGTTAAAAATGATTGCATTGTGGGCAGGCGAAAATTCAACGGCGTTCTCAGCAACGCCGTCGCAACTGAAGGCGCGCTGACAGCGTAGCGCACTGTGCATTCTGTTCCAGGCTTTACCGACCAACGAATAATTCTAACCCTAAATTCTCCCACGCACTCTCACTTGCTCATTCATCCTTATGACCGGAGAAAATTTACTTACCACCCAAAAATTAATTATAAATTCAAAAAACTTTTCAAAAAATTTAACATTTATCCCATTTTTTAAAGTGAAACAAAATTAAAAGATCTATTAGGAACCCCCAAAGAAAAAATCAGTAATTTAGAAAAATCAGGCATCTATAAAATAAATTGTAATATTTGTGAAAAGGTTTGTATAGGGCAAACCAAAAGAAATGTAAACATTAGATTAAAGGAACATATGTACAACATTAAGAACAATAACTGGGAAAAGTCGGCTCTAGCAAGTTACAAATTAGATACTGGTCACCATTTCAATATTAACTATCAGATCAATTCTGTAAAAATTTGCTGTGTAGTAACGTTACTACAAGATAACATATTATAAAAAGTATAATGAGTTTCATTCATGATGGTAACTGACCTTGCTCATAGGGACAAATTTTGTTACAATGATCATAGTAACTGAGTTACAGAATTGGTCTGAATGTTAGTTTAGTTAAAGCGGCCAGTGACATAAATTTAGACATGCTAGAGGAGATTGACATGAAAAAAACATAAGTAAAAACCTTTTAAATAATGATCTCAGTGCCCTTTCCAACACTTTATTAGACCTCATACCATCAAAGACGTTTCCACATTTACTGACCAACTAATAATTCTAACCCTAAATTCTCACTTGCACGCATTCTCACTTGCTCATCCATCCTTATACATAAGAACACAAAAAAAATCAATTAAATTTACTGTACTACTGATGATGACAGCATAGCTGTCGAAATGTACATCTAGTAATTAATAAAAGAAGTGAAATTTAAGTGAAGAGAAAAGATACAGTGTCTATTATATATATTTATAACAAGGAAATATTTGAAATACTAGAGAAATATTTGAAATATTAGGAAATATTTGAAATACTAGGATAATATGTGAAATAATAATGAATTATTTGAAATACTAGAGTAATATTTGCAATTTGCAATGGTGGTTATAAGTGCACCTGTTGTGAAAAGGGTATGAAAATGTCTCTTGTACGTCATATCCACTGAGCCCTTCTATTTTAAGATTTATTTTATACTACTAATTAATTATCTAATTTATAAATATTTTAATGAAACCTGAGTTGAAAAATGAGGCCAATATTTAATAATCTCATAAATATGTGGTCCAGGACTTAAAGTGCTAATAGTATGATTGTGTGCATGAAGTTCGTAGTTAAGGTCCAGTTTTCCATGTTCCACACCATACTCCAATAATTCTATCGTAGCATTTATCATGGATGGAGTCGGATAATCTTGACAGAAGTTGCCTAAGAATGAAATCATGATTGTCTCTGTATAATTTGGAAAACGAAGATCCCAACCAAGAGCTGAATAGATGTTGGAATCTCCTCCAATTACGAAACTATATTTTGTGTCAGGCCAATGCAGACTGAAAATGTGGTATTTCTGGATATTTTCTACTAGGTTTGAACAGATAGGTCTTGTCAGGCAGAATTTCCCTGCAGAATGCGCAACTATTACATTTTTTGCGGGAGTTGTAGTCTTGAAAATTCCTGTAAAATAAATGCGATGTTAAATTGCGCGCTCTCTCTCTCTCTCCCTCATTCCTCTCTCTCTCCCTCATTCCTCTCTCTCTCTCTCTCTCTCTCTCTCTCTCCCTGATTCCTCTCTCTCTCTCCATCATTTCTCTCTCTCTCTCTACCTCCCTCCCTCCCTCACTCTCTCTCCCTCTCTCTCTCTCTCTCTCTCTCTCACTCACTCTTTAAATTTACTTAATTTTCAATTAAACATTGTCACTACTGCCATGCGTCGTGCGTAAAATAAATATTCGTCTACAAGTTACTATATACAATGACTCAAAGTGCTGTATGCCTTGGCAGCTCCATTTGCTATTGTATTTGTATTGCGGTGATGAGCAGTAAGTAGGGGTAATGCCCGAAAATATTTATGTATTTTTTATTATGTTGTGGACATGTCATAAAACATTCTTTTAAAATTAAATTAATTTTTAAAGAATTTCAAGGACAGAAAACGGGTGTAACAAAAGCAGGATATCACCAAGATTATTAAAGTATAAGGTTGCCTCGTAACTTGTAGTGGTATGCTAACGGGAAGTCAGTCTTTGTTTATCGTATATGTTATATGCATGTGAAGTTAGATTTTTGACTATAAATATAAAAACATCTTTTATTTTTATTTTCTACTTGTTTTAATGTCTTTTTTCTTCGAAAGGAATGTTTATTTTGTAAATTTTCTTACATTCATTTTTGATGTGAAGAGAATAATAAGTAAAATTTTTCAGTATTTTAGTTTTAGGATGTCCCCCGCAACTACCCTAACATTCATCAAATTGAAAAAATGCATAGAACAAATAAGATTTGTTTTCTTATAAACAATTTTTATTGTATAGTTTTTTCTGTTAAGATAGTTTTGTTTATAAAGGAAATATTTTAAGTTTTTTAGTAGTTTTAAGCCAGAAAATTTTGAGATACCATGCTTATATTTGAATCCGGGTTCTCCTCTATTGTATCAAATTTCGTTAAAATGCGTCCAGCTGTTTTTAAAAACAGATATACAAATACCTACATATTAAATTTGATATAAATCTGTACAAAATTTTCTTAGGTTTTTATTTATAATTTATTCAGTAGAACTGTCTTGAATTAAATATCTATTATAGTAACTACGTCACAAAATGGGATTCAGTGTTGCCGCGGTTGTTTTTCTTTTATTTGAATTTAGCATGTTGGTTTTTATTTAAATTGTATTTTGGAAGTAGGTATAAATTAAGTTTTCAAAGTAAGAAAATGCTTCACATCAAAACTGCAAGTCAATATTTATTTATCAAAATTCTTATTTTATACATTATAATTTAATAAGCCATTATTTTTACAGAACAATATTATTTTGCAGGTTAATTTTGAAAAATTTACGTTAATAATAGTTATTATGGCAAGTAACATAGCAATAAGTGTGTGTGTGCCATATCTAAATGGTTTGAAGGAACAATATGTTGTTCTTATTTTATACATTATTGTTTTTCATTTTCATCAGTCAAAAAACGAGAAAATTTGCAATTAAGCATGTGGATTAAATGGTTACAGTTTGGAGTAAAACAATACACCATTATGCATTATGCTAAAGCAAACTATTAATTAATGGTTACTTAGTTTTAATTAAATAAATACTAAAGATATATCGATTTTCATATTATTTAAAAACGTAACCTATAAATATCTTCGAATCCTTATTTATAAACATTATTCTATAATACAAAGTATCTGGACTGTATATATTAGTATATATTTATCAAAAATATATATTATTTGCTCCAAAATTGAAAATATTCATAAAATTAAAGTAATGAAAATAATGACACATGTATTTTAAACCAGCCAAAAACTTCCAAATGAAACCGCTGTCAGATGGCAGCACATGTATGTGACGTCACACTAATATGGTCTATTCTGTATGCCAGTTTGAACTACGTTTACGTGTGACGTATTCCCTCTCACGCTCTGATTAGTCAGAAGTTACGAGACAACCTTTACTTTAATAATCTCGGGATTCCACATGTTCTGTACAGCACATAAAAAGTTAATTTCCTTCTTCATTTTTTAATAATACGTATTGAAATTATAAAATATATTATTTCTGTATTTTATATAATTTTATTTGTAAACGTACAGATAGTTAAAAAAATGTATATCCATCTTTTTATTTTCTTTTCCGAAAGAAAATCTCAATTATGCTTTTGGTTCCAGCCAGCGCTGTAGCTAGTGTTTCGCAGGCCCCGTGGTTCGGAGAGTGCCTAGAAGTTTTGGGGCCCAAGTTATAAACATGTATGTATATTTGTGTTGTGGAGTATCAATTTACTGCTGGGGAGGGGGGCTAGATTTGAAGCTACGCCACTGGCTTCAGCACTCCCATTAGAGGTTTCTACGAGTCGCCACTGGTTTTCCATGATCCGAGATGTAAAAAAGGTTGAGAAACACCGTTTTAGAATGTAAAAGTTTTACAAACCTTTTTTGGAAGAAACTCCATTCCATTGTAATCTCGGAATTATTTTAGATCCACTAGGAAGTGTGATAATAGTTTGATTTAATTGATGGTCAATTATCATCTGTACATCTTCAGGTACTTTATCAACAGGCTTCTGCACGGCTGTATTGTATTCTAAAGTGGCTAAACCTTTGCTGTCATGGAAATAGCTGGGATTCTCCAATTTTGTCCAAATTATAACGCCAATACAAGTAACAACAAATAAAATAAATGTAGAAACTGCAGTAACTACAAGCCATTTAAATAATGACATTGAGTTTTTTGGGTTTATCTCCTGTTATTTGACCTCCCAACACTTATCTGCAATAAAAGTGAGATGCATGTCACTGTAAATAAACTGTTTCTTGTAGTTATTAAACAAAATTTACATTTGTATATTGAAATCTAAATTTATTTAACTTATGTGTAGTATCTACTCAAAATATAAAATCAAACAAACGTTACATTGGCGATATGTTTCGCGCGATTTGAAGTTGAATTTTCACACATTTCAGGGTTTTTAGATAAAAAGTTTTTTGATAATCAATTTTATGCGTTATTTGAGTACTAAGAGCTTCCAATTTTTTTTTTTTAAACTAAATTTATATAAATATAATACAATAACTATGTTTTTATATCACTTTTAGTAACTTATATAATAACACAACTAGTTTCGTCTTATTAGGACATTTTCAAGTGCTTGAAAAGTTATTATTATTATTATTATTATTATCACAATCAGAGCAGAAGCCCAGGGCTTGTTATGCTCAATTGAACCATACATTTTATACTTAAGCTAGTTACATGATATACTAATATAAACAAATAATTACATAATTACTTAAATTAAGAAATGAAGATTTTACAATTAAATTAAATATAGAACTAAAATTACATTGCTCGGGGAAATAAATGACTTATTCTGGCTTTAAAGGTGTTTATGCTAGGGGCAGACACAGCTTCTTCCGGGAGAGAATTCCACAGGTTGAAGACACGGTTGGTGACGAAAAACTGCCTTGGCTGTCGTTTAAACTTTTCGTGCTTCAACTTCAGGTGGTGGCCACGGAGCCTCTGGTCGGTATTAAGGTGGAAAAGTGACGACATATCGGTAGAGAACTTGCCCGTTACAATCCTATATATTTGGATTAAGTCTCCACGTTTTCGGCGCTCTGACAGAGGTTGAATGTCGAGAATTCTTAAGCGCTCTTCATACGGCATACGGCGGAGACCTCTTGGCAATCTTGTGGCGCGTCTCTGAACCCCCTCCAGAAGTTGAATGTCCTTTTGTAAGTAAGGCGACCAAACTACAAATGCAAATTCAAGAAGGGGACGGATATACGATAGGTAGATTGTGCGGAATAAGGTAGAAGTTAAGTGAGGAAAGGATTTGAAAATCAGATAGAGTATTTTGTTAGCTTTTCTTGCTACCGTGACTACGTGCGGTGACCAGTCTAGTGTAGTTGTCACAGTAAGTCCAAGATCTACTACACGTTCGACATGCTGGATTGCGTGTCCCGCGATGCAGTATGTGTGCCTTGGGTTGGTAGACCCCAGGTGCAGAATATTGCATTTGGACGTGTTTAATGCTAGAAGCCACCTACTACACCATTCTTGTATATTCCGTATATCGGCTTGGTTTTCTGACTTATTGTAAATTTTTAAGTCGTCTGCAAACATCTGGTGCTGGGATATTAGATGGACTACCAAGTCAGAGACGAATAGTAGAAACAGGATAGGGCCTATTACGCTGCCTTGAGGTACGCCGCTCGTGACCGGGTAGTGTCTTGAACAAGCCTTCCTTATACGCACGTTGAAGGTTCTATTGGAGAGATATGCGGAGATCCACTGCAGAATTTGTCCGCGAATGCCATTGTGTTCCAGTTTAGCGAATAACCTTTGAAACGCTACTCTATCAAAAGCCTTGGCGAAATCAAAATAAACGACATCCACGGGCTCCAAGTTGTCCAAGTGTTGGGACCAGTAGTTAGTTGCAAGTAACATGTTTGAAACTACTGATCTTCCAGGGATAAATCCGTGTTGTGAGTCCGGGATAACTTGGTTCTGCAACAGGAACTTCATCAACTCATCGACAATTATTCTCTCCATTATCTTTGCCGTGGTGGACACAAGGCTGATAGGTCGGTAATTGGCTGCTCGAAGCCTATCTCCGTTTTTATAAATGGGGACTATTATTGACATTAGCCAGGGTTCTGGTATTTTTCCTGACTGGAGGGAGTGGTTCATAATTATAGAAAGGGGGGTGGCTAGGACATTATAGCATTTTTGGAGGATGAAAGGGTGTATTTCATCAGGGCCTGGTGCAGTTGTCACGCTCAATTGCCTTAGTTTTTCCGCAACATTCTCTGGAGTGAACGTTATGTCCTGGATTGAGTTTACTAGAGGCGATCCATGTATAACAGGCAAATCACCCGGTGGTTCGATGGTAAAGTTTTTTGAAAACTGATTTGCAAATACTTCTGCTACTTCAGTTTCGTTGGTGCATAAACTGTTGCCGTTGTCATAAATCATGGGGATTTGGTTTTTGTTTTTAAGCCTGGTCTTTGTATAGGAAAAGAAAGATTTTTGTCCTCGGGACAAGATTTCAATTTCGTAGCATTCGCGCGCTTTCCTGATTAGAGTCGTGACAGTGTTAGCTAGTACTTTATATCTATGGAGGTCGGCCTCAGCCTTGGTATCTTTGTAGCGTCTCCATAAGTGCCTCTTTCGGGATACTAACACTGCAAGATCAATAGTCATCCAGGGTTTACGGAAGTTTGTTCGGGTAGTAGTTGTGGGAGTATACTTGGCAACGTACTTCTGGACCGTGCTGCTAAAGACAGACCATTGCTCGTCAATGTTTTGATAGTTTAGTAGTGATGGCCAGCTAGTACTGGTAAGGGCTGCTTCTATATTTGCTATGTCTGCTTTCCATATATTCGGTCTCTGCATTGATAATGGACGATGAGTAGTCGTGGGTACTTGAAGAGTTGTCAAGAGACATACATGGTCTGAGATTCCTATCGGTTCATTGTATTTCAGTGAAGTTAGTAGGTTCGGGTCTGACAGCAGGATTAGGTCTAGGGTTGAGGGGATTTGACCTACACGATATCGCGTGGGTTTTGTGACAATTTGTTCTAAGCTTGACGTAACAATGGAGTTGACAAATAAGGATTCAGATTCGGGAGTAACTGGGATATTTGTAAGTGGCCATTTTAGAGACGGGTAGTTGAAGTCACCAAGGACTATCAATCGGTGGTACTTTTTAGCCATGTCTTGAATAGTATCACATAGTAGTCGGTCACTGTCGATATCTGATTTGGTTGGACGATAGATGCAGCCAATTAAGACACGAAAATTGTAAATAGTAATATCGAGCCATAGGTTGTCAATGTTCAGGATATTTGCTGTTATGGGCAGGATGTGTGCTGGTTGAAAAATCGACTCCTTAAGGTAAATACACACGCCACCTCCTTTTTTATTTGAGCGATCTGATCTATATAGGGTATATCCTGGAATATTTACAATAGAGTTGGGAATACTGTCGAGCTTTCAAGTGTGAAGCACTTGAAAATGTCCTAATAAGACAAAACTAGTCGTGTTGTTAAGTTATAATTATATAAGTTAATAAAAGTGAAATAAAAACATAGTTATTGTATTAATATTAATATTAATTTTCACAAAGTAACGACCTACACCATCAACTATATTAAATTTAGATAAGGCGAAAATTTCATGACAGTAAAATTTAAATTAAGAACTTTCAGCGATTTTTTCTGCATTTGCTTCGTATCTAAGTCTTCATTAAATTACTAAGAAATATATTGATAAACGGCTTCATTTTATTCAATTTCAAAACGTATTTCTCATTATTAACAATGTCTTATTTGATTCAAAAGTATTTCACTGCCAAAAATGTTTTATTCTTATATGAAACATTAAGAACAAAAAACTAAACTAATTCAAACAATACGTTGAATCATGAAGTATAACATTAAATGGAGGGCCTGCTGTTACTGTAAGGAGGCTGGAGTGCTTATAATAGACTCCCTACACACATAAGCTCGGCTGTTAAAATTTTTAACTTATATTTATATTTTTAATTTCAAAAGAAAACATATACTACCGTAGCCACGAATACAAAAAAGCCATAACATTATTAGCCATAATTTAGCCATTAATCAAAAAAGTAATTAATTTTGTCAAGAAAAATGCAATCTGATCAAAAATTGCTCTCGTACATGTCCGGCTCAGATCAATGTACATTACCTATAATTTTTTTAGATTTTTAGTTTAACTCCTTTGGGTAAAGGGATGCGAGACAAGAATTTATTTAGCACATTTTTGGATAAAATCGCCTTAAAAGAAATGATTTTAAAAAAACTACTTTTTGTTCCTTAATTTACATCTTAAGAGATTTCTCTTAATACCACAAAATTGAAAAAATATTTTTTCAGACACAAAAAAATCGATATTTTTAGAAAAACTAATCTGATCAAAAATTCCGGTTGTACTATTCTGGTTCCCAATGCACATTATGGAGATTTTTTTCAGATTTTTAGATCCATCCCTCTGGGAGATAGGCTGGCAGAGAAAAGTCTTTTGACATATTTTCGACATATAAAATTCATAGCATGGCAGGAGTGCACGTAACACATCCAATACAGATTGCATAGTGGTGGTATTTGCTGTGTGACGTGCCCCCCGCTCTTTTATGTTATATTACGTATTCTGATTTTTTATTTAGACTGATTATGTGTGACTTAGCGCACGAAACATATCGCTAATGTAAAAATGATTTAATTCCTACCTTAAGAATAGAATGACAATTTTCTGTTTGAAATTAACTCGTTTATTTGATGTTGAATTGGTTTACCAATTTCATATTCTTATTTGTGGAATAGTATACTTCGTCTTTCCTAATTTAACCTTCTTCGTAACTCTCATAATAAAAGTGTTACCAATGCTTAAACAATTCCTAAAAGTCCATGTATGTGTAGTGTCAGGGATGATATTCAACTGGTAGGCATCGAAACATTTGTACTAGTTGTTGAAATATTAAAATACTGCAGTACCTGTTAAACGGTACAAAAATATTAATAACATTATAAATTATTGCGTTACAGCAACCCAGGCGCGCAACCAACCCACCGCCCCCTTACTGATAAGATTGCAATCATGGTGTAGAGCAAATTTGAGTGGGAGAACTCAGTTTATTTATTAAATTCAACGAAACTAAAACGTGCATGTTCTAACTTGGTATTTTTGCTGTAATCTACACGATTGACTTGCTATGAATAGATTACGTAATTGTCTGAAGTTTATCGCGAATCGCGAATAACTATCATCTTGTTAGAAACAGTAACTATTTCAAAGCCATTATATTGTATTAGATTATATTATACTCGTTACCAGCGGCGGATTTACCATGAAGCTAATGAGGCTCAAGCCTCAGGGCCCCCAACACTAAGGGGGCCCCGAGCTGAGCCTAAAGATTATTCAAAAACTTTGAAACTGCCATTTTTTTAAATTTTATTTTTAAATATCTGTACTGAACATTTCTTGTCAAAAATTATTTTGTAAACAATTTTAAACGGTATAAGTGTTAACAGATGTGAACAATTGTTTTTTTTTTTGGTACAAATTTTTATTTTTTTTGTAAAACTTTTCAACGGATCGAGGTATAAATACAAGTGATCATATGATTTATGAATATTAGAGGATTGCAAACTATCCTTGGAGAACATACGTGGTCAATCCTATGATAACGCAGCTAATAATATAAGCGGAAAGTATAATGGACTGCAGGCAATTTTAAAAAATATTAATAAATATGCTGAATTTGTGCCCTGTGCAGCACATTCTCTTAATTTAGTCGGAGTTGAAGCAGTTTCCGTAATACCTGATGTTATTAACTATTTTGGTATTGTGCAGCAACTATATGTGTTTTTTTCGGCCTCCCCTCATAGATGGGATGTTATAGGTAAACATGGAAATTTAAATTTTTCTTTAAAAGGTTTGTGTTCAACGAGATGGTCTGCGCATTATAAAGCTATACAAGCTTTAGAAGATAGTTACCAGAGCATTCTTAATTGTTTAAAATTAATTTTAGAAGATTCCGAAGAAAAACCCGAACGCAAACGAGATGCCAAGAATTTATTTCAAAAATTAATCAAATTAGAATTTGTGATATTGACAATTGTATGGGAAGAAGTTCTAGAGCGTTTTCATAAAACCAGTGTAAAATTGCAAACTTCTGGATTAGATGTATATAATGAATATTGCTTAATTTCATCATTGAATTCCTTTATAAAGACAACAAGAAAAGATTTAGATCTAAAAATCATAGAATATGAAGATAAAGCGCTAAATAAATCCGAATTTATAGATAAAGAGTATTGTAACAAACGAATAAAAACAAAGAAATTTTCGCCTAATGAAAAAGGTAAAGAGTTATTCACTGGAATAGAAAAATTTCGAATAGAAACATTAATTCCATTATTCGATTGTTTAACAACACCACTAACAAAAAGAAATGAATATTATGAAAATATTGGAAAAAGATTTAAATTTCTAACTAATTTGACAAGAAAAAATTCTGAAATCGACGAAGAAAATCTTCAAGCAATAATAGCCCATTATAATGAGGACATAGACGAAAAACTAATTACTGAGTACCATCAATTTAAAGATTATTTATTGCTTTCTATCGCCACGGAAAATTTAAAAATATTACCCTGAAATATTACAAATAATATAGGAAAAAATCTTAATTGACATTTTCCCAAATTTAACTACTATATTAAAAATAAAAATTATTACTTTACCCATAACTAGTTGCAAGGCAGAAAGGAATTTTTCCAAATTATCCATAATAAAAAATAAGTATAGATCGACAATGCTCGAAAATCGGTTAAATGCTTTCTCTATATTGTCAATAGAAAATGACATCACACAATCATTAGATTATGATGAGACGATAAAAGAATATGCCACGACAGAGTGCCGAAAAAAGCATATTGTGTAGAACAGGAGAGCAAATTATATTCCTAATATATGATATTACATATATACGTATTTTTTCCAATTTTATGTTTCTAGATTTATTTACATACATTTAATATTCGTGTTTATGTACATTTTAAATAAATAAAATAAATATTTGAGTTCACAGCAATTTTTTATTTAAAGTACTATATTTGATTAATAGCCTCTTTTGCAATTTATTTTATTAGGGGGCCCCAAAAAAATTTTAGCCTCAGGCCCCGAAAAAGCTAGATCGCCACTGCTCGTTACAAATGTGTCCATAGCAAACTAACATTGGAAAACCGTATTAGGAAATTGATTCTTATTTGTTTATAATATGAAAAATAAAACTTGTTTAAATTATTTTAAATTGTTTAAATATTTAAATTAGTCGAAATTAAAGATCCTCATACATTTTAAAAGTGATGACTTTTACATTGATTGCGGCACAGTTTTCTTTCCTCGGCATAGCCGCCAAAAGTAGTCGTTACGTCTCTGCGTATAGCCTGTTTCTTTAGTTTAAGCGGAACTAGATATTGAATTCTAGTAACTTTTACCGGTTAAAGATTTTAGATCATTTTGTTTAGCAAATGCCTACTTCAAATCTTAAAAAGAGAGCTTATGACACATGACAACGTAGTAAAAGTTACGTAGTTTCGCTTAAACGTTTGGAATAGCCTGTATATTCTTAATTAATAAATTTTATTCCAAATGGTTTCCATAAAATATTATTTAAAATGAAAATTAAATTTAGAAAATTAAATATAAATAGTTTACTTACGCATGTATGAACTTGTATCGTATTCACTGAGAGCAAATAAGTTTTATCAGATAAATTGCCACATTAATATGGCGCATTATTTAATATGACCACAAACCATACTATCAAAAGAGCTAAAACAGTAATATTAACGAAATAGTCTATAGGAAAATAATTATGCAACCGGTAGTACATAACTGCTAGTTTGGCAGCCTACACTCGGGCGTAACAGACTTTCTATCTGAATTGAAGTCGTATCAATTTCAGCTTATTACTTGGAGTCCTTCAGATTATACCAATACCCAGTAGTGAATTTTACATTTCAAGTGATTAGCAATATTTATTTTGAAATTACGGGGTACATATTTCAAAAATTTAACGGAAATACCAAGTACATAAAGGACATACAGAAAAAGTCGAGAACTGTGATGGGACAGATCTGAAGCGTTGGGATAGTGGAAATTTAGGAAGGATTTCAACAAAAAATGAACTTAATGACAGAATGATAAATGAAATTTTCCTGTACGGGTCGGAGATATGGAAGATAAACGAAAGCGAAGACATTGAGAAAACACAAGAGATATATAAAATAAACGCAGAAGCTAGAAAAACCATTCCCAGCTAGATAATATAAGCGATAAGTAGCAAAATTCGAAAATCAAGCTAAGTTGTAACGGAATTCTGAAAGAATGCAAGAAAATACCAAAGGGATAAATATATATAAAAGATAAAAAGATATAAGGGAAAAAATACCAAAAAAATTGGAAAACAGAGAGAAGAAAGTACTATCAAAGAAACTGATAAGGCTCGGAGATAAGGAGAATGCAGGAAGAAAGCGAGGATTACTTGTAAATGTTGGTGGACAGAGACAAGGAAATACAGGACTAAGAGATAGAGACAAAACACAATAAATATAACAAGATACAATGAGTAATACCAAAAGATACAAATTCAAACGCTACCCAAGATATCTGAGAGAAAATAATAAACATCAGAAAACATCGAAAACAGGTTCAAAATGAGGCGACAGCGAATCAATTTTGTAGTGAAGAAGAAGAGAAGAAGAGCCGGATGTACAGAGAACACCCAGAAACCCTAAACAACCTGAGACGCTGTCCAGAAATAGGGGAAGAACCAGCGGGGTTGGAAAGGTTTTTGTAGGAAACAAGAAGCGGCATAAAATGGATGACGAGGATAAAAAAAGCCGTACTCATTCAAACCCAAAGATTGACGAGGTGATGCGCCAACTGAATTAAAATTTGCTGTTACATTAAAGCTGCGTTCAGAGCTCTTTAAATTAATAGACTGTATGTTGTGGATATGTTTAATAGGTTGTTTTAATGTTTGACGTAGCGTTTACAGCTTAAGAAAATTAATCAGTTGCGAATAGTGTGACATATGTGGCAACTACGGTGGCTTCGTAAAATGTTTATAATCTATTATCGTTTTTCTAATTCTGCTGTCCTAGATTTTTACTAACTAAACCTAACCTAATTATCTACCTAAATTCATGTTTCCTGTTCGTCTTTGTAATTTTGAGCAAGATCTGTTGTAATCGGCGCGATGACTTTTTGTTAGGTTATGTAAAGGCATACAATATGAACGTTCTCACTGATATAGACTGAGATAGCCAATGTGTTTATAAGTCTCATTGAAACAATTCTCTAGCTATAAGTTTAGAAAATTATCTAAAATCGACAACCTACCACGTATTAAATTTAGAGGTCTGAATGGTTGCTCGCATATGACAAACTTGTTAGTGACAATCAACAGACCACAAGCTATAGTCTACAATCTATTAATTTAAGAGTTCTGAATGCAGCTTTACTAGTCTATTCTCTACTATTGTTAGAGTTAAACATGCTTGATAAATATATTCTTCAATTTTTCTGGATATTAGATATAGATATTTTTACCATATAGATAGATTATACATGAGGATTAATTGGTTATTCAACTTTAAATAAAACTATAAAAAGAAGTTATTTTTTACTAGAACAATTGCATTTTCTTTCCTGAAAATACAGTTACACCAACTATTCATAAAAATAGTAATAATTCTTATTATATACTAACGAAGCTATTATATTGTTAAAAATAGAAAAATATGTTACCCCTGTGTAATAGAGAATATCAAAAACAATAATCCTGTAGAACAATAGGGGAGTGCATGTGTTGAGAAGCCTGTGTCTCCGTTCACAGACGGTTCAGGACAGGAATGCCAACATAAAACGAATGACAGAGCATGGTATAACCATAGAGAGACAAGCCAAAAGGGAGTTCAACGAAGGTCTCAGCGTAGATTAATCCACGCTCAACTATTAAAAGCTTGAATAAGCACGCGGCTTTTAGTGATGATACAGTCTGTTCCACTACTTAACGAACCAACTTCAATTTACTTGTGTTTTCTATCTGTTCAAAATTATTTAATTAATACATGAATTAGTTTTAGTGATAAGACTATTTCTAATGCCGATTTGGTTTTGAATAACATAATATTGATAAAATGATATAACTTGTGGAACAAAATTTATCTTCTTCTTCCATTTACAGTCCGTTCAAAAATTAGAATGCAGTACTTTTCATACTCTTTAAGTATGGTATAGGTTTTCCCAATGGCTCTGTCCTTTCTTGTTCTGGCGACGTTGTCGGGTGTAAATTGCGCTGATCTATGAAGACGTTATTCTACAAATCGCTTTTCTACCGTGTTACCTAATTTTTGTAAGTTATACGAGTCTTGGATAATTTTTCTATTTATTCTTTATTCTTTATTTTCTCTAGGCCTTACGCGTTGAGGATATTAACAAGTACAAAGAAATGAAAAATAAAATAACATACAATTGATATTGGTTATTGATTGGATATTTTACAATATTTTTTTTTCATTTCTTTGTTCTTCTTCCAGTGTCTCTCCAGTGCCTCTCTTTTTTCCTATTCTCCTTCAGGCTTCCCTCTCCTATATCCCTCCTTCTTGCCTCCAGTTCTCCTGCCCATCTTTCTCCCTTGCCTTCCTCACTCATCAGTTCCTTTATCTCTTCGTCCCATACTACCATCTTTGCATCTCTTCGCTGAATGCTCCAAGGATTGCTCTTCTTCCTTACACATTCTATAGATGTCATCTGACTTTGCCCAATACCTGTTGTTCCTCTCTTCGTTGCCGCATCTTAACCTCACTATCCTCCTTACTTTACCCCCTGATCTTCCACTTTTCCCCTTAAAGTATCTCGGTATTCCGATCGCTCTTATCTCTTTATATCTGTTTACACTCCGCGATTTGTCTATTCTGTCTGATCTTTCCTGGTCCTGTAGCTCCTTAT
Organism: Liopterus haemorrhoidalis; assembly: GCA_963971575.1. Taxonomy (NCBI): domain Eukaryota; kingdom Metazoa; phylum Arthropoda; class Insecta; order Coleoptera; family Dytiscidae; genus Liopterus; species Liopterus haemorrhoidalis. The sequence goes on along the minus strand of OZ020612.1, from coordinate 21,649,933 downwards.
CACTTTTTCTCAAATCTTCTACTATATCTGTTCCTCCGTTTCTCTTTTTCTTTGCTTCACTTATGTCCATTCCACACCTCCCAAAGTATTCTTTTCTTGTCTCTCCCCAGACCGACAATTTGCCTTTTTATTTTTACTTTTTACATTTAGTTTCAATGTATTATGTACTTTATTTGAATCAATAATTTATAATACAAATGTAACATAATTAATTTTCATGATTAATTATCAAAAAAGCTAAAATTTTTCGTAACTTAATTAGGTAATTAAGTCTCTTCTTCTTCTTCTTCCTATTTTGTTGGCTTCGGTTTAACACCAGCGCATAGCTAATGGAGAACCTATTCTATATATCTTTCTTAATTCCCGTTAAAAACCATAATATTTTGTCACAAACCGCTGGAGTGGAATTAGAAAGAATTGATTTTAAATTAAGTGGAGCAGTTAGAATTTTCGCGAGATCTGAATAAAAAATTGTAGATGCTGCGGAGTGATTTCGACAGTTAAAAAGTATGTGTTCCGTAGATCCAGGTTCTCCACAACTGCATAGGTTTATTTGTAATACCTTGATTCGGTAGAGGTGTTTGTTAAGAGTGACAATGATTGAATCTCATGCGACAGACTGTGCACATTGTTTTTCTGGTTAAATGAAGGTTATGGAACCATGGCCGAGATGCGATGAAAGATGTGATGGTATGAAAAAAAAGAGCCTTTATCTTGAGCCGTGGTGTCCCATTCTTGCTGCCATCTAGCAAGGATTGACTGGTGTATTAGAGGTAAAAGATCTTTGTGTGGGACCATCTTAATATGAGGCTGACCGGGAAGCAATGCGCTATTTTTTGCCAATAGGTTTGCAGTTTCATTTCCTCTTATTCTACTGTGTCCTGGTATCCAGGCTAGTTGAATGTCAAAACCACTTCTTTTTAGGGAATAGATGAATGAGTAATTAAGTCTACATTTACAATTTTAAGCAATTAAAATATAGCATATTACAATCATAAGCTAAAAGGCATAAAGAAAAAATTCAAAAAAAAAAAATTACATAAAAGAGCAAAAAAAAATAATAATAATAACAATAATAATAATTTTAAAAAAATAAGTAACTAAATAATACTAACAACAATAATGGTAAATAATGACGAGAATTTGGAGTAAAATGTGCTTAGTTATTTTATTAGTTTCAATGTATTAACAACAAAAGAACATAAAATTGGACACTTTTAAAACATTTAGCAACACCGTTCCCATTTGTCATAAGGCAAATACTGTATTCTAACATTTGAACGGATTATAGTATATATTCTATTATCAAGTAATATAGTATTCTAGTATCTATATTCCATCTATCTTCTATTTATTTTCTATATATTTTTTATTCATTTTCTATCTTAATAAATAAAATTGGAGGCTAATTGGTTCATTCGTTTGTTACACGTTTCAAGTGATCGTTAAGAAAATATACACCAATAAATCAATTTCTGTATACATTATGTTTGTTTGCAGTACAGATCAGTTGGACATATTTCATGTCATTTGGATGACCAAAGAGCAAAAAATCGAATATATGTAATTTGGCACTTCAATATATTCATTCTAGGGGGGGGGGGCTGGATGCTAACTAATATGCTTATTATTGACAACAGCAAAAACACATCTATATGATAAACACTATTAGCATAAAAATTATGTGTGCATTTTTTATTTAGATGAATATTAATGGGGAGTTTTGGGGGAAAATCAACTAAAATCCTTAAAATATCAAACTTATTATTTGACAAAAATTGTTTAAAAAAAGAAAACTATTCTTTTGTTCTGTGCATTTTATCAGTTGGATGAACATTTAGGTAGTTTGCGGGGACATCAACTAAAAAACTTGAAATATCTGTCTTATTATTTACTTTGTAGTAAAATGTACATAACATAAATTGTTTAAAATACAAAACAAAACTTTTTTATTCTATTTCTTTTTTCAGTAGCTTGAATATGTGGGAGGTTACGAGGTATTATTAATATATATATATTGAAATATCTCACTTATTATTTCCTTTACAGCAAAATTGTATACATGTAGTCCCCGACTTTCGAATTAATTTGTTCTAAAGCACGGTCTTAAAGCGGGATTCGTAAAGCGTGAACTTAATCTCTATATAGTCAATGAAAAATAGGGATACTGTTTCCAAAATTGTTTACCACAAAAATTATTCGATGAGTAAAATGCATTAATGATGAAATTAATAAATGCTGAGATAAATAATAATAATGTTTTATTTAACAAGCATATAATGAAGGCTATATTATATGAGGATGATGTTCAGAGCGTCACTTGTAAAACTTCAGAATTGACGTCATCAAGATGGCTATCGAAATCAGCTGATTGTAACCTACAACAATATTTAAAATATAGTAGTATTTATTTATATTTTAGATGAATTATGTCCGTAAGTAATATAATTAATGAATATAATAGGATTTAGACAGGTCAAAAATTAAACAAGTTTATTTACCTAAGCCAACGTTTCGATTTTATTCTAATCTTTATTAGTACTAGTTAAAAGTCACAGAAGTTAAAAGTATTCTTTAAAAATAAACTTAAATAAAATGTCCTTATTTTGCAAGGTCGTTGAACCTAGAGATAAGAATCAAACTGATTCTCAAACTCAGTTTGATTATATTGATATAGAGAGATCAATGCTAGAAATTAGTCTAGCTCATCGAGAAACAAATCAATGGATTCAAGAGCAAAGTATGTGACGTCATCGAAAGAATTGCTCGTCTTAAATGGAACTGGGCTGGGCATGTGGCTACTTCAAGACGATAGATGGACAAAGAAGGTCCTAGATTGGAGACCCGGAGATACCAACAGAAGCAGAGGAAGACCTCCAAATAGGGCACAAGATCATTCCGAATGGAAAAAGCTTGGGGAGGCCTACGTTCAGCAGTGGATAAGAAAAGCTGATTAATGATGATATGGGGCGTGCTTCAGAGGGCACGTAAAGCTGGCTGTCTCGGATTTCGTCAAAAGTAGACGTTAGGTTATGCCAGAGAGCGCTAGTTGCGACCTAAAAATCTCTGACACCTAGGCATTATGCCATACGAAATAATAAAGAAAAAACAGGATTCATTTTTAGAAAGTTATCGAATTTTTTGTTCAAAAAATTATACTTTTTTTTTAAATTTAATATGGAGAATCAAACAATAGGCCTTTAAGAGTAGATTAACGAACAAAAATTAATAATTTTGACGCGATTGGACCATGAAAACCTCCATTCACTTCTCAATATCTATCAAGCCCTGAAACGAGTGTAATTTCCAGGGATGGGGAGTCGGCAGAAAAAATATACAACTCTTGACTCATGATTCCCGAGTCGGTATTTTTGAAACCGACTGCGGGTCCCAACTCCGACTCCCGACTTCTTTTACTAAGTGCATTAGTGAAAAGAGTCACACATTACTTTGCAGTGTGTTTAACAGAGCTGAAATAGACAATTCATAATACAAATTTTTGACTATATTATTATATTTTTCAACATATTATTTTTTTTTTACATTTAGATTTTGGCTGCCAACATGAAACATAAATAATAATCACAGAACTCGTTACAACTTGAGGAAACAAAATTCCCGTTTAGCTCTTACTAAACGAAATAAACAGAGTTTACAGAAAAGAATAAAATGGATATGTGTAAAAACAAAAATCTTTACTGTCTCAACATATTAATCTGTTAATATTAATAGTATTAATCAAATTATATACTGGAGAATATTAAGGCAAATTGGTTAAAACCGGTATTGAATATTTTCAATTCGTTTTCGTTCTTGCACAAAAAATTTAAGAAAAAACAATATGACGTTCCGGAATTGTCCTCTAAAAAATTCTGGTAAAATCGTTATTTTGTTTTCGTTTTCGGTTTGTTTTCATCCTTGATAAAAATTTAATCAAAGAATCGGAAGCCGATAATTTTTCCGACTCTCGACTCCGACTCCTGACTCACGACTCCGACTTCAGATTTTTTTGTAGCCTCTGCCAGGGCTCCATTTCTATCTGAAATATGATTATTCTTCAATTTTTTAGGATTTTGTAAGTATGACCACCAAAAAAACCTTATAACGTCACTCATGTGTCTGACTGTCTGTCTGTCTGTCTGTACGATAGAATTTGGAGCCAAACGACTTAACTTTAGAAATTTGATATGCTTATACAACTCTTTAACCCACATATAGGGAAAATAATAAGAGCTCAAAAACCCATCACGAGATAAATATAAACAAATATATATTTAATGAAAAAATAAATATATTTGTTTTAAATTTTCGTGGCATTTAAATGAATCTTATTAATGCGTGTATCAACAAAATCATTTTTTAATGGGATTTTCACCAAAAATATATGTATGTTAATAATAAATAATAATAAATAAAATAAAATGTTAATAAATAAAATGTTTTCAAAATTAATTGTGTGGTACCAAAAGAAAGTTCTTAAGACGTAGAATAAGAAACAAAAAGTAGTTTTTTAAAATTCGTTTCCAAAAATTTGCTAAAAAGGTTATTGTCCAGCACCCTTTTACCCAAACAGGTTAAACTAAAAATAGGAAAAAATTGTGTGTAATGTATATTGATCTGAGCCGGAAACGTACAACAGGAATTTTTGTTCAGATTGCGTTTTTGGACAATATTTCAGTTTTTGTATTTTTGATTAAATTAATTAGTTTTTTAATTAATGGCAAAATAACGTCTAACAATATTATGATGTTTTTGTATTTATGGCTAAGGTAGTATATGTCTTCGTATAAAATTAAAAATATATATATAAAAAAAAAACAGCTGAGAATCGAGTTCATGTGTGTAAGGAGCCTATAGGCAAAGCGCCTACTGTTATACGCCATGATTAAACCTATTGTTTGAATTAGGTTAGTGGATTGTTTATAAGGTATCAAACAAGAATAAATCATTTTTAGTAGTGCAATACTTATAAAACAAATAATAATAATAATAATTGGCCTAAAACTATCCCAATCTCTGGGCAAAGACCTGCTTCATGTCCTTCCATTCTGTACTGTTTTGGGCGATCCTGGGCCATACGTATCCGGCCATTTTAATGATGTCGTCTCTCCATCTTATCTTTCTTCTCCCTCGTGATCTCGTCAAATGTCTTGGCAGCCATCAAGTTGTTTTCCTTCGTCCTTCTGTTGTCATTTAGTCGCGCCAAGTGTCCTGCCCACCTCCATTTCCGCCTTCTGCAGCAGTCTGTAATATCCCTGACTCCAGTTTTTTTTTTACGGATTTCTCTATTTGGTATTTTTTCTCGCAGTTTTACTCCTAGTCTGGATCTTCCCATACTATAAAACAAATAACACATTGCTAATGTTGAAAAATACGTTTTTGAAACAGAAAAAAATATTTTCTTATTAATCTTTCTTGTTAAATTTTCTTATTAATTTAATGAAGACTTAGATATGAAGCAAATGCAGAAAAAATTGCTGGGATTTTTGAATGTAAATTTTATCGTGATGAAATTATCGCAAATTATTTAAATTTAGTTTAAAAAATTAAATGATATCTTAATACTCAAAAAAACAAAAAAATGATTGTCAAAAGACTTTTTATCAAAAAAATATTCCTAGATATCTAGAATTCAGTTGGCTTCTTACTCTTATTATAGTCTATCTCAGAAAGAGCGATAGTAATAAAATTTATTATTTGTAAAAAGTTATTGTTTGTCACATAGAAGCGGCACAGAAAATATGAATAGTTCGAAACAAAATATTGTTAAAAAACAACCGAGTGTGCCTCACATCTTATATGGGAATACGAACTAGGGTTAAACACAATAGATCATAAAAATTTTACCATAAAATTGAAGAAAAATATGGTCACAGGGGTGCGTTTAATGATATGATAAATATGGTCACAGGCGTGCGTTTAATAAGATGATAAATAGTAATATATAAATACACAAAACCAATTTAAACGTGTTTAAAATGTGCACGCCACTGGTAACTGCCTGACAAAAAGATTTATTACTATCAGTCTTTCTAAGATAGACTATAAATACCTATAAAAACCTGAAATGTGTGAAATTTTTGTTCCATCTTTCGACATGGGTGGTAATTCTACTGAACTCTGGATGACACCCTGTATCTTATCACAAATCGCATCCATTCCATGAGAAAAACCATCAAAACTACTTTCCTGTAATCACTTATACATACAGTCATATTCATTTTTGCCTTTGATTTCCTCTCTAACCTTTATAATGATAACAGTAAGGTCGATGTTTGCTCACCATTCGTTGGAGATTAAAAGTGTCAAAGAAGGTTTAATTTTCAGGGAAATTTTAGCGGATTTTTTCAATGTATGGTTTCTGAGAGGCTTTCGGTTGCCGAGTGTTGATTCTCTCGATGTGATTGTGTGCCTGCGTTTTGATTACTTGAGAGTTTATCGTCTATAAGGGAGTTGCACCCCCTCCAATGTACTAATGCCGTTCTGTAATAAAAAATAAAGCAACTGGAATTTGTACAGAAAATAAGGGAGAGTTGATTTATATGTATAAAGTCAGGTTTGAATGATGTTTTGGGTTTTACCAACGAAATTTTATGGATGATGTTATGATGATTATATGATGTAATGAATATTACGAAGATAAGCTGGCTGGAAATGTTTTTAAAATGATTTTTTTCTTTTTTCTGCTGTAAAGAGATTTCTGATTTATGACTGGGCCTTTATTTAACGTTAGCGTGGATCATTTCATAAATCTTAAAATAATATTTCCATTTTTAAATTTAAGTAACACTGAAGGGCAAGGTGTCAAGTACCGTTATGATTATTCAGATTTTACCTTCCAGTTAAGCTGCGTTCGCTGCTTTAAATTTAATATACTGTATGTTGTGAGTTGTGGACAAATTTAATGGACTGTTGTTAACGTTTAATATTAGCGTTGCCAGCCATGAAATTTAACGAATGTTGCGACATTTATGTGCCTTCAAACTAACTACAAAAGGATAAATGCATTTTTATAACTTTTTACGCCATCAGCAAAATTGTGCTTTCTGACGCAAATATAATAGTTCTTTTTCTTCTCACGATTTCCGAAATTTGTTGAAATTTGATATACCTGCCTTACTTATTTTGTTAAGTTAGGTAAAGAGAAATAGCTAATGTGTGTGTATATATCTGACTCATTAGTGTAGCATAGTGGTCTTCAAACTACTTACATCTGCGGAACCCTACAGTTTATATGTCATATCTTTGGAACCCCAAGGCAAAAAGCCATAATAGGATGCCTTTTTTATTTTAAGGTTAAATGTTTTAAAATAATACTTTAGATCAGTGGTTCCCAAACTTATTTTGTCGCGGAACCCCTATGCGCCTTTCAAAAAATTACGGAACCCGATATATTTATATATATATTAACACAGGGACGTAGCCAGGATTTCAGCTTGGGGGGGGAGGGCGAAATAACAAAATAATCTAAATTGGTCGATACGACCTTAATTACATGACTTGGGTAGAAAATAACAGCGTTCTAGGTCTTTTGTAGTACAGTGAAACCTCTATCTATCGTTTTTGAAGGGACATATTGAAATAAACTATGGATGCGGGAAAACAGTGAATGCGGGAATATAGAAAAAACACATTAATACATATTTAAATGTTTAATATGTATATACATACATACATATTCTAAAAATGATACATGTTTCAGGAATAAATCAATTTGTTTAAATAAAAAATATCGTAAAAAAATAAAAAATCAGCTGTGGCCACCACAGGACCGACTGCCATCATAAAGTACTTGTATAAAATACATTCTAGCAGCAGAGTAGAAATAACTTGGCCTAATATTTTCTAACAGATATTATTTATCATGACCATGGAAACGTTACATATATGTATGAAAAAATTGAGACAAAAATTGGAAAAAAAAATTAATTTTACTAAAAAATTTCGTTTTATCAAAAAACTTCTCAAATAAAAGTTATTAGTTATTACATATATAGCAACTTTTGTTTAATAATTTTTTTCGAAGTATTTTTCTGTTGCTAAATATTCGCAAAAATCTTAAAATCTACACAAGTAAACTCCCATTTCTAGTCAACCGATTTTTACCAAAAGTTGATCAACTCGTGCCATTGATGTCAAAAGCTTAAATATGCACCTCCGGTGAAGAAAACTTCTAATAACCTAAATTATATTTTATATAAGGTAAACTATCCTGGGGGGAAGGCAAATGCCCCCTATGCCCGCCCTGGCTACGTCCCTGTTTTAACATAAACCATATACAATATCTAGGGTGGCCAAATAAATGGAAACAGCTAATTTTGTTTTTAAATGCAAGAGAAAATATTGGATAATTGAATTCGCATATAAGGTGCAGCATTTAGTTTGCTGCGATATTTAGATTTTGTATTAGCGTAATATGAAAATCTAGATTCACAGATGTACGTAGTTGCAAACGGTAACAAAAACCGAATAGCCCTTTTTGATAAATGAGGACATTCGTTATATATATTAGACCAAAAAGTTTTTTTTTTTTCTAGTTTTTTGTATTATTATTATTATTATTTTTTGTATTTTGCTAGAATAAATTTTTCACTATATCTAGAGAGATATAAAGAGCACCTTGTCCCGCGGAACCCCTGAATTTTATCGTGGAACCCTGGGGTTCCGTGGAACACACTTTGGGAAACGCTGCTTTAGATGTATACTATTGAATTCAGTCTTGATCAAAATTGATATTTTATAGTTGACTATATTTCTATATTTTTTAAATATAGGTATACTATTTTATTTTTTAAGTTAGTTAGTCAAAATTTTTGGCGCACAGCAACAAAGGCTATTATAGAACAAATATTCCTGGACATCCAGTATTACTTTGGCTTCTTACACTTATTAAATACCTACAAAACCCTGATATGTGTGAAAATTCACACTTCACATCAATTTTTTTAATTCTAACATGACATACAATTTCAAAAGTGCAAAATATTGAAATCAAAATTTGCTCTTAGTTTGTTTTTACAAAAGTGAACAGAGCATATCAGTGGCGTACCGAGGAATTTTTCTTTGGGAGGGGCGGTAAACAAAAAAAAGCTCCTCGTTTCTGAAATACAAGTGATGACAAAGAAAAAAGTACTCACTTGTAAAATACAAATGATGAGCAAAAAAAAAAAAAAAAACAAAGGTCTTCACTTCTAAAATACAAGCGATGATCTAGAAAAAAAGGTCCTCATCTCTACTTTTAAATCCATATCTATATATCTATATATTTACCTAAGACCATGATGATAAAAAATTAAAAAATTTGGTATTTCCATCCTTCTTGGGATATGTATGTAATGATTTTACAAGCTATAAGTTTTAATTCTGTATCAATATACCTATAATCCTGGCATATATTGTATGTATATTAAATTGATAAAAATTAAAATATCTTAATGGTTCAGTTTGCGACGTCCATTACGTAACCATTAAAATATATACCAGTGGAAGGGCAATAATTTTCAATTCCCTTGAATCACATCTCAATCTTAACCATCTGCTACCTCATAATTCCTCAAAACACAAAATATGATGATGTACCCTCGAAACATAATACATCAATAGAGCATACACTCCCTAGTGACTTATCCAGTCCCTTGATCATTTGAGCGACTTCTATGGCCATTCTTCCTGATCTGTGTTTAGAGAGCATTTAATCTGAGGGGCGGCATTGTGTATCCATATGCCGTGCCGCCCCGCGCCGCCTCCCTGGCCATACCCCGGCGGCGGTCACATAGGGCACTGCTTGATTAAAGACGGGTGGCCAAATGTGGCCTCGCGCGATACGGATCGCAGGTTATTGTGTGGTGTATGTCATTTCTGATTGTTTTGTGATTTGCTCGGGATGATTGCGTAATAGACTGAGATATTGCTTGATTGGGGATTTCGAGGGTGGTCTATAAGATGTAGGATTAGTTTTAGGGATTATTGAAAAAATGAGTGGAGATATATCAGATAACGGTTACTGTAATGAAATATAATAGCGCTATATGCTTTTTGTAACAGAATATTAACTTGCTTTGGGGAATTAATAGTGTGGTTTGTTGGCCATTTAATTTTTAAATTTACTTAAAAATATATATACATACTTTCCATTTGCGGATTTAATTAAGCTATGTGCATATAACATTTATATTAAATGACGTTTACATTTTTAAGATATCGTTGTTAGAGTCCGTTTAAATAGAGGTAAATCAGTGTGTATCAATCAGTTCGAGGATACTAGCAGTGGCGGCGCTAGCGGGGGGTTCGAAGGGCCCGGGTCCCCCAAAAATTGCTCTGGCCACCAGTCCCCTCCCCCCCGAAATAGTTGGAGAAAAATATGTGCGCAAGTGAGGACCTTTTTAGGGTTTTGTAGGTATGACCACTAAAAAACCCATATAACTACACTTACTATAGTAATTTTTTCTCAAAACGGACAATTTTGAGATCTTGCCAAAAACAGACGATATGGAAGGTAAGCATAAAAAGCAAGTTGCTTGCGGTAATATGTTATTTTCTTACCGCACTACACCAAACCCCATCAACAACAAATCGCCAGCCAAATTGTTACATGGTCGACAACCAAAATCTAATTTAACAATGCTTTTTCCGTCAGCCGAAGACGACGTTAAATTAGCTTCCAATAAAAGAAAATTTCAAGTTGAGTACCAAGTGCAGGTTAAATTTTTTGGTAAGAATGATTACTGGTTACCAGGTGTAATAGCTTCATATGTTGGTCGGATGATGTACAAAATTAATACTTCACGTGGTATTGTGCGCCGCCATCAAAATCAGTTGCGACTTGGTGACAATACTAAAAAATTACAAACAGCGGATCTTTATACTAACAAGATCAGGAAAGAAGATGATACTTTTCTAATGCATGAACTACAAAAAGCTGCAGAAAATGTCCCGAAAAATGTCATTATTCCTCCGTTAGAACCACAAATAGAAGTACCGACAGAACCTCAAATAGAAGAAGCTGCAAGAACGCGTATCCGATAACCATGAAGGATCTCAGTGATATGAAGTACCTTGAGCGCTTTGTCAAAGAGGCACTTCGGCTTTACCCTAGTGTTCCTTTTATATCCCATCCTCGTCGCCAATTAATACGTTCTGTTACTGTAAATTAGTACACACTTTGTATATAAAAATATATTTATTACTAGCAGTACACCCGCTCCTTCGCTACCGAAAAAGTAGTCGTAGCCGGCTTAGACCGGACTCATGGCAGAATTGGCTTAAGACTGGCTTGGTGCGAATCGTTTTTGGAAGATTAAAATATATTTATTTGTTTTAATCTACTATTGTATTGATATGTACTTCTTACACAAATAATGTAAGTAAGGGTTTCTTTGTTAACATTGATAGTACAGATATTTGGTAACAACACGTATAAGTGTCCCGTTGTGCTAACCTAGGAAAAAGCCACAAACAGTTACCCATGTGAGAATCACTCATCGCCCAAGGCGGCGCTGGTCACGTGAAGCATTTTATCTTGTACCTTATGCAGATATTTGTTATGATATTTATTATAATTATTCAGTGATTACTCTTAATCTATAAATCGTACCTATATAGGTTAGAGCACTTTTTTACCGTTAATAAATGCTCTTGCCACCGAAGAAAGTTTTATTCGTATTGTTTTAGGGGCTACGAAAATGTTCAACAGCAAATTTAATGTTATAATTGTCGTCCAAAAATGAAACTAAAAAATCTGGGATATATATCCTCGGGAACATTTTTGTAGCAATATTATGTCTATATTGAATATGTATATCTTTTATAGTTTCACAACCATAGAATTTTAATGTGGATGGTATAAAATTCTTACAAATTTAAAAAAATAAATTACATTTTTGTACATGTGTATGGGTAACCTCTATCAGCAAACACCAAGTCTATATCTCTCATTGGGCTTAAGAGATATTGAGGAATCAGTGAAAAAGCATTTTGCCCCTTTAGGGGTGAAATTATTAAAATAAAAAACTCAATAAGTTTCTAAAGATTTTAAAAAGACACTTATATGCCAAAACGGAATGTTATCTCAATAAACATAGGAAATGCGAAGCATTGTACAATTTACCCCGAAAGTAGATTTAAAGGTTGTTTAGGGCAAAATCCTGAATTTCGTTCATCGAGCCTTAAGTCGATATCTTATTGGTTTAAAGATATATTGAGGAATCCTTGAAATTATATTTCACCCCTTTTCACCCCCTTAGGGGTCGAATTTCAAAAAATCTCTTGTTTGTGGGTGCTTACATCATGGAGAGAATATGCTTTCCGAATTGCATGACTATGTCCAAGGGACGGTTTATAGAATAAAAAATAGCAATTTACTCCTTTCGGGGTGCAATTAAAAAAATATGCTAAAAAGATGTTTTAAGTTAAGTTAAGTTTTAATCCCGAAACACCCCCTTATAATGATAATTTTGAGATGCTATATGGCCTCTGTTCGAATCCTGGTTTTACTCTATTATCATACTAAATTTGGTTAAAATATGTCAAACTGTTTTTAAAAAAGATTCGTCAAAAGCCAAAATAAATAAACCAAATTAATAAAGTTCATAAATATCGGCAAAAATAAAAAAATATAATATAGATGTTATCTCGTTCTACATAGACTAATCATAGTTTTGCTAAATATCTGAATAAAGATCAGTGCTGTTTACCGACAATATATTGAGCCGAACATTTCCGATGCCGCCCGAAGATCCACTATCTGAATATAGTCATCCAATCAACTATTGAACGAAAATTCCTATTCCTTCACTACATAATTAATAGATATTCCAATGCTCCAATACAATTAAAAACCAAATTATTAATTTCTCGTTTCTAGTGGGACATTTTTGAGATTTTTCTATTTATGATGAAAGCATTTCATACCTGTATGCAAAATTTCAACTCGGTAGCATATCTGGAAGTGGGTTAGAATTTCCGGACATAGCCACAAATATTCTGTTTTATATATAAAGAACATGAAAAATAAATATTTTTTTTTAAATTGTGAGTGAAGTCCCCCACCCTATCTTCCAGAGGGGTTGATCTAAAAATCTGAAAAAAAAACCCATAATGTAAATTGATGGGAACCGGAATAAATCAATAGGAATTTTTGTTCAGATTAGTTTTCCGAAAAATATCGATTTTTATGTGGCGTTGAAAAAATAATATATTTTTTTAATAGTTATTGTGTGGTATCAAAAGAAAGGTCTTAAAACGTATATAGGGGAATGAAAAGTAGTTTTTTAAAAGTCGTTTCTTTTAACACGATTTTAATCAAAAATATGGCAAAAATGCTCTTGCTTCCCCTTTTTACCCAAGGGGGTAAAATAAAAAATCTGAAAAAAATGATAAGTTATGTACATTGATCTGGGCCGGAAACGTACGAGAGCAAAGTTATGGATTTCTTGTATTTATAACTAAGGTAGAGTATGTCTTTTTACCGACCGCCAACATATATAGGGGAGGTATTTGTGATCATACCGATTTTGACATTTCGAGATTTCGATGGATCTCTACGAATTGACGACCCTATATAACGTTTTGACTATTTTGATCTTGATGTCTCTCGGTCTATCTGTCCGTCTGTCCGTCCGTCCATACTTTTGACATCAATGGCACAAGTTGATCAACTTTTGGTAAAAATCAGTTGACTAGAAATGGGAGTTTACTAGTGTCGATTTTAAGATTTTTGCGAATATTTAGCAACAGAAAAATATTTCGAAAAAATGTTTTAAACAAAACTTACTACAAAAGCAATAACTAACAACTTTTATTTGAGACATTTTTTGATAAAATGAAAAATTTTTGAAAAATTTTTCGAAATTTTTTCTAGGTATCTATTTTTCACAACGTTTTTTCACAACATACTTATCATAGCGTTTCCATGGTTATGATAAATAATATCTCTGTTAGAAAATATTAGGCCAGGTTATTTCTACTCTGCTGCTAGAATGTAGGTATTTTATACAAGTACTTTGTGATGGCGGTCGGTCCTGTGGTAGCCACAGCTGATTTTTTGATATTAAAAATATAATAAAAATTGTTAACAGATGAGAACGAATCGCATTCTTAAGGAACTTGCACTCATAAACTCGATCATTAGGCGTGCAGAAAAAAATCGGTAGGATTTTTTTAATTTATATTTTCTAATGACGTAATATTCGCAAATTATTTAATTTTATTTTAAACAAATTAATTGGAAGCTTTTAGGTAGTACTCATATATCGAATAAAAATGATGATCAAAAATCTGTTGACTTTGATAAAAAAAAAAAAGTCCTAGACATCCAGTAATCTGTTGATTTCTTACACTTATTAGATACCTACAAAACCCTAAAATGTGTGAAAATTCACACTTCACATCAATTTTTTTTTTAGATCATCACTTGTATTTTCACCTATCTATAAAAAATGATTTTACTCAAATATTTCCAGGCCCCTCCAGATTTTAAGAGCTAGCACCGCCACTATTAGGGAGTAATTTGTTATTATATTCATGCTTAGTTAATTATAATCTAGTCATAATGGTCTGTGCTAAACGCAAAGAGCCATTGTTGCTGTACGCCAGAAATATTAGCTAACTAACTAAATAGAGATAGCAACTGGCAGCCATTTCAGTAGCGTCATTTGAGAATGTGAGCAGCGTTGTGTTTTAACTTGTTATTTTCGCGCAAATTCTCCGTCATTGACTTGAAATTTCGCGCATACCCAACGCCACTGGCTCTTTCTCTATTGAAATGGACTCCAAAGTCCGATAACAGAATAAAAGACAAATATGTCGCACATTGTATTAATTAATATTTTGAAACACACCTTTGCGTTGCTCCCCATAATTGGCTCCCAGGGCACCTAAGCGCTGTTTGCCCCCCCCCTACCCAATACGTTACCGTATTCATATTTGTTCTTACAGCTTAATTCTTAATTAAAACAGAAACAGAGAGTGTTTTTGAAACAATATGTATTTAGCATTGACGTCATATAACAAAGACAGAGCTTGCTTTATGCTTTAGCTCTGTTTATTATGAAGGCAAGAACCTGCGGAGGTGGATGTGGGATTTGCCTCCTTGAGTACAGTAGGTTGCCTAATTTACATTTATTTTGTCAAGCTACCCATATGAAATGTTATCATTAGCTTTGTTCCTAGAACCATTTCTAACGGTTTATTGTAGTCAAACGAAGGGCAGAGTGATTTAATGCGCACCTATGAACTTTGCCTAGAAATAGCTCTACGAACAAACTAATTTCTCAGATATATTTTGTTATCATGTTAGTTTTAAATTTACGTTAGTTTTTAATGTACGTAATATAAAAACTTATACGTTGTATAAATAACATACTAACAAATTCAGGTAAATTTAACATTATTTATGATTTTTGTTTATTCCTATTAAAATTTGCAGTTTAAAGTATTAAAATATATACTTGCTATTATAGTCGGTAAAACATTGAAGTAATCAACCCGCACTACTTACAGGGGCTACCTGCCGCCACCACATCACTGGAAGTGTTGACTTCATAACAAGTTGCCCACGTTTCGTCTATATGTTATATGACCTCATTGGTATTTAATATAGTTCTGCGTCTCACAGACCAATTGGTTATAAAAATCAAAGAAAAAAAAAAAAAAACTCTTAAGGAATTTTTATTCATTATGTTTTTTAGAATAATATTGAAATTTATGTATTGCTGTAAAAATATTTACACATGTTAAGTAACTAAATCAACTAACTAAACATGAAGTAACTTGCAGTATGTAAACTATTCAGTTTAGTACTTTATCGCGAGTACTTGATTTAGTAGCAGGTCAGGTCACTTAAATTGAAGGCACTTGATCAAGTAGCGTACCCCCACCAAATGTAAACAAGTTTCTGTGTAAGTGTTTAGCAGAAATTGCTTTGTAAACTTATTTACAAACGATATTTTTATTAAAAATGTCATTTAGGAAAGAAAAAATTAAGTTAAAATTAATGAAAGCATATAGAGAGAAAAAATATTTGTGGAATATCTTCATCAGCAAGTTTTCTCAGGAACACAGGCGAAGCACGACGGATTTCCTTCGTGATAACCATCTTCTGATCCATATATACCATTTTTACCGACCGCCAACATATATAAGGGAGGTATTGTGATCATACCGATTTTGACATTTCGAGATTTCGATGGATCTCCACGAATTGAGGTCCCTACATAACGTTTTGACTAGTTTTAGCATGATATCTGTCGGTCTGTCTGTCTGTCTGTCCGTCGGTCTGTGTACACGTGCAGAGCAAATTCGGCTAAAAGGATTTTTATGAAACTTCATATTTAAGCTTTTGACATCAATGGCGACTTGATCAACTTTTGGTAAAAATCGGTTAACTATAAATGGGAGTTTACTCTTGTCGGTTTTAAGATTTTTGCGAATATTTCACAACACAGAAATATTTCGAAAAAATTTATTTAACAAAAGTTGCTATAAAAGCAATAACTAACAACTTTTATTTGAGACTTTTATTTTGTATGCATGCAGGTACGTTTCCATGGTTATCGTAAATCGTAAATTATAAATACACATTATGAAATTGTCAACGTTATATAATACGTTATTATCTTTTACAATAATAACTACTCAGCTGCTAGAATGTATTTTATATAAGTACTTTGTGATGGCGGTCGGTCCTGTGGTGGCCGCAGATTATTTTTTTACTTACGTCACTTATTAATATAACATTTGGTTCTTCCTTGCTCTTTCGAATTTCCATTGTTGGCTGTTGTATTTTATGGTTATGACTTGGATTTATTGGATGTTTTGCTATTTCTTTCTTTCTTTCTTTTTCCAGTATCCTACAGTTTCTTTCTGTTTGGAACCCATAAGGTTGGATTTTGGTACTTGTATTTTCTTTCCTGGATGTTTGTTTGGTTGCGGCGTGGGCGGAGTCGCAGTAAGGGGGGCGGAGGAGGCGACGGCCCTGGGCGCACTAAGGAAAAGGGCGCTGATGGGCTTGACTAAGGGGCGCCATTCCGAAGGCGATTACCTTTTTTTTGCTCATCACTTAGGTTTTGGGAGGTGGACCTTTTTTTGCCAAGAGCGCCAAAACACGGCTCTGCCTCTAGCGCAAGTTTTCCTTACTACGGCTCTGGGCGTGGGCCTTTTCATTGTCTTCTATGCCTCTGTGTGATGGTATCCAAATTAGTTTCATTTTTATATTACAAATTAGTTCCTGAGTATCTTGGATGATTTTGTTTTTCGTGTACATTTTCCCTATGCTTTTTAAGACGCTTAGATAATCCGAGTAGATGGCGTACTTCAAAATTTGAGAGTTCGTTTCGTCTATTATTTCTAATGATTTTTGGTAGCTGATTGCTTCCGCGATGTAGATTCTGTAAAAATAATATTAGACATAATTTAAAAATATTTTATAGGAATTATTGTGCTTGTCAGATCCAAGGGAATATTTTGAGATATGAAAACATTTTTATTCGAGAGAAATATTTATGTTTATTCTGAATTATTGAACTGCAATAACTATGTTGAATCGCCAGTTTAATATTAAACGATGCATGGAGTATATTTCGGATCAGGAAATATGTTGTAAAACGCAAAATTTTTCTGTATTCGCATGAACGAATTGTATAAAAAAGTACAGAGCGATATTGACTGCAAGTATACGTAAAAACAGCTGTTATCATGATTACAAACCGGACAATGAAAAACGATAAAAACTTGCTGAATAATCACAGAGTGATATAAATAATTTCACCACTAGTTAAAACATATTTCTCAGAAGATTGAGTGCAAAAATAATCTGTGATCAACAGCGAACGTAATTTCACATTTAAGGGCAGTGTGAACACCAAAGGTTTATCCAACAAAACTAACAATCTGAAATAAAATTAGTAATTAGTACATCAAATTTTGCAGCGAATTTGTGTTTATCTAATCAGAGTTGTGCCAAATACACAGTAAACGTATTTAAAATACCAAATACACTCCAAACCTACAAATTAAACTTACACCTACACAGTAACGAGCAACAGTATGAAGTTTTCATTTCTGTGCAAATTACGTTATGGTCCCTTTCTCTACTGAATCGGATTCTAGAGTCTGTTTCAATAGATCAAATGGCCAATGGAGTGGCCGAGCGGATTAAATCATGCAATTTGAACTGGTGAAAACAGTCTGGATTGTGAAGTTGGTGGTTCCATTTTCCTCCGTTGGTGATATTAGCTGCGTTCCTTTTACAAGTTAAAATGCTTGGCTAAGCTAAGAAGTTAGTCAAATGGCTTAGCTAACCTAAGTAATTCTAAGTAACGTAAAAGGAACGCTTTCGGTGGAATAGTTTTTATCCACCACTGTACTTGTCTTAGCAAGGGAAAGGGGGGAGGGAAAAACTTAGTTTATCTTAGCCAGTGTTTTATAACTGGAACGCTCTAATAACTTAGATTAACTTAGCTTAGCTTAGATTTCTTAAGTAAAGTGGTAAAAGGAAAGCGCCTAATATTCGGGCGAGAATAATATGTAAACATTACTCTCATTTCCTAATCATTCACCCCTCATCAGGTGTAGGAGTGCGCTTTTGATTTCAATAGTTTGCTCCTTTGAAACTGTATGTTATGTTGGTATTAAAAAATGGCAACAAATTTCAATTTGACATTTTTTATTATATATATCATAAAAAAAAAGTTTTTAATTATTATAATGCTCAACACCAAAAATATCTGAAGTCTGAATTACAGCGCAAGGAAAATTTCAAATGACATTTATAGTCAGTAATACACTACTAAAGTAACCAAAACAACTAGATCTGGTTTGTTACAAAAGTGAACAGCATATACCTATAAGAATGTTGGTATTAGTAACGTTATGTTAAACAAAGAGAGACGAATACGCAACTCGCACGAATAAAATAGAGATAGGTGCAACTGTCAAAATTTTGTACAGAAAAATGTGCGATAAACACCCAAGAAGAGCAAATTTCAATATTTCCGAAACAATGCAACTTGTAAATCTGGTGTTAAAATGTAAAAATGTTATAGAAAATAAAGCTACTGACGCTTTATTTTAACGTAAATCTAAAATATCAACAAGGAGCCTGGGAATTTTTTTCATTATGTTCAATGCAGACAGAATAGAAATGCAAGAACACTGAAAATGAAATACGACGGTTTAAAAACATTTATTTATTATTTTTAAATTGGTGGATTATTTAGTGGAATATTTGGTGGAGCAGGATATTAAATGCATTTTTCGCTAAGCGAAATCGATTAATAAATTCTTGTTCATCCCACTGGTCCATATGATTTGGTCTAAAGCCTGGTTTATAACAGATATGCTATGGAACATAAGCATAAAAATTGCACTACTCTCTTTGTTCTGTTTATTACAAACAGAGGTTTTGAAGGGTCAAATCCATTGTTCAATGCATATGCGTTTATTTTATGGAGTTATTATAAACCAGGCTTAATATGAACTATGTATGGACGTTCAAAATACTCTACAATGTCTTCATCATCGTCTGCTAGCAAAAATCAGAATGTATACCCATCCTAACCTAATGGAAACAGGTGTATGTAATATGTATATAAAGTGTTGGTATGTTTAATATGTACATTATACCTATTATGTATATTATATATTTTACATATATATGTTTATATTATGTACATATATTTATCAATAAAATGACACCTATCTGTCAAAATCTGTCATTTTTATCCAATGGATAACATTTATCAGTACCTACACGGTGGGAATAACTTATCCTGTAGATAATCTAGTTACTCTATAGACAAATTATTGTAAATACGCAAAAAAACGTTTATTCGGCTATCGGTACGTGGACCAGGTTTTTTATGGCATATTGAGAAAAGATTTAATAGCGCAACATATATTAGGATTTTAGATGATATTATGCTCCCTTTTATTTCACAATTATTTCCAAATAATGCATTTTTATTTCAACAGAATAATTGCCCCGTTCATACCGCGCGTAGGGTAACTAGTTTGTTTCAAGAAAATAACATTAATGTTATTAACTGGCCTAGCCGAAGTCCTGACCTCGATCCCATGGAAAACGTATGGAGACTACTGGTTATAAATACTCAAAAAAGAAACGTCAGACCACGAAATGTCCACGAATTACTGGAAATAATTGATAATGCATGGGAAAATATTCCTTATTCCTAATTCCCATATTCCACGAAGATTAACGGAAGTTATAAAATGAAATGGCGCGATAAGCTAATATTAATTTGTTACACAATTATTTTATTATTTATTTATTTATTATTTTATTACAATTTGGTACACACATTAAATAAATAATTGTTTATTGAAGTCGTGGTTTATTGTAACAGCCTGCATGCTTTTAAAAATAAAATCAAATTCTAATCAAATAAAATCAAATCTATTCAAATTCGAATAGATAATTAGATTCACACTAGACAAAAAAAGATGTCCTATTTTTTTTTTTTGTCCATAACTGTATCATGAAGTCCCTCGCTTTTCGTGTTAATTATTTACAGATTATTTATACTTAGTTTTTTGTTAGATTTAATGTAAAGTTTAAAGGCTATTCCAAACGATTAGGCGGAACTAACTGGAATTTTCATTTTTGTAAGTTGTCATTAGCTATTTTTCTATATATTGAAGTTCGCTTTTCCTCAACAAAATTATCAAAAGCTTCAAACAATCTGTAAAAATTACTAGATCTGAAAATCTAATTTTTTTTTCGCCTAATCGTTCGGAATAGACTTACAATTACATTTACATACTGGTTAAATTGTAGTCTTAGAAAATAAATAGTTTTAAAGTAGTGTTAATTTTAACATTGAAAAAGTAATATTTCATAAAAATAACACTATCTGAATAAATGAAGATTTACACTGTGATGTGGTTAAAAATAGTGGACTTTTTACTTTTTTTGAAAATTTTAACACTAAAATTTTAACCAAACAAAGCATGAACTTTTACGCTTATGAATGTTTTGCTGTGTACCAAATACCGATCAAAGTATTTGAAATATCAAATACTTTTTTAAAATAAGTATTTGGAAACATTTATTTCAAATAATTTAAATGTATTTGAAATACTAGAATTATTTGAAATACTAGAAAATATATGAAATACTTCTAAAGCATTTCAAATACTGACATTTTCAAATTACAATACAAATACAGATACCACTGAGAAAGTATTTGCAAATCCAAATACCAAGAGCATTTTTTTGAAGTAATACCAAAACGTAATTCAAAATATTTTTCAAATACAGTGGTACCTCGGTTTTCGTCGATAATCCGTCCGAAAACAATCGTTGAAATCCAAAACCGAGGAAATTATTTTTATATGAATCGCAATCAATAAAAAAAGCACAAAAACACTAACACTGGAAAGAAATGAAATTGTTTGGCTAGACGAGCGGGCTAGATGCCCACACAACGAGAAACAACGCAACACTGCGTAGCGCGTACTTTATTTAAAATACTCCCAGCTCTGTATCTAATAGGATAATTTTTACGGAATAGTAAAAAAAAAATGATTATGGTCTCTATATTATAAACCAATTCACTTCAAAATATGAATTAGAATTCCTCGATTTTATGTTTTCTTTATGTTGTTATAGTTTTGAGGCATGAACATGTAGTTTACGGAGACAAAAAGTTGAAGTTATTCAAAATGTGGACATACAGAAGGATAAAAGAATTCTTGACCGTATTTTATAGATAAATATATAGGTATTTTCTTGGGTTTCGGTCGATAATTAAAAGCAAATTTAGTCAAATATTTAAAAAGATTTATTTACTTGCTAACTAGTTTCGGTTCTATCTGAACCATTCTCAAAGCCTAAAAATAAGTACATGTATGTTAAAATAAATTACATAAAGTAAATATAAAATTAATAATAAATAAATAAAATATAAAATTAAACATTATTACACTTACTTGCGAAGATATAAAAATCAGAGTTAAAATTATAAAATTTGAAACATATTAAAATTTTTTAAGTTAACGGATAAAATTTTTCTCCTTATCTTCTACAGGTTGCGACACATATACGTTACACGTCAACTAAGTTAAAAAGATTTTTAAAAAAATAGAATTACCGTAATTTCTTGTTGGCACGTAGATTGTTGGCATGTTCTACGATAGAGTTGTTACTTTTGTTATTGTTAATTTTATTTTTACTAATGTTGTTCTCGTGTTCTTTTAGTCTTGTTTTTAAATACCATTTACTCTGACCAACATATTTGGCTTCACAATTTTTACATGGTATGCAGTATATAATATTAGATTTTTGTTCTTTCTTGTCTCTGTCTTTTAATGTACTGTGTAAATTATTGATAGTTTTGAAATTTTTTGTAGCTATATTAATATTTTCATTAGTTAACATTTTTTTTAATTGTTCAGATAAGTTCGGTATGTGAGGAATGGAAAAATAAGTCTTTTTTGTTATGTTATCTGGATTATTTGTTTTTTCTTTTGAACTACTATTGTATAAAATTCTGTTTATAATACGTTTAGGGAAATTATTTTTAATCAAACTATTTTTAATATTATTTTTTATTTTGTCATGGAAATCTGTATGACTTAAATTAAGAGCTCTATATTTTAGATTTAATGCTGTATTAATTTTTTGTTTTAAAGGGTGTTTGGAATTAAAATTTATATATCTGTCTGATTTACTTGGTTTTCTGTACCACTCTGTAATTATTTTTCCATTCTGTGTTCTAATGAGTTTGATATCTAGAAATGGTAAAGCGTTATTTTGTTCTATTTCCATAGTAAACTGTATGTGCTGATTTAAGGAGTTGAAAATATTTAAAGTTTCGCTGATTTTATCTTTGGGTATAGCTAAGACTAAATCATCAACAAACTTCCTAATAAAACATAGCTGAAATGGTAATTTTATTGTTGTTTTATCTAATAAATTATTTAATACTATTTTTGCTAAAACTGGCGATAATGGATTACCCATTGCTAAGCCAAATATTTGTCTAAAGTATTTGTTATCAAATGAAAAATAACTAGCTTCAAAAAGAAATGATATTATTTCCAAAAAATCTTCCATACTTATATTAGTGTAAGGTGATATTTCTAACCATTTTTCTGTAATTATTTCTTTTACTAAATCTATTGGTATATTAGTAAACAATGATACTACATCTAATGAAACTATTATATAATTATCAGGTAAGTTAGGTAAATTATCAACAATATTTTTTAAATCAAAGGAATCTTTTATATCATAATTATTGTCATTTTCTGAAAAACTGTTTAAAATAGGTACAATAAATTTTGCTAATTTGTATGATGGTGAAAGTTTCGCTGATTTTATCTTTGGGTATAGCTAAGACTAAATCATCAACAAACTTCCTAATAAAACATAGCTGAAATGGTAATTTTATTGTTGTTTTATCTAATAAATTATTTAATACTATTTTTGCTAAAACTGGCGATAATGGATTACCCATGGCTAAGCCAAATATTATCCCTAAAAATATTAACCTATCGACCAAAAAACGGCAAAGTTGGGTTTATTCTAGATTCAAATTGCTCTAGGCATTCCCTTCGTCCTGTTTCATTACTTTGAAAATCCCCTTTGTTGCAGAAATCCACCAAATGCCATAACATAATGTTCTTGCGCCAAAATTTGTAATTCGTACAGTTGAAAGGCATGTGCTATTATCGTTGGCTTTGGTATATTTTGAAGTGTAGACTGTATGTGGGCCGTTTAAAAATCAGCCTCGGGCCGGATTGACCCGTGGGCCATGTGTGGATTTATAAAAGTGGGTAATATTCCGTGTGAGCATATTTCTGTGTGAGCAATTTTTGTGTGCGCATCTATCACTGTGCGTTATTTTCGTTGTGAGAAATTTTCTATGTGGGCATAATTCCGTGTTTTATAGTCCCTGTCTCTCTTATAATAAATATAAACGTTAAATATGTAATACTAGAAACAGCAGTAAATTTCCCAAGTCCTCCTTCAAGTATTTTGTCACTCATTACATAAGTCGAATAATTTTTACTGTTTCGCGTAATATTTTCAAAAAATTTAACTTGTGTCATCTAATTTTATTTGATGTTGATACTGGTCTGGTCACTTTCATCTTGTTTAAAATTTAAATATTAGTAGCTCTGTACCAGTGGCGCATACAGGACCCGTGGTGAGGGGCACTTTTATGTTATCTGTAAAACCGGTGGGTGGGCAGGCTCGAGGTTCGCATACTCTATTGAGAACTGACAATAACTGAAGTGACGCCTAGCGAATTATTTTGGAACTTAACGAAATAGGATTTTGTTGGATGTGGCTCATATAATTGCATTGTTTGTGTGTGTTAAAGTGAAGAAAACTTTAATTAAAATGTCTTTAAAATCGTAACAGAAAATTAACTGCAATGTGAATTGTTGTGTATCAAATGGCAAATGTCAAAAATATCCTATTCCCATCGCCATTTTGTAAGCGACAACAGCGCTATCTATAGATAATGTTTATTCTCAATACCAGCGTTTCTCAACCGGTGAAAGCTTCGTAGGCGGGCCGTGAAGTCACACAAGATCGTAACATGAAAATATAATAGAAATGCGCTCAATCTTGCAAGATATAAATTTTATCCATGTTAATAAAAATCTTACATTTATATTCATAAAAATATACCTATCTTTCATAACATAAATAAAATAAATATTGGGTTTATTATTATATCTAATATAATATGATGAAATATCTAATATACTTATACAAATAATTTAAACTACAGGCTATTCCAAACGTTTAAGCGGAACTAAATATAATTTTAATTTTCTAGTTTCTTTTAAGTTGTCACTAGCTAACTTTATAATGAGTAAAGTGGGCTTTTGCTAAACAAAATGATCGAAAGCTTCATTAAATAAATGAAAATTACTACTTTTTAAAATCTAGTTCCGCTTAAAACCAAGAAACAGACTATAACTAAATTATATCAAGGTCACACAAAGTGTATGTGGATAATTAAATCAAAATGGAAGGCACTTTGAACACTTGTAAATAAAAATACTTAACTTTCAAGTCGTTATAGGGAATATAATCGTCATATGAAAATAGCACAATTTTTTCTCAACCGTAAAAGATATTTAAAAAAATGTTTAATAAAAGTTGTTTCTTTTCAAAATATCTATCCTAATATACCCAATATGACATACGTTCCCATTTAATAATTCGAATTTGTCCTTGACATCCTGTACTTCTGGTTTATTCCGGAATATTAAATACTGCTATTTTTGGAGTAACTTTTATTTTAATAATTTCTATAACTGTATTTTTTTGGTAGAATAAAGACATCGTTAAAATGGTCCCTTATGCGGCAACTTTGGTCTAATTTAACCGACCTCGTATCTATTGCCGTTATCGAGATCCCCATGTTTAACAAGTTATTTGGAACATCCTGTACTGTAAAATGCATAAGTTATTTTGCTGTACGATTATTTTAAATTTGACACATTTTCATTTCATGAGTTAAAGTTAGAGACACGTGCCCCTAGTGCTCCCCCTTGAATACGCCACTGCTCGGTATCACGTATTTTGTGCAACCAATAGTAAAATTAACGACATTTTCTTCACACTAACTACTTAGGTAATGCAAGTAATGTAATTAAATTGAATTGTCAGCCATTTACCCATTCCTGATTATAACTGATTGTTTACTTTTGTTATTATTTTTTTTTTTTTAACATAAACTCACTCTTAAATTATAACATATTATGAGAGAGGAAATTATTAAATCGATGTAATCTATCTTCAATTTCTTTCCAACTTCCTAAACCGCAAGAGACAATTCCATAATCCTTTTAAGATTAATAGAACAATGTTTGAGTTTTATCATTTGCTCTAATTCGCAATTGATCTTAAAATAAAATAAATAAAATATAACTGCCATCCCCTTCTGATCAAATTAACTATTTCCTCTTGCGTGTGGTCTTGCCCATAAATCAAGAAGTAAAGTAATTTGCATAAACGTTATGGACATAAATTACTTTAGAGTACTGTTGGAGAAAAAACAACAGGTTTGTTACATATATCCTTTGAGAATAGATGTTATCTGAAGATCTTTATCTATTTACTGTTCTTTATGTAGAAATGGGTGTTATTTGTTTATAAAAAAAATCTGAAATTAGTAAAGCATATGGCAGTAAAAAAACAGGAGTAATTTTAAGATTTCGTGAGTTAAACCAAGAAACTCTTATTACGGTAAACGGTTATTAAATGATGAGTTTAGCTCTATTCGAAAGAAGCTATATTCGAGTTTCACCAAGTAAAACCTTCACTCTTGTGCTTTAAGGCCTTATGACTCTAAAGTCATTATTAACTTGTAGACTAGGAAAATTAAAGATTTTGCAATCGAGTCGAGGTCATTTGTAAGTGTATTTTTTAGTAAGAAAAAAAAATAGGTTTTAAAGACTAGGTAAATGGAACGTAATTAAATTCCTCCGTCTTTCTATCCAGGTTATTCAAAACGCGTTTGCGCCAACGGGATTGTTCTCTGACTGTCAGCTGATGCGTCTTTGTCTTTTGTTTATGTTGAGGTTACTTTCTTTTATAGTTGATATTTTGTAATGAAATATAAAAAAAAAATATATTTTGGAAAAAGAACTAATTTAGTGAAAGAAATGCAATTATGGAATCCACAGAATCCAATGTACAAATTGAAAACTATGAAAAAGGTTTTATTTGAAAATATTATACTATTAACTGTTTCCTGACATAAAACAATTAGCAGAAGTTCCTCGAAAGTATCTATACTTATTCAAAGAATTCTTCTGTAGCTGTTCTTCCAATTTTAATTCTGCTAGTAAATTGTTAAAACAGCCCCTTTCATCTCTCTTTTTCAACCATTATCTAGTTCAACTTTTTCTTTTTATTCTACATTTTATTGTTTTGTTAGTTTCTGACAACAGTGGCGCACCCAGGGGGTGCCCGGGGCCCTGGCCCGCCCTAGGAAGGAAGAAAATAAAAATAAAAACACACTAGAAAAATTTAAAAATAGAGATGAGGCCTTTTTAGGGTTTTGTAGGTATGACCAAAAAACCCTTATACCGTCATTTTGTCGTTTGTCTGTCTGTCTGTTCGGTAAAAATTGTAGCCAAACGGCTAAACCTAGAGAGTTGAAATTTGGCATGCTTATACAACTCTTTAACCCGCACATAGGAAAAATACTAAAACATCTAAAAAACACATCCCCCTAAAAATATAAACAAATACGTGCTCATCAAAAAAAAAATATTTTTTTTAAATTCTGAGTAGGGTATCAAATGAAAGCCCTTAGTACGTGGATTAACGATCAAAATTTCATTTTTGCAAAATAAATTATTTTGAAGCGATTTTTGCCAAAATTGTGCCAAAAAAAATTTGTCCCACATCCTGTAGCCCAGATGGTTTAAACTAAAAATCTGAAAAAATTCTAAGTAATGTACATTGGTGTGAACCGGAATAGTACAACAGGAATTTTTGATCAGATTATGTTTTCGGAAAATAACGCATTTTTTGTGTTTTTAACTAAAATATGATAAATATTTAATTCGCTATGTAACACTTCAGATCAGTAACTCTGGTAGCTTAGTTGGTTTTGTGATGCACTTTGTAATTTGGAGTGCGAATCCTGTTAATTTTATTTTTTTTTGTTTTTTTTTTGGCATTTTTATTTATTAAATTATTTTGTCAAAATTCTAGTTATATTTTGGTAAATGTTGCATTTATTTTTTAAAAGCGTAAATTTAATAACCAGTGGGAAGTGTTGAAATTATAATTTAATTCTATGTTTTAATGTATACGAAATCAGAGGGGCGGAGTTTATCACTTAAATAACCAATGGAAGCCGTAGGCGCAATTTTCAAAATATTAATGAACCTTACTATATAAAAAAAATACTTGCATGAGCAAGTATTTTTTTATATAGTATTTTTTATATTAGTATTTTTTTATATTAGTAAAATATGAATTTAGAAACCCAAATAATGGTATTAGGCATTCGAATTAAAATTCATAAAAAAACATTTTGGCATAAAATTTGTTTTGGCATCCCAAATAATCATCATTCAGTTACTAAATACCTGCAAAACCCAGAAACTTCACATAATTTTTTTTTTAGGTTGTCACTTGTATTTTAGAAGTGAGGACCTTTTTTTTTAAATCATCACTTATAATTTTAGAAGTGTGAACCTTATTCATAAGTTAAATAATTTTATCTCTTTAATCATTTTTTTAAAAATTTATTGTGTGGCATCAAAATCGAGTTCTTTAGACGTACATTAAGGAACGAAAAGTTGATATTTTTTCATTTCTTTATTTTAATATGATTTTTATCAAAAACTCTTACCACCGTATAACCCAGGGTGGTTAATCTCAAATTCATATAATATAAAAATTTAATAACCTGAGTAATGGAAATTAATATTAACTAGAAAAATACAACAGGGATTTTTGATCTGGTAATTATTTCGAAAGTTAGAGATTTTTTTGCTACGCTGTGTTTACAATATTAATTTTACTGACTGGTTATCGAAATTTATCATTTTTATTATGTACCCACAATTTGTTATTAAATAGTAAATACCTACCAAATTCTGAAATGTGTGAAAATTCACACTTCACATCAATCTTTTAGAACTATCTCAAGTACGAGATTAAATAAATGAGGTGATATATAATCCCTTGTTTAATTTTGATATATATTTTCCTTTAAGTTAAAGAATCCTCATTTACTGGTGAGAATAAAATTAAACTTTTCCGAATCTACTTCAGCAATATCTTTGAATAACACTTGTAACGGTGTTTTAAACAGAAAAGGAAACAAATCAACTAATAAATCGAAATGCTTCTAACCTCATTTTATTCAGTGTAATTAAAAGCGATACTAAAAGAAAAAGGAGCAAATTGTAACAATTCCATCAATTGCTGAAGAACTCCAGCATTTCAACCAATGAAAAGATCGTAAAGCATGAAAGCAATCGCGCTCAATACTAGATTCCCAGCCTTCTAGATCAAATATATTTTAGCAAAATGCTCC
This sequence comes from Liopterus haemorrhoidalis, assembly GCA_963971575.1. NCBI lineage: Eukaryota > Metazoa > Arthropoda > Insecta > Coleoptera > Dytiscidae > Liopterus > Liopterus haemorrhoidalis. Next base: position 21,620,891 of record OZ020612.1, on the reverse strand, counting down.
AATCGTTGCTCCTTTTCAATACGATTCAATTCAACTTTCTTTAATCGAATTTTTCGATGCCACTTCGCGAGAAAAGCGACGGTGACAGATTGTGTGGTATTGTCGACGGCGACGCTTCCCCACAATATGGTACGCGACGCTCTTATAATAGACGTTCCCCGTCTGACATCTTTGTAACTTCGTTTTATCTTGGATTAGTTCGAACCTAATTTTCTATCTTTTTGTTACTTAAATCGAACTGATAGGAATTCATACAGGATTTTTACACCTTATTTAAATTATAATTATATTTCATATTTTAAAAATATTGAATTTTAAATCTCGTAACCAAATACTATCAACGCTCTAGTTGTGCTCTCCCTCTCTCTCTCTCTCTCTCTCTCTCTCTCTCTCTCTCTCTCTCTCTCTCTCTCTCTTTTTCTCAATATTGTTGATTCTTAGTCTCCTAAAAATTCATCTTGCATACCAATACTTTCAAGATTTTCTACTATAAACTAGTTTATTTTTAAACTATAAAAAGTAAATTCGAAAGTCATATTTACACTGTAACAAATCAGCAAAAAAGTCACTAGATTTATTTTTGTAAGAAAATTGAATCTCGACCTATATAGTCAGAAACTTCTTCTACCATTCGGTGTAGAGGTTGTTCTTCTCAGTGTAATTCTTTTATGAAGTTGTCCTTTTTTATCTAGGATTTGTGACACTCTTTGGTTCCATGTTTTATGAGGTCTTCTTTTTTTTTTTTTTTTTATTATACTTTATTGGCCTTGGGTCTGACCACCACTTGGCCATATGAGGTCTTCCTCTTGGTCTGCTGCCTGAAGTTTTGGCTAGCCATATATTTTTTGTCGGTCTTCCTTGCTTCATTCTTGTGATGAGCTCTTCTCGTATTGTTTCTTAAAAACTTTTCTTAAAAATTTCATTTCTGCAGCTTGAACTTTGCTCTTGAGCCTATACTAGGTTGAGAGTTCCAAAGTACTCGCAACCATACGTTGATGTGGGTAGGTAAATCGTTTTGTATACTAGGAATTTTGTGTTCTTACTTATTTCTTTCTTATTTATTATGATTTTATTCAGGGCCTAGAGTACATTTGCTGAATCTTTAACTGTTGATTTCTTCTTCGTACCCCCCTTTGCTCTCTAATATAGCTCCTAAATATTTAAAGCTGCTGACCTGTTCAATTTTCACTGCGTCCAGAGTTAAATTTATCTGAACTTCCTCTTTACCAATGACCATTACCTTGGTTTTACTGTGGTTTATTACCATATTTCTTTTAAGTAACGCCTCCTTCCATATATTTACATTTGCTTGCAAGTCTTCCTTATTTTTTGCGCATATTATTATGTCGTCTGCAAACGCACATTCGGCAATGTTCACTGAGTGTAGGTTACTGTATCCAATATTAAGCTTCTTCACTCTATTTTTAATTTCTTTCATATCATCCATTAGAATGATGAAAAGTACTGGACTCAGGACTCCCCCCTGTTTTACACCTTCTGTTGTTAAAAATTCATCGCACTGCATATTTCCTTGTCTGATGTAATTTTTGGTGGTTGTGTAGAGGCTAAGAATTGCCTGAATTAAATTTACTACTACTCCGAGTTTCCTTAATACGTCCCAAACCTCATCTCTTATAACTTTGTCGAACGCTTTCACCATATCAATGGAACATAAGCATGCAATTCTATTATGTTTGTTCAACTTTTCTTGGATCTGTATAATAGAGAAAATGTGGTCTTGGGTACTGTGTCCTGTTCCGAATCCACTTTGGGAGGTTTCTAGCTTGCTTTCAGTAAGTTTATTTAACTTCGCCACCAGTATTAATTCATACAGTTTCTCTGCAGCGCTCAGCAGAGATATGCTCCTATAATTTTTGCAGTCTCTGTTATCTCGACCTGGTAAACATAAATAACACTATACTGAAATCAGAGGCGTTGCAAGTAGGTGTGCAAGTTGTGCGCCGTATAAAGGCGTTATACAGGAAGAACGCCGTGAAGCAACATTATTGTCGGTAATATAAAAATCTTTCGTAGCTAATTGGGCTGTTTCGTATGGTGCATTTGAACAAGTTCATTGTGAACGCATATCTATAATGTAAATTAGTTACTGTGGGATTCTGACGCTCACACGTTGATTTCATAGTGGATTTCATATATAGGGTGTTAGGTAAAAATCCGGCACAATTTAAAAGACAGCATGGTGACGTAGAATGCAATCAATTTTTCCTTTGCCAATTTTCTCCAAAATGTGAATTTTGTCCAAAAATAAACAAATAACAAGATGCCCCAAATATTGAAAACCACTGACTTTTTTTATTTTTCATATTAATCCATAAGTTGTGTAGTTGCCGTAGAGAAAAAGCATTTAGTCGAAATAAAATTACAGTATTGTTTCCATGGTTTCTATTTATCTCAGTCACATATGTGATTGTTGTAACAGACACAATATTAGTGGTTCCTAAACGGTGGTACTGCATCGATTATCAAGCGATATACGCATCTTATCCAAAAATGGTTGAGGACTTTTTAGCTCTAAATGGGCCAACAATGCTGCCTTTAAAATTGTGCCGGACATTTACCTATCATCCTGTATATGTATATATACGAGGGTTACCTTTTATGTTTCTACAAGCGACCACTAGATGACAATATTGAAATGTGTCATTATTATATTCGTAAAATTTGACATTTGTTATTGTGAAATCAGTAGCAGCTTATAAATTGACCGAGTAGTTTTGTGACAGTGTTCATGAAAAAATGGATATTACACGTGAAGGTTTTCGTTGGATGATATTTTACGATTTCAGTAAAGGCCTAAGTAAACAACAATGCATAGATTCGCTTCGTTCAACTTTTGGTATGAAGCACCATCAGAAAAGACTGTTTACATTTGGTTTTCAGAATTTCGTCGTGGTCGTGCGTCCGTCAGTGATGAATCTCGTGGAGGTCGACTAAAATCGGTTGTGTTTCAAAAAAACATCGATGCTGTGCGCAAAATGAATGAAGAAGATCAGCATGTGACTTACCGTGAGATAGAGGCATCCTTTGGCATATCGCAGACTGCAATACATTTGATTTTGCATGAACATTTAGCTGTGAAAAAGATCTGTTCCCCATCGATTCCGCATAATTTGACCGAAGCTCAAAAAAAGGCTCGTGTTGATTGTAATAATGTAAGGGCATGCTGAAAAAAATCAACCTAGGCACTGCAAAATCCTTATACAACATCGTTACAGGTGACGAAACTATTTTATTCATATGAACCGGAAACTAATTTTATGCTAGAATTTTTGAAGAAGAATTTAAAAGAAGTTAATAAAGAAAATTTTACTTAATTATTAATGTCAGACTATAACTAAATAAATTCTACATATGAAAATAAATAAATAAATAAATAAAATAAAATAAAAATAATATAAAATAAATCACAAATAATTATTTTTTTACATATCTTAGATATGTGGGCGTTACATTTTAATTTTCCACTAATTTTACTTTATTTAATGACTATTTAACTAAGGTAATTAAAAAAATTATAATAATTTATGGGTTGTTTTACTTCATTTTTATTTTATCTTATTTTTTTTCATATATAGAATTTATTGTAGTCAGAGCCGCAGTAAGGAAAACTTGCGCTAGGGCCAGAGCCGTGTTTTGGCGCTCTTGGTAAATAAAAACAAGGTTCTTAGCTCTCAAAATCTAAGTGATGAGCAAAAAAAAGGTCCTCATCTTCACAATGGCGCCCCTTAGCAAGCCAGTCAGCGCCCTTTTCCTTAGTGCGCTAAAGGCCGTTGCCCCCTCCGTCCCCCCTCTTACTGCGGCTCTGATTGTAGTTTTATAATTTAGTTGTAGTTAGATATTAATAATTATGTAAAATTTCTTTATTCACTTTCAAAAATTGTAGCATAAAATTAAATCTACGTAATTCTTACAGCTCTGATGAAGATTTAAAATATAAATCGAAACGTTAGCGATATCAAAATATTGTTTTAATTTCTGACCAGTCCGAATCCCATTACTTCCTCATAATACGATATTATAATCTACGGACTTAACTCATCTAATTCAATACAAATTTCCTTTTACATCCGGAACAAATATGATCGGCGCTGCTGACTATATTTGGTAAATATTTTTTTATTATTCTTTTCATACAAATATAAAAAAAGCAACAACAATTTTGGATTAAATAATAAAACATTCGCCTACAGCAAGAACTTCACAAAGGTATTAAACTTCAAAGGTACATTTTTATTTCCATGTATTATTTTAATCATGCCATTAACATTTGAAATTTCCGTAAAGGTTCCACATTTAAACCCTATCTTTTTTGGTGACGCCTAAAGGCGTAAACTCCACATCACGTGTAATATATCCAAATTGTCAAATGAAAAAGTTAAATTACAAAAAAATGTAAATAACTTTAAAAGGAATAACAGGACCGGTATGAGGTTAAAACAGCCAGAGGCACAGTATTTTTAAAACAAAATACGACATATATTGGGAGTTCCAAAATTACGTATCTGCATAAAAGAATATTTTAAAATTTCCAAAATTTCTACTTGCAATTTTCAATTGTTTAAATTTGTAAACATTAAAACAATATATATATTCTTACTGAAGTTGGTGTATTTTACCGGGATTTTAGGTCATAAGAAAAAACATCAAATTATTGAATATTCAATACCGGTTGATCTAAGTCAGGGATTCATATCACACGGCCCGCCATTGATCTATTGACGGCCCGGCTCACCATGTATTATTTAATAAATATTGCTAAATAACATTATTTGAAAAGACTAAATATCATTAGGAATAATTGAAACAAGTATCACAGTGAAATGCGTTCTTGCACATATTGAATTAAAAAAATATAATTCTAAATTTAATTGATGAAATTGTAATTTTCATGACTGAAAAAAAACAAAAACGTCACTGACTTGAAAAATCCGGATTGGTTATGTGATTTCACTTTTCTTGTTGACATTACTAATCATTTAAATACATTAAATATGTGACTTCAGGGCAAGGATCAGTTGGTAACTGAACTTTACAATCACATTTTGTCTTTTCAGTGCAAGTTAAATTTATTTAAAACCCAATTGAAATTAGTGAATTACGTCCATTTCCAAAATTACAAGAAAGTTTCTGAAAAGTTCAATGTCAACTTCAAAACTGTATATGTTGAAAAGAGATTGACCATCTGATATCAGCCTTCAAGGATCGTTTTTCTGATTTCCAAAAAATAAAACCCTTTTACCATTTTGCCTGAAAATGCACCAGAATCCCTACAACTCGAACTCATCGATATGCAAAACGATGAGAACCTGCGAAATAAATTTAAAGAAGGCAGTTTATTAAATTTCTATCGTTGTATCGATAAGAACAATTATCAATCGTTGCTAGATAATGCATTAAAATGTGCAAGTCTTATTGGCTCAACAAATATTTGTGAGCAAACTTTCTCGATAATGAATATTAATAAATCAAAGAATGGAAACTGCTTGAATGATGAAAATTTGGGGTCAATTCTGCGGTTGGCTACCACAAAAATGAACCCAAATATAAAAAATATTGTCAAATCAGTGCAATGTCGCTCATCAAAATAAATGTTATTTGTTGCTTCTTATTATCTTTTTTGTAATGTATATGTATGTATAATATATGTATAAATAAAATAAACTAGCTATAAATAAATATATATAAATAGGTATAAATAAATATATAAATAATTTTCAAGTTTTTTTGGCGGCCCTTCCTTAACTCATAGTGAATCTATTTGGCCCTTATTCTTAACAAGTCTGTGCATCCCTCATCTAAGTGGACAAAACAAAAAGAGAGAATACAATATAATGCAAATTATTAAACTAATAACTGTACGTTAGAAAAATATAATATAAAAGTAGACTTACTCAATTGTATCATATTAAAAGTAGTTCTATCGACATGCTGATGTTAAAAAGTAGTTACTAATCTTATAATAAATTTTTTTTACAGGTAATAACATTAAAAACATTAAAAACATGATGTGGTATATCACAGATGAGAACATTAAAAATTATCACTGTTAAATATCAAAAACTTATAACATAAAAATCACAGCACATGTAAGAAAGAGTATGGCAAATCACAGAATGACAAGTTGTAACAAAGTATTAATTCAAATTTCTATTAATGCGTGTATGTGTATTTAAAAAATATATATTTCTTCTTCTTCTTCTATGCCTTCTCTTTCTAGAGGCAATCATCTAAGCTAATTTTATTTTGGAGACCGCGGCTCGGAATCACTCTCCAGATGAACATCCAAACCACTGGCGTAGATTTTCCGGCTATGAAGTTCTTGGCCGGCCTACACTTCGCTTCCCTAAAATCTTTCCCAGCATGATAAGTTGTAGCAGTTCGTATTTTCGCCCTCTCATGATATGTCCAAGGTATTGAAATTTTATTTTCTGGATGGTAAGAATAAGTTCTCGTTCATTCTCCATTCTCAGTAAAACTTCTTCATTTGTGATCTTATCTATCCATGAGATCTTCAGCATACGCCGATACACCAATATTTCAAATGTATCCAGTTTTTTCAGGTTTTCATGATTTATGGTCTAAGTTTCCATTCCATCTAACAGAATTGAGAACACATAGCATCAGACAATTGTCATACAAAGTTGTAGATTGAGGCTTCGATTCATTAGAAGACGTTTCAATCACATAAACGTATCTCTTGCCATCTCTATTTCTGTTCACATTTCCTGTCGAAGGTTCACATTAGGTTTTATAATTTAAATCAACAACATATATGAAACTGTCAGAACAAGTTCATCTATCTATTTTTGTTCATTGACAACTGCTCGTACATTGTCCATGTGAAACTTGTGGGCCATACAATGGCTGTACCGATTGCACATTTAATTAATAAATGTTTTGAAATTTGACAAACAGATTCTTTACTAGAAATGGAATCTCAGCAACCGGCCAGTTATTTATTTATTTTGCTAGTCGATATTTGCAAAATAAATTTACGTACCTCTTCTCTACCCATAACAAAATGTATCCATGTAAATACAAATATATTTTTTTTAATTTTAGCTAAGATATTAAACGAATATCTTAATACTTGGCAAAATTTAGTCAAAATGAAATGTATTTCAAAATTAATTGCCGTTCCTTAATCTGCACTTAAAGAGCTTCCATTTAATTGCCCCTATAAATTTTTTTTTCAAGAACACAAAAACTGTCCATTTTCCAAAAACGAAATCGGATAAAAAATTCCTCTCGTACGTTTCCGGTTCATAGCAATAATATACATTGCTTAGATTTTTTTTGGATTTTTAATTTAACCCCTTAGGGGTAAAAGGTGTGGGACACTGACTTTTTAGTACTTTTTTTGGAAAAAATCGTATTAAAATAAAATTAAAAAATACTTCCCGTTCCTTTATCTACGTATCAAGAGATTTCATTTGATACCACACAATAAATTTAAAAATATTTTTTTTTTCGACGACTCAGAAAAGTCTGTATTTTTTTGAACTTTGAAGTTTTATACTACTTTTTTACTATAGTTTTCCTATATGTGGGTCAAAAAGTTGTACAAGTATGCCAAATTTCAACTTTCTATATTCAACCGTTTGGCTACAATTTCTACCGTACAGACAGGCAGACACATGAGTGGCGTTATAAGGATTTTTTGGTGGTCATACCTACAAAACCCTAAAAAGAAAAAAATTGTTGCTTCGGCAAAGGCCTTGGGGACGGCTTCTATCGATTTGAGAACACCAAATATTGGTAGTAATCGAAAAAGCGATAAACTGAGATATTAGAAAGTCCCGAAATGTCTAGTCGGGACGCTAGGACTTTAGGCTTAAAAATGGGACAATCTTGATGAATCGGGACATCTGGGAACATTACTTTGGAATATCATTATTTATTAAAGTCGATACAGAACTGCTTGGACAGCGCTTTCGAGATGTGGCTGAGTTATAAAAATGGATTAACGATTTCGCTATCTCCAAACCGATTTCTTCACACGGGAATTCGAGACTTCTCTAAAGTCTGTTATACATTATACTTATTTCCGTAGCACTACTGATTTTTTGGCTTAGTATTGACTTAAAAAGCAGGGATGGGAAGTCGGCAGAAAAATTACTGATTCCGACTCCGGGTAAAACCGGTATTAAATATTTTTAATTTCATTTCGAGAACAAAATGTCCTTGCTGTTTGCGTGCTTTAAAAAATTCTGGGAATATGTTTATTTTGCTTTCATTTTCGGTTTGTTCTCATTCTTGATAAAAATTGAATTAAAGAGTCGGGAGTCGATAACTTTTTGCGACTCCCGACTCCGACTCTACACAAAAATTCGACTCCTAGACTCCGACTCCGACTCCGACTCTGACACCGCATCCCTGGTAAAAAGTATAATGTGGAACACATTACCTTTAAACTTTCAATGCTACCCAACTTATTAAGCTAAATTCAGTTAGACTTATGTTTGATATACCAATACTTTGTCAGGTATGCCATCTTAACGTTTATTTTTATGCTGTACTGTTTCAAGATTATTAAAGTAAAGGTTGTCTCGTAACTTCTGACCAATCATAGCGTAAGAGGGAATACACGTATCCGTAGTCACATGTATGCGTAGTTCAAACTAGCATACAAAATTAATATAAATGTTGCATGCTTTTAAATATTTTTATTGTCTATATTCATAATATATATTTATTTCAAGACAGTTCTACTGAATAAATTATAAATAAAAACTTAAGGAAATTTTATACTGATATATTAAATTTAAAGTGATGGGTATTTGTATTATAGTTAATAAATAACAATAAAATCGAATACAAATATAATTTTAGGAATATTTAAATAAAAATCAGCTGTGGCCACTACAGGACCAACCGCCATCATAAAGTACTTATATAAAATACATTCTAGCAGCAGAGTAGAAATAACTTGGCCTAATATTTTCTAACAGAGATGTTATTTATCATGACCATGGATATAAAAATGGAAAAATTTTACAGAAATTAATCGAAATTTTTCGTTTTATCAAACAACGTCTGAAATAAAAGTTATCAGTTATTGCTTTTATAGCAACTTTTGTTCAATAAATTTTTTCGAAATATTTTTCTGTTGTGAAATCTTCACAAAAATCTTAAAATCGACACGAGTAAACTCCCATTTTTAGTCAACCGATTTTTACCAAAAGTTGATCAACTCGTGCCATTGATGGCAGAAGCTTAAATATGAAGTTTCATAAAAATCCTTTCAGTCGAATTTGCTCTGCACGTGTACACAGACGGAGAGACAGACATCATGCTAAAAATAGTCAAAACGTTATGTAGGGACCTCAATTCGTGGAGATCCATGGAAATCTCGAAATGTCAAAATCGGTATGATCACAATACCTCCATTATATATGTTGGCGGTCGGTAAAAATAGAAAAACAAATTGCTATAATAATATTGTAATTAATAAAATTGGAGGTTATATCAGTTTTTAATAACGGCTGGACTTATTTTAATGAAATTTGGTACAACAGGGTAGAACCAGGATCAAATATAGGCATGATATCTCAAAATTTTCTTCCTTAGAGGGTGTTTTTGGGTTAAAACTGGTTTTAAAAAACTTAAAATATTTCATTTATAAACAGAACTATCTTAACAGAAAAAAATATACAATAAAAATTGTTTATAAGAAATCAAATCTTATTTGTTCTATGCATTTTTTCAATTTGATGAATATACGGGTAGTTATGGGGGGACACCCGTAATTAAAATATTGAAATATTTCACTTCACAGCAAAAATTAATATAAGAAAATTTATTTAGAACGAAGAAACATCCTTTCAAAGAAAAAAGACATTAAAACAAGTAAAAAATCAAAAAATTAAACGATATTTTGATATTTATAGTCAAAAATCAAACTTCACGTTTGTATAACATATACGATAAACAAAGACTGACGTCCCGTTAGCATACAGATGACGCGTAGCTTCGCTATTTATCCCCACCACTACTATTTACGAGACAACCTTTACTTTAATAATCTTGGTACTGTTTTACTTTTTCTGACATTTTTAATAGTCCATAATTAAATATAAACTAGCCTAATTCAACTATATTTATAAATTGGTTATTATAATCAAAATTTTATTTGTCATTTCAAATTGTTAAGTTGACAGTGAAAAATAATAAACACAGAAGCTGTTGCAAGCCTATTTCTGTCGCTCTTTACTTCAGAAGGTAGTTTTAAAAGTTTGAATGACGTCAGAAGTTTGAAAGTGTACTGAGAAGTACCATGAGGTCAAAAAGAAACTACATAATGGTTGGCTGTGGAAAAATAAAATAATGCCTATTGCAAGCTTTATATAACAATTTTCAGTAGAAACTTATGACAACAACAGTGATGACAGTTAATTAATTGACAGTTAAAGCTTGCAGTACACATTATTTTATTTTTCCACAGCCAACCCTTATGTAATTTCTTTTTGAACTCATGGTATAATGTAAAGCAACCTTAAGAGGTGACAGAAGGTCATAGAAAGCGTGTATTTTATCTTTTATGAAAATGAAACGAAAACTGTAAAAGCAACTATTTTTTTACATACATCTTATATTATTAAACCCTTTCGTTATTTTGACAATTTGTATGGCGCCGGACCTGGGCCAAAGAATAATAAGATGATATAAATTAATTAAATAAAAAATACCGGTGGAACCCTAAGGGGTGACGTATTTCGCGGTACCTGAGCAAGGCACGTTCATGACAGTAATGGCCCCGAATTTCAGAGGTAACATAATTAATGTTTAACTTCCTATTCCGTAATTAGTTGTATCAGATAGCCGCCAAATGCTCGGTATAATCTATTACACTATGGCCATATGCTCGCTGCACTACTACCTCTTCGTCATCAAGGATGCTCTTTGAATTATTATTTTTTTATTAGTTTTTGGGGCAAGATTGGTGGTGATAATTGATTAGATACCATTAGAGTTAGTTTTATGTTTTCAGTTCGATGTGTTAAGATATTAACAGCTATTTCGATAATTTCTTTTTAATTAAATTTTAAGTATTAGAGCTAACTCATTTATTAAGTTAAATTGTTAAAGAGAGGACTGTGGCTGCAAGCGTTAAATTGTTTGTACCTGCTGTTTGGCCTCTAAGCAAGGGCACGGACGTGAGTTCAACTCCTGCTTATGTCAAATAATTTGTGTAAAAATAATTATACAAATTACAGGTTCTGCTTACTCGTAACCGGCTATAAACTGTAGGTGCCTTTCTGTGTACGCTAATAAATGGACGTAATACTGACCATATTACTCCTGAATGTACATAGATTGAAAACATGGTCATGAAACCTGGAAACAGGAGGCCTAGTCTCACCTCGGGCTGTAGTGCCAATGATGACGATGATGTTAGAGAGCAGCTAATCTAGATATTATAACAAGTACAGATTATAGGTTATACAAGGTGTCTCAAAAGAAATTTTATATTTATTTAGCTTACTGCGTGAACGCAACGTATCCGAGGGGCGCGGGGGTTATGTCAATCGGTAGCCTGGCTCTTGGGAATTCAGTCGCTATGGAGCGTTTCTCGGGAGCAGACCGCGCGTTATGCGTGCGAGAGTTTTACAAAAACGGTGATTCGGCGACTGTAGCGCGTAGAAAATTCTGCAGTATTCGAGGTTTTCGCCACTTAAATGATGCGCCAAGCATTCCTCTCATTCGACATTGGGTTAAAAAGTTTGAAGAGACTGGTACAACGCTGGATAAATCAAAATCCGGGCGACCTAGGTCATCAAGAACGGTAGAAAACGTGGAGAATGTTAATCAGTCTGTTCGTGACGACCCGAACCTTTCAATTCAGAAGCGCGCAAGTGCTTTAAATGTGCATAGATCATCATTACATCGCATTATGCACAAAGACCTAAAGCTGCACCCCTACAAAATTCAATTGGTGCAAGAATTAAAGCCCCAAGATGCCAGTCAGAGGCTTAATTTCGTAAATCAGGTGATTGAGCGATTTTCAACGTTTACCAACATTTTGTTTTCGGATGAAGCTCATTTTCATCTTAATGGCCACGTAAATAAGCAGAACTGCCGCTACTGGAGTGCAACGAATCCGAAACGCAAACATCAGAAACCCCTACATTCGCCTAAAGTGACCGTATGGGCTGCGATGTCGGCGCGAGGAATTATCGGCCCTTAGTTTTTTGAAGACGAAAGGGGCCGTGCAGTTACAGTGAATTCAGAGCGTTATGTGGAGATGTTAGACAACTTCTTGGTACCTGAACTGCAAACTTTCCTGGCTATAACCAAAGAACATGGTTCCAACAGGACGAAGCAACTTCACACACGTCCAATATGTCTCTGCCACGTGTTCGTGAAATTTTCTCAGGCAAATTGATCTCCCGGAGAGGTGACATAAATTGGCCTCCACGCAGTCCAGATTTAACCCCTATGGACTTTTTCCTATGGGGTTATCTTAAATCTAAAGTTTACGCCAATAAACCGACTTCTCTGGCGCATTTGAAAGAAAATATTCGTCACGAAATGGCAGCCATCCCTGAATCCACCTGCCGAGACGTCATAAGTAATTTTATTGTTCGATTAAATGAGTGCCGAGAACGCGAGGGTCTACATTTAGACGATATTATTTTTAAGAAATAAATCCCCAAAAAGTGTATTTTAATAATTAATAAACATTTTTTCTATATACGGCTCTTTTTTTTTAATCGATCCACTAAATATAAAATTTCTTTTGAGACACCTTGTATTTTATTATTATTGTAGTAGCTTTTTAGATTAATTTCGGGGACTGAGAACGAAATAAATCAGTGTTTTCTTCTGTAACGTCTAATTACTTCTTCTGTAACCTCTATAACAATTAATCATCCCAGCAAACATTTTTATACGGGCCAGTACTGGTAAAGAACATACTCGCCGGCATTGAAAGTAATGGGCCAGTGCTGGCATTTCGTACTGCGCCAGTACCCAGGTGTCCCCATGGCCGTTAGCTGGCCCATTGATGTATAAAATGCTGGCCCAGCAACGGTAAAGTGCAAAATAATCGCATTATTTCTGATGGACCAGTGCTTACCCAGCAAACATTTTTATACGGGCCAGTACAGGTGAAGCACATACTCCCCGGCATTGAAAGTAATGGACCAGTGCTGGCATTTCGAACTGGGCCAGTACCCCGATGTCCCTGTGGCCGTTAGCTGGCCCATTGATGTATCAGTTGCCGGCCCAGCAACGGTAGGTGCAAAATAATCGCATTAGTTGCAAGATTTATTTATGACGGTCCAGTGCTTATATTATACCCACTCTCTAGTGTTTCAAATGTAACATATGTGTATTTATCCAGTATTAAAATAAATTAATGGTTAGGTGCAAAATAAATACTCATTTGGCCATTTTCACCATCGTTGAATAAATTTATTTAACAAATAATGTTGACAATATTGCATCGGTTTTAAACTATTAATTAATAAATTAACATTGCTGTCAATAGAATGATGCGATATTGTTAACTTAAGTTGTTAAATAAATTTATTCAACGAGGGTAAAACTGGCCGATTGTAAATTGTATTAACAGTTATAATTTATTGATTTATTTATAAATATTAAATAAATATAATTTCAGGAATAACACGAATTAGTTTATTTAATTTATTAATTTAATGAAGAATTTTAAGAAAATGGTTTTCTGCCATTTCGGCCGAACCAATTGCATCCTAAAGATAAGGGGTGACTAATAATTTTCGCCAATATTCGTCTTGTATTATCTACCACATCTTTCCCCCCTGACTTGAAGAGTGCCAACCTAAAGAAATCATACTTGTTACAATAAATTCAATAATCAAATTTTATAAGCATTAATGCTATAAACTGTTCACTTTTGTAAGAACAAACTAGATCTGGTTATTTTGGTGATTTTTGTAGTGTATTACTGACTTACTAGTGTATTACTAGAAACTTGGTTATATTATAAAAAAAGCTTTACAGTTTTGGATTAAGTTTGTATTATTTTAGGTTAGTATTATATTTGCAAAATATTTAAGATGTCACTATTCAAAATGAAATATGACAAATTATATTTTCAAATGACAAATTTATAATCTTGTAACAGATTTATTAATAATTAAAAATTTTATTACATGAAAAAAACTATAATTGAACTAAATTAAAAATTAAACAATTTAACATATGAAACAGTTTGTGTAAACTACACCCTTAAATCTAACAAAACACACACAAATCACAATAAAAAACTGTATAATGCTCACAAAACAATAACTATTCAAATACACATCTTGACAAACTGTCCACCAACACGTCTCAACTTGTACTGACCTTCGAAGGCCACGCCGTTAGGGCGTTTTATGACTTAAGCCGCTACAATCAGACTTTTCAAATTATTACATTGAAAAAAAGTTTAGTTTTAAGTAAAAAGTATGAGTGAAGAAGAGACATAGCTGTGTAAAACAATAATTTACCGACTTTATTAGAATAAAAAATGATAGAAAAGTTGCTTAAAAAAATTGTAAAACAAAAGTAAAATGTAACATAAGCACTGGTCCGTCAGAAATAATCTTGCAACTGATGCGATTATTTTGCACTTTACCGTTGCTGGGCCGGCAACTGATACATCAATGGCCCATTGATGGCCCAGCTAACGGCCACCGGAACACCGGGGTACTGGCCAAGTGCGAAATGCCAGCACTGGCCCATTACTTTCAATGCCGGGGAGTATGTGCTTCAACAGTACTGGCCCGTATAAAAATGTTTGCTGGGATTAACATAATTAACATAAGGAGTGCTTATAAAATGCGAAATACAAATGTGAAGTACATTATTAATACTGACGTTGCACTTACTTTTGGTGCCAGAAATTTACCAGCAGTAAAACCAGTTTGCCGGCATTCGGCCGTTAGTTCAATGTTTGCTGGGTATCTATTGGTACGGATTAAGTCGCGAACTTGAATAACCTTTTCGTCTGTTTTAAAAACTGAAGACTCACGCGATTTCTCAACATCTTTGTTTGGTATTTCTATCATCTTCAAAACGACCTACCGACTTAAAACAAGCTGTTCTACTCAGAGCATCTTCTAAAAAATTGATGTGAAGTGTGAATATTCACACATTTCAGGGTTTCGCAGGTATATAATAAGTGAAGGCGGTATGCTGAGTGTGTAGGACAAATTTTACTTTGTAGTAATCACGGCAAAATGAACCATATTTTTAAAATAATTTATCGTCTGTTAATCATATAATAAGACTGGTTATTAAATTTACGCTCATAAAAATTAAATACAACATTTGTCAAAATATAACTAGAATTTTGACAAAATAATTTCAACATAATAAAAATGCAAAGAAAAAAAAACAGAAAAAATAAAATTCACTCCGGGGTACTCGAACTCGAAAACCCTTCGTTTTTCAACCAGTTTAAGAGTGCTCTAACGCATGTAGCCATCGCACGCCATGCATGTGAGTGTCTTACATTGGTATAACTTTTGAACTTTCTGAACCAAAAACCACAAAAAATGCGTTATTTTCCAAAAACATAATCTGATCAAAAATTCCTGTTGTACTATTTCGGTTCACACCAATATATATTACTTAGAATTTTTTTAGATTTTTAGTTTAAACCATCTGGGCTACAGGGTGTGGGACAAAATTTTTTTTGCACATTTTTTGCAAAAATCGCTTCAAAATAATTTATTTTGCAAAAATAAAAATTTGATCGTTAATCCACGTACTAAGGGCTTTCATTTGATACCCTACTCAGAATTAAAAAAAAATATTTTTGTTTTCGATGAGCACATATTTGTTTATATTTTTAGGGGGGTATGTTTTTTAGATGTTTTAGTATTTTTCCTATGTGCGGGTCAAAGAGTTGTATAAGCATGCCAAATTTCAACTCTCTAGGTTTAGCCGTTTGGCTACAATTTTTACCGAACAGACAGACAGACAGACAGACAGACAGACAGACAGACAGACAGACAGACAGACAGACAGACAGACAGACAGACGACAAAATGACGGTATAAGGGTTTTTTGGTCATACCTACAAAACCCTAAAAAGATGTTTTCAGAAGTTCAAGTGTTACTATACCGTCTCACCACGTTTGAAACAAAATTTCACTCAGACACACTGTTTTCGGTAAGGGGGGTCTATTCTGTAATTTGCCGACTGCCACTTGCACATTATCCTGTCACTTATGCATATTGTACTGTCTTACTGTACTAAGAACTTTCGACAGGACATTGTAAAAAGGAATGTCGAAAGGATTACTGGGGGTTTACTCTGTAAGCTTTTCGACAATCGTTTTTACAGTATCCTGTTGAAAGTTCCGATTTTCATCACCTCGTGTTGGTATTCTGTAACTAATTGATAGTACACTTTTAATAGTGTTGTGTCGCTCTTGAGAGGAGACCTAGGAACGTGTCCTCTTTGAAAAGTGATATTGTTTTTTGACATTTGTACTTGTTGTTTAGATATGTTTGAATATATTTGTAGGTTAGTGTGATTTAAAATGTGTATTTTTATATGGAAATTGCTTTTTACGTAAAATGTTTTAATTATGGCCCAGGAATATATGTTTTATGAATTTTTAGATGTACTTGAAGTGGGGAAGATAAGACAATCATTTATTTTTTATAATTTTTTTTGTGTTCTTGAACTAATTTATATTAAACATAAACATATAAGATACTTCTAATAAAATTTAATCCAATGGAATCTGCAATCCTCTCCATTGATCCCAGTGACAACGTTATCTTACAGTCAACATTCTTGAAGGAATTCGATATATATCCGTAATTATAATTAAGACTTTGGCGTTTCTATTCAAAATAACCCCCTGTTTGAAATCTATTCTGACTATCACAATATGTCAAAATTTCAAAATGACGCTACTTATTTTCGATAATATCGAATACAAAACAACATCACAAAGGACAGTCTACGAAGACAGTGCAGTGTGCATAGGTGACATGATACTGTGCATGTGACTGTCGAGAAGTTAAAGAATAGACCTCCAGATCGCCGCGGCAATGAAAATTGAATTATAAAAATTGATGTTGTAGCATTTTATTGCAAAAATATATTTATTAAAATTTCGTTAAGGGTAGAACAAACTACATAATTAACTACACTACGCTATCCACGACATTTGTTAATTTAAATTAATTATAATAGAATATTAAAGTTAAATAGTTTTGTATTTTTTGACGTTTTAACACTAAACGCACCATCAACAACTTCCAAACCATAGCAACCCTCATCCCTTACTGTCACAAAACTGGACATAGTGGCGCCCCACTACAATGTGATTTTCATACATTTCAGGATTTGGCAAGAGATAACATACTGTGGCCTACATACTACACATCATAAATTTAGATAACTTTTGAAAGAATAATCTACGTCTTTCTCAGTCTCCTCCAATTAGTCAGATAAATATTGTAAGCATGGTTAAATATACAAAGCACAGTGTTGCAAAAAATTCGCTAACTTTCGAAATAATTATGATATTAAAAATTCGTACTGTACTATTTAGGTTCACATTAATGTGCATTACTCAGATATTTTCAGATTCTTAGTTTAATCCTCCTGGGTAATATTTCTGGCAAAAAACGTGTTAGAATAAAGAAATTTAAAAAACTTACTTTTCGTTCTTTAATCTACGCGTAACAGCCTTCTTTTGATACCACACAACCATTTAAAAAATATATAATTTATTGTCAAGAACAAAAAATTTGATGATTGATCAGAACCTCTCTGGGAAATGGGATGGAGAGCAAAAGTTTTTGACACATTTTTAGTAAAAATAGTATAAACAAATGGTTTTTCGAAAATAAAAATTTGATGGTATGCACACTTTTAAGATGTTTTATTTGATAACCTACTGAAAATTTAAAAAATAATATATGTATTTATTTATTCGTTGTATACATATTTGTTTATAATTTTTCCGTGAAATATTTTTTTGAACTCTCGATAAATTTTATCGTACAGACAGACAGACACATGATTGACGTTATTTTGGATTTTTGGTTAGGCCTACAAAACTTTAAAAACTGCTATAAAAATTTGGCGAAATAACCACCAAAAAGTGACAGGTGCATCATATCAATACGCTATTGCCCCTCTCCATTTACTAGGTATTGAAGTACGTGCGCAGCCCCTTCTTTTTTTGATAAAAACTGGCATATCTATAATTAATTAAGCTACATAAATATAGCGCTTACAGCCCATTTTAGAAAAAAATGTAAAAAAAATGTCTTAATTAGTTAATAAATTTAATAAAAAAAAAATAATCAAAATCATTAAACCAACCATCCATATAATTATAGCATAATTAATTTGCGGTCGTACATTTTTTTTTCTATAGTACAAAAAATACTAATACTGATAATATCATATTATCCAAAGTAATGTGTATGCAAAATACATTTGACATAATCTAGGATCCAACTTTGAAGTAATCTTTGTAAAGTTAAATGTAAACTTTAAATTTAACTACATAATAATATGACGTATGTGACGCGTGCAGCCACGTTGTCAAGATTGAACAACCCTTAATCACAAATTTAATCAAATAAATTGTGTGTAAGCACGAGTCGCCCCCTCGCTTGTACCCATTGCTATCTCTCTCAAATCTACGGGGTGATAATTAACGCATCAGATAGTATAAATGCGTGTTAAATGTATACGCGGCCTGTCACGTGACCATACAAGTCAGAGTAGGGGGATTCTATTGACATTTGCTAGATGGATGAATGAGCCAATATTAATTAGTTGTTACTATATTTTATTTAAGGGCACGGCAAATACAATTTTAACATTTTTTCATACAAAACAATCTATACAATAGATTTTTAAGTGAAAACTGAAAATATATTGTTGAAAACAGATCCAAACAACACAATACACTGAATTTGAAAATTATCTTATTTTTAAAATTTTTCCAATTTTTTCTAAATTTACAATCTGTTTTACAACATATAGGGCCTTTTTCTGAAAGCTTCGACGGGTTTAATCTATTGTTTAAACTTGGCTACAATATAACAATCCCATAAGTAACAATAGTAACCATTTTCTAACGATTTGGTTATAGTTAACTAAGCTTTCAGAAACCGACCCATAGTAAATTATTTCTCTACGACCACTTTAGAATTTACTAATTCCAAAACCAATTTTGACTACAGAAAGTTAATATTCTAACACAAGAGTTAGAATATTATTCAAAAAGACCTGTCTTGTTATGTATTTTGCTTGTATTTCACTCCTTCACTAGTGAAGGAATAATTATTCCATGCTCGTTATCAGATATTATTGTTCACTATAAGGTATCCTTTCCTTCGCGCTGAAAAGTAGTGCAAACGATATCTATGAGCGTATGAATACATTAAATAAATTCATTGTTGGTTTAAAAAATAAACTAACACAATTTACTAAAAAGTACTAAAACAGTAGCCAACGAGCGGGAAATTAAACTAAAATAAAAAAAAATAAATAAAAAAATAATTAATCAATTAATTAATTTGTTGTGTAATATAAATTATTTGTTAAAATAATAATAATAATAATAATAATAATAAATTTATTAATTAAATCTCACATGGTTAGTACAATATTATTAAGTAAGAGAAAATTTACAAAAAATATAAAAAATATCAATGGTACATACTTCCATCACACAAAATAAACTGATTTTTTTTACTAAATTTACAAAAAAAATAATGAAATAACAAGTCACAAAAGATATGTAATATCTTGTGGTGACAAAACATTAAATACTATTCAAATAATTAAAACACAATCAAATATGAGAAAAAAAGATGATCTGTTACTGACATCATAATAGAAGAAAAAAATATATACATATACATAGCACTAACATACATATATACATACATACATAAATAATAAATTAATAAATAAAGTTAGCAATAAGCTACAAAAAATAAATAAAAAATTTAGAAATTTATGGGTTAAGAAGAATTTTATTGAGCAGTTCAGTTGAGGTATTGAATAACCAATTTTTCATTTTACGTTTGAAAGATATACATGAAAGAGAGAGAAAATTTGATTTAATCTCACTGGGTAAATAGTTGTACAATTTAGGCAACTTATTCATGAAATAGCCGCTACTAACAATCTTTTTTGTGCAAGATGATTTAGAAAAACCTTTTGATTTACCTCTAGTATTATATGAATGAGTGTGTAAATGAGTATTAATTATTTTATAGAACTTATGTTTATGGTTGTGAAAAAACTGGGTGATATTTAAAATATAGAGACGATTGATACACAGGATACAGGCATTGTCAAATAAAAGTTTAGATGAGTATCTTTTGGGTTTATTCAACATTATTTTAAGAATCATCTTTTGGGCAACCTTAATTTTATTTATTGTAGTCTTAACTGCCCCGCCCCAAAAGATAATGCCATAATTCAGAATTGACTGCGCAAGCCCAAAATATATCATTTTTAAGACAGCAAAATTTAGGCAAAATTTCAAATTTCTAAAAACATAGGACAATTTTCTTATCTTATCCGTAATATAGTTAATATGAGCTTTCCAGCTAAGTAAACTATCTAGATAAATTCCCAGGTATTTTATAGATAATTTAATCTCTGTAATATTGTTGCATAAACAGGGTAATTTCTTTTGTTGGCAACTATCATCATGTATGACTAGATTCTTATTACTGGGGAGGTTGCTAGAATGAGAAACAAATGGAACTATATACGTTTTATTTAGATTAAGAGTTAATAAATTAGTGTCTAGCCAAAGTTTAATTTTATTTAAGTTTTCGGATATATTATTAAAAACCTCATCCCATGAGTTCCCTGACACATAGTATACAGTATCATCGGCATAAGCAACCAAGCGACCTGGCAGTTGAAGTGACAAAAGGTCATTGATATACAATAAAAATAGAAGTGGGCCTAAAACTGTTCCTTGAGGAACTCCTACAGAAGTGTAACCAGGATCGCTTAGAACGTTGTTCGCAGAGGTGTACTGTATACGGTCAGTCAAGTAACTTTTTAGTAAGCTCAAAATATTCCCTCTAATTCCACATGATTCCAGTTTGCTGATTAAACGAGTGTGGTCGACAGTATCGAACGCTTTTGCTAAATCCAAAAAAATAGCTGCAGAATATTTGTTCATTTCAACATTTTTGTAAACATCGTCCAATAAGCAAGCGATAGCATCATTAGTGGAAACATGAGGTCGAAAACCAAATTGAAAGGGAGAAAGAATTTTAAAACGTTCCAGAAAATTTTCAATTCTTGATTTAATTATTTTTTCAAATATATTTGGAAAAAACAGAGACTAAAGAAATGGGACGGTAGTTGCCAAGTGCGTCCTTGGGACCACTTTTATGGAAAATTTTAACAATTGCAATTTTTAGTTTTTTAGGAAAGTAGCCTTTTGCAACACACCTGTTAAAAAAAATTGACAGAGGTACAGAAATATTATCTTTAATTTTTTTGATAGTTATATTTGTAATTCCGTCCATACCAGAAGAATTAGAATTTTTGAGAGAATTGATAGCATTAATAATATCATTTTCAGATATGGGTGAGAAAAACAAGTTTTGAAATACGCTTAGCATTGAAACAGGGATTAGTAGACTGACTTATAATTTTGCTAGCCATAGTTTTTGGAATATTAATGAAATATTCATTAAAACAATTTGAAATTGTAAGGTTATCAGTTAATGTTTCTTTATTAGGCCCAGTAATTTGTTTCACTGTATTGGGTGGGGAATTAAAATTAATCGCCTCCTTCGAAAGTTTCCATATTTTCCTAGAGTCATAACCAGCTTCAGAAATTTTATTTTTGTAAAATTTTGATTTAGTTTTTTTTATAAGGCCGTTCAATTTATTCCTGTACTTAACAAATGTTTCCTTAAGTTCTGCACTAAGGGGATCATTTTTATGTTCTTTATATAAAATATCTCTTTTCTTAATTGATTGGATAATGCCGATAGTAACCCAGTTTTTTCTTTTTATAATAGTTACTTTTTTTTTAAAGGTACTTAGTTTTATATTCTCATTCAGTACTTCAATGAACCGCTCAAAAGAATCATCCAGATTATAATTATTATCCATAAAACCAAAATCAATATTCGTTAACAAAGCATTTAATTTATTGTAACTTATAATATTGGAAAATGACCTGTTATGAATATTACTATTTATATGGCTGGTAAGCTTTTTTCCATTATTTAATTTAAGGTTAAGAATAGTAGGACAATGATCAGTGATTTTACTATCAAGAATTACTGGAAAGATATTATCATTGGATGTTTTATATTTAAGTAAAATATGATCTAAACAAGATTTGGATTTACCAGCAATTCGGGTGTAATCGGTAATGCAGGATCTAAAACCATTTTCAAGAAATAAATTTATATAGTCATTAGCCCCCTTACTGTCAGAAAGAATATCAATGTTAATGTCACCACAAAATATTTCACAAGTATTATTGCAGTAGCATGTAAAATAATTATCCAGGTTATTCAAAAAATCGTGGATTTTTATTGTAGGTGAGTTATAAACCGCTGAAACTGCAATACTTTCACCAACCTGATCAAATTGGATACGTAAAAAAATGGTTTTTCCAATATTAATAATTTTAAAAGTATACTCAAGC
Organism: Liopterus haemorrhoidalis; assembly: GCA_963971575.1. Classification (NCBI taxonomy): domain Eukaryota; kingdom Metazoa; phylum Arthropoda; class Insecta; order Coleoptera; family Dytiscidae; genus Liopterus; species Liopterus haemorrhoidalis. Next base: position 21,598,212 of record OZ020612.1, on the reverse strand, counting down.
TGATTTTTGACATAAACTATTACACCATCGGCTTTATTATAGTGACTATTGTTGTAAATCAGGTCGTAACCATTCAAAGTAAAATAGTCTGTGTTGCAGTTCCAGGTTTCAGTAAGAATAACCAGATCATAGCAATAATCGAAATATTGTAAATATACTTCAATAGATGGAAAATTTTTATTGATACTTCTTACATTAGTGTGAAACAAAGACAATTTATTCATGTGGTAATTAGAAAAAAAATTGTTTATTTTAATTTTGCATTGATCAAGGCAATTGAACCTCTCGGAGGAGATAGAATCACAGTTTAAATTTATATCCATATTGTAGATAATCTGCTTAGTGAGTGCAGACCAAAATAGAACAATAAAATATTTACAAAGCAGTTATACAATGCATTGAACAAAATATATTAATGAATCACATATTGGTTATAATAAATAGTATTACCTAAAGTTAAGACAAATTAAATACATATGGTATAAGGGAATAAAATGGTATATAGAGAACAGTAATTTTAAATAAATATGGTAAAATCTCTAAAATAGTTAGATAAGCAAGAAATAAATAAGCTAACTAATGTAATTAACAGGAAATAAAAAATTAAAAGTTAAAGAATATAAATAAAATTGAAAAATGGAAATAAATAAGATTATGAAAAAATAAATAAAAGTAATACATATGTAAAAATGAATTAGGCTGAGAGAAAGATATGATAAAAATTAAAAGTATTAATAATAAAAAAATAAAAAAATAAACTATAAAATAGAAATAAATAAATATAATTTTTGAGGTTATCTGCGGGAAATAGGTATATTTTTTAAAAAAATGTAAATAAAAATTGTGATATGGTATTAAGTATTAATTAGTAGAAAGATTGAAAAAAAGCAAATATTGGCAAAATAAAATAAAATATACTAATAATCATTAATTGTAGAAACAGTAGATGAGTTGAGCAGGTAGTTTTAGTTTTAGGTAAGATTTTTTGTTAAATAGAATACGCGCGAAAATTACTCACAGATTATAGCATGTCAGTTACACAGTGGATCCTAAAAGTTTCCTCGATCGTATCAGTTTTACAAAAAATTTTACCATCATAAGACCAAGCATTATTTTTTCCATATTTGTTCTTTGCCGTATTTAATATTTCCATATTACATTTTGTAAGGTCCTCAAATATTCTGATTTTACTTCCTTTCAACATTTTCTTTCTCTGAAACACAAAAGAACGATCAGTATAGTTCACAAATTTAACAATAATAGGACGGATCTTCCCTGCATTTGGTTTCCCTATGCGATGAGCCCTGTCGATGGAAATGCTGTCCGTGGAGACTCCTAGCGAAGTTTTGAAGGTCTCGAGGATTACCGCTTTCGTGTCTTCCGTCTGCTTTTCTGGAATCCCAAGAACCCGCACTGAATTTCGGCGGGAGTATTGCTCCAAATCGTTCACTTTACTGTCCATTTTGGAGATAATTATATCTTTATCAACTAGGGAAGCTTCTAGGATGTCCAGTTTACTACGCATTTCACCCAACTGCTGCTCGTACTTTTTCACCAGGGAAGCCGAGATTGATTTAGCCAGTTCGTTTATAATTATTGGAGATTTTAAAATTTCCTTCACGGCTTTCTCAATCTCCGCGGTGTTAAGTTCCAAATTTAAATAGTCACAATCATTAACCGTTTGCTTTTTAGGCATTTTGTAATATTTAAATACGATCAAATAAAAAAAAATTATTCATGCACAGACACTATAATCATACGGAACGGGACTGCACTCAGTTAGGCACGTCTAGCACTGTTTGTGGTTCATACTCGATTGAAAATAAAACGTTTGTAAAAATAATTATTTATTACATTTCGATTTTTTTTTTTCTGGTGGTCGTGGAGAAATTAGGGTTTGTGACTCGGTTGGAAGAGAACATTCGATGCTCGAGGCTTTTCAAGCTTGCCTGCGGCTCGCGCTCCGAATGTTCCATTCGCATAAAATTTTCTCATGTCAACCTTGTTACAGAATATACATTTATATTGTATCATGACAAGATTGGAATATTTCCCAGTGGCAATGTCCTAATTTTTCTTAACTGTTCTGTATATACTTTGCTAGAATCTATCTACTTAGTCCAGCGGATGGTGCTTTCTCAGTCGTCTAATTTCTTTGCTGTTATTTAATAATTGTATGGCGTATGAATAGGAACGATTACACAGGTCAAAAAAAAAAAAAATTTTTTTTTTGAGTCTTTATTTTAATGACTATTTTCTGATTCTTAATATCGAAAAATAACTAAAACCTTCGTTTATTTTTGAAAAACTTTGCTTTTGTAACTTTTACAACGATCAATATATATTTATTCATTTTTATGACCATGTAAGGAGAAGCGTGTTATATTAAGTAAGGGTGGGGAGGAGTGGGTGGAAAACAAGTGGCATTTCACTTACGTGGTTCATAGTCAGTATGCGCATGCGCATTGCAGCGATACAACGCATTTTGTGTGGCGGCAGATTCAAAAATGGCGTCAAAAAGTTGTAAACACGAGATAGACTCATTCTGCTATATTTGCGGCGAATTTATCAAAACAAGAGAATGGTTGGATTTCTGATGGGAATGCATCCCATCAGAAATCCAACCATCTTTAAATCCCCTATCACTGGCCAGGTATACTCATCATACTTTAAACTCTCAAGCACCATATTCACACTTTCGTAATTTTCTTTGAGCATTAATGAGCCAAATCAAGAGATGGAAATTTATTTCCATTGTGAAGAAGGAGAGCTTTTAAACTTTTTGTAGAACTGTGTATGAAAAGACGCCAGTCAGAAGGAATGCTTGAGATTCCGACCGCCTTGCATAGGCGGTTATACTAAATATCCTTGCTACCTTTATTTTTGTCAAACTAGAAATAAAGAAAATAATGGCCAGTGACGAATTTTCACAGATACTCAATACTCATGAAAGGAAAGCCTGAAAGCAGTGATTCATGGTTTTCTAGGAAACAACAGATCAGACAATTACAAAGAGCTTATTGCAACTATGCTTGATAGCTTTAAACTCATGGGTTGCAGAATGTCCCTTAAAGTGCATATGTTACATGCTTACTTGGACCAATTTAAAGATAACATGGGAGCCTGTTCGGAAGAACAAGGTGAACGTTTTCATCAAGACGTGATGGACTTTGAACGTCGTTATCAGGGGCAATACAATGAGAGAATGATGGGGGACTATATTTGGGGGCTAATACGAGGAAGTTCATAGAAAGAAATACGAAAAATAATCATTTCTAAACTTTTTTATATATTCTGTTACAGTAGTTGTTTGTTTCGAATGGTTTTCTTGTAAATAAAACTGATTCAAATCCATAACAAAAGTTTGTATTATTTTTACATACAATAAAGGTCTGAAAAAGGGTAAATTTTCTTAAAATCCGTAATTTCATTCTGATAGCTACAAAAGCAAACTTTTTCGGGTAAAACTATTTTTTCTTTTATTAATAATGTGGAAGAAATAAAAATCAGATATACAGAACCCAGACTCAAAATTCCTGTTGACCGGTGTTATCAAGCCGTGATTTATATTTACTACTAATCTTGTTTCTTTTACTGTGGGCATTTGAAGATCGTGATGTATATTTATATTGGACATACGAGGGCTACCTTTCAAGTTTTTACAAAAACTAACAAAGAAACAATTTTTTTTGGGACTAACTGTTTTATTGCTTTTCAAAATATTCGCCTTTAAGATTTATATACATTTGTATGGGTTCATACCAATTCTCGAAAAAAAAATTCCATTCTGAAATTGGGTATCTCAAAAACATGGTTTTCGAAGGCTTCAGCAGCTTCTTCAACCGCTTCTTCAGCAGCTTCTTCTTGAGGTGAAGAAAATCGCTGTCCATGCATTTTTTGTTTGACTTTGGGGAACAAAAAAAAGTCGTTAGGGTATAAATCAGGTGAATATGGGCAATGAGACATTAATTCGATGTTTTTATCCTTCAAATAATCAATTGTTCGACGTGCTGTGTGGGATCTTGCATTGTCATGATGAAGAATGATGTGACGTTTTTGGTTGTTTTTCCTGATTTTGTCGATGACTTCTGGCAAACAAATTGTTGTTTACCGTTCAACATTAACTGTTCTCCGATCCTCTAAAGCAATGTTTCGCAAAGGGTGTGCCGCGAAATTAAAAAAAAAAAAAAAACTAGTGTCGCTTTTATTTTAACATTATTGTCCCGTATATTCGGACTATTACTATTAAAAACAATTATACCATTAATACAATTAATAACAAAAAAGTACACGAAGGATCATTTTATGGCGAATTGAAATTGAAATATCCCTTTTTTCCTGAATACAGCGGCGCCTGTATTCAAAATATCCTCATCTATGACTACGTAGGTGTGCCGCGAAATGTTTCTTCTTTGGAAAATGTGTCACGAGAGTAAAAAGATTGATAAACACTGCTCTAAAGGAATGGTTGCGACATGTCCAGTACAACCGAAGAAACAAGTGATCATTTTCTTGGAAGTGCTTTGTGAACGAACAACTTTTGTGGGTTTCGTCACCTGTCACGATGTTCTATACGAATTTTGCAGTGCCTAGGTTGAATTTTTTAGCATTCCAATACCAATCTTATACCAGTCACACGTCTTTTTTTGAGCTTCGGTCAAATGATGTGGAATCCATCGGGAACAGATCTTTTTCACAGCTTAATGTTCATGCAAAATGGAATGTATTGCAGTCTACGATATGCCAAAGGATGCCTCTATCTCACGGTAAGTCACATGCCGATCTTCTTCAATCATTTTGCGTGCAGCATCGATGTTTTTTTTGAATCACAACCGATTTTGGTCGACCTCCACGAGTTTCATGACTCACGGACGCACGACCACGACGAAATTCTGCAAACTAATTGTAAACATTGTAAAAATTGTCTTTTGTGATGGTGCTTCATTACCAAAAGTTGAACGAAGCGAATCTATGCATTGGTGTTGAGTTAGGCCTTTACTAAAATCGTAAAAAATCATCCAACGAAAACCTTCACGATAATTCCATTTTTTCACATACTTGTTTTTTTAACGCTCACTGTTAACAAACTACTCGGTCAATTTATAAATTGCCACTGATTTGACAATAACAAATGTCAAATTTGACACATTTCAATATTGCCATCTAGTGGTCGTTTGTAAAAACATAAAAGGTAACCCTCGTAATACTGTCTTTCTGCGGTTACACATTGCTGCCATCGTCTATTCCACTTCTGGTAACATGGTAACACGTTTAGTAGGCAGTTTTTGGATTCGCTTTTAGATCTGTTTACGAATTGTTTTATCTTTTCAATCTTTTGAAAACGGCTTTATTCTCAAGACCGTAATGTAGCCAGCTCAACCCAACTCAACTCAGTAGCTCGTGCATCCCCCGTACCTACGAAAACCTAAAAATAACATGGGAATATGCATTTTCTATTAATTTCAATAATAATCATAACTTATACTCATATATTGTAAAATACATAAGTTATTTAACTGTACGATTATTTTAAATGTGTTAAATATTCATTTCATTGGACCTAAGGGGGGGAGCATGTGTCTCCCCGGTGCTTCCCTGAATTCGCCACTGGTATCCACAATTTTTTATCACTTACTAGATAATTACAAAACCCTAAAATGTGTGAAAATTCGCACTTCACATCGACTTTTTTGTAGGTATGTCCTCTTGTCTCCTATGGATTATGTCAGACAGAATATGGCCCGCGTTTGTAAAAGTTTGACCATGCCTAGTATCACGGGTCCTTGTCTATACCTACGAAACTCTAAAATATGTTTCTACTGCAACTTGTCATTTACTAAATGACACATAAGTTGAATACAAAACAATCAATTGTTAGTAAAAAGTGTCCCTTTAATCTGTAGTAACAGTTGTTTCCATTGTTGCATCCCTATCGTCAATATCTATGGTCGCCGTTTTTGTAGCTAGTTGGCCGGCACTCAAAGAGAGGGCATCACTCCAATACATTTTATTAGAACAACATCTGTTGTGTGTCGTATCGTCTGCTTTCGCCCCTTTTTAATTATTTTATTACAACTTACCGGGGGTTGGTATTTTATGTATTATTATGTTTTACGTATTTATCACGTTTATATCTAAGCTCACGCAACTTTTATTAAATTGTTACGCGTTTTCAAAAGCTAATTTTCTGGGCAATGCGTTGAAAAATCGAGTCACGTCAAAGTTTATTTAAATAGCGATTAATAAGGTAGGGGAATAAGTACTACGGATATAGGGCATAATGATGGATAATAGGTGACACGTGTGGTTAAGGGATAGCATATCTGACAAAATTAAACGAATTAGTATGGATATTAAATTTATAGAGCCGTAAACCTTAAAATTCTTGAATTTAATTAAAAGAATATTTAAAACTCATATTTTGTACAAGTTTTTTCGAATATTTCAACATTTATTCCAGTTCTAATTTCACGAAGATTCTCCTTTAGCAGCTCAATTGTTAGTGTTTTTGGCACAGACTTAGTTCTTTGTGTAGTATAGTAAAAATAAAGCTGGCGAAAATTAAACTGAATGATCTTGACGGCCATTTAAAAGGCGTATCACACTAGAACGCTATCCAAGTCTTATTTTTGTAGGTTTTTTTTTAGGATCCATGTCTTCAGGTCTTGACATATCACACGGTATTTGAATATTAGTTAAGACTTGGAAATTGTTTGTTTACCCATGCGCACATCGTGAAATTATGACAGTTGACAGTTATATTTTGAAAGGTTATTTTAAAACTGGTTTTTAAAGTTTTTTTTTGTATAATGATTGAGGAAGAAATACATAGGATCTTGTGGATCCCATAACGGCGGGTTTTCTTTAACAAAATTTATCAACTCTTCTTCTAATTTTTTCTAGTCTTTTTAGACCTGACTAAGGCTTTTGACACCGTCAACCATGATATTTTATTGGAAAAACTTTACAGGTTAGGAATTCGTGGAACTCCTTTAGCACTTCTAAAAAATTATATTTCCTTAAGAAAACAACAGGTTAAAGTTAATGATGGACTAAGCTCCGAAGGAACTGTAATCTGTGGAGTTCCGCAAGGGACAATCTTAGGGCCTTTGTTGTTTAATTTATATATCAACGATATGTTAAATTCGAAACTTTCAGGTGAAGTTATATCCTATGCAGATAATACAGCTCTGTTCGTAAGGGGACCTAATTGGAGCTCACTGCAAGATCTAGCGGTGAGCGATCTAAATAAAATAAAAATATGGCTAAACACAAATAAATTAACTTTAAATCTCAATAAAACGTATTTTATGCCCATCTCTATTTATTCCAATAAACAACCACCATATAAAAGCTTAATTCTACATGAGAAAAACTGTTGTCCCTCTTGCTGTAAATGTCAAATAATTAATAAAACAAATAATTTTAAATATTTAGGAATAATTTTTGATAAATATATGAGATGGGACCAACATATTAATTTATTATCTGACAAACTTAGGAAATATATATATATTTTCAAGAAAATAAGAAAATTTTTCCCAGATAATGTATTAAAAATATTTTATCACAGTTTAGTAGAATCTATATTAAATTACGGTATAATTGGTTGGAGTGGTGCAAGAGACTGCCATGTTAATAAAATTATTATTATTCAGAAAATGATATTAAAAGCCATGCTAAATAAATCAAAATACTTTGCTACCTCGGAAATTTTCAAAATTAGTAATGTCTTAGCACTTGACCAATTGTATTTAAAAACAATAATCTTATATGGGTATCAAAATGCTATGACATTAGAATTTTCTTCACACGAACACTAGAACAAAAGGAAATATTAAGCACTTAAAAACCAGTACTTCTCAGCATAACTTTTTATATTACCTACCTAAAGTATACAACAATTTTAGTAAATTCACAAATAATAACAATATTATTGTCACCAAATCAAACATAAATAAATTATTAACGAAATGGATTAAAACAGGTATAGAATTGCAGAACATTGTATAATATATTAATTAAAAACATTCTTATTTACAAATTTCTTTTTTATTTTAAATATTAATTCGGACTTAAAATTAAAAGTTAAAATTAAAATCAAAATTTTACTATGACACCAATACACATTGCTCGAGTTATTTTCTAGATTACTAAGCCAATTACAGACTTTCAGTCTCAGTGGCGGTTATTATGCTAAACATCGAAGAAGATAGCATAATAATTAATAATGTATTTATTAAAATAAAAATATGTATATATTTATGTAGTATATAGAGAATGTATGTTGCATTATTAAATAAATTAAATTAAAAATTAAATATTATTTTTTTTAAATAAATAACTTTTCAAAAATACAAATTTAACAACACTAGACGTAAACAAAAGACAAAGACGCGTCAGCTGAGAGCGAGATAAAACCAGTTGGCGCACGCGCATTTTGTAAGACCTGGGTAAAGAGACCGAGAAATTGTATCCTGTTTCCATTGCCTGGTCTTCAAAACCTAGGTTTTTTCTTCATACTATCACACGCACAAGACTTCGATTCGAATGCAAAGACTTTAATTTTCCAAGTTTAGACTTGAATAATAACTCTACTGTGATAAGGCCTTTATGAAACTTGAAAGTTAGTTAGTTAATTTTTTTGACATACAGCAACAATGGCTATTTGCACCTAACGCAGTCTATTTATGACTAGAACATAATGAACTTATAATAAGCTAGCTGCTCCTCATTCTACCATGAGTTCAAAAAGAAATTATATAAGGGTTGACTGATCACCATACATTTATAACACTTTATAACGCCTTTGTCTTATGCCATTTAAATTATTGTTCCGTTATATAGAATCCCAGATATAATGTATATGATCGTCGCTTAGAATAAATTCAAAAGAAATTTCTGAATTATTTGAGTTATCGCTTCCCAATATCACATGTTTCATACTTATCAAGATGTTATTATTTCAAAATGATTACCTTGCATTGCAGACGCATGAACAATGATGTAATTTTTATTACTAAAATTATTAAAAACCTAATTGATTCACCGTATCTCCTTATGAATATAAATTTAAATATACCACTTCGCAACTTAAGAAATAAATACCTTTTTAGACAACCTTTTGCTAGGAGTAACTATGCCCAAAACGCCCCCTTAAACCGATTAGTTTCTACATTTAATAATATATTATTGGAGGCAGATCCGTTTCATTTGAGTTTAAACACTATAAAACGTCGCCTTCATACATTTAGTGTTCAAAGCACTATTAATGAAAATTAATTAATTCTTCTGTATATATATTTGTATTTTTTTTTTATTTATCAATTATCCAATTACCGTCTTAATGGCTTAATTTGTTAAATATTAAGTTACTATATTGTAATGTATAGCAATCGAAGTTGTAGTTTTTAGGTTCGTCCTGTATACAACTCAATTACATAAATAAATAAATAAATAGACTGTGGAAAAATTAAATAATGTCTATTGCAAGCTTTATATAACAATTGACTACCTAAACGTTAGTCAATTGTCACAGCCTTTGTAATCATTAAAAGTAGACATTATTTTTTATTTATTTTTCTTTAATTATATTGTTTTATTGACCATTAGTCTATACAACCATATTAGCCAGCTAAATACAAATTTATACATTATATACAATATATTTTTTGATTTCACTAGTACAGAAAAATAAACATAAAAAACTAAAGAAGCTGTTCAAAATGACCACCGTTTTCCCGCAAATATAAATTTACTCGTCTTTTCATACTATTAAAAGCATTTATATGAATTTGAGGAGTTATATTGGCACACTGTTCGGTAATTCTGTTTTGCAGTTCCTCGAGTCTTGTATACATTATTTTTCAGATCAGGGAACATAAATTAATCTAAAATAGTCAAGTCTGGTGATATAGGTGTAAATTCTGGATTTGAACGTAAACTAATTATTCGATCGTCAAAAAATCCACGAAGGTAATTGATGGTCTCTTGAGCGGTGTGGGCAGTCGCGCCATCCTGTTGGAAGTAGCCATCTGGAGCTCATCCTCATGAAGCTGATTCACGTACAATTCCGGTATCTCTGAGCAGTAACAATTTCGTAGAAAAATATGGGTCCGATAATACGTCTTCGAGACACAACAATCCAAACACCAACTTTTAACGGGTGAAAGGGTGTTTCACGAAAAGTATGAGGATTTTGAGCACTCCAAAACCTCATATTTTGTGAATTAATATACCCCGAAAGGGTGAACCAGGCCTCGTCAGAAATTTTTTTTATATGGGTTAAATCTAGTTTATATGGGTTAATAGCTTAAATCTTTTTTGACAGTAGTATGGCAAGTTCCTAATGACCAGTCTCTTGTGACAGTGTACGTAGTGATGTAGTGATGTTGTGAGTTGCTCGTTCATACGTTGACGAACATCATCAACTGTATTTTGAACTCTTGGCCTTCCAGTTCTATCTCTATGAGTAATGCTCATTGTATCTTGGAATAAATCAACACATCTTCTAAGTGCGCTGTAAAAATCTCCTTCAAGGAAAGCAATATCTGGAAATTGTAGCCGAAATTCCTCTAAACATGACACCGTACTGTAAATCCATTCGCCGTTCACTCGAACACCATTTCGATTCAATCATAATTTTTTTGTGTTCTATTGTAAAAACCATTATAATTGTAGCTTAAATGAATTTTCAATAGAAACTTGTGACAACAACAGTGATGACAATTAATTAATTGAAAGTTAAAGCTTGCAGTACACATTATTTTATTTTTCCACAGCCAACCCTTATGTAATTTATTTTTGAACACATGGTATAATAACAGTTAAATTATAAGAAATCCGGCTTTTACGGAAGAATCGAAACCAATAGAACATCTAATACAAGAAAGTCAAATGAGATGGCTAGGGTATGTTAAAAAAATAAGAGATGAAAGAATACCTACAGCTCTACCTAAGAGACAAGATCAATAGTAAGGATAAGAAGAGTACGACCAATCAAGATTTGGAGCGATGAAACAAGGCAAGCTACAGAGAGACGAGGGGTCAAATGGCCAGTTATTGAAACCTTCCCGTCAAACAAGAAACTCTGAAAAGAAATCTGGACAAGACCACCAGAAGATGTACCGTAAATCTAACCCAAAACGCCTTGCCCCAAAAGGAAGAAAGGCTTAGTTTAAGTAAGTAAGTAAGTAAGTAAGTAGTTCATTAAAAAAGTGTTGTTTCATATATTAAATTGAATTTTTTTGTCGATCCCGAAATTTTGCTTTTTGCGGCAGTGGCTGGAACGCGACTCCCGCAATCAATGGGGGTTGCTAGTTAAATTAAGATTTGAATGTCATGTTCTGCCAAAATTTTCATTGGCAAATGCGGCCAACATGTAGCAAAATATGGGTTACAAGAAATAATAAGAATTATTTGGAAAGGAAACAATAAACCTCAAAAAGAAACTGAATGCTAAATAATATATTTTTACTTGCTTATAATTTTGTTTAATATTTTTTTATGGTGTCAAGGAATATTTTGATTAAAAGATTATCTGTCATATAAAATTTCTCGACTTTATGTTATCACGGGCTTATATTATTATGTTATAGGTGCTCATGGTTAAAACGATTAAATTTTCGTAAAGAACACGTGTACCACGTGGCATTCAATTAACATCAAGTAAAATATTTTTCCAGCAGGAAATTACGAACCGAATTAAATCAACTAATTTTGTATCGTATTTTGCACTTGGTCCCCTGTTCAAAACGAAACTCCTGTCTAGGAACACCAAGATCAGGTTATACTAAGCTTTAATATATCTAGTACTTATGTATGGCTACAAAACATAGATCGAAACAAAGCGAGATCGACAACACCTCAAAGTTTTCGAATATAATATATTGTCATAAAGGTAAACCTAGGTCAAGATTGCGACACCTAGACATTATATATATAATCCTTTATTTCCCCTCGACCTTTCGGTGTTTAGGATATTTACTACAATTACAAAACATATAATATCTCCTATCAACATCCCAACGTCATATTAACCATACATTACATTACATTACTATTTATTTTATTCCATTCTCTTCCCTTCCAACCATTTATTCACCCCTCCTCCTATGTCCCTTCCTTCCTCCCCATTTCCAGGTAACCTCAGCCCCCTTTCTTTCTTCCTTTCCCCCTTCTGCTTCTCACCAGGCGTCTTCTTTCCTTCCTTTACACCTTTCAGTTATCCTTCCCCAATATCAATCCTTCTTGCCTCTAATTCCCTTGCCCACCTCTCCCCCTTCCATCTTCGTGCAACAGGTCTAATGTGTTCCCCGACCACACTCTCATCTCCCTACACCTCTTCGCGAGGTGCTCTATATTTTCTTCCTCCCCCCCGCACATCCTGCGCATATTATCCTCCTGTTTCCTTCAATATCTATTTCCTCTCTCTTCATTCCCGCACCTTACCTTGCAAGCCTTCTAACCCTCCCTCCTGACCTTCCTCTTTCTCCCTTCAAGTAGCTTGGTACATCTATAGTTCTGACCTCCTTTTATCTCCCTGCTCTCCTTGAATTGTCTATTCTGACTGTCCTTTCTTGCTCCCCCACTTTCTTATTCCTCCCCCACACCTCCCTCAATCACGGTTATCCCTTCATTTCTTTTCCTTTCCACCTCTGTCACATCCACTCCGCATCTCCAGTATTACTCCTTTCTCATCTCCCCCCATGCGTACCACCTTCTTCTCTGTTCCTCTCTGGCTCTTTCCTCCCAGCATTCCCTCACTATTCCTTTGTCTGTTTCTCTCCTAACTTTCCCCTCGTGCTTAATCGCTTTTCAGTTCTTCTCTTACAATATACCCTGGTGTTGTTCTATCTACCCCAAAGATCCATCTCAAAAATCCCTTCTGTACTCGTCCTGTACTACCTTCTCCTATACCTTACATCCCCATATTTCCACCTCATATAGCAGGATGTTCTTCACCATAGCGTCACACATCCTTAGTCTCCATCTAATATCATCTTTAAACTTCCTGTCTCCTATACTCCACAGCTTTCCCATCTTTGCCTTCTTTACTCTTTCTCTTATGTGTACTGCAACCCCATTGTTCCTCGCTAGTACATTACCCAGATATTTTAAACTCTGCACCTCTACTATTTCTCTGCCTCCCCATTCCCATTTTATCTTCTTTCTTCTCCCTCCTCCTTTACCGAATACCATTACCTTCGTCTTATCCCTGTTTACTTCTAGTTTTCTTCTTTTGAAATATTTATCTGCTCTTTCTATCATTCTCTTCAGCTCCTGTTCCCCCTCTGCTATCAATACAATATCATCCGCGTACCCCAATGTCCACAACTTCATCTTCTCCACTACTATCTTGTCCCTTCCTCATATTCTCTTCTAGTTCCTAGACATTTTAACGTTCAGCTGTTTGATTAAAAAACTATTTGTCAGCGCCTAGCATATGTTACCTGATTACTTAATTCATACGCTGCATTTTCGTAATTAGGTAATATTTGTCATGACAAATGCATATCGGAACTAGGTCAATCAGAGGTATATGAAAATCGATGTCCTACGGTATCCGGGCAGAAGAATTTATCCAACACCTTTACAAGTTCTATTCGGCATGGTGACGACCAAGAAAACGATTCCACATACCAATACATCTGATGAGTCAAGCAGCAGTACTATTTGAGTGGAAGAAGGCTTCTCCCAGATGGGGAAACCCCGCCTCAGAGATAGGTCCAAGCTGATTTCGGCCAACACGGGGTGGACTGAAGACTTCCTCAACCCCCATGGACAAATTCAATCATACAATATCACTGTAAATTTGAAAATTATTTAATAAATTGTATTGCTAAAACCAGGAGTTGCATTTCCATTTAACCACCCACGTGACAATATTACGCCGTATCTTAAGTCTCATTCATATTAATGAAGAATAGAGAATCCGTAAGAACAAAGATTTAGAGAATTGTATTCAAGGCCGAGTATCACACAAGAACTGAGAAGTAGACGATTACAGTGGATAGGATACGTGGTGAGAATGCAGGAGGACCGAATGGTTAGGATGATATGAGAGGGAAGACTGAATACCCGTCGACCAGTGGGAAGACCTCGCAAGAGATAGAGGGATCAGCTAACCGAAGTTTTAATAAGTATTGGTATATAAAACACATAGTAAGATATGACAGTGAACAGATCAAGATGGTGGAGTTATATGAGTGAGGCCAAAAGTCCACCCGACTGACAGTACCCAAAAAGAAGAAGAAGAAGAAAATATTTTTCGATGAAGGATCTAAACTATAAACAATCATGTCGAAAAAAATATTGACGTAGCATTTGAACATTTCTACACAAAACTATATAAATATAAAAGTTATTTGAAACCGACAAATATATTTAAAATATTATAGTAGATTGATGTCAGATAATTGTTTTTACCATATTTTATTATAAGGATAAAAACTCAATGCAAAAATTGATACATAGATTGTTACGAATTTTGTTTCAAATTATTAGTTTTGTACAAGAACCTTGTAATCTTTTGGAGTTATGCGTAGCGTTAAGTTTTAGACTGGACTGTCGAAATCTCAACTCAGCAAAGTCAATTTCATGCACATATTCACTTGTGTTGTAGGAAATTACATCTTATCGATTATTCGATTATTATTCTATATTTTTTGTGACCGGTAGTTTTTGTCTGGGGACTGGTACTACACCGCGGACCATAACTTGGAAAACCACTGAGAAACTATTGCATAATTTAACAAAACCAAATTTCAGATTGCAAACATATGTTTAGTGTTTCAATTGTTTGTATAACCATTATTATCTTTAGTGTTAATCACAAATACATCTGCATGTCAAAAATGTAAAATGTTTTGAATGCAATAGGCAAAAACTTTTTAGTCTGTTGAAATATGCCGGTATATTGTATTAATGTTATATTTTATATTCAAATATCTCTTTCTATTATATTTTATTTACCTTTTATTTAAAAATTTTATTCCCCCAACAAAATGGCTGGCATAAATCATGTTTAAAAAATAAACCATTTTCGTATAAACACACAGGTGGGAGAGAGATGACCCGATGTAAATATAAAACGATGTTGTATTGTTAGAAAGAAACAGATATGATTATTATATATTTCCTCTCTTTGTTTCTTACTCCCCTATATAACAAATACGTTCATTTTTTGATCTGTAGCATATTACAATATTATTTCAGTAAATGTATCTAATTATAAGAAAACTTTTGTATATGCTTCTTCTTCCTGGTAGGTGCTGTCAGTTGGGTGTATACGTTTATACCTTAGGGTTTATGCATAATATCCGTACAAAATTAATACCACCTAAAAATATTGACGTAATTTCAATAGTAAAAGGTAAATTTTATAAATCTACTAGTTGATTTACCCGGCAATGCACGGGTGATTGTTTAGATGTGGTATGCTGTGTCACTGTTTAGGATTAAAGATCAAACTCGTACAGTGTTGAACGCGTGTACGGTGTTAATACAACCGTCCAGTTAAGTATTCAAAAGAAATTCCTGTCTTCTCGCTGTATTTTTTAGAACTACTACTCTGTCAAAAAAGTAGCGGGAATTTGTGATTTAAAAAGCCCGCGCTAATAATTTTTTTTAAATATTTTTTTCATAAGATGGCAGCACTGTTCCTAATTACTGTGTCAAACAGCGCCATCTGTCAACCAGTTTGATTACATTGGCTGTTTCAGTTAACACACTTCAGTAGTGCGTCGCGATTTTTACAATGAACAAAACTACTGAACAAAGAGTTTGCCTTAAATTTTGTGTTGGGAATGGATTTACGTGTGCCGACTCGTTAAAAATGTTGGAAAAGTGTTATGGTGAATCAGCTTTATCAAAAACACGGGCGTACGAGTGGTACAAAGCGTTTAAAAACGGTCGAGAGATCGTCGAAGACAAACCACGTTCCGAACGGCCTCGACCGCTTCAACCGACGAAAACAAAAAGTAAAAGCAATTGTGCTCGATAATCGGCGTTCTAGCTTAAGAGAGATTTCACGTGATTTGAACTTTTTTCACGAGTCCGTTCGGTCGATTTTGGTGAATAATTTGGGCATGAGACGCATCGCCGCTCATTTCGTTCCAACAGAGCTGAATTTTCTACAAAAACAGTACCGTAAACAAGTCTCTTTAGACATGCTGGATCGCGTCAATTTTGATCCCACATTCATGGAACGCATCATAACGGGTGATGAGACATGGCTCTATGAATTTGACATGCAAAGAAGTCAGCAGGCATCAGAATGGCGGACAAAAAACGAGCATAAACCAAAAAAAACCACGTCAAAGTCGCTCAAAACTCAGGGTCATGTTCATTGTTTTCTTTGATATTCGTGGTTTGGTGCATCATGAATTCGTCCCGACAGGGCAGACGGTCAATAAAGAATATTATTTGGCTGTGTTGAAACGTTTGCGTGAGAAAATTTGTCAAAAACGACCAAAATTGTGGAAGAACAATTCGTAGATTTTACATGATGATAATGAACCATCGCATAGAGCTGCAATTGTGACCGAATTTAAGGCCAAAAACGGGACAAATACCATCGAGCAACCACCGTATTCACCAGATTTGACCCCGTGTGACTTCTTTTTATTTCCGAAATTAAAATTGCCGCTACGTGGAACCCGTTTTGAGTCGATCGAGGCCATAAAAGAAAATTCGTGGAATGAGCTGAAGGCTATACCGGAAAGCGCCTTATCGGAAAGCGCAATATAAGGTGTTTCGAAAACTGGAAAAAACGCTGGGAAATGTGTGTTGTATCAAATGGGGCCCACTTTGAAGGCGACAAATTAAAGTTTGATGATTAAATGAAAATTGTGTGCTTTATTTAACAATTCCCGCTACTTTTCTGACAGAATGATTTAGACACACAAATATAATTAAAAACAAAATCATCAAATACCAGAGTTCTTTTTTTTTTTCAAGTTCCGTAAGGTTGGCAATGGAAACTCAGTTGCCGTTGATAAGTGGCACTTACGCAGTAGTGTTCAGCCATTTGTTTGTCAGTACCTCCCTACCGGTTCGGCCATTACATACCGTAGTTTTGATGTGAGCATTGTTTTATCAGGGCCACTACAATCTAAGATTCCGCCGCATGCGGGATTCGCTCTGTGATCCGTTTTCTACAAGCAAAAGGCAACAATGCGACAGAAATTCATCGAGAATTATGTGCTGTGTATAGGGGAAACATATGAGTAATAATGCAGTGAGAAAATGGTGAAGGCGTTTTCGGGAAGGACGAACTAATGTCCATGATTAAGGGGGTCAGGGAAAAAAGTCCATAGCAAGAGAGGACATTGTCGATTAAGTGAACAAATTGATTAGTTAGTGCCGATAGTTCACAATTTTTGAATGATTTTCCTCAAATTTCAAGCTCTTTATGATAGTAAACCTCGGCTACCGCAAATTTTGTGCACGGTGGTACCCAAACATCTTACAGAAGAATTTCGGATGGGAGATGTTTGGACACCCACTCTTCACCTTCAGTTCGGATTTGGCATCAAGCGATTTCCATTTGTTCACAAGGATGAAAGTGTAGTTAGAAAAGAAGCGTTTCCGCACTAATGAGGAGCTGAAAACCAGTGTGCAAGATTGGCTGAGAATCCAGGCGGCAACATGGTATGAGCAGGGTATACAAAAACTGGTTCCACGTTACGACAAATGCCTTATTGTTGATGACGACTACGTTGAGAAATAATTTAGATGTATGAGTAACTCTTGTGTATATTAAAATTTTTCTTATTACTCTTATTTCTTTTGTTAATTCAATGGAACCTAGAACTACCTACGAGGTAGCCCTAGACACTTATATATGCCTTTACTTTTAGAGGCTCTTAAAAACTAACTGTACAAAATTTGGTCCAGATCAGTAAAAGGGCCTAGGAGTGTATACGGTTTTTGGTTATACCTGAGAAATCCTAAACACTTTTATGCGCCATTAATTCCGCAGGGTTCTAAAGTGTAGCTGCGCAAAATTTGGTCTAGATCAGTGTTTCTCAAGCTGGGCTATATCTCTCCCTGGTGTGCGATCGACATCTTAAAGTGGGAAATTTGCTATCTGCTTTTGGGGGGCGATGGACACTTTGGGTGGGCGAATGCATTTTGAATACCCGCCTGCGGCGATGTGTATGGACATTTGAGTTTTGGAGTTTTATTGATATAAATATTTATTTTCGTATGATTGTATTAGGCGTGCACCCAGGAAAGGGGGGGGGGGGAAGAAGACAAAATTATTTAAATTATGATTCAAGTTCTCACTTCTAAATTACAACAATAAACAGGTTTCCGACAATAAACAATAAACAGGTTTACCGATATTAAAGCGGGACATAAATCGGTAATACGGCAACAAAAAGCCTGATAAATTCTAAAATAAATCCCAATAAATCCTAAAAAGAAAGCCTAATAAATATCAAACATATGTGGAAATTGTCAAACACCTTTATCGCATATCTTGCACTTTGCGTAAGATCCTGCTCTGTCTGGTTGTCGCTGTCGTTTTAGCTAGAGCGGCGTAGACGGAGTCATGTAGAAACGGCGACATTACTGCTAGGTACATTGTAAGTTTACGATTACCTATACATTCTTTCATCTATATCGACAAAGTTGTCGCTCAACCAAATAAAACGTTATATTTATAAACAAAGATCTATAATATAATACCCCAACCTGTGTCCCTGGCTGTCTGGGTGCGTGGAAATCTAAAACAATTGAAGCGAGGTTCTTATTATATAGTAGTATTAATTTATGTTTTGGACAGTAGTGTGCTGTGAATTTTAGTTTTCAGTGTTGACAATAAATTAGTAAAAATGACAGTTGTGTTTTTCATTAAAAAATCACTTCACAATTATTAATTTAGTTGTGAAATACACGGATCGGTTTTTTTACGAAATAAAACACAGAAAAACGTTATCTTTCCGTGATATTCGACATTTTTGATTAAAATTATTATTAGCAGAAAAATAATTATTTTAAAAAATATTTGGTTTGATGAAAATAAGTAAGAAAAATGTGACTTTTTTTTCTTTATTATTATTTTTTCAATGCTTTATTACTTTTTTATTTCTGCGATTTCTAATTATTTAAATAGTGATTTTTTTATCTGCCTATTAGTTTTTGGCGTTCTTGCTTCTTTTTTATAATAAATTAATATATTTCACTAAAAATAGTAGCAGCAAGATTCCGACATGTAACGTAACTTACCGAAGTTTACCGAATTAATATTTTTTCAATGCTTTATTATTTTTTTATTTCTACGATTTCTAATTATTTAAATAGTGATTATTTTATCTGTCTATTAGTTTTTGGCGTTCTTGCTTCTTTTTTATAATAAATTAATATATTTCACTAAAAATAGTAGCAGCAAGATTCCGACATGTAACGTAACTTACCGAAGTTTACCGAATTATTATTTTTTCAATGCTTTAGTATTTTTTTATTTCTACGATTTCTAATTATTTAAATAGTGATTATTTTATCTGTTTATTAGTTTTTGGCGTTCTTGCTTCTTTTTTATAATAAATTAATATATTTCATTAAAAATAGTAGCAGCAAGATTCCGATATGTAACGTAACTTACCGAAGTTTACCGAATTATTATTTTTTCAATGCTTTATTATTTTTTTATTTCTACGATTTCTAATTATTTAAATAGTTATTATTTTATCTGTCTATTAGTTTTTGGCGTTCTTGCTTCTTTTTTATAATAAATTAATATATTTCACTAAAAAAGTAGCAGCAAGATTCCGAAATGTAACGTAACTTACCGAAGTTTACCGAATTATTATTTTTTCAATGCTTTATTATTTTTTTATTTCTACGATTTCTAATTATTTAAATAGTGATTCTTTTATCTGTCTATTAGTTTTTGGCGTTCTTGCTTCTTTTTTATAATAAATTAATATATTTCACTAAAAATAGTAGCAGCAAGATTCCGACATGTAACGTAACTTACCGAAATTTACCGAAGTATCCAAACGTCATTAAACGCGCTAGGTGACAACTTATTTGTGTAAATTCAAAATTGGTTCGAAATATTTAAAATATTTTGGTAAAAATTACAAATTGATACATTCAATAGTTTGCACCTTTGAAATTGTATGTCATGTTGGTATTAAAACATGGTAAAAAATTTCACTTTCTTAAAATTTCATTCCATTTGACATATGTCATAAAGATAAATGATATCTTAGTTATAATGATCATAACCAACATATCTGAAGTAGGTTTTACAGCGTAAGGAATATTTTGAAATGACAAATTTACATTTAAAAGTCAGTACTACACTATAAAAGTAAACGGGCAAGCAATTAAATTTTACTTTGTAATAGTTTCTCACGATATATTTCAAACTGATTTGAGATATAGTGTAAGTACGATTTTTTCCGTGTGTGTATTTTTTCATTTGCGCTTTTTTCCGTGTGCCTATTTTTATATTATATAAGTAATAGGAAAATTTATTTTAATAAATATATTTTAAATTTAACGTCTCAAATCATTTTCAGTTTTATTATTATAAAAGTAATGCACGAGTGAAAATGAATCGTTTTCCCATCTTAAAAAGTTAATGAATAAATAATTCGGAATAATACTCATTATTTGTCCAGTTTTTAATAATGTGCGAAGAGTTGATTCAATTTGAATTAGATGAAGTTGGGCGTATGGCTAGAGAAAGAAGTATGAGGTATCGAGCAAGTTCCACATTAAGGTAATGATTTGTTTGCCAACACAGTTGGCAACGGGTCCACTAGTAATTAAATAAAAACCTAATTTATAAATATGCGACAAGCAAATAGTAAAATTTTTGTTATGAAAATATTATAAAAATAAACAAATTTGAAATATCTAAAAGGCGCCTGGCGCCTGAAGCGATCGCTCTATTGCTCCATGCCACCACACGGCCCTGGCTAAATAATAATATAAAAATACGAGGGGAAGTCAGTAATTAGGTCACAAACCGATGTTGGAAAGTTGAAAATAGTAGTGAGTTATATCCAAAAGTGTCATTAGGTGGCAGCACAATCCAGTTTGATAACACTTAAGTGACAGTTGCCGTGTGCGTGCGCAGGCAAAGTGAAAATGGCGATCGTGCTCGAAAAGTATACTGCGGAGGAGCAGCGTGCTGTTGTGCGTTTTTTGTGGGCAAAAGACTTCCTGCAAAGGATATCCATAAGGAAATGTATCCGGTTTACAGTGAAGAGTGTTTGTCGCGTAAAGCAGTGTACAACTGGATCGAGAAATTCTCTCAAGGGCGCTTAAAAGTTGTTGACGAACATCGAACTGGGCGCCGTTTAGATGGCGAATGATGCAACAATTCGACTGGCGTACGATATGGTTCGAGCTAACAGGCGAGTTAAAATAAACAGCATAGCAACTGCAATAGGATGTTCTCATGGTTTGGTCTATAAAAAAGCATCTTGACTGCAAACGTTTCGCGGGTGATAACGATGTTGAATGAGAGGTATACATTTGACTGGGACTGCAGCCCAAAGACTTTTATACAGCAGGCCCCAATGCCTGCTGGTGCCATTGATAAAATGATGGGATAAGTGTATTAATGTTGGTGGCGAATTTGTTGAGAAATAAAACTTGTTTTCGGCTAAGTATTTCTTTGAATATTTTTTTAAAAGCCTTTTGTGACTTAATCACTTACTTTCCCTCGTATAAGGAAAGAATAAACTAATCGAGCAACAGCATAATAAAATGAAATTCAATATAATGTAAATAATATAAAAGCTCTTCTCATCGAAACATACTGTATATAATCGACCTTTAAACCACCCCTAAATTAAAGGGTTGTTTCAACCTCTGCATGTTTTGAATTTCTCGTTATAAGCGACCAGAACAGGGCAGACCATGCCAGACTGTGTGTGATACATTTTAATTTGTATACTGTTATAAAGTCGAATATGTTGAGAACATGGGCGACTCGTTTGTTGAAACCTTTTGTGGGTTACCTTCATGTTGGATAATGTCTAGATATGCAGGTAAAATGTCAGAAATGTGAAAGGATCATATAAGGATAAATGAGGGGTGTTAGTAAGAGAAATGATGTCTGCAAGTAATGTGTCTTGAGTCCTTAAATATGATGCATATGCCCAGTATATTCATCTTGCGGAAATATGAAGGGTAAATTATTTAATATTTCCGTAATTAATTTAGTTAATTTAGTAATTACAGAAAAATAGTAACACGGAGGAAGGAAGTAACACATAATAAATAAATCTTTGAGGATGTCCAGTTCCGTATTTCCATAAGGGCACGAGCCCGGGGCACCCGGCTTGATGGGGGCCTCGAAATGCTGAGGTCGTCGTTTACACGGAAAAAAGAGGAGCTCAATTTTTAGTGCAATTTTACTACAATTTTACTACTTTTATTAAAACCTTGCAAATGAATCGGCGGATTTGATTATCTCAGCCTTACATTCTCTAATAAAAGCAGATAAATTAGAAGAAATTTTCTCCAATGTGGGAATTACCAATTGTAGTAAAGAGCGCTCATTTTCACGGCTAAAAAGAATAAAATATTAATTACGAACGACTACGTTACAAGAACGATTTACTAATTTGTCAATCATGTGCATAGAAAGGACTTAACAGAAGATTTTGCACAACAGAAATCCCGGAAGAAACCATCATCATTAACGTTAGTCCAATTCTCAAAATAGTAATCACTTCACTTATATTTGATTTGTATAAAGCTAACCATAATAACCAATAAAGTCATTAAATAAAAGTACACACTAATGTTTTCATTCACTTTTTTTTTTGGACTTTCTAAAAGGGCCCTAAACACTGTGTGCCCAAGGGCCCATGCATGGCCTAAGACGGCCCTGAGGATGTCGACTCTCCATTGCATACTAGGCCGTCGGGGATTTTGTTTACTAATTTTAGGTCTCCACACAGTAGTGCTTTTCGTCCATCGGCTATCTTCTTCTTATTTTTCTTATTTGAGTGCTATCCGCTGGGTTGACTTTTCGTTTCACTTACATTTTGACTGATTAAACAGAGATCAAAAATGGTTTAAATATCGTCGTCTTTGTTCCTATTTAGGGTAGTCAGCCTGTTCCGCTTTCGTAAGGTTTCCAGTCCATCTTTTTCTGGGTCTACCTATATTGTTTCTTTTTCTAGGTTTATAGCACATGCCTTTCTTTGGACATAACATTTATTATTTATTTTATATTTAAGTTACGAGGGTCGTCCAGACAGTAAAGAACGTTATTATAAGTAGTATGAAAACAAATACTTTGAAAAATGGTGTTTAATGTACTTGTATATATATTTTATATAAGAAACTAGAATAAAAATGGGTAATTACAATACCAATTCCATACCAATTACAATACAATGGAAGCCTGTGGCTACAAGCGTTAAATCGTTTGTACTTGCTGTTTGACCACTAATCAAGGATATGGACATAAGTTCAATTCCTGCCTATGTCAAATACTTTGTGTAAAAAATATTTATACAAATTAAAGGTTCTGTTTAGCCGTTCGCAACCGGTTATAAATTGTAGGTGCCTTTCTAAATACGTAACAAAATGGATGTAATAATGTCAATGATGCATTAAAATACATTTTACATTAAAATAAATAATTATACACAATGCATAAAATATTTACATCTTAACTTTGAGTTCTACAAGTCAGTCTATGGTTTCAGGAGTTACCCTACATGTTTCTATTAACCTACTCTAGAATTTCTTGAAGGGAAATCATGAAGAGAGCCATAGCATTGTTTTTGGCGCCCTTGGCAAATAAAGTAAATTAATTAAATTAACTTAAAACAGCGCCTCACTTCCACTTCCAGAATACAAGTGATGAGCAAAAAAACAGTAGTCCTCATCTCTCAAATACAACTGATGAGCAAAAAAAAGGTACTCATCTCCCAAATACAACTTGCGAGCAAAAAAAAAGGTCATCACCTCTCAATGCTTTTATGACTAAATAAACACAATGGCGCCACTCATCAAACCATGCGCCCCTCATAAAACTACGCGTCCCTCATCAAGCCTCGCGCCCCTGGAAATTGCTCCGATGCCAGACCGTTGCTACGGCTCTGGTCATGAATAAAGCTTTTCAAGGTTTGAAAAGAAGAGCCGCAACACACGTATTCTTGAATCCCCATATATGTTACATGGAGTTACTTTCGTGACCAGTTGATCTACGTTGATCTACAATGATTCCATCTACTCCAAAGGTTTCTGGGAAAAGCAAACCTTAGTAATCGGATTTTAGGATCATTCACTATCTTCTTATTTCTTACATCGCCACTGTCCCACCGGTTGTCCCACAGTTGTTTTTAGAGGTTTTTTAGGGGCCATAGTTTTATTTTTCGCCGGAATGAATTTTATGCACAGTAAACACCCTACTAATCTAGGAATCACTCTAAGCAGAATTCTTACATACAAAGAACATCTCAAAGGTGTCCCAAAAAACAAATTATTACTAACTAAGGAGAGAAACCTTAGAGCACATGCTGAAGAATTGCGGAGAAATGAAATTTAAAGAAGGGACAAGAAGAAGGGATTTGAAATATCTTCGTTTCAAATCCCTTCTTCTCTCCAAAACCTTTTCCATTCATGTCCATCCTTGACCTGAATCACACAGTCTTTTCTTGTCCCTTCTTTAAATTTAATTTCTCCGCAATTCTTCAGCATGTGCTCTAAGGTTTCTCTCCTTAGTTAGTAATAATTATAGTTTTTATTATCAAATATAAAGTTATTTAACGTAAATATGTATATTTAAACCGAAAGGTATATAAATAAAGAATTATCTGATAGGCGCGGGCCTAACAATTGGTCGAATCCACATGAGGAGCCGATGCAGATACATTACGAACAGCAGCAGTTACACTGGCTTATTTGTCGATTGAATTTTGCGCTCCAGTATGGTACAATCAGTGCTGATATTCAAAATATTTTTATTTACCGCTTATCCTACTCTCCGGCACTGAAGGTTTTCAATATTTTAATAACCGGTACGCACGTATCAGTGGTTGCCTTCTAACAGTTCTGCCTATATATATTATTATTATTATTAAGCAAGCTTAAGAGCGGAAGCCTAAGGCTTGTATTGCTCAAATACAAAAATACAACGATAAAAAATAAAATAAAGAAGAAAAATACAATAACAAGTAATAAGTATACAAACATTACTAACACTAGTATCTTACATAATCTTAAGTAACAATTAGACTAATAACAACTAACATTATATGTCACTAAAAAAATGTATCTAAGTTATTCTTAAAACTATTCAGAGTCTCGGAGACAACCACACTTGAGTGTAACTTGTTCCATAAATTAACAGTTCTGTTAGTTAGGAAATTAGCCCGCACATTTTTGTTAACAGCTTCGTGTTTGAGTTAAAGTTCATGTCCGCGTAAGCGAGAGTCACAGTAAAAGTTGAGTAAACTCGATACATTGCACTTAAAATCACCACGCACTAGCCGAAAAATTGTTATCAAATTACCACGCAACCGTCGCTGTTCCAGTATTGTGAGTTTAAGCACGGAGAGTCTTGTTTCGTATGGCATGTTTCTTAATTTACGACAGAGTTTGGTGGCACAGCGTTGAACATTTTTCATAAGGTTAATATCCCTGAAAATAGCGAAATAGCGAACTCCAAGTGCGGCCGAACATAGGTCACGTATAGCTTACGAAGTAAATTCGGTGACGGATCGCAGAAGGACTTCGATATTATAAAAAATTGCCGTCTTAACTGCTTCAGCCACTTGACAGGACCACTGCAGTTTTGATGTGACTACTACTCCCAAGTCAGTTTGTTCAGCAACTTCCTTCATCGCTGCACCGTTCATAGTATATTGACGTTTCGGGTTATTGTACCCTATGTGCAGTACGGTTGTTTTATCGAAGTTGAGAAGAAAGTGCCAAGTTTTTGTCCATTCAAATACGGCGTTGATATCGCTCTAAATTATGAGATAATTCTTTAGCGGATTTCCGAAGAATTTGGTGTCATCCGCAAACATACAACTCCAGGACTGAATATGCTGCAAAAGATCCACTACAAATATCAAGAATAATAAAGGTCCTAACACTGAACCCTGTGGCACCTCACTAAGAATACCCCGCATACATGGATAGATTCGATGCATACGATGTCGAACGACAGCGTGGAACCAGATTTTCTGTTCCTGTCATGATATACGCACCAAAAATTGTACGCTGAATTCGAGATCATATTTTATTCCTAGAGTGGGAAAAATTTGACGTGTCTTAACAACGGGTTCGGAAAACTTTAACAACGGTACGACCATATCTGTGCTTATCAGTTGAGCTGCTTTCAACAAACTAACAATCGGTTGTCAAAAATTCATGAATATTTAACAACTGGCTTGCGCGAACCTTTGCGTTTCGGTTTCCAATATACCACTGACCTGAATCGACTTCAGCTCTGACAGCACAATTTCGGAGAATGATAATTATGACGTAGGGAAATTATAGCCCGCGCCCCTTTGCTCCGGAACCAATCGTTTTTGATACTATAAAGGCAACTCTATAATTCTTAAGTAAAACTTATATATCATGTTATTTAATATGCCAAAATAATTATATTCTATGTTTGGATTTATTGTTTAAAAATTCAGTTGAGCCTTTTTACACCGTTTATTCTTTCACAAGAATATCGAATCACATCGAATTTATGCTATAAAATTTTTACTGTGCATTGGTTAAAATGATACCCACCAGTTTATTTGCTACCTTCATTAAGGGATAAATGAAAAAAAATCTGCTTGGAAATATTGGTGTAAACATTCACCTGTTTTTAAAAATGTTTTGATTCGTTTTTTGTACGATCATCGATATCATCCTTTAAAATTTCCATTTATTTTATCTTTCATTTTTTGAAGTTTTAAAATCCATGAAACTAAATTTAATTTAATTTTTATTTCGAATAATTTAATCATTTCTGATATCAATAAAAGTTTCTACAAGTATTTGTAAATTGTTATCTTCGCAGAATTCTTTAGTTGAATTTTAGAATTGTTGATCATCGTAGTTCTATAATCCCAAGTGGATTGTGGCTTCCTGCACTAGTTTCCTCCTTTCGGTCCCATTTCCCGTTTTCTCTTTCCAGTTTCTTAAGTTTGCCCTCTTCAAGTTGTCGTGAGTCTTGCCGTTAATCCAGCCACTTCTAGGTCTACCTTTTTGTCTATTTCTGGCTGATTTACAGTTGTATATTTTAACTTTCTTTGGCTGGAAATGCGTTGTAAATGTCCAAGCCACCTGAGTCGCTGTGATTTAATTTCGGTTATAATATCCGAATTATTATATACCGCTTAAACCATTCGTTTGGTCCTTCCTGAATCCATATCTCGTTCGTATGTTGCTCATATCTGGGTCGCAGAATTTTATGTTCAAAACTACCAAGCATATTATCTTCGAATTTTGTTTGTCCAGGTTAGCAAATCGTATGTTACGCCTGGTCTGACTAGCGTTTTATAGATTCGCACTTTGGTGCTTGTGCTTAGGAGTTTAGATTCAATTAGGTGTACGAGACTGTAGTAGCACTTATTGCCTAGAACAGCGGTTCTTAAACTAGGGTCCGCGGACCCTTGGGGGTCCGCGTAGCCATTACCGGGGGTTCGCGAAACAATTTTGACATTAACGTTACATTCCGCAACTTTTCGCTTTTATTTAAATAAATCATTTAATAAAAATTCTACATGGCCAAGACTTTTTGTATTTGTTGTTACCTAACTAGTTATTGACATAGCTAAACAATAATTAGTGAAAATTTAATTATTTTTATTCAACTGTAAATTATTTACAGAAAACATGTTATAATAAGATCTATTTTGGCCAATATTTAACCAATAAATATTTGTATGAGTTTAACATATTATAATTTGTAACTTTTTTAATTCTTCTTACAACTATTTTCATTCATTTTATGTTTTGTTATTCTATATGCGAATAAAAATGTTCATCTCTATAAATGCGTAAGACCATTTATTAAAATAACCAGTGATACATTTTTACCAATATTTATTATAATGTAATGCCTATGAGATTATTGAGCCAGAAATTTAGTGTCAAGAACGGTATAAAATGCCTAGGGTTAGGATGGGGTGCGCAAAGAAAATTTTGTTCAAAAGGGGGTCCTCGGACTACATAAGTTTAATAAATTTAATAATTTAATCTCCTCGTTAATCCTATTCAGACTATTGATAAGTGTTTCAAGGTATATAACGGGTGTTTTTTTTAGAGGTATAGAACTTTAAGTTGGCATTACTGTTCAAGATGGCGACCGATTTAACTGCTGTCAAGTGATTTATTCTCAGTTTGGTTTGGCAATTCATCATGAATAGACTCACGCCTGAACAACGCTTGCAAATAGTGCAATTTTATTTCGAAAATAATGGTTCTGTGTGGAATACGTATCGCGCACTACGTCCATTTTATCGTCGACAAAATCGTCCATCAGAGCAGTTAATTCGATTAACCATGGAACGTTTTCGCACCACGTTTACTCTTATTGATAACTCGCATCCCCAGAGACGCCGTACGGTGCGTACAGAAGAAGCTACCGTACTTCTTCAAAAACGATGATGGCCAGAACGTTACAGTCAATGGTGATCGGTATAGAGCCATGATTACTAACTTTTTCATTCCTGAATTGAACAGCCATGATGTCCAGGAGCTGTGGTTCCAACAAAACGGCGCAACATGTCACACAGCTCGTGCCACAATCGATTTATTGAAAGACACGTTTGGTGACCGCCTAATTTCACGTTTTGGACCTGTGAATTGGCCTCCAAGATCTTGTGATTTAACACCGCTGGACTACTTTCTGTGGGGCTATGTAAAGTCATTGGTCTATGCGGATAAGCCACAAACGCTTGACCATTTGGAAGACAACATTCGCCGTGTTATTGCCGATATACGGCCACAAATGTTGGAAAAAGTCATCGAAAATTGGACGTCCAGATTGGACTACATCCGAGCCAGCCGTGGCGGTCATATGCCAGAAATCATATTTAAAATGTAATGCCACAAGATTATCTTTCGAATAAAAAAAAATTCATGTCAATCGAATAATCCATCGTTGTTTTATTGCAATTTAAAGTTCTATACCTCTAAAAAAAACACCCATTACATTCATTTATATTGTGAAAATTGTAGTCTCCTAGCTTTATAAATGGTTCCGATAGAATGTTATTACATGTTACTGTCATGAATTTAGTTTTATCTTCCTTTATTTTGAATCCATAATGGCGCGACGTAACTTGGATGTTACACAAAACTTCTTCTGTCTTATGTTTATTTTCTCCTATGACAATTAAGTCGTCAGCGTTGGCTAGTATTTTATGCGCGTTTATAATTTACTGATAGCATACAAATAATAATAATAAAAATAACCAGGTACGGTGGTCTTTTGACCGAAAAGGTTTAGCGCCCTTTCCACAGTTTGTAAAGTTACCACGGCAGAAACTAATCGGGGGTAACATCAACCCTGCAGAACGTCGAACGCAGATTTTTGTATAGTGTTTAGCTCCTCTAGCGATATTGATTCCATTTCGTCAATGGTTCTCGATTTTTTTTTGGTTTTTTTATCTTTGGGAAGAGAAAAAAGTCACCTAGAGCCATATCTGGTGAATAGGGTGGTTGCGGTATCATTACGTTATCATTGCGTTATCATGGTGCAATATCCAAGAATTGTCCTTCCAAATATTTTGCCGTTTTCTACGAATTGTTTGACGCAGACACCTTGCAGTAAAAATTCATGATACACAATACCACGACAATCGAAAAAAAAAAAGAAAAAACAGTGAGAAGAACTCTTTTGGGTCTTGGTTCAATTGGAAGCTTCCATTGAGATGATTGAGCCTTTGTTTCAATGTCATAACCATACATCCACGTCCATAATTCATAACACCCGTTATGATGCGCTGGAGCAATGTTGAGTCATTGACGACATGATCTATCATTTCCTGAGCGACTTCTTTACGATACATTTTTTGTTCAAAATTTAACAATTTTGGAACAAATTTTGTTTCCACTCGCCTCATACCCGAAACATTTTCGTATGAACCATATGATACACCTTCTTCAGCAACCTCTCTAATTGTAATTCGACGGTTATCAAGAATTTGTTTTTAACTTCTTCCACGTTTTTTCTTTTGATGAAGTGCTGGGTCTCCCAACTCTATCATCATCTTCAACTGATTTACGGCCAGCTTGAAATCAATTTTTAAACCATTTGTAAATCGCTCGTTTATTCATACTTAACTCAACAAATGACTTGTGCAATATTTCCACTACTTTACAGCACTTGATTTCATTTTTCACGCAAAATTTAATGTATATTCTTTGATCCCTCATTGTGAAAAATTAAAAAAATCGTCGAATATATAGAAACACAACTTCTTTAATTAGATGTCAAATCTAAAAAACAAATCTAATATGGCTGCCAATTGAGTCATCAAAGACAGGTTAACCAACATGACAACAAAAAAGTTTATCAATCCCACATACAAGGTGTCTCAAAAGAAATTTTATATTTAGTGGATCGATTAAAAAAAAAGTAAGCCGTATATAGAAAAAATGTTTATTAATTATTAAAATACACTTTTTGGGGATTTATTTCTTAAAAATAAAATCGTCTAAATGTAGACCCTCGCGTTCTCGGCACTCATTTAATCGAACAGTAAAATTACTTATGACGTCTCGGCAGGTGGACTCAGGGATGGCTGCCATTTCGTGACGGATATTTTCTTTCAAATGCGCCAGTGAAGTCGGTTTATTGGCGTAAACTTTAAATTTAAGATAACCCCATAGGAAAAAGTCCATAGGGGTTAAATCTGGACTGCGTGGAGGCCAATTTATGCGACCTCTCCGGGAGATCAATTTGCCTGAGAAAATTTCACGTACTCGTGGCAGAGACATATTGGACGTGTGTGAAGTTGCTCCGTTCTGTTGGAACCATGTTCTTTGGTTATAGCCAGGAAAGTTTTGCAGTTCAGGTACCAGGAAGTTGTCTAACATCTCCACATAACGCTCTAAATTCACTGTAACTGCACGCCCCCTTTCGTCTTCAAAAAAGTAATGGCCGATAATTCCTCGCGCCGACATCGCAGCCCATTCGGTGACTTTAGGCGAATGTAGGGGTTTCTGATGTTTGCGTTTCGGATTCGTTGCACTCCAGGCAGTTCTGCTTATTTACGTGGCCATTAAGATGAAAATCGCTCAATCACCTGATTTACGAAATTAAGCCTCTGACTGGCATCTTGGGGCTTTAATTCTTGCACCAATTGAATTTTGTAGGGGTGCAGCTTTAGGTCTTTGTGCATAATGCGATGTAATGATGATCTATGCACATTTAAAGCATTTGCGCGCTTCCGAATTGAAAGGTTCGGGTCATCACGAACAGACTGATTAACATTCTCCACGTTTTCTACCGTTCTTGATGACCTAGGTCGCCCGGATTTTGATTTATCCAGCGTTGTACCAGTCTCTTCAAACTTTTTAACCCAATATCGAATGAGAGGAATGCTTGGCGCATCATTTAAGTGGCGAAAACCTCGAATACTGCAGAATTTTCTACGCGCTACAGTCGCCGAATCACCGTTTTTGTAAAACTCTCGCACGCATAACGCGCGGTCTGCTCCCGAGAAACGCTACATAGCGACTGAATTCCCAAGAGCCAGGCTACCGATTGACATAACCCCCGCGCCCCTCGGATACGTTGCGTTCACGCAGTAAGCTAAATAAATATAAAATTTCTTTTGAGACACCTTGTATATAGCGCGGAAATTGCACTAACTTTTTAATCAAACCATGCATATATTGTATTGTTTATGTTTTATATACAGGGTGACCAGATTTCAGTTGAGGTAAACCCTAAGATTGAAAAAAAAAAAAATGAGGATAGAGTATATTTTATTCAATTTTGCTCACCTCCAAAAAATACAAGTGATGAGCAAAAAAAAGGTTTTCACCTTCAAAATATAAGTTATGAGTAAAAAATCAAGAAAAGATCCTCATCTCCAAAATGTAAGTGATGAGCAAAAAAAGGGTTCTAACCTCCAACCTACAAATCCGGAGATTTTATAACAAATCCCGGAGCCCTGAGACTCTGGCCAGAAACTCTAAGACTCCGGATCAAAACCTGATACCTGGTCACCCTGTTTCTATAACATGTTTTCAGATTAAGTACATACAGGCGGACAAACTTCAGGTGGCCGGGCGTGGCTTATGGTGCGCATAGAGAGGGCACTATGAAAGACAGAGATAGATACAGAGAATAGTCAAAGAAACAAGTTCACATTCTTACACGTGTACATTATATTTATCAGTTAGGTACGTCTATAAACGCAAGTTCCTCCCATCAAAGTCGAACAACAAAACTATAGAAACAGCTGCTTGATTTAAGTGATTACTGCATTTGACGTCCCGTGTCTTTTTCCAAACTCCAGCAATTTCAAGTAGATTGTAAGTAATACAGGCTTACAAAAATCAAGAACATTGCTAAATATTTCTCGACTTTGGCTATTAATAGCACGTCCACCTAGTTTGCTTTTTGTCTCCATGATTTTAAATATTTAATATATTTTGAATATTGCGCTTATGCTCTTGACTGTAATAGCCTGTGTAGGAAATAATGCAATTCGCCAAAGTTATAATCCCTACTACAAATTTCACGCGCATGTTTCACGCCCGGCCACGAGAAGTTTGTCCACCTGTAATAATTTTGCAATTTTAATTTTTGTATTTTTGCAGAATGGTAAAATTTATTCGTGAGCCAGCAGTTGAGAAACACTAATCTAGACAGTTTCATAAATAACAAATATCTTATTGAAAAAATAAATATTGAAAATAACTATAAGACAGATTTAATTATACTATTAGTTTGTTAGTTGTTCGCAATTGCATCATTACTTCTGCATGATGAAATTTGTAGTAAGTCTTCTTAAAATTGGATAAATTTAGTTGGATGATATTGCATTTGTAAGTTTTACATTTCAGTGCCAATAGCAGCGTTGGTCAGCTTTGTTAGTCATAGGAGCCGCAGTCAGAGTATAAATCCATATGAGTCGTAAGTAATAAAAAACCCAACGAAGGGCAAGAAATGAAAGTTATTACTCTAATCTTTACTTATATAATAATACAAATTTTTAGAGTTTCATAGAATGGTCACTGGTTTTTATTGTTTTTTAAGAATTGGGATTGACGGGTCCATTTCCTTTTTCCTCTCACTAATTCAATTAGAGGAGTAGTACGATAGTAATATTTGTTTCAACCCAGTTGGTGATTTATTTTCCGAAAAATATCCTACTGCTAGTGCTTTGATAATTTTATGAATTGTGAAAATAATTAGTGTGGATAATCCACGATATGAAAAGATTTACGTTACAAAGTTAGCAAAAAACCTTATAAATTCAATATTTCTAAACATCAAACATTTTCATAAAATTAGTACCTACATGAATTTGTATGTTTTTAACATAGTATATATTAATGAAAACCAACAATTATAAATTTATTAATCAAGGATTTTGACTAGTTTTTACTATTAATAAATAAAAATTTATATTTTTATTTTGCTCTTATTTATAGTAGTGTATTAACAATTGCGTTGTTTACATGTGGTTCAGCATTCATATTAAGCGGTGACCACACTATGCCGCAGTTTGCCAGTTGGCAAGGCCATTTGGCAATGCCAGAAGTAATGTAGACGTGACCGTTGGCACATGCCATCGTGTCAGCGGCATGCCAACAAGAATCGCTCGAGTGTCGGTCTCCTTCAAAGAAAGCCGATAAGAACGGAAAGTAGGGACGTGCCAACCACTGGCATCACGCGGTTTTAGGCTTAAATTCAGGTTGTGATTCAGACGCCGATGAGCAACGTTGTTTATAGATGGAGTGGACAAACGAAAAAGTGCTTATTTTGATCGATTTATACCGGGATCGTCCTGTTTTGTGGGACTGTCGTTTAAAGGACTATAAAAAAGGACTATATCGTTTAAAGGTTTGATTTGAAATCTTGAACATGTAACTTAACGAATAGTAGGAATCTTCTGTGGCCAGGAATCGCAAAGTAACCGCTAGATGTTCATGGCAGGAATAGCTCTTCTGAATGCCGTATCTTCCTTCTTGATATTTAGTGCAACCAAATTTAGAAGAACTTCTAAATCGCTACTTCTCATTCGAAAAAAGTTTTTGAAACCACATCCTCTGAACTCGAGATTCAATTCATCAACATCGTCCAATACTAAATCCTTCATTAAGTCACGTGCTCCATATCGTGATCTACTTTGAAGACTTGGACGTAGCCAAAACCGTCGTTTGTGCCGTTTGCGTATTTTTTCTTCACTGTCAAGTATGATAACAGCAGCTGAAACAATTAGTAAATCCTCCTCGGTGAACATTGTGCGACTGAACTAAATGCCAACACAGATGTGGACGTTTTTACAGCCACTGGCTATGCCAATTTAGCTTTGCCAAACAGCGACATAGTGGGGATGCACCTTTACCCGTTAACTAACAAGTAATTAACGGGTATCGGGTATTTAGCTGGTAGCGGGTAATTAACGGGTATCAGTTTAATAAGGGATAGCGAATAATTAGCGAGTAGCGGGTAATTAACGGGTAACGGATAATTAACGGGTAATTGTGTGAGATATTTTGAGTATTTATTTATCTGTGACTATTGTTCTCGGTTACAGTAGTAGGAATTAAGTACACGTCTTCCATAATGCACCTGTGCTTATTTTTAGGGTTTTGTAGGTATGACCACCAAAAAACCCTTATAAAGTCACTCATGTGTCTGTACTGTAGAAATTGTAGCCAAACGGCTTAAGATAGAAAGTTGAAATTTGGCATGCTTATATAACTCTTTGACCCGCATATACGAAAAATAAAGAGTTCAAAAACCACATCATGATAGAAATATGAACAAATATGTATTTAATGAAAAAATACATGTTTTTTTTATGAGATTTTTGCTAAATATATGCCAAAAAACTTTTATCTCCCTCCTTATCTCCTAGAGAGGTTGATGTTGTTGGGGTTTGTGTCGTTGAAAAAAATTATTATTTTTTAAAAATTTATTGTGTGGTGTCAAAAGAAAGATCATAGGCGTAGAAAAGTTGTTTTTTTTTTAAATTTGTTTCTTTTAACACGGTTTTGGCCAAAAATTGTAGGTAATGTACCAATGTACATCTGAGCCAGAAACGTAAAAGAGAAATTAATTACTTTTTAATTAATGGTTAAATTATGGCTTATTATTTAAATTTAGTTTAAAAAAAAAATTAACTGGAAGGTCTTAGTACTGAAATAACGAATAAAATTGTTCAAAAAATGTTTATCAAAAAATTATTTTTAGACATCCAGCATTCTGTTGGCTCCTTACACTTATTAAATACCTACAAAACCCTGAAATGTGTGAAAATTCACACTTCACATAAATTTTGCAATACTTACTTTTCATTTTTATATATTAACGGATAGCGGGAAATTATCTGGTAGCGTGTAATTGCCACAAATTTCTAGATCTCGTCATTCCTAGTGTGGGGGTATTTCTAACATCGGCCGAAACGTCACAGTTGGCTAATAGTATATTCTGTAACAAGGTTGGAATGAGAAAATTCGATGCGAGTGGAACATTCCGAGCGCGAGCCGCAGGCGAGCGTGAGGAACCACCAGCATCGAATTTTCTCTTCCAACCGAGTCACAGACCCTACTTTCTCCACGACCACCAGAAAGAAAAATAATTAACAAATAATTATTTCAACAAACATTTTATCTTAACAAATAATTTATATTACATAACAAGTTAATCAATTAATTAAACTTATTTTTTTATTTATTCTTTGTGTAATTTTAATTTAATTTACCACACATCAGCCACTATTTT
The DNA here is from genome assembly GCA_963971575.1 of Liopterus haemorrhoidalis. Taxonomy (NCBI): domain Eukaryota; kingdom Metazoa; phylum Arthropoda; class Insecta; order Coleoptera; family Dytiscidae; genus Liopterus; species Liopterus haemorrhoidalis. Next base: position 21,562,301 of record OZ020612.1, on the reverse strand, counting down.
AGATTATGAAGTTATGTTGCATTTATTTAATGTAAACGTTGCATATATCTTAATGTAACCCTACAAAAACAAAAGACAACAAACATGGAATAGTTATTCCATAACAAGTGATGGAATGAAATACACGCAAAATGCATAAGAAAATAAGTGCTTTAGAATAACATTCCAACTCTTGTGTTAGAATATTAACATTCTGTATACTGATACCGGGTTTCTCAACCAAAACGATTGGGAGGTTCGTCCAACTATTGTGATGGTTTACTCACGACTCCCCGTCTCTCACAAGATTTCCCTAGCCCCTTTTCTTAAAACTAATAATTTGATCTCTGGACCCCATTTTTTGTCGTTGTAAAAATAATCAGCTCTCCAAATAACTACAAAAACCTTTTAACTTATCTTGAAGACTCGTATTTTTAATCACAATAATTCATAAACCCAAACAATTAATTTTGACTTTAATTACCTACGAAGTCCATATCACTGAAAATATATGGTCACATATGAAGATCTATATAAACATTTCACCATGTACTTGAGATAAACAGTGGCAAAATTTTAAACAAATCTTATAATATACGATTGTAAATTGTACCCATGTCTTTCAATTCTACCGTCGTTGATAATTCAACTAATCTCTTCTAATAATTTTAATATTTTTAACTAATTGATTAATTTTCTTTAACTAATAATGAAATTTTATTTCTGAAATTTAATTATTTGCGTTTTGTGTTTATAGCCAAACAGTTAACACAGAGTGTGAAACTTAAATACATACTTTTTTTATTTATTTTCTTTTATTATTATTTTTTATTTATTTATTTTACATCGGCCTATTTCTGCAACGAGGCTAATCGCCGATGCCAGGAGGCGAGCTCCTACACCTGGATGAGTGGTGAATGATTGTGAAAATGGGAGTAATGTAAACATATTATTCTCGCCCGCATAATATCACCAACGAAGGAGGCTCTAACCACCGACCGCTCAGCCCAGACTGTTTCCACAAGTCTAAACCACACGGGTCAATACGCTTGGCCACTACGTTGTCAAAAAATACATACTTGATATTGTAATAAAATTAAGTAGGTGGTAGTGTAATGTTTTTACAAAAAACTACGCACTGTAGTGCGTAAAATCAGTAGAAGGTTTACGGAACATGTATCGTCACAATCAGAGAGTATTAAAATTACAAACATTAAATTGAAAAAAGACAAAAAGGGCGCTATTTTAGGTTAAATTGGTGTCTAATTTAAGTATTTCCTAAGAGCGCTGTTTTAAATATTTGCCAAGGGCGCCACAATCATTGCTACGGCTCTTGCGCGAAAGTTAAAATAATATTTGTGCGCTCGGGTAAATCGAAATCCATTTATTCCGTTTATATTTTATGCATTTTCGTGAAATTATGAGCAAAAACATAGGTTTCGTCAGCAGCAAATTGTTACACGATTTATGCATTAATCAGAATTGAAAGAATTTTTAAAATTTATTCAGTAGTTCTAAAGATATAATGATATTTGTACGCGCGGTTATTTTAAAATCTATCTTTTTCGTTTATGTTTAACTAATTATTCGAACTGTTGATAAGAATTTCATACGGTTTTTTTTTCAGTCTGTGTTTCATTAAATTCGGTTCAGTACTTCCAAAATTTTAATAGGTTTGTATAGGTTTTAATGAAATTGGTGCGCGCGGGATTACCGAAATCCATGTTTTTCTTTTGATTTGATTGACAGAAGAAAGTATTCTTACCATTTATGTTGCAAATAAGTCTTTCGATTGGCCAACCTAAGGTAATGAAATTTGTTGTCGAACAGGAGAACCAGTGTTCCCAACACTGAGGCACAAATTTTACATCAACGAGCTACTTTCTTTGCCTAGGGACTTTAAAAACCATATTTTATTCGTGCGACTCGCACGAATAAAAGAGAGGTACAACTGTCAAAATAAGTAGATATAATCTAAAAATAAACTCTAAGTTTTGTTGAATTTTGTACAGAAAAATGCGCGACAAACGCCCAAGAAGCGCAAATTTCAATATTTCCAAAACAAGGCAACTTGTAAATCTTGTGTTAAAATGTAAAAACGCTCTAGAAAATAAAGCTACTGACGCTGTAAATTTAAAAGACAAACAAAAGGCTTGGGAAAAAATGGTATTATTTTCAATGCATCCTGCGGACGAATAGAAATACAAAAACACTGAAAATCAAATATGACGGATTTAAAAAAATATATATTTTTTTTTAAATTTGGTGGAGTATTTAGTGGAATATTTGGTAGCGCAGGATATTAAAGGCATTTTTCGGTAAGCGAAATCGATTAATTAATTTTTGCTCATCCCACTGTCCATATGATTTGGTTCAACACGAACTATGTATGGACGTTCTTAATAGTCCACAATTTCTTCATCATCGTCTGCTAGAAAATCTTCAAAATCAGAATCCATGATTTCCTTCTTTAACAATAAATGTAAATTAACTAAAAATTATCGTCTAGGTATGTCTAATATGTACATAATACCTGTTATATTATATATTTTACATATATATGCTTATATTATGTACATATATCTATCAATAAAATATTTTTTTGACACCTATCTGTCAAAATCTGCCATTTTTAACCAATGTATAACATTTATCAGTACCTACACGGTGGGAATAACTTATCCTCTGGATAATCTAGTTACTCTATAGATAAATAATTGGAAATATGCAAAAAAAAATTCTTTTATTCCCTTGATAATTACTTATCTTATTGATAATTAATTTTATCAATGGTCACAACATACAGTTTCCATTTTCACAGCACTGGTAATAGAATTTGAGAAGTTGTTTTTATATATCATGGCAGAATACCCGATGGCGCTCCTCAGACCTCGCGCCCGTGGCACTGGCCCCGATGCCAGTGCGTTGCTATGGCTCTGTACCAAACTGATTTAAATAAAACACAAGCACAAGCCTGACCAGATGATGAAGCTACAAATAAAAACCGCATGAAAATCAGATCAGCATTTCTCAAGTAAAAAGCGCACATATGGACAGGCAGGCAGAGAAACTTGCCTTTTATATTTATAGATATATTAAGATATTATATTTCTAGTAATATTACTTTTGCAATAAATAGCAATATTCCATGTAATTTATTTCAATAATTAAGCAGATTTTACGATTGGATCGCATACGACAGTTAAAGTAATTTATATACGAACCAGTGTATATAAAACTCGTCGATACACATTAAATTATTGTTATAAAACAACACGTATTTTCGATATTTTTATATAGGCGAATGTAAATTGATTAAAACAATACTAATTGAAATAAATAACGATTGTATTCCCGGTAGTGACGCTCATGGCATGTTTCAAACGCAGTGTATAAAACACGATAGCGCGTTTTAATTACTCCCATTAAAATTGTAATTAATATGGTTCATATGTGGGAATTAAATATTGTCGAATTTTATACGTTCGCTGTAAAACTCTGTTAATTATCATTAAGAGCGTTTCTCTTGGTATTGGCTTTGTTTTCAGAGCACACTGTATATTTAAATGGCACTTTTTATATGTATTATACACATACATTCACTCCCACCATTTCATATATTCTCGTGTATATATACCTGTCAAAATTTTACGCGTTACTCTAAAAGATTTTATTCCCATTTGAAAATTTTAATTAATTATTTGGGTATTTTTAATCTACCCTTTTCATTTTATTTCGTTTGTTTTTAATTTTTGATATTGACTGTGCCTGTGAAATTATGTTTTGATATGACATTTATAGATGAAATTATTTTAATTTATCAATAGAATATACGTATGAATGATAAATTTATGAAATGAATTCAGTGACATATCACGGATTTTTGCACTGCATATTAAAGCTTTTATGCCCTTTGTTAATTTTATTATATTACATATATAATTGTAACATCAAATAATTTTTAATACTATAAGCATGATTTTTGTAGAAGTTATGTAAAATCTGGGTAGACCATAAAATGCATAATAATATTAAGATTTCTCCCGTTATCCATCTTCTTGTTTAAACATTGGTTTCTTAGAATTTTATAGGCACGACTAAAAAAAACTTATAATGTCACTTATGTCTGTCAGCCGATTTGTACGGTAGAAATTTTAGCCAAAAGGTTGAACGTAGAAAGTTGAACTTTGGCATGCTTGTACAATTCTTTGAAAAATTTAAACAAATATGTATTTAACGAAAAAAATTATATTTTAAAAAAATAAAAATTAAAATTTTTATTTTCTAAACTCTTTTTTTATGGGATTTTCGCCAAAAATATTGTGACGAAAATGTTTTGATTTTCCTCATAGAATTCCTATGGTGCAATTTCGTGATATCATCTGGAATGTTCTAGTAAGTCGTATCTATGGAAACCATAGAACAATATAGAAGTTGTTAGAAAGACATCGAACATTGTAACAATCGAACCGAGTTTACTTGGTAGCGAGATTTTTATGTAGCAGTGGGTTTTCAGTGCTTGTTCCGGCAAGTATACGGACAGTCTGTGCCTCCGGGCGAAAAGAGTTGTTAGTATTCCGTATACTTCAAATATATAAGTGTAATATTTTAAGTGAAAATAAATTTTTTACCTTCTAGAAAATTCTGCATTTTTGTTTGAAGAACCCAAACTCGTTACAATATGTAAAAAATAAAATAAAATAAAAAGTTTCCCAGAGCAGTTGTTCTAAAAATCTAAAAAATATTTTAATAATGTACATTGATGAGAAGCGGAATAGTGCAACAGGAACTTTTGATCAGATTAATTTTTCGAAAAATATGGAATTTTTTGACCAATGAAAAAGCAATTTTTTTTTTTAAAATTACTGTTCTGCACTCTTTAACCCTGAGGGTTAAACTAAAAACCTGAAAAAAATATAAGTAATGTACATTGATCTGAACCGGAAACAATGGAAAAGACTTTTGTTCAGATAAATTTTTTGAAAATATTGGTCTTCTCATTCAATAGTGGTCGATATCGACCCCCCGTTGGGAATACCCATTTTAAACTATTAATTCTTGTTAAATCCATTTGCAGTAAGTTTTTAATAATTCGTTAAGACCGTTATTTATACATATTTTCTTAATAATGAACTTATAGGATTCTTCTGAAAAAAATAAACATCTTACAAGTTTCTGCCAATAGAGCATTCATTGATGGGCGTGCTTTTCATTACACCGATTGCAATTCTCAGTGCTTTAGCCTTAATTCATTTTAACTCCTTATAGATAGTGTTTCTTCTCGAGAATTCTTTCTCGAGAATTTCTCGAGAAAAAGTTATAATTCTCATTTTTTATTTCTCGAGAAATGTAAAATTTTTTCTCGAGAAATATAAATTTTTCTCTACGCCACGTTAAACGCATTGTGCTTTTAAAAAACTATTTTAAAAAAATATAATGTTTAGTGAGTCATGGATTATAATTTAATTTTGATAAAATTTGTCTTCTGTCTCCCTCAACGCAACTGTGGCAACAGATAAGAAGCGATTTATAATATTTAGCTAATTATCATTTATTGTTACAATATTTTATTTTAATTTAGTGTTTTATTTATTATAATCAATTACATTTCATTTTTTGTTCGGTTTAAAACTGTTATGTAAAAGATTACCTACAAGTTAAATAAAATAATTATTACTATTATTATTAATTTCTTAATTTTTTTAAAATTTCCCTATACATATGTATTTTCAATTAATATGCAATTACGTGCCGTTTTCGTAATCATTTTTAAAGCCCTTTTATCCATTTGTTCCAATGTTATTTAAATGAATACTTTAGTCCTTTAAATTTGACAATAATTTTAACATGTTTTTATCCCATACAATATTTTCAACATTAAAAAAAGATATATATTCAAATAATTATATTTCTCGAGAATTCTCGAGAATATAAGTATAATTTTTCATTTATCGAGAAATGAAAAAGGTCGAGATATCAGAAACACTACTTACAGAGCTGGAAACTTAGTTTTCATAGACTACACCAAGACATTCGAAACTGTGGAACATTGCTTCATTACACTAGATCTCAAAGAACAAGGAGTAGAAGACTATGAATATGTTAACATAATAAAAACTATATACAGTAAGAGTACCGCAAAAATAAAACTAGAAAAAACATGGACCAATCTTTAAAATAAATAGAGGTATTTATCCATAAGGTGACATAGGTATCTTTAATAGTATACTTGAAAACATTTTCAAACAAATCGACTGGGACGAAAATGGAAATGGAATTATAATAGATGAGAAAAACTAAACAAACTTAAGATTTGCCGACGATATAATCCTATTAGCTGAAATAAAAGAAGACTTAGAGTCAATGATGACAACGTTTAATATATAGGTAAGAAAGCAGAATTAGTTATGAACAAACAAAAGACAAAAATAAGCCCAATATACGTAAATGAAAGTGAAATTAATTACGTTGAAGAATTTACCTATCTTGGTCAACTCATCTCGTTTAAAAACAAGAGCGACATGGAAATAAAAAGAAGGTACGCCCTCTTAGGTACGTCACTGAAAAAAACCTTCCATTACATTTGAAGAAGATATTAGACGCATGTGTGTTACCTGTTCTATCATACGATGCACAAACATGGGCATTAACTAAAAGCCAAATGTTCTCACTACATCAGTGTTTCCCAACCTTTTTGACTTGCGGAGCTCTTTTTAGAATAAATTTCTATGGCGGAGCCCCTTAGACCTACCCTACGAGATGTGTAAATAAAAAATTTCACCTAATAAATTTAATTTTATATTTTAAATTAAATTATTTAATTACTTACCAAAATAATTTATTTATATCCTTTGTATAACCGCTACTGCTGGCAGAAAATTTGGTCAATTTTAAAATTTATTTATAATTCTTAATTTCTTAAATTATTAAAATAAAATACTGCGAAAATAAAAATCAATAAATATTTTTAAAATTCAAATCAAATCCCATAAAAATTTACATGTAAAAAAAAAATTAATATATATATATATAATAAATATTTTATTATAAATATAATCATTAGTAATAATATTTTTTATATTATAAACTAATATAATTAAATAATATAAAAAAAAATACAAAAATAATTTAATTAAATTAAAATAAAAAAAATAAATAATTAAATAATACAAATTAAAATCATTTTGTTTAAAATTTTAAATCAATTTATTACTAAATAAAAATTGAAGGAAAAACTAACAAAAAAATTCAAAAATGAGACGAAAGTTCCCTTCCTACATTTAAACTAATTTTTATAAAAATAAATTACCCCAAATAATTAATTTAATTATATATATATGCATCTATCCCCAAAATATCTATATTTATATAATTATTTAAAATTATCTTATTTTAATATCAATTTAAAAATTAATAAAACATAGATTTTATTTATATTTTGTTATAGTTTTAATATTAATATTTTTTTATTTAATATATTTTGATTTATTTATCTATAATTTTAATGTAACCATATTAATATATTTAAATATTTTATTTTAAACTATTTAAATTTAATAAATAAAAATTATTTATTTTATAAAAAAAATATAATAATATGAATTTATCTAAATAAATTATATAATTAATTTTTTATTATTAAATAATTACAATAATTAATTAATAAAATTGGACTGGCAACATAGCGTTTGATCTGGCAAATTTGGTACGCGGGACTTGAGGGGGACTTTGGCGGCAGGTGAACATGTGATACGCCTTTAGTACGAGTTTGAACTCGCTAGAGTAATTTTGTTGTCCGTAGCGATTCTTTTCGTGAAACAGTTTTTTTAGTGCGTTTTAAAAATGAGTGTCATTTATTTCGACCAACGGTGTGCTATCATGTTTTGCTTCAGACTTTAGCACAGTGCAACGGAAACTTTTGCAAAACTTCAGCAGGCCTACGGAGACATTGTTTTGTCTAGGACTCAAGTTTTTTTGGTGGTTTCAGGCATTTTCAGAAGGAATAAAGTTGATTGATGATGAACCACGCAGCGGAAGGCCTTCATCTTCAAGAACCGATGAAAATGTATGTGTATTCAGATCGTCGATTGACAGTTATTGATCGGGGAAGAGTTGAATTTGACTCACTCGCCTTGTCACACAGCAATTTCAATAAACGGGTTTTCGGTCAGTAAAAACATTCCTGTGGCTCCTCAGCCTCCTTATCCGCTTGAGTCCTTGTGACTTTTTCCTTTTCCCAAGATTGAAAAATCACCCCAAGGGACGTCATCTTGGGACACTCAAAAACATTCAAATGTCCGTAACCGACCAGCTGAAAGTATCCGAGTTTTAGCACTGCTATGAGGATGTGAAGAACTTCCTACAGAGCTGTATGGCTTCCCAAGGAAGTCATTTTGAGGGAGACAAAATTGAATTGTAATTCTATTCGAATAAAAATTTTTAAAAAAATCAGTCCGGTTGCCTAATTTACACCTCGTAAGGCTTACAAATACATGGTTATTAGAAAAAAAATTCTAGTTTTCTTATTTTAATTATTTTTCTTTTTTTTTTTTCTAATTCTTTTGATATTATTAAATTTTTATTAATTTTATTTCCTGAAACGGCTGCGGAGCCCCTGAGAATTGCACTACATATTTGTCTGCGTACGAGTAAAATGGAACGTAAAATGCTGAATATTTCAATTAAGGATAAAATTAGAAATAAAACTATAAGATATAAAACCAAGATAAAGGATATTGCCCTTACAGCAAAAAGGAAGTGGACAGGACACATGATGCGTACACAAGATGTCAAATGGAGTAAAAGACTCATGGGATGGGTACCAAGGGACTGTAAACTTAAAAGAGGTAGACAACTCACCAGATGGAGAGATGAATTAACTTATTTTAATAAGGAATGGCCAACATTTACAAAACAAAATGAAAACTGGAGGAACTTGGCGGATACCTTTGCCCAACAATGGGACGTATGGGCTATTATTATTATTATTAGAGCTGTAAACTTGGGGGAAAAAAAACTTGGGGGATAAACTGGACAGAAAGATGCTCGAATGACCCTGCATCAGCTCTGCGGATGTCCGGATGATTTAGCCTGTCCGCTGAAAAGTAAGTCTCATAGGATAGTTCCTTTGCGGACATAGAGGCTAACATGGTTTTTAGCAAAGTTGGGCAAATTGCAATCAAACTAATGATTGAGGATTGAGATTAAAAAATTTATTTCATGACTTGTACAATTATATATTTGTATTTTTTCGTATTTAACATGAGTAACAACGATACTCGTGAAAGTTTTGGTGCATCTACTCAGTCAGCCAATGATGGTGAAAGAAGAAATGTTTTATTTAAATCGAAAATGGTAGATGGTATGTTTTTTTCAATATTTAGCCGAAAAAAGCTGTGTAAAACAAAATAAGGTCATTGCTCAATGCGGTCAATGGCAACCTAAAGTTGAAATTAAAGGATATAAAAATAATTCATTGAATTTTATATCTCATCTTAAAAGATGACACTATAACAACATATTGGTTCTAAAGGTAGGCAAACAGTTGTTTCTATATATTATGTAATATAAATAAATAGATCCAAGCGATTCAAAATTTTCTGACAAAATATCACCATATGATTAAAAACTAATGATTTGAAACTAATGATTACCATTTAGTTAAGGATTTTTGATTACATCCATTATTGATTGAATAAATAGTGATTAGTTTAATTTGATTACATTTTCATTAAAATTTTTGGTTGATTGAAAATTTAGTTTAATAATGTCCAACTCTGGTTTTTAGTTGGTAGGCCTTTGGGAGAATCCCGACACTACCAGCATACTGGTGCTATTAAAAGTTTCCCATGCATAAAAAAAGAGCTGGAAACTTATTATTGAAACACTTTATGAATGCTTTCACGTGATATGCAACTCTGCTACCGGCAAAAAAGGTCTCCAGAAGGATTGATCGATTATAGGCTGAATAATGCTATTATACAGGATTTCATAGTATGTACAAAATACTGAATTGTATAAGACCTGTACATGATAGGACAAAACAGAGCCCATTTTTAAAATAAGCAGTTCTTTTTGGTCAGGGATTGGCTAATTTTAGTAAAACAACATAATCATCGCAGGCCTGTGTTATTATTAAAAGTTTTCGCCTCAATGTCCACCATATAATTTTTGCAAACTGTACTCTCCTATGATATAGTAAAACCAATAACATTCGGACACAGCATTTCGTACTGGTAGACAACAATGTAAAACCTATGTACATTGTTTAATTTAGTCAGCACGTTGTATAACATTGATTTATTTGAGATTAATTTATGTATTGAAGGATGCGATAGCGGGCTGCGGTGTCGGGCAGCGAGCGTCCATGTCGAGTGTGGATTGGTGTAACTCGGAGTGTGCATGTTGCACTCGCAAGCTTGTCATATTCACCGCCACCGACCGATACCAGTGAAGTAATTTGTGTTATTCTACCGTTCGTACATGTAACCTAATGATTATACATTAGTTTTGGTTCATATGGAGGACTATCAACAGTGAGCGGATAATTTTCATTCCATTTAACTCGTTAATGTTACTGATTTTTCTCATTTGGATTTACATCAACTTGTTATCCTTAGATAAGTAATCAAGTGTAATGCGAAAATAAATTAAAATTAATTCGCTGAGCTAACAACTTTAAGATATTTTACTTTTTATTTATTTTATTTATTTATAGACACATCAGCATCTATGGCTATTAGTGTCTGTGCCATATGTATATATTATTTGACATTTGATATAATTTTACATTTAACATGATATGAATTACATATCATACATTTTTGGTTGAATTTAATTATTATATTTTAGTGTAAAAATTGATGTTTTTTAGGTAGACCAGTATGTTTCTGGTCATAATCGGGTCATGTTTTAAGGCCTTTCTTAAGTCTTCTTAATGGTATTCTGTACATGGTCCGTACGGGTTGAAAAAGTTGAAAATCAATCAATACGTGTCTTACTTTCAGGGGTTGGTCGCAGGTCTGGCAAAGGTTGCTGTGTAATCCAGTCATTATGTGTTCGTGGGTATGTTTCGTATGTCCAATTCTCAATCTTGACATTATGATTTGTTCACGTTTGTTGTTTTCGATTGTCCATGACCGAATGTCTTCTTTTATCGCACGTAATTTGCTTTCTGTAGCGTTTACCGACTTGCTGAGTCGGGTCTATTTTATGGTCTACTTTATGAGGGTTATGTTCGGGAGAATCTGTAGGACCTCCTCTTCTATGGGGTTGGATATGGCTGCTGAGTTTGCTGCTTCGTGTCCTAGGATCTAGATGAATATACAGGTTTACGTGTTAAGTGTTGAAATGCTTTGCACTTTGTTTGCACTGGATGGTGGGGTCATTACTGTAGTTGTTTCTTTGCGCCAAGATTGTGCTTAGTGAGTCAGAACAGATAGCAAAATGCCGTTGGTCCTGTGTACAACATCCAGGGTTCTTGATATTGCTTCAGCTTCAGCTTGGTGGATGCCGACTGTGATTGGGAGACGGTACGATCGAGTGCTGCCATCTGTTACTATGATGATATCGTAGGTGTTTTCTGTTATTGATGCACCAGTGTAATAGAAGTGATGTGCGATGTATTTTTTTTTTTTATTATGTTGAAGCTATCGACATTTTGATGTGCTGGAGTGCTGGATTTTTTTATGCTGTTGAAGCTCGATATTTATATGGAGTTTCAAGTATCAAGGGGAAGTTTTGTGGAAGGAGGAGGGTTGAGGTTTTAAGATTTGTCTATTAACTATTTGTAGGATATTGCTAATATACTGTTGGGTTTTGTTTTTGTATTTCGTTTCAAGGTCATTACTCTGGCCTGCACTTTTGAATATTGTGTTATAAGCAGGGTTTTGCGGTTTCGCGGCCAAGTCAATGACATACATCATAGCTAGTTTTTGCCTTCTTTCTTGAAGTGTTAGTTCGCCTGCTTCATTCAAGATACTAGCTATGGGGCTGGTTCTTTAAGCGCACGTAGCAATTCTAATAACTGCATGGTGTATTGTGTCCAGCTGTTTCAGTATTGTCTTGTCGGCTGTAGCGTAGACTAAGCATCCATAATCCATCTTCAAAAGGATTAGCGTTTTATACACTTTTAGCAATTTATTTATTTGTTTACAAAAAAAAAAAAAAAAAAAACGCAATTACGGGTAAGCCCCAAATAATACATGATACATTAAAAAGAAAACAAAAATACAAGTAAAACATTTGAAAATAATACATGAATATAATACAGGATTCAAAATTTTCATAAGCAGCCGTCAAAGAAGTTTTAAAACGGCTAAAATCTGAATCAAAGATGTCAACAGTATTGAGGTCGCTGCAACAAATGGAATTGTACAGGCGGCAGATTCTGTCAATAGTTACATCCCTCCCGTAATTGGTCTTGTGTTGGGTCACGAGGTATATATCTTGGTTTCTAGTAGAGCGTGCAGGAACTCGTAGTAGAATATTTTCTAAGAGGTCTGGTGATGGTATCGCACCATTTATAATTTTGTGGAGTAGACATAACCCACTGATGTCACGCCTCTTTCTTAATGTGTCTATGTCAACTAATTGTCTTATTTGGCCGCGAGGTAACAAAGTGTAGTTGATTCCCACTTTGTGGAGAAATATTTTAATAAATTTGTCCTGTACATTCTCTAGGCGATAGCAGTGCGTGGACTGGTATAGGGTCCATACCACACTAGCATACTCGAGGTGGCTTCTGATTAGGGCAAATAAAGCGTTTTGACAGCAGTGTAGTTCGTGAATTACAAAGTAGTCCTTCTAACGAAGCCTAACATCCTCGCTGCCTTTTTATACACAGAATCAATATGTTTTTCAAAGGAAAGGTTGCTAGTGAAGATGACTCCCAGATCTCGCACTTCATCCACTTGTTTGAGTGGGACTCCGTTAAACACATAGCTGAACGATGAAGGGTTACGTTTTTTCGAATAGCATATCGAAGAGCATTTATCTATATTCAGAGAGAGGCAATTACTTTAACACCATGCTGCTACGACATCCAGATCATTTTGCAAGCTGTGAGAATCTGCGGATGATTTGACTGCAGAATAAAGTTTCAAGTCATCAGCAAACAATAGATATCTGCTATGTAAGATTCCTACACCGATTTCGTTGATAAACAAGGTGAAAAGCACTGGTCCTAGGTGTGACTCTTGTGGAACACCTGAAGTCACATTCATGACTCAGGATGTGCAGTTGTTAATTGTAACGTGCTGGGCTCGACAGGGGAGGCTGGATTTCATATGCTCTCAGTTTGGCTAAAAGTACGTCAGATATTAAATTCATTGTTGTGGAACGCCCCATGAAGAAGCCGTGTTGTTGTGGTATAATAGTATACTCGAAAAAATAAATATAATAAAAAATTATATATGTGATGATCGATTCAAGGACTTTGGAGATGCATGATAGGATAGAAATGGGTCTGTAGCTCTCTATCCGTGACTTACAGCCGGATTTAAATACTGGTGTTGTAAACGCAGTTTTCCACATGGAAGGGAAGATCCCAGTTTCAACCGATAAACGAAATAGGCTGGTCAGAGGTTCACTTAGTGTAGAGTAACAACGTCGTAACAATAAAGGAGGTACACCATCAGGTCCACAACCTTTGTTTATATCAAGAGAGCTCAGTTTTTTAAGAACGATGTCTTCGTTAATTTTGAAGTGAGACAAAACTGGTCCATATACATGGTTGAACACGGGTATCGCTACCTTATCGTTAGAGTACACTGACTCGAAATATGAAGCGAACAGGTTGCAAATATCCATACCTGTTTCAGCTTGTACAAGACATGTTCTTGGGAATACCAGTGCTAGTACATTTTTCATGATTGACAAAACTCCAAAATGATTTTGGGTTGTTCGACCAACTGTTTTGAATGTTGAAGACGTAATCATTGCGGTCGATACGAATGTTTACCTTACATGCTTTTCTCAGATTGCTATAGAGTATGTGTCATTGTGCAACTTGCTTGATTTAAAGGTTGAGAGTGCTCTGTTTTTTTCTCTTAATAGTGACCGAGTATCCTTGGTAAACCATCTAGGAAACTCTTTCGGTTTGCAGGCAAATTTAGGAATATGTATGTTGATTTTGTCGTACAGAACTTATTACTTTTGTTGTACCCCTGAAAATAGAAACAATGCCAGGTTGTCCGCTCCCCATGTCTGGTGTCCTAATGCCTTTATTATATGCAGTCTGCCTTCAGTTGTTTGATGTGATTTTTCCAGTTGAGTTTTTTGTTTATTATAACAAATTTGTTGTTGTCGGTGAAATTGATTGGAGTGTTGTTCAATGACTGTATTGGGTAGATAGTTTATACCTTCATATTTCTATCCCTTTCTTTCTCTGCTTGGGCACTTAAAACCATCTATAGCCCAAGATAAATCAGTAGAGTTGAAGTGGCATTTTCTTGTTTGACTTAATAATTTTCATGAGCTGTGAAAAAAAGTTTCCTATTGCAACTCTGATTGTGGATTTTGTCACACACTATTATTATCTTGATTAGTTTACTGGGGATGCTAAATTTGTCTATAATTTCATAAATTTTACACTCTTAAAACATTATGAACATAAATATAGTATTCCCAATATTTTTCAAGGATTTATCTTAACGTAGCGATTCCCAAACGGGGCGCCGCGAAAACGTTCCAATATGCTCCCCCATGCGTTGTTAGACCAATGTTTTGACTTGGGGCGCCGAGGAAAAATTCTAATACATTAAGAGCGCCGGGAACCGAAAAAATTTGGGAATCACTGTCTTAACGTATAACTCCCACAGATTACAAGTTTCTTATATAAAATTAAAATGTGTGATTATAAAAATTTGACAAATGTTAACATTTGTTACACAATTTTGAAGCATATTTTAATGTAAACAGGATACAAAATTGGCTATAATGCTGTCGTGAAATTACCCCAAACCAAATTTCACATTTTCACTCTGAAAAGGACAATTCAAATAAGAAATGCAATAGAAATTTGACATCTTGACATATAAATATATATTTTCAATACTTAAGATGCATATTATGGACCCCTAAATAATTTGTAATGCTGTAAAATAGATTCATTCTGGGTCATTTATATCATTCTACAGTATATATATATATATATTTTTTTTTCGTGGTGGTTCAAATCTGTTATTTGGGTCTGTATATCGTGTGTAATTTTGCGCCCTAAAAGCAAAAAGGCGCCTCACTTCAACCTCACTTCCAAAATACAAGTGAAAACTTGAATAAAAAAAGATCCCCACGTCCAAAATACAAATGAAGACCTAAAAAAAAGGTCCTCAGTTTTTAAACTACAAGTGATAACCAAAAACAAAGAAAAGCGATAAAAGCGATGGCGCTTCTCCTGAGGCCTCGCGCCCTTGGCACTTGCCCAGGGCATTGCTACGGCTCTGCGCACGCCACTGCAAACCAATAGTAATTTATAAAAAAAACTTTTAATTTTGGCCATTGACATAATAACTAATGAACTGCGCTCTGTCAATCCTAATACCGAGGGCGGAGACAATAGATGAGTATATGCCATACAATCATACATTATATCTATCTCACTCGTTTGTTTCCATCCACACCTCTTTCTTTTGTATTAAGACGTTTATCTTAATAAATTGAATCTTGTATTTAAAATAACATACTCACTTCCGAAAATATCAATATTTCTGCAACGAGGCTAATCGCCGATGCCAGGGGGTGCTCCTACACCTGGATGAGGAGTAAATGATTGTGAAATGAGAGTAATGTAAACATATTATTCTCTCTCGAATAATATCGCCAACGGAGAATCGAACTACCTACCGCACAATCCAGACTGTTTTCACCAGTCCAAACTGCACGATTTAATGTGCCATATAAACACAGAAAACAAGAGAAAACAGTGTTATATAAAGTATGTAAGTATCTCAGAACTTACTCTTAAGAATTATTTTGAATAAACCGTTTAGATACTCGACACAAAAGCTGTATGAAGAGAGTGGGGTTTTTAACATAGCTAAACTGTATCTTAAATCTATAGCTTCTTACTTAAGATTAAATTCAAATTGTATGATTTGCTTCATTTTCCTGGTCATACGTGCAATGCCAGAATCAATTCTAATAAAATCAGCTTGAATAGTAAAGTCAAAAAGAAATTTAGTACAACAAATTTTGCATTTATTATTCCTAAATTGTATAATTTATTTCCTGTTAATATTAAATCTAACCTTTTAAATTTCTCTAAATTAACGTTTAAGAAACATCTTTTTTAAAATTATTATTAAGGGTTATTTAGGTGCCTCAACTGCAGAGGTTACTGGCACCTTGTAGTGGTTAAATTTTTTTGTGATTATAAGAATATTTTACATTATACAAAGTGTCTCAAAAGAAATTTTATATTTAGTGGATCGATTAAAAAAAAAGTAAGCCGTATATAGAAAAAATGTTTATTAATTATTAAAAAACACTTTTTGGGGATTTATTTCTTCAAAATAATATCGTCTAAATGTAGACCCTCGCGTTCTCGGCACTCATTTAATCGAACAGTAAAATTACTTATGATGTCTCGGCAGGTGGACTCAGGGATGGCTGCCATTTCGTGACGGATATTTTCTTTCAAATGCAGCCAGTGAAGTCGGTTATTGGCGTAAACTTTAGATTTAAGATAACCCCATAGGAAAAAGTCCATAGGAGTTAAATCTGGACTGCGTGGAAACCAATTTATGTCACCTCTCCGGGAGATCAATTTGCCTGAGAAAATTTCACGAACACGTGGCAGAGACATATTGTCCGTGTGTGAAGTTGGTCCGTCCTGTTGGAACCATGTTCTTTGGTTATAGCCAGGAAAGTTTTGCAGTTCAGGTACCAAAAAGTTGTCTAACATCTCCACATAACGCTCTGAATTCACTGTAACTGCACGCCCCCTTTCGTCTTCAAAAAAGTAAGGGCCGATAATTCCTCGCGCCGACATCGCAGCCCATACGGTCACTTTAGGTGAATGTAGGGGTTTCTGATGTTTGCGTTTCGGATTCGTTGCACTCCAGTAGCGGCAGTTCTGCTTATTTACGTGGCCATTATGATGAAAATGAGCTTCATCCGAAAACAAAATGTTGGTAAACGTTGAAAATCGCTCAATCACCTGATTTACGAAATTAAGCCTCTGACTGGCATCTTGGGGCTTTAATTCTTGCACCAATTGAATTTTGTAGGGGTGCAGCGATGGGTGTAATGATGATCCATGCACATTTAAAGCACTTGTGCGCTTCCGAATTGAAAGGTTCAGGTCGTCACGAACAGACTGATTAACATTCTCCACGTTTTCTACCGTTCTTGATGACCTAGGTCGCCCGGATTTTGATTTATCCAGCGTTGTACCAGTCTCTTCAAACTTTTTAACCCAATGTCGAATGAGAGGAATGCTTGGCGCATCATTTAATTGGCGAAAACCTCGAATACTGCAGAATTTTCTACGCGCTACAGTCGCCGAATCACCGTTTTTGTAAAACTCTCGCACGCATAACGCGCGGTCTGCTCCCGAGAAACGCTCCATAGCGACTGAATTCCCAAGAACCAGGCTACCGATTGACATAACCCCCGCGCCCCTCGGATACGTTGCGTTCACGCAGTAAGCTAAATAAATATAAAATTTCTTTTGAGACACCTTGTATATAGTGGTACAGGTAAAAGTTACAATGACATTACAATTAATTATAGTTTGAAATATTTGTATAAGGTTAAATAATAATAATAACTTTATTTACATTTTTTACATTGACCTATGTTACAAATGTAAATAAGAAAATATATTTCTAAAACCTATTATAATTTCTTAGACCTAATTTTTATACTTATTGACAATGAAAGTTATTTTATATTTGTTGAAAAAGGTTTGTGTCTTTTAGAAAATTTATTATTTTGGATATGTTATTATTGTTTCCTAAGAATTCCTTTAAAGTCGTTGGTAACTCGTTATTTTCCTTTTCATTTTTGAATTTTGTGCATTGGATGAGGAAGTGTTCCACGGTCAGCTTTGTTTGGTACTCTTCGCACTGTGGTGGTTCTAGGTGTTGTAAAGTGTGAGCCTGTGTTAACAGTGTATGTCCAACTTTTAGTTTGTTGATGACAGTTTGGACCTTTCTACATCCGTTCACTATCCATATATAGTTCGATGTTTACTTTTATTCTTCTTAATTTGTTATTTCCTTCCATTTGCCAATCTTCTTGCCATTTTTTGTTGATTTGTTGTTTCGTTATTGCAGTCGCATCATATGCTTGGATGGATTCTTCATGTGTTGTCCGATTGTTAGTTGCTTCTTTCGCAGCTCTGTCCGCCTTCTCCTTGCCGGGTATGCCGATATGGGATGGGATCCATACGAATATTAAATTGATGTTTTTACTGTGTTGAAGTTTAGTTTTTTTGTCTTGGATTTTTTTGGATCTGATTTAATTCTGGGAATATTTTTTTAATAGTAAGTAGTGAACTAAGTGAGTCTGTAAATATTATGAAATTTCTGTTTGATTCGTGTTCTATGTTCTCCAGGGCTTTCGACAGAGCGTAAACTTCGGCTGTGAAGATGCTGGTGGACGTAGGTAGTCTGTATTTAAAAAGAAACATCTTAATTTCTGGTTAAGTAATATTTCTCAGTCCACTATCGATTCTATTTTACACAGCTAATGAAGTCTGTTTTTTTGTATTATTTTATTAATATTGTTTTTCACTCTTTTATAATTTTATTATTATGTTTATTATACATTGTTATTTTTTTTCTTTCATTTGTTTAATTTTTCTTTGTATTACTAATTTATATTATGACATTTTTATATTATTATTTACTATTTTTTTTTTTTTTTTTTTTATTGCTATTGGTTGTAGTTTATATGATTAAATTGTTATTATATGTTACTGTTAACACTCATACTACGTTATATTGTGGGTAAAGAAATATATAGGACTGTACAGGATTGTCACCACAAAGTAGGTACTTTGTTCTTTTTGTGACACATTAAGATTCTTGGCCCATATATTTTAATTTTAGGTATATCTTTAATGTACATATTAGTATGTTGTATATTTGTCTAAATAAGTAAATAAAATGAATAAATATCAAATACATTATTGATAATTCTGCAAAACTCAACACTGTCATTGTAAACTTGAAATTCAGGTAAATTTAAAATTTTATCGCAGTATGCCATGGAATTTGAGACGATGTTATTATGTACTTTAGCTGCAAAGTTTGCTTGGTTTAATTGCATATACAATGACGGCTCTTAAAATCTGGAGGGCCTAGGAAATATTTGACGAGGGCATAATTTTATATCGTTATTAATGGACAAGTGAAAGTCCAAATAATAACCTAAAAAAAAGGTCATCACACTTCTAAAATACAAATGATGACACAAAAAGGGCCTCACTTCTAAAATACAAGTGATGACCTTCTTCCAATTAACAGATCCTTATTGCGCGCACATTTATCGCCAAGCATTTCTGGGGGGACCGGAGCAATTTTTGCGGACCCCTGCTAGCGCCGCCACTGTGCATATACAGGTGGGCCATGGGAACCTGACGATTTTTAAATGAACATTACACAATGATTTCTCAAGACAAAAAAATGTTATTATATGCCATTTTAATTTTTTAAAATTATATGAATCATGTGATGACCATTCTGCTCATAACGTTTGAAACATGTTATGAGCAGAATGGTCTGTTCATAAATTCTTGGTGAACACGGTCCAGTAGAGCTTAGTCAATCGCCCGGACTTCTGCACGAATGGCATCCTTTAGTTCATCCAATGTTCTAGGTTTGTTTTTAATTCATGATGTTCCCGCTTGTTCGAAAGTCGTTGACCCATTTGAGAATTGTGTTTCGGCTTGGGATGCTTCTACGGCGCCCACCATTAAACTCAATTAGAAACGCTTTTTACGTTGCTATTACTGATTCACCGTTTTTTGACAAACGCGTCATACACAAACACACGATGTCTTACACCCCATTCGGCCATGATGTACACTAAACTGCACGAACTGACGGTTGGAATGGAACCTACCGCTTGCTTCTACCCTCCATACCTGCAGAGTACTAACGTCAAAACGTTTCAAAAACGTCAGGTTCCCATAGTCCACCCTGTATATAAAATATTTATAGCCGTCCTATTTAATTAAAGTACATATAAAACACCTACAATTATGTTTACATATTTTTAACAAAAACTATGTACATTAAATTTTATTACTACCAGAAATTACATTTTTAACATTATGACAATTATTTTTAACTGGCAAAAAATGCTATTAAATACATAATACAATATTGATTTTATTATAATATTTATTGAAATTACCTACGGAATAGATTATTTCACAATAAAGCGCGTTTAATGCGTTTATGTTTATATTTATTATATTTAAGAACCTCTATAGTATAATTAGCAATTTGATTTATGAATTGGTTAATATTTAATTTATATCTTTCATGATTTATTTACTTATTATTTTCTTCTTCTTCTACATATGTTTATTTGCTTGTGTTTCCCATTCCGCCAGTGCTTAGCTGTATTATGAATTACAAATTTCTATTTGAGGAGGCACAATGCAAAACTGACTTTATCACATTTTTTTCAAAATCGAGATTTCACGTGATTATTTTTTACCTTGAAATATATTATATTAGTTCCTACAACTCCTCAAGAGGAGCAAAGGGCCTCAATAAAGCATCTCCATCTGGTGCGGTTCTGGGCTAAGATTTTGATTTCGCCCCACGACTTTCCCATGTCTCGCAATTCTTTCTCCACTGTGCGCCTCCATGTGTTCTTCGGTCGTCCGATCCTCCTTTTCCCTTGCGGATTCCAGTGAAGGGCCTGTCTGGTTATATTGTCTGAGTCTCGCCTAAGTATGTGTCCCAACCATCTCCATTTGCGCAAGCGTATCTCATTTCCGATCTCTGACTGTTTTGTTATTCGCCATAGTTCTTCGTTGCTTATGGTGTCAGGCCAATGGATTCCCATTATCCTTCTTAAACATTTATTAACAAAGACTTGCAGTTTATCGGTGAATGTCTCGTTAACCAACCATGTCTCACAGGCATATAACAGTACAGACTTCACATTGCTATTAAATTCTCGGATTTTCGTTTTCTTGGTTAGGTGGGCTGATGACCAGAATTTGTTCAAAGAGGCAAACACTACCTTTGCTTTTTGAATTCTGGACATGATATCCACGTTACCTCCCCCGTCTTCGGTGAAAATGCTGCCCAGGTAGCAGAATTTGGAGGTTCGGTCTATGGTCGCATCTTGAAGGTGAATATTCCGAGTATTTACGATATTTACGCGCATATCTTTTGTTTTGTTCACGTTGATCTTAAGCCCTGCTATACGAGCAAAGCTGTCCAGATCGTTCAGTTTACTTTGCATGTCTTGAAGTGACTGGGCAAGTAGGCAGAGATCATCAGCGTAGTCCAGATCCTCTAGGCGAGTGGCAAGGTTCCATTGAATGCCTCTTTGCGAGGAGTTTCTTGCACGCAAGACTGCATCTATAGTGATAAGAAATAGCAGTGGGGACAATACGCAGCCTTGCTTCACTCCCGACTGTACCTGAATGGGACTGCTTACTTTCCCACAGTGTACAACTTTGCATGTTGAATTAGTATACATGCTTTTAATAAGATTTATAATTTTGTTCGGGATACCGTTTTTTTCCAATATCTGCCACAGTATATTGCGGTTAAGTCTATCGAAGGCTTTTTCAAAGTCAACGAACAGAAGGTAGACTGGAGACCTCCATTCCGTTGCTTGTTCCAGAATTAATCGTAGTGTATTAATCTGGTCTATGCAGGACCTGTTAGGTCTAAATCCAGCCTGCTCTTCACGGATGAATGGCTCTAAGTTATCCTGTATTCTTTCCAATATGATAAGGGAGAGAACTTTAGCAGGGTAATGCCTCTGTAATTGTGACAGTTTGCCTTATCACCCTTATTGAATAGCTTAACAATCAGGCCCTCTTGCCATTCATCGGGTATTGTTTCTTTGGCCCAGATATCATTGAAAAGTGGTCGCAATATTTCTGCAGAGAGATCTGCATTTATCTTTAGAAGTTCGGCACTGATATTATCCGGTCCAGGTGCTTTGTTATTCTTTAATCGTCCTATCGCTCTCTTGATCTCTGCTTTACTGGGTGCAGTAATGTCAATTTGTAATCTGTTGGGTGTTGTTCTGGGCCATTCCATAATGTCCTCCGCATTTCTTGCAGATATGGCCGAGCTTGAATCCAGTACCTCACTGAAGTGTTGTTCCCAACATTTTACTTGCTCATCGACAGTGGAGATGAGTCTGTTGTTTTTGTCTTTGATAGGATAATTAGTAACTTTCTTCCCTCCTGAAAGTATTCTCGTAATTCCATACAAGGTTCGAGGGTTGTGGCTTTCAGCTGCAACCTGTGCCTGGTCTGCTAGTGAATTTATCCATCTTCTCTTGTCTCTCCTGGCATTTCGTTTTACTAGTTTGTTTGCTGATTTGTATTCAGCGTTAAATTTGTATTTGTCTGCGGTTGTTGTTGCAGATAACAGTTTAATATGAATGTCTTTTCGGCGCTGTATTGTTTGCCAGGTTTCTTCCGAAATCCACTCTTTCTTCTGTTTTTCTCTATATCCTAGAATGCCTTCGCTCGTATTCTTGCAGATGTCTTTAATGGCCTGCCATTTTGAGTTGATGGTGTCTTTTTCGGTGTAGGTAGACTGTCCATGTATATGTTTTAATTCTCTCTCAAAGCTTAATTTTGTCCGTGGGTGACAAAGTCGGTTTACATTGTATCTTTTATGAACTGTCATCACTTCTCGTGATCGCTGAAGACTGCATTAATATTTAAAGTAAGTTATGCAAGATTTCGTAGTATTGTCTTAAACATGATCTAATGAGTGTGACATTGTAGTAATAATCCAAGTAAAAAACAACGTACATTCAAAATAAATCTGTGTCGTACAAACGACTTTCATTGTTTCTGTGAATATATGAACGGTTTTGATTGTGCTTGTACAACGGAAAAGATAATCAGACCAATTCTATAACTCAGTTACTATGATTATAGTAACTAAATTTCTCACTATGAGCAAGGTCAGTTACTATCATGAATGAAAGTCATTATACTTTTATAATATTTTATCTTGTAGTAACGTTACTACACAGTAAGTTTTTACAGAATTGATCTGATTGTATGTTAGAACATGTAAATGTATTTGTACGTAAAACAGAGTTGCTCTATGTACCGAAAATGTCATTATATGTATTGTATGCGTGTATGGGCACAATAAAGGACCATTGGTCTGTAGTGTTCAATAATAAAATAAAATAAAATAAAAATAAAATATTGATTTTGTCCATGTGGACTTCTGAGTGGCAGTGATTAAAACGGATTCGGATGATTGTTGAACTGGTTTTTTTATCTAGCTGTAAATTGTGGAACCCTGGTTTTACGGCTATGTGAGGTTGTATGGAGTAGGAATATGAGCCTTTTTGTTGACCGGAGATGTCCCATTTGTTGCCGATGCAAGCCTCACAGTTTGAAGTTTTGATACTTCGCGCGTCACTCATGACATTTTCATATTATATTGTACATCGCCAGATTCCGTGAGACTTCAGCAATCTTCTGATAACCGCGAATCTAAATAATTCGCGATACCATTAGAGTTATTAATGATCTTAGTTTTTTAACATTTTCAACCAATCACAAACCACCCTTAGAGCAATAAACCACATTCCGTCACCAAACATTGTATAAAAAAACGGTCAATTTTATAATCTCTCTCAGTCAAAACTCACCCTTCAAACAGTTCAAATTCATATCTCTCCAAGTAAAATCCGCGCTCTATTGCAACCCACGCTTTCTGCAGTGCGTTTCACCCGTCAGTTCCATCGCGAAACCCACGCTTCCTGCTGTGCGTTTCGCCGGTGGTTCTCAACCGCGCCGTCATCGCGAAACCCACGCTTCCTGCTGTGCGTTTTGCCAGTGGTTCTCAACCGCTCATCCATCACGAAACCTCTCGTTTCGTCACACCAGTGGTTTTCAACCGCTCATCCATCGCGAAACCTCGTGTTTCGTCACACCAGTGGTTTTCAACTGCTCATCCATCACGAAACCTCTCGTTTCGTCACACCAGTGGTTCTCAACCGCTCTACCGTTGCGAAACCAATCGCTTCTTTGCACCAGTGGTTCTCAACCGCTCAACCAACGCGAAACCACTTGCCGCTCAACAAGTGCGTTTGATCCATCGCGGAACCACTCACCTTCTGTGAATGCTTCCATCGCCGACCATTCGCCGCTCAACGAGTGCGTCTCAACCAACGTTTCTCGCTATGTCGAGTAACTCAACAACGCCGACGCTTGCCACCATGGTGACGCCGCCGCCAGGAACGACGCCCGTCGTCTCCTCAAGTCCATCTTATCCTTAAGTCTCACATCCTTTCCATCCCGATGCCTCTCTCGCGTCACGAGAAAGCATCGCACAACTCTTACTTATATATTTTTTTTTTTTTTTTAAAACCATTTATTTAACAAAAGCTTACAACTAGTTAACAATATTTGTCAATAGTTAAGTATCGAAATAATAATATCTCATTAACTTAAACTTCCTTACATGTACAGATTTAAACAATAATATTCATTTTATAATATTGTTACATTATAGTGAGAAACATAGGAAAAATACAGTGTAAAACCTATATAACAGAAGCAAAACCTAAATGATAATATTTGATTTTAATTTAAAAATAGTATGTGTTTAGTTAATTTGTGTTTGTATTTCTTGAATGGCCGTTTGTCCTTTTCATAATTTCCTATTTTTTGAATTAAAGGGTTGTGATTAGCGAGACACTTAGTAAAGAAATTTTCTGTCCTCTTGAATACGTAGTCTTTGATATATTCAATACTGAGTTCTTCATGTATTTCAATTACTTTCTTGTACCTGGAGTAATTTCCGATAATTCGAAGACATTTGTTTTGAATTATCTGTATTTTATGATAATTTGTGTCACAGGTGTTACTCCAGACTGGACATGCGTATATTAAAGAAGGTCTAATTACTGTTTTGAAGAGTAACATCTTGTTTTCTGAGGTCAGTCTCGATCTTCTATTTAATAGTGGGAACAGAGTGCTCATTTTTGATGTTGCATTTTGACATACATGGTTACAGTGATGTGTATAATTGAGTTTGCTATCTAAATGAAGTCCTAGATATTTGATTGTTGGTGACCATTCGATGTTGGATCCCTGAATATTGATATTTTTATTAACAATCGGTCTTCGTTTTGTGAAGAGTATGGCTTCTGTTTTTGTTTCGTTCATCTTAATTTTCCAGCGTGACATGAATTTTAAAAGTTTTGATAAAGCTTCTTGTAATCTGTTTATTATAGTGCCCGTTCTCCACGATTGGGTAAATATGGCAGTGTCATCAGCAAATAAAGAGTAATTTACGTTTTTTAGTTTTGGTATATCATTAATATATATACAAAACAGAATGGGGCCTAGAATTGATCCCTGTGGGACTCCAGCTGCTATTAACCTTCTTGTTGATTCACACTCACCAATACTAGTATGGAAGAATCTATTGTGTACATACGAATTTATTAGGTGAATAAGGTAGGCCGGAAATTTCATTTTAATCAATTTAAAAATAAGTCCTTTGTACCAGACAGTATCAAAAGCCTTTTCTATGTCGACGGTTACCACCCCTGTGTATTTGTTCGTATTGAAACTGTAGGTGATATTATCTGCTAGTCGAGCTAGTTGGGCTGTTGTTGAGTGCGCTTTCCAAAAACCAAATTGTTCAGCTATTAAGATGTTCTTTTCTTCTAGATAGTCATTTATCCTTTTGAGATAAGTTTTCTCAGCAATCTTACTCAAAGTGCTCAGTAGGCTTATCGGTCTATAGCTAGATGGAAGGTCAGCAGGTTTATTAGGTTTCTTGACCGATATTACCTTGGCATGTTTCCAAGTAGTAGGGAAATGAGACATGGTCATGGTTGCATTGATGATGCGACAGAGAAGTATTATTGCATGTCGTGGTAATTGCTTGAGTAAGCGGCTATTAATGCTATCGTGTCCAGGGGATTTTTTGTTTTTCAATTTTTGGATTATGGTCCAGACTTCCTTCGGGGATGTTATTTTTACTTCTTTTATATCAACAGGATTGTTGTTAAAGAATGTCTTTACTTCACGACATATATTTCTTGTAAAATGAATACTTCCAAGATCCAAATTCTGTTTATGAACCTTTTCGTATTGGTTTGCTATAATATTGGCTTTTTCTTCATCAGAGTAGCCATAAGTGCCATTATTTTGTATTGGTGGGATGGGTGTGGCTTTCTTGGTAAAATGCTTAGTTACTTTCCACAAGTTTCCTTGTTGTGGGTCTAATGAAGAAAGAAATGTGTTCCAGCTGTTGTTTCTTGTCTTCGTAACTTGCTCTTTGACTAGGTTGTTTAATTTATTATACATTTTACGATATAAGTTGTTCCTGGTTAGTTGATATTTCTTTCTGAAATAATTTTTTAGTTTTATTAAAGCTCTATCAGCGTCTGGTAGCTCTATATGGTTAGCTGTAATTTCACATTTTGGGATATTGTTCGTCGCAGCGATCTGGATTACTGAAGTTAAATTATCTAAGAGAGAGTCTATATCATTAACGGAGTTGATGGGAGCATTGCTAGGAAGGTGTTGTTCTATTTCTGTTCGGTACATATCCCAGTTTGCTTTGTTGTATTGATACAAGTAAGACTTTTTATTTTGCTGGGGAACATCTCCAATTTTTGTAAATACCGGATTATGATCTGAGCTCAGAATAGTTTTAGTAATAGGCTTTGATGTATTTAAGTTCCTTTTAGTTATTGCTATATCTAGAACACTCGGTCTGCCTCTATTGTTGGAGGGGTAATAGGTTGGTTCATCGGTGGCAATTACTCTCAGGTTTACATTTTGTTCAATTAGTTTGTTAATGATATTTCCGTTCTTGTTATTTTTAGGGCAATTCCATGCTACATGTTTGCAGTTGAGATCCCCAATGATTATTGTTTTATTGCCTATTGCTAACAAATTTGTTATGTCCTGGCTAGTAATGGGAGCTTTAGGTGGGATGTACACTGATACAATGTGAATTGGTTCTCTATTTGTAAATACTTTTAAACATACTGCATCTATTTCTGGCTTAATGTTGGTAAGGAGACAATATTCATGTTTGATATTTTTCTTAATTAATATAGCTGATCCACCTCCATAATTATCCCTATCTTTCCGATAAACACTGTAACCACGGATTTTTAAATTTAAGTTTGTATCAAGATGAGTTTCTGTAATGGTTGCAACATCTACTTTTTCTGAATCTAGCTCGTGTTGGAGCTCTAAGTGTTTGTTGGAGATTGAGCGAGCATTCCAGTTCATGACTTTAAGATGAGTTTTTTTGTTACTGAGCATTATCCAAATAGCGAAACTGCAAAATCTACGACAATCATTAATTTGCTTACACCATCTGGGGCTGCGTTTAGTCTTGCCAACAGAGTTTTGATGTTTCTAATAACATTTTGTAAATTAAAATTAGATGTTAGGCTTCTAATCATACTTAAGACTTCAGAAATGCCAGACAGCGAGTTATCGTTTTGAGTCCTTGAGGCAGAATGTGAAGGCCAGATTGGTACTTGGGTATTCATTTGGGTTGGAATATTTCTAAGGGGAGGAAAGGAACTTGATGTAGGTAGGGTTTGTCTGGGGTTGGCTGGAGGTATGCGTCTGGTGTTAATTGCAGGTCGATTTGGGCACTGTCTGAAGCTAGCAGTATGTGATCCACCACAGTTAGAACATTTAGGAGTTTTGTCCTTATTTACGCAATCCTTCGCCTGATGTTGCTCTCCGCAAACGACACAGTGTGGGGTTTTAGTGCAGTTCAGGGCGATGTGTCCAAATGATTGACATCGATAACATTGGGTGACTCCACTTCGTTTTATTTTCTGCCACTGGATAATGCAATAACAAATTTTTCGATGTTCTATCACTGTTCTTATATCCGTACCTTTTTCAAAGGTCACCATGAAGAGCGGGTAAACATGTACTATTTGATTATTTTCTTTTTTGGTGATTTGCACCACCTTCAACACTGACAGATTTTTTTCTTTTAAGTCAGCAATTATTTCATTAGTCGTAATGTTTGGTGGGATGTTTTTCAGGACTAATTTAAGCTCTCTTTCAGGTGCTGGCGTCTTTGTTGAGTATTGAATTTTGGCTTCGTCTAATTCTTTCCTAACATATTTATAATCTAATAAATTATTAGTAATTAGTATTAGTCTTTTGCCTTTAAATTTTACTTCTAATTCTTCGTTCATGTAGCTCTCAAGGTCAGATATAGTCTTAACATGATTATCAAAGTAGCTATATACTATTATAGGTGGAATTCTAACCTTCTTAACAGTATTATTTGTTGCCTGAACTGGTTCAATTTCAGAGCTATCTTCTTCATCTTCGCTGAGGCTGTCGTAAGTGTTGCTAGTTGGGACGTTGTAAATGTAACTGGGGGTAGCCTTCTTAACATTTGGCTGCAGTTGTTTTTTGTCAGTCCTCTTTTTAGAAACAGAAGGGATGGATAGAGGGTCCACCCCTTTAATCACTGACATTTAAAACGATGTTTTAAATACACTGAACACATTTATTATTAATTTTTATTCAGTTTTGTAAAAATATAAGTACACTGGAAGGTAGGCACGTGCCGCAGGCACTGGCAAAACTATGTATATACGTGCACAAACACAAGGTCACTTTGTATCACTACGATGTGCACTCTTGCATGGTTGTCACAAGACTGACTTATATTTTATGTCATATATTTTGTTATCTAGTCTATTATTCTTAAGTCTTCTATTCTTTTGTTAAATAAATCCATAAAACCATATTTATGTGTTGTCAATTATCATCATCATCTCCCATCACCTTTCATTTTCAGAAACCGTTTAGTTACGACGAGGCTCTTCAATCCGAGATCAGGCATCACGACCCCGCTCCTGAGCTAGACCGTGGTCTGTGTTAAAGTTGGGACCTAAGGACTTCTTCCGAGGGCCCCTCCCGCAACACATTCATGTTGCCATTTTGAAAATATCTCGTTATGTATTATTGGCAAAAATTCTTTATTCGGGGCTTGCTTGATATATGGTTGCTCGTCCATCTTCGCGCCCATTCTGGCTAATTGAACTGCCACTTAATTGCCGTTTATCCCACAGTAGAGGTGGGAAATGAGAATATTTTTAAAGATTCGTTCAGTATTCAGAACTCTCTAAAAAGATTAGTTCTTTTGGAACGAATCTTTGGCGTACAACAAATCTAGTGTTTACTGTCTACGTCACGCTGTACTTGGCGTTGTTATTGCATTGTTGTGTATTGGGAGCTAAGAAAAGTAGAGATGCATCGTCCGTGAACATTAGACAGTCACTAGTAGTTCGCGAATGGTGAACATGTCAGTACACGTAGTACGTGTACGTATCACGTACACGTACACACATTGTACTGCGCAGTGTACTTGAGCCGTTCAGCTTTCGCTCGTGCCATGTTCTAAGTTTGTCCATCCATGTGTTCGAGTACTGAAGATTCGTTCGCTGCTTATTAAAAGATTCGGTCGTATCAATTCACTGCAACGATTCGTTCTTTTGGAACAAATCGTTCGCAAACGACACATCTCTATCTCACAATGACTTGGGATCCAGACTAGTAATTGTTTTGCTCTTACGTTATAGGCAATCTACGATATAAGAGGATTTTCGTCACAAAGATAGTAAAAAAAAGCTTAAAAATTAATGCGAGCATTTGTACGTTTTTGTTAATATTATGTACTAGCTGGAGAATCCGCAAACCACTCGTTTATATATATATATATATTTGATATTAAGTAAATAATAAGTGAGATACTTGGATTATAGGTAGCTCTCTCCATAGCTTCCCAAATATATATATTTTATTATAAACTGCATTGAAGAGAAAGAAATAGGTTATTTCTCATATACCTACATTTTTGCTGTTAAGTAAATGATAAATAATATATTTCAACCTTGGAAATAACACTCTCAAAATAATCTTCTTATTAAAAACTACATTGAAGAGAAAACAAAAATGTTTCGTCATATATATTTTTGAAGTAAAGTAAATAATAGGAGAGATATTTCAAGATTTTAGTTTTAGTAAGTACCCCCTGACTCCCCAAATATTCATTCAATTGAAAAAGTATATACAACAAAAAACATTTTTTCTTATTATAAACAATTTTTGTTATATACGTTTTTGCTGTTAATTCAATAATAAGAGAGATATTTCAAAAGTTTAGATTTAGGGTGTCCTCCCATAACTCCCCAAATATTCATCTAAATGAAAAAATTCATAGAAATAAAAATTTTATTCTAAATCTAAACCTTTTTTGTCATATATAATTTTACTTTTAAGTCCATAATAAGGGAGATATATGTAGATTTAAGTTTTAGTGTGTAACCCCCCCCCCCCCCCCGTAACTCCCCAAATATTCATCTAAATGAAAAAATACATTTAACAAAAAAGATTTGTTTTGTTATTATAAACAATTTTTATTGTATATATATATATTTTTTTTATTATATAGACAATAAGGGAAATCTTTCAAGTTTTTTTAATCCATAGAATAAAAATTTGTGATACCATGTTCGAATCCTGGTTTACTATGTTCTCATACCAAATTACTTGAAAATATGTCCAGCCGTTTTTGCGTGAATCTCGGACAGACAGACAAAAATTATTTTTTTACGGATATTGCCTTATAATCATCGTGTAGAAACCAAATATGAGGCAAAAAAAAAAAAAAAAAAACTCAGATATAGCCTTAAATTTTATTAATATAGTAAATAAACATATATAATGAACAGTAACAATTATAGTTTTATTTATCAATAGTTTTGACTAGTTTTATTATTAAGTAAAAATTAAGAATTTTATTTAGCTTCTATTGGTATTATTGATAACTGCGTTGGTTACATGTACTTCGGCGTTCAGTCATATTTGATCATATGTCAGATTTACTTGTGATATTATTTATTCGTAAAACTTTAGATTTTGTATTTACGAAGTGTGTAAATTAAGTAACCGGACTGATTTTTTTAAATTATTTTATTCGAATATAATTACAATTCAATATTGTCTCCCTCAAAATATCTTCCTTGGGAAGCCACATAGAACTGGAGACGGTTTTTTCAATCCCCATAGCAGTGCTGGAACTCGGATACTGGAATAACTTTCAGCTGGTCGGTTACGGACGTTTGAATGTTTTCGAGTGTCCCAAAATGACGTCTCTTGAGTTTTCAATCTTGGAAAGAAAAAAAAAGTCACAAGGACTCAAGTCAGACGAATAAGGAGGCTGAGGAGCCACAGGAATGTTTTTCTGGCCAAAAACTCGTTTATTGAAATTGCAGATTTTTCTCATCCCCAATTCATTAGTCAAAATCTGATGAAAAGTAGTGTGAGACAATTCAACTCTTCCCCGATCATTCTGACTGTCAACCGACAATCTGAACGCACAAGATCCCGGAGTCTGTTGACATTTTCATCGGTTCTTGAAGATGAAGGCATTTCTCTGCATGTTTCTTCTTCAATCAATTTTTTTCCTTCTAAAAATGCCTTATATCACCAAAAATATGGGTCCTTGACATAACACTGTCTCCGTAGGCCTGCTGAAGTTTTGCAAAAGTTTCCGCTGCACTGTGCAAAACCTGATAGCACAGCTAGGCTCGAAATGAATATCACTCATTTTTAGAACGCACTAGAAAAAACTGTTTCACGAAAAAAATCGCTACGGACAATAAAATTACTCTAGTGAGTTCAAACTCGTACTGAAGGGGTATCAGATGTTCACTTGCCGCCCCTCCAAGTCCCGCGTCCCAAATGTTGCCAGATCAAACGCTATGTTGCCAGTCCGGTTACTTAATTTACACACCTCGTATAACTAAACTATTAACACAGTGTGTGAAACTTCTTGGTATACATCTTGGTATTATAATAATATTAAGTAGGTGGCACTATACAGTAATTACGAAAAATCAAACTTTAAAAGTGATCTCAGTAACATTTATTGATGACGTAAATCCTCTCATGTCGTGGAAGACCTACATATCACTCACTTTTGTCCATCAGGACTTCTCTCTCTCTCTCTCTCTCTCTCCCTCTCTTGGATTAGTGCGATATACTCTGTTCAAAATCAAGAAGTAGAAATCATGCAATGTTCACGTGATAATTTTGTTGAACTCTCGTCGTTCGTTGGCTGTTGAGTAGTTAAATTTATGTGACAGCCAATAAGGTAGTGACTTCAATCTTTCACGTGATTTTATTACTATTTCTTGATTTTGAACAGGGTATAGACATTGTATGTCAATGGTTTTGACACAATCCTTGGAAATTATTTGCCTAATACCTTTTGTCTCCCGCCCTATCTCGAATATTCGTGTGTCCTGATTATGCATTCTGGCCACCCCTGTCATATACATACAATATAATACGTTAAATCCAATATACCGTTATATTTAAATCCGGAAGTTACCTAAGTAACTAAGTAAAAACATCGTCATAAAAAACTATTAAGAGAGAATACATACAACCGTACGTTATAACACTAAGAAATTCTTCTTACTCTCACCAAATCTCATATTACTTTTAAAGTTTTCTTTTTTAATCCTATTAGAGGAAATAGAGTGTAGGTTATATTAGCCACTTCCTGTTAACTGTGACCGGAACTAGTCATATGACACTAACATGTACGGCAGAGCCATTTAGAACACATCGGTGGCTATCCGAACTAATGAGTGTGTTAAAATCACATCAATCAATGGTCACATAGCAACAAACTGAACCGCAGCGGTTACTTCGATCCCCTGACAGTATATCTCTAATTCTCTACAATATCCGCGCTCGGTATTTGCTACAGTTTCACACAAGTGGAAATGCTACGAACCGATTATACCAGTACGCTTGTTGTTTATACCGGAGCTTTGTGAACAAAATATGGTTTGTTTATTCACCAATTATTGTTAAAATGTTAATTGAATTTATGTGGAAACTTCATAAAATTAAAGTTTGGAAAACACTATTGTTTCGCCGATCAAGTAAAACAGAAATTTGTTATGCACGTGAGAGGCTAATACAGTCGTACTATTTATAGTTATTTACTTTCTCATTTGCCGTATACTCGTAGGGGATAATATTGTTTTATCGCAACGTTGCATGCTTGCTGATATTGGAATAATTAGAAACAGAAAATAATAATATACAACAGAGTTATGTCGGGTTTACATTAGGCTAGTAAACGGGATAGCTACTAGGTTTATCTACTATCCCGTTCACTATTCTGTGCCATAACTAGGATAGTAGGTGTTTTCACACCACGTGGTTCTGTACTACCTCGTAGATGCTACTGTATCTATGGGTATGCGATACTGAGAAAGTGTCGATATTTGGGCATCGATAATATCGAATAAAAAGTATCGATACCGGTATCGTATCGAAACAAAATATCGATATTTTCAAGTATCGAATGGAAAAATGAATATATATTCTATAAAACGTAAAAACCATTTTATTCTTACAATAACAATTTAACTGTATTACAATAATAAATAGATTAAAGTATAAAGGCTATTCCAAATGTTTAGGCTGAACTAAATAGGAATTTCGTTCATTTAGGTTGTCATGAGGCACGAGAACGGACCTTGCTTGGGTTATTATATTTTTCAGGTTGGTATGTGAAAATTTAAAATTCCAACAGTGAAAATGTACTGTGAGTGAAACCATGAAAACGAATGACATTTATTAAAAAATTTAATATATTTTTACATATTTTGAATACAAAACACATAAATAAATGGGATTTTTTTTTTTAAGATTGACAAAAAATTAAAATGCAATGAAAAGGACATTTTATAATGACAATCAATTACATCTAGAATTTGCAATGTGAGTATGATTTACAAAGCTTAAACAAAATGACCAAAAGTCCGAATTAATAGATAAATATTACTAGATTTCAAAATCTAGTTCCGGCTAAGCGTTTGGAATAGCCTATATATGCTGTTCACTTTTGTAAAAACAAACTAAGAGGAAATTTTGATTTCAGTAGTTTGCACCTTTGAAATTGCATGTCAGGTTGGTATTAAAAAGTAAAAAATGGTAAGGCAATGGCGCCTATACGTCTGAGTGATTGTTTAAAATATAATTAAACACTCCACTCTTCTTCATTGCAAGCACCGAGAAAAAATAGTTTAGTAAGCCTTTTGTCCAGAAGCCTATTTCTGTGTGTTCTCGTGTGAGCAAGTTGAGAAAAAAATTGAACTAAAATTTATATAAAACATTAAATGGTAGTATTGAAATTTTCCGGAAGTACAGGATATTAAGGACAGTTTTGAATTGTTATATGGGAACGTATGTCATATTGAGTATCTTTGGATAGAGCTTTTCAAAAGAAACAACTTTTACTTAAACATTTTTTCAGTATCTTTTACGGTTGACAAAAAACTATAATATATATGACGATTATATTCCCTACAACGACTTGAAAGTAAAGTATTTTTATTTACAAGTGTTCAAAGTGCCTTATATTTTGATATTCGCATCCTTGTTCTTGAGTTATCTGTAGCTCGGAGAGTAATAAAAAATATATAATAAAAAATATTGCACTTTTAAGTCGTACCTACTTCAAAGTACAACTTGAATTTTGATTGCTTTTGATCAGTTTGTTTAGCAAAAGCCCATTTTACTCATTATAAAGTTAGCTAGTGACAACTTAATACTCCATTTAGATCCGCTTATACGTTTGAAATAGCCTGTAGCTTAAATTAGTTGTTAAAATAAGTAATTAGATAGAATAATAAATTATGTTATGAAAGGTATATTTTTCTGAATATAAATATAAGACTCGTATTTGTAAATATGAATAAAATTTATATCTTGCAAGATTCAGCGAATTGCTATTATATTTTCATGTTTTGATCTTGTATGACTTCGCGCCCCCCGGTTGAGAAATGCTGGGTTAAGGGATTCGTTACAAAAAGATTAATTCTATTTAAACCTCCTGTCTACCTTCACTTTATTCTTGTTAATGAATTTTAGTACAATTTGTATATATTTATTTTACATTTTGCGAGAAATCGGAACAAATAACTTTCAAACTAGATTTTCTTTCGGGACGTTTATGTAGGTACAAAATTAAATAATTATGTACGTTTTATGAACGTTTTAACTGCCTAAATTCGTTTTAGTCTAGATAGCATGCAGTCCTGCAGTGCTTAGGAACCAACCGTCCCTAGATTGGATACTTAAAAAATCAGCTGTGGCCACCATAGGACCGACCGCCATCATAAAGTACTTGTATAGAATACATTCTAGCAGCAGAGTAGAAATAACTCGGCCTAATATTTTCTAACAGAGATATTATTTATCATGACCATGGAAACGTTACATATTTCCTTACACAAGTATGAAAAAAATGAGACGTATTGATTTTTTTTTTCGTTTTATCAAAAAACGTCTCAAATAAAAGTTATTAGTTATTGCATTTATAGCAACTTTTGTTAAGGTACTATTACCGTCTAGAATGCTAAAAAATGGCATATATTCAACATTTTTTTTTTCACTTTCTTTACTATATATGGTTATCAAATTTTTTTTTTAAAATATAAAACAATTCTTAAAGGTTACGAAAAAAAAATTATTTTTATTTTCTATTAATTTTACATTTTGTAGAGGGCGCTCAAATTTTCTTCTTAAAAAAACAATACTGCATGGCGGACAGTTAATCTCTGGAACGGTAAGTCTAAAACATAAAATTCAAAATGCGTTACAAAAAGGAAGTGTTCTTACGTGATAGTTTACCAGAAAAATTGAAAAATCATTAAAAATAAAAAAATGGCGGACATTTTAAATTTTTTTTCAAAAATCGACTTTTTTTCCAACCTTTTTTGAGACTCAAAAATTTTATATATTTTTTTGTGGTCAAATTGTGGTAAACTATCATACAGGATATAAAAACAAACAAAATGCTTCAAAGTTTATTAAAATCGGCCCAGTAGATCCGGAAGATTAACTGTCCGCCAGTTAAAAAAAAATATATTCGAGAAAAACGCGTTTAAAGTTTTTTGTACATTTTTTTGTAAATATTGTTTTTAAAATTGATTTTTATGACTTACAATCAATTAATCGGCAATGCCTGGACCGTACAGAAGTAGACCTTCGTCCTCAAGTGCCTGATGTTGCTCCAGTAGGTCTTGCTTCTTCTCCAAGCGACCGCTTTTCGTTGCCGCGTTGGTGCCTTTTTCTGCTAAGGAAACTCGCTCGATATCTTTTTTGATCGCGTATTCGTAAGAATTTTGATTTAATATTTTAGTATTTAATAAGTTATTATTGAAGGTATAAAGAATCTAAATATGTAAAAAAAAAAAAATTTGTTTTTGAAAATTCTAGACGGTAATAGTACCTTATATATATTTTTTCTAAATATTTTTCTGTTGCTAAATATTCGCAAAAATCTTCAAATTGACACGAGTAAACTCCCATTTCTAGTCAACCAATTTTTACCAAAAGTTGATCAAATCGTGCCATTGATGGCAGAAGCTTAAATATGAAGTTTCATTTTAGTCGAATTTGCTCTGCACGTGTACACAGACCGACAGACAGATAGACAGACAGACAGACAGACGGACGGACGGACGGACGGACGGACAGACAGACCGACAGACATCATGCTAAAAATAGTCAAAACGTTATGTAGGGACCTCGATTCGTGGAGATCCATCGAAATCTCGAAATGTCAAAATCGGTAGGATTTAAGATTTAATTTAAGATTTTAAGATTTAAGATTTAATTTATTAATGTTTAGGTACATAAGTGTTGTACATAACATTGTCAGAAAAAAAAAAGAAAAAAAAAGAGTTTAAATAACATAAATATTCCAAGATTACATAAGTATATCAAAAATTTTGTTCACTATATGTCTAAGGATACCTAAAAATTAATGTACTAATTTATATACTTATTATAGTATCGTTTAGAAATTCATTTGTACGAATATATTGTAATTTATTTATGACTTAATAAATAATGAAATGTTTTATAAACACTATATTTCAAACCGCACCCATTTTTATTTATTATTAACGAAATAAGCATTTTTGATTTTATTATTTCAGTAAATTAATTATTTTCCTATTTCTAATTGAGTTATTAATCTATTAGAATGTAATTTTGTTTGTTTTATTTGTAGGTGTTTATTATTTATGATTGTATAATTGGTCAGTTGAAATTAATCGAGGGGGGATTCAATTTTATATTTTGTTCACACATTTTGTTAATTTATTGTCTGGTGGTTTTGTTTAATTTAAATTATGTTAATTTTTGCGGTGTTTAATAATATAGAAAATATGAAATATAGTTAAAATTCGATACTGCATAATAAGCTAATTACCATAACTAAATCAATTCAT
The DNA here is from genome assembly GCA_963971575.1 of Liopterus haemorrhoidalis. Taxonomy (NCBI): domain Eukaryota; kingdom Metazoa; phylum Arthropoda; class Insecta; order Coleoptera; family Dytiscidae; genus Liopterus; species Liopterus haemorrhoidalis. Next base: position 21,524,798 of record OZ020612.1, on the reverse strand, counting down.
AATATTTATTTATTTACATTCGATATTATATTTTATATTATTAACTCGTAAAAAATGCTTATTGGAATCCTTTTTCAAAAATGAACATATAAAGACATCATGACTAAAATAAACTCCTATTTATTTAGTTAGTATTTTTTTATTAATTAGTGGTAAGTTTCTTGTAAAGTAAATGGTCTTTGTACATAAAAATTTTGATCAGTGCCGCAAGAACATAAATTGGCGCCTGGTGCGTAAAAGTATTTGGCGCCTCCCACCCTCTCTAATTACATACGCAATTTTTAAAATTTTATGGTAGGATGTTTGCATCAGTAAGGGAACGTTTAAGACATTTACTTAAGTTGTTTTCTTCACCAAAATGTTATTTAAGAAATTTACTTTTTTACCATATTTTATCGAGAATCTTATTGTTTTATTTTGATGCAAGTGGAAATAAAAACATAACTTTATTCATAAAAATCACAAAATCACCAGTAAAGGAACACTTACTCCTAATAAAGGAACTATCTTATTACCAGTAAAGGAACATACAAAAATATATATTATAAAGTCATTTCTTTACATTAAATTTATAAAATCAATTAACGATATGGGGAGTGGAGAAATTCCGAAAACCTTTTGAAAACATAAGGAAGAAATTCTGAAAATCAATTAAGGACAGGGGGAGTGGAAACATTCCGAAAATCTTTAGAAGGCGGAGGGAGGATGATTCAAAAAAAAAAAAAAAAACGAATGAGCCGTTTGAAACTGTTGGACCGGATTCGGCCCGCGGATTGTTGGTTGGACACCATTGCAGTATATGGATCAAAAAGTATCCCCCCAAATATTTTACTCAACAGCCGTTACTGTATGTAAGTCATAGTTGGAGAGAATTTTTTAAAAAATTTAAAGAAAAACATTCGTTATAAAATTTATTTTTGGTTTAGTTTTAACCCTTTTCAAATTATGCTACAAATCTTTTAATAAACTGTCAATGAAACACAAAATGAAAAACACCTAAAATAAAACACAAAAGGGCTAAAGAAATATTATATTACATAATTGAATAACAGAATAAATAAAAAAAAATATATTTAAAGACAAAAAAAATGGAATATTTGAACAACAAATAATAAATATTTTGGTATTTTAATAATACATTATATAATCACTTTAACGGAAAATTAAATCAATTGAACTTTTCTGGCTTTTAACTGTGAGAATTCGTTAATTAAGTCTTCATAATTTAATGACTGCGCTATAGTATTTTCTATTGATATTAAAGCTAAATTTGACATTCTTTCTTACAGGGAACAGTTACAGGGAGCCTTTTAATCAAACATACGCCTAACTTTACGTTTACGTTTTATCGAAAAATCACTTTTAATACCTATTTTAAATAATACATCAGAAAATACATCAGAATGTATTTTTTGCTTTAGCAAATATATCATCCAGGTTCTCATTTCTCTATTCTTTCACAGTCGACATCAAACCATTCAACTTTCTTGTTGCAGCATCAATTGTGACTTTTTTATTTTGTAAAGACAAATTAACTCTGTCAATAATTATCAAAATATCATTCCAAATATTAAGAAGCTAAATTTGATTTATTAATATAAAATATAATAAAAAAATATATATGAAATTTGGCCATTTGGCGCCCCTATGAATCCGGCGCCTGGTGCGGCGGCACCGCTCGCACCACCCTTGTTGCGGCACTGATTTTGATCAGTATACACTGTAGGGGTGCCAGGTGTTGCTCGCGACGACTATTAATGTGGCTCATTTTATCAACTCGGGCATGAATATTTGTTATATCTAAAAATTATTTGCTCTAGAAAATACAAAAGCCCCAGTTAATGACCACAGTTGCTCAGATATTTGTTTTATACCTATATAGAAATACAAAAAAAAACTTCAAGTTTAGGTATTAATTTGGACGATTATTTGTAAAGAAAGCCCAGCAAACATTTTTATACGGGCCAGTACTGTTGAAGCACATACTCTCCGGCATTGAAAGTAATGGGCCAGTACCCCGGTGTCCCTGTGGCCGTTAGCTGGCCCATTGGTTTATCAATTGCCGGCACAGCAGCGGTAAAGTGCAAAATAATTGCATTAGTTGCAAGATTTATTTCTGACGGACCAGTGCTTATATTATACCCACTCTCTAGTATTTCAAATGTAACATATGTATATTTACCTTATACTTACCCAGTATTAAAATAAATTAATGGTTAGGTGCAAAATAAATACTCATTTGGCCATTTCAAAATCGTTGAATAAATTTATTTAACAAATAAAGTTGACAATATCGCATCGGTTTTAAACTATTTATGAAGAAATTAACGTTGCTGTCAATAGAATGATGCGATATTGTCAACTATATTCGTTGAATAAATTTATTCAACGATGGTGAAACAGAAGTAAAATGTAACATATTATAAAAATAAGGAGTGCTCATAAAATGCTGGTAAAGTACTTTGTATAAGAGTGCAAAATACAAATGTGAAGTACATTATTAATATTTTCATTTTTTTGCGTTGCACAAACTTTTAGTGCCAGCAATTTACCAACAGAAAAGCAGTTTTCCGGCATTCGGCCGATGGTTGAATGTTTGCTGGGAAGTTTTTAGTAAATTTTCTACGCCACTGTCCAGTAATTTTTTCGTTCGGAAACAGGACGCATCGCACGAAGCGCTCTTCGTTTTCCAAATTGAAATAAATAAATAGTCTGAAAATCTCGCTGAGCTTAAAAATAATTTTGAAATAAGATTTTCTGATTTTCGTAAAATTCAGCCAATTGCTTCATTTATCTTAAATCCATTTGTTGATACTAATATTTCGGAACAGATTGCAAATATAATAAATAAAAATCTTATTGATTTAGAAATGGAAATAATTCATTTTCAATCTGATCTGCAACTAAAAACAAGAATAGGTATCTGAAACAGATTTTTGGACACTCGTAGTTGAGAAAAAATATCCACTCTTAAAACAAACTTTTCAATGGTTAAACTCATGCTTTGGGTCAACCTACCTTTGCGAAAGAGGTTTTTCAACAAAAGTTCAGATCCAGGCTGACTAATTAACATCTGAATGACTACATGGATTTAGCTATAGCATCGCACGTACCAGAGTACAAGAAATTGGCAGAAGAAATCCAGTGTCAGGTTTTACATTAAAATATTTTCCCTCATATTTAATTTGTAATATTTTTAATAAATAAAGTATTTTCTTTAACATATTACAAATTTTTATTATTTGTGCATTCCCAGCAAACATTCAACTAACGGCCGAATGCCGGCAAACTGCTTTTACTGCTGACACCAAAAGTAAGTGCAACACCAGTATTAATAATGTACTTCACATTTGTATTTCGCATTCCGCCTATACGAAGTACTTTACCAGCATTTTAAAAGCACTCCTTATTTGTATTAATCCAAGCAAACATTTTTATACGGGCTATCGTCTCTTCTTCACTCATACTTTTTACTTAAATACTTTTTACGAGAGTCATAAAACGTCCTAACCGCGTTACCTTCGAGGGCTAGTACAAGTTGATACGTGTTGGTGGACAGTTTGTTAAGATGTGTATTCAAATAGTTATTGTTTTGTGAACATTATACAGTTTTTTATTGTGATTTGTGTGTGTTTTGTTAGATTTAAGGACGTAGTTTACACAAACTGTTTCATGTTAAATTGTTTAATTTTTAGTTTAGTTAAATCATTTAAAAAATATAATTTGTCATATCTTATTTTGAATAGTGACATCTTAAATATTTTGTAAATATAATACTGACCTGAAATAATACAAACTTAATCCAAAACTGTAAAGCTTTTTTTACAATATAACCAAGTTTCTAAAAGTCAGTAATACACTATAAAAATCACCAAAATAACCAGATCTAGTTTGTTCTTACAAAAGTGAACAGCTTATAATAGCATTAATGCTTATAAAATTTGATAATTGAATTTATTTTAACAAGTATGATTTCTTTAGGTTGGCACTCTTCAAGTCAGGGGGGAAAGATGTGGTAGATAATACAAGCCGAATATTGGCGAAAATTATTAGTCACCACTTATCTTTAGGATGCATTTTTTTGGCCGAAATGGCAGAAAACCATTTTTCTAAAATTCTTCATTAAATTAATAAATTAAATAAACTAATTCCTGTTATTCCTGAAATTATATTTTTTTAATATTTATAAATAAATCAATAAATTATAACTGTTAATACAATTTACAATCGGCCAGTTTTACCATCGTTGAATAAATTTATTTAACAACTTAAGTTAACAATATCGAATCATTCTATTGACAGCAATGTTAATTTCTTCATTAATAGTTTAAAACCGATGCGATATTGTCAACTTTATTTGTTACGCCACGGGACCACGGGGACACCGGGGTACTGGCCCAGTGCAAAATGCCCGCACTGGTCCAGTGTGAAATGACAGCACTAGCCCAGTGCGAAATGCCAGCACTGGCCCATTACTTTCAATGCATTTTACCGTTGCTGGGCCGGCAACTGATAAATCAATGGGCCAATAACGGCCACGGGGACACCGGGGTACTGGCCCAGTACGAAATGCCAGCACTGGCCCATTACTTTCAATGCCGGGGAGTATGTGCTTTACCAGCACTGGCCCGTATAAAAATGTTTGCTGGGTTATTATATACGTTTAAAATAAAAATATGTAAAGCAAAATATATATGTGCATCGCCTACAATTATATACTTAGTACATTTTTTTTATATATATACATTTCTTCATTAGCAAATTTCTTTTCCCGGAACCGTAAAATCATTGCAGGCATCAGCTCCATCAGGTTTTGTCCTTTTTCTAAATAATCATTCTTCAAGTCACACTTCCACTTACTTGGAATACACCTTTCGTTCTTACAAGGAAACTGCGATCCAGTACAATTCTTATTCTCACAATACTTTTCATCACTCTTATCCTGATAATTATTCTCAAAATCACACTTCCAATACTGCGGAATAACTTTTCCACATTTTTCATCTCCACAAGTAAACATATTTTGAGTGCATGTACTTGCTCCACAGTGACTTCATCCGAATTATAACCACAATTATCTTCATCATCACATGTTTGCTGTGTAATTATCGGATATTTGGTATTATTATTAGCAAGATATGAACCAACCTGGGCACTCTCCACAATGCTATCATGGTGTTGGGCTTTGGTAATAATATGTTCAGCTCTTATTTGAATAATTCTATATTACATATGATACTCATCAATCGCGGCAAATTCTTTACCTTGCTCATCATCAGACTGAGTATCATCATTCAAAGGAGCATCAATCACCCTTTGACCCATTTCTTTCAGGTCTTGGTAATTGCTAATAATACGCTCCAATTTGGCTATAATTTGAACCAAATCTGGCACCGTCTGTTCCAATAACTATGTAAGTTCGTTTATCTATCTCGTTAACTGAACCCTGAATGGTCTATTCCTTTTTAATTTATCCATCACGTCTCGGGGTCACCAAACCTTATGTTGAGATACGATAACTACCCGTCACAAAATAAGAAACTAGTACTACCAAAATTTTTATTTTAAACATTGTTATCACGATTTTTTTAATCAAAGATGCACTATAACAAAATTGTGGTATAATTTCAATTACTTTTTTTATTTTTATTAAATAAAATGGATATATAAATTTAAATGAAACTTAACCTTAAATATTCAAACCGCTGACAAAGGAGGTTATTAAATTAGAGCGAGAAAGAGAGATGTGATAGCGCAGACGCAAATTTAAGAACGTAAAAATTGCTGCTTTATATCCTTTTCACACTAGATCTTAAGATCGGATGTTAAAGTGAATGTATTTTTAAACGCTAATGTGAAACCGTATGGCCTCGTCCAAATACAAGCGATGTTTAAGACAGAGATCTGCGTCTTAATCATCGTCCGCATTGCCAACTTAATTTCTATTATAAAAAAATACTCCTTGAATTTGTGCTGTCAACATTTTATATTATCATAAACAAGAATACTGTATTATATCGACGTTATAAGAAGTTTATACTTATTGTTATAATAAAATTATTTATTTTAATAATGTGTTTAATAAAATACAGAGCTACAATAATTGAGATAAAATGTATCGACTTACATGTTAATACAGGTGTAATATATTCTTTATTGTAGTGTCTTTATTGTAGAATGAAATGAAATATCCATATTTGTATATAATAATTCAAAATGTGCGTCTACGCAGACAGTTCAAAACTGGTAATTTCATGACGGTAACCTAAGGACAAAATTACTGTAGCTGATGACAGCACTAGAGATTTAAACATCAATTGTGAAAGCATACCGATCTTAAATATCGGTGAACTTTAAGTTCACTCGTCTTAAAGATCTAGTGTGAAAAGGGTATTAGTTTGTTTAATAGGGGAAGCAATGTTGCCAATCAAACCCTGGGGTCTGTCGGCTTCTTCAAAGGCTTGCGCTACTTTGTATAAGCCAATGACTTTAATCTATCCAATTGACTTGCTCAGTGTAGACCAGCCATTGAAAGATAGACCAGATAGAAAGCTGACAACAACCTGTTATTTAAAATTACAAAATATAAACAAGCTCATATCATCTGACTTTTTGCTGACGAAATGATTAATTATTCATGTGTCAAGTCCGAAAATTGCAATTAAATTACGTTAACATATCATCTGTAAAACATTTCACATAACGTCTTAATAATTGGCTTAAAATTTATATGTTCAAAACTGTCTAAATTATCATATCCACCCAATAACAATATGTTAATTTATTGACGATAAACGTCATAATTTTAACAACAGATAACATCTAAATACCATGAACAAATATTACAACGCAATTATGAAGTTTTAATCCAATGATTTACAACAAGTTTTACATATTTCGGCGTTGAACGTAAGTCTGACCAAGCAGCTGGTTTATATTTAAATGACTACTCGAAAAAATGTTAATTTTTCAATTTGTATGTTTATAAAAAGAGGAGTTTTTGGGCACGAGCCCGTTACACGTGCTATCGTTGAGTTATCTTCGCCCCTGGTGGCCGTAATATGAACTGCATCGTTGCCACATGAATGCATGCATAGTAATTTTATAAAATGTGCATTTAATTAGTTTGGTTTTTATTTGAATGCGTGTGAGTTTTTGGAATATTCTGGATGTTTTCGTGAGTTGTTTGTCAGTATTTGTTAGTAATTTAGAGGATTTTATTTTACACACACACGCAACTCATGAAATTTTAAATACTTTTATGGAACAAAATGTGTAATTGCGATTTTTATCAAAACATTTTAACTGATGAAAAAGTGTATCTTGAATTTTTTATGTTGGATAATGAATTTGTTAGACTCCGATTTTAAAACAAAAATTTATAACTTATATATTTATAACTATAAATATTTGAATGAATGACGTTTAACAAATAAGCTTTTGACCATGGAACTAGAGGCATATGAGAGGCCAAAATGGGAGGCCTATACAAATAAAATGGATTAAAAATTTAATGGATGGCACAAATAAATAGACACCATTGTTGGATTGTTCTTCAATATATTTATTTTCCTATGCCCATATTTCAGTACAACATAACTTTTTGAATTGGTTCCGCACTACCCTATGACACTTTTGGTTTCAAGATCATCTCTATCTAATAATAATAATAATAATATTTATTTATTGAGCAAGGTACAAAAGTACAAATATTGTTTTTGGTCAGTCAAATTACAATCTGTTTCAAATACAATATTAATAAAAATAATACAAAAAAATAAAAAAGTAATAATAAAAAAAAAATAATAACAATAATAAATATAATAATACAAAGTGTGTAAATATCAGAAACAGTTTGAGTTATACACTATAAAAAACATATTTTAAAATAAAAAATGGTCATATATTTAAAATTACAAATGGTCACTCATAGCACGCATACTACATATTATGGCTGCGTCAAACCCCCAGACGTTATCAATTTCTTATACAAAACTAACAATCTGAAATAAAATTAGTATCAATCAAATTTTGCACCGAATTTTTATCTATCTAATAGGATATTTTTAATTGCAGAAACATTTATTGTAAAAATATTATCGCTCAATAACTTAATAATTGACATCAGTAACATTGTTCTGTAACTTTTTAAATCTATTTAAGGTTTTCAAAAAACTTTTATATTTATATAGTTTTGTGTAATAATGTTCAAATAATACGTCAAAATTTTTTCGACTTGAGTACTTATAGTTTAGACTCCTGGTCGAAAAATATAATACTTGATGATAATAGAATGCCACTTAGTCCACTTTGACCCGTAACACCTATTTTGAGAACCGCGGCAGATTCAAGATGGCGTCAAATATAGACTACCAAGTACAATAACTATAAGTAGCTTTCACAATAGAACAAAATAGCTAAAAACTCTTGTACAATGAAGCTTTAGCTACAATTTGCCGCATCGTACGCAAATATGCGTCAATTGGTTTACAAGATGGCGTTTATAATGCAATTTGCTTGTTTCCAATTACGTAACAGTTTTTTCTATAATTTAAAATATCCTATTAGATAGATAAAAATTCGCTGCAAATTTTGATATATAGATTGTGATTAATTTTATTTCCGGTTATTAGTTTTGTATAAGGAACTATTGAGAACTATAGGGTTGTGCTCCACCTTAAACTGGGTAAAATCATCAATCGTATATATCGGATTTTTCAATAGAAATTTTTAAATTTTTGAATTAAATATTTTGTTATTTAGATTTCTTGTTTCTTCCGTTATCATGTTCATAAACTTGACTGCATAGTAATTTGTATTGTTTTTAGATACATTCAGACGTACAAATTTAGGATAAATACGAGTTTTATTTCTCGAGTCATATGAATGTATCTCTTCAACAGTTGTGAGGTCTGACATGTTCTTATGAGCAAATAATAAGGAATGGTAAATGTAGAGGGCCGGCAAAGTCATAATGTTTCGTTTTAGAAAAGTATCTTTACAATCTGCTCTATAAGAAATCCCCGCTATTACGCGTACAGCTCGTCGCTGTAAAGCAAAGAATCTCCGACCAGAAGGAGAGTGACCCCAATCGAGTAGACCATACGTCATATGGGACTGGAAAAAGGAGAAGTAGGTGGTAATTAAAATGTTTTTAGTTACTGTAGAATAGAGATTTAGAAGTAAGTAAACTGCCTAAGATAATCTTGAACTCAGACCAGTAACATGCTCATCCCATCTAAGATTTGGATAAATTTGCATACCTAGAAATTTTACATGTTTCGGATTTTCATAATCATGGTATTTAGTGGTTATTAGTAAATTTTTAGTTTTATTTAATAATAATAATAATGACAAATGATAATTAATACACAGAAGTTATAAATAAAGTTCAAAAAATTCCTTAAAACTATACATTGGGTTTTCAGTCATAAGTTTTTAATTGTTTTTTTTAAATTGTACTGAACTTAATTATTTGATAGAAATTGGTAACAAATTCATAAGCTAATCTTGATACTATATAGTTAATACTATATCTTGATTTATTTATTCGTGTAAAATTGGGGTAAATATTTGATTTATTACGTGTGTTGTAACTGTGAACATCTTCATAAGAGACAAAAGAATTTAGCTTTTGATGGGCATATACTAAACAGTGGTAGATAAAAAGTGCTGGTAGTGTCATGATTCTAAATTCTTTAAAGAGTAACCTACAATCGGCTCTGTAAGATGCACTCCCCATCACTCTTATTGCACGCCTCTGTAGTCTAAAAACTCTTTCAGCAGAGGCAGAGTGTCCCCATTCTAAAAGACCGTATGCTGTGTGCGACTGAAATAATGCAAAATACGTAATTAATAAAACATCCCTTGTAACTGATTTTTGTAAGTTTTTAGAAGATAGATAGTTTTGCACAATTTCCCACATATATGGGAAACGTGATGGTCCCATATCAAATGAGGATCAATATTCAGAAGACAAAATAGTTTTAAAGGGTTGGAATCGAGAAATTACCCGGAAATAAGTGCTGGTCAAATGCACTTTATTTTTAAAATTATAGTTGATCTAAAAAAGGTCCTCACTTGATTTTTGACAAAAACTCTCGAGGGAGGGGTCAACCCCGTGAGCCCCGACCCCTTGGGTATGTGCCTGGTGATTTTCATATTTTAGTAATACACTAGGATAGGTAAATATAAAACAATCCTTGTACAATTGGCGCCCGCAGTAAGGGGCAAGAGATGGCAACTTGGGGAGGATACCCGGAGTTACAACTTTTTAAGTGGTTTATTCCAAACCCTGAAGCATTTTTGTTCTCAAATTTATTTATTATTATGTTTGCCTATTGTATATTACAACTATTTTTATTACGTCTATTTTCAACAATATAAACAAGTCATAATCTTAGATCACAAAATAATCGAGAAGAACACATATTAAATTTATTTGAATTGTATTGTAATGAATTATTATGAGTTTATAAATATTGTTCAAAATTAGAATGACGGTATAATCTGTCTCATTTTATAATACGAAACTAGATCTGGTTACTTTGGTGACTGTTGTGGTGTAAATAGACTTTTATGGAAACATGTTAACTTGTAAATTTGGCTTTTAAATGTTTGGTTAAGTTTTATTATATCGTGGTTATATTCACTCAAAAACTATATATGTCATATAACAAATTGACATGTCAAAATTGCGATTTACATGTCAAAATTGTGATAGACATGTCAAATATTTCGAAAGGTGCCACTTCAGAATTACCACCCTAAGATGATATTTTAAATATACAACATAAAAAATGAAATTTCCCTCTTAGTTTCGTATTACAAAATGTGACAGATAATATTCTAATTTCTGCATAATTGCACTCTTTTAAATAAATTATTCCTAATTTTTTTTAATATTCTCCCGTCGATATTAGCAATAATGTCTTGGATACTATTTTTCAAATATAGTACATCTGGATGCCCAATGTTGTACATTTTATTTTTGACAAAACCCCATAAAAAAAAAATCTAAAGGACTTAAATCCGGAGACCTTGCCATGCAATAGTACCAATCCATTGGTCTGAAAATTTTCATTAAGGTACTTGAAAAAGTTACTAAAAGGTAAAAAAATATCGTCAGTCTTGTTTCTTAAAAATTCCGCATATCAATTGCCAGATAGTGGTAAAAATATTGTACAAGTGTATGAAAACTTTATTATTATAATTGCGCACCATACGTTAACAAATTCAAATAAATTTAATTTGCATTTTTTCGATTTTTTTGTGATATAAGGCTATGGACTTGGTTAGATCGTTGAAATACTTTATCGAATAAGTAAAAATAAAATGTGTGTTCCTATTTAAAATAAGAAAGTTGCACAACGTATTTAGAGAACCACTGATCAAAATAAAAAATTGCTTCACTCATTGATATTTTCCTGTAAAATAGTATTTGTTGTCTTGTTTAAGCAACCTTGTAGCTCTTATAGTTCTCAAGATAGCAATGGCGAGCAATTTAAAATGAACAGTCTATATTTATTTTTTTAGTTAAATACATTTTTGTTTATAATTTTCCCGCGATGTGTTATTTGAACTTTATAGGTTTCCTATATTCCTATATCAAACCGTTTGGCCACAATTCCAGCCGTACAGACAGACAAACAGACAAAAATAAGTCTATAAATATTTTTTGACTGATATATTAATCTAAATTTTTTGTAAATGCTGATCAAAGAATTATATATGCATGCCATATTTCAACACTATAAGTCCAGCAGTTTGGCTAAAATTTCTAACGTACTGACTGATACATAAGTGACGAGATAAGAGTTTCTCAGTTATATTTACGAAATCTAAAAAATCTACGATTACTTAATAAGAAATGAACGTTATAATTAGACGAAAGATTTTAAATAAACTTAATTAAATCCACACACATATGTATACATTCGAAACGATTTTGTCTTTGTTAGAGGGCTATATTATTAACTCCAGATGATATCAGATACTGACCTACGAAAGGTGCTTCTAAACACATAAGAGATTTTTGATAAAATACTTAAGAATGAAAGTTAAAATGTTCAAAAAATGTTTAAAAGAATTTAAAAATCAAATTCCTTTCAAATGATATTGATTGAATAAAGATATAAATATTTGAATTAAAAGCTACCTAACCTACATCAGTCAATGTTTTTTTGGTAGGTTATTGCACTCATTCACGAAGAGCCATCTGCTCCTCAACGTCATAGACGTGACATTTTATCTAGCGCATTTTATTGAATTAACAGACTAATTTAAAGAGTGCATCTATGGTTATTTGTGTCTGTGCCAGAATTGTACATATTATTTAACATTTGATATGATTTTATTGCGTTCAGGGTATTAACCATTACAAAAAAAAATAAAAAAAACAATAACTAACGTGCAATACAATCCAATACATTTAACAATTTACAATATTTTTTCTCATTTCTTTCTTCTTGCTCCAATGCCCCTCTCCTTCTTCCTGTTCTCATTCTGGTTTCCCTCTCCGATCTCCTTCCTTCTTGCTTCCAGTTCTCTCGCTCATCTTTAACCTCATCCCCCTTCCTTCCATTTCTCCCCTTCTGCTTCCCACCGGGTCTCTTCCTTCCTTCCTTTACCCCTTCCTGTAATATGATTTTACATTTAACATGATATGAATTACATATTATACATTTTTGGTTGAATTTAGTATATTTTATTGTAAAAATTTATGCTTTTTAGGTAGTCCAGTATGTGTCTGATCATAATCGGGTCATTAATTTAGGGCTCTTTTTAAGTCTTGTGGTATTCTGTGCATGATCCGTGCGGGTTGAAAAAGTTGACAATCAGTCAGTACGTGTCTTACTGTCAGAAGTTGGTCGCAGGTCTAGCAAAGCTTGCTGTGTTATCCAGCCATTATGTGTTCGTGGGTATGTTTCGTATGTCCAATTCTCAATCTGGACATTATGATTTGTTCACGTCTGTTATTTTCGATTGTCCATGATCGAATGTCTTCTTTTATCGTACGTAGTTTGTTTTCTGTAGTGTTTACCCACTTGCTGAGTTGAGTCTGGTAAAGCTAAAGGGTGTATTTAATGAACTTTTAGTTTTTTTAGCTATATATAGTAGGGGCTGTCCGCAGAAAATGTTCCAGGAGGAGACAAACTTGGCGATAAATAATTACAACCTGATTTTTTTAAATATTTTTTTTTTTATAAAAAATTTTCTTTAATGTCTGTAAGTGGGATCGTGTCCTCCCCCCCCGAACACCTATGCAATTTATTGTCCATATCAAATAAGAATTCAGTAGGTGGCGCTGCAAACCGAGAACGATTTATATTCTGCCAACACATTCTTGGAAATTTGAATTAAAAATATATTCACCAATAAAATTATTTACTAAATATTGATGTGAAGTGTGAATTTTCACACATTTCAGAGTTCTGTAGGCAGGGCCGGCCCAAGAAAAAGCGGGGCCCGGTACAAGAAGCTCGTGCGGGGCCTTCTTCTTCTAAAAAAAAAAAAAAAACACTTTCAAAATATTTGTATTTTGCAATATTGCACTTATTATTTGTACATATTAGTTACACTAATAATTTATGAATAATTATAATTAATATTTAACAAAATAATATAAATAGCTAAAAAGATCTATAAATACCTATTTCATAACGACCACTGCCCATAGAAAACCTATTGTTATGAAATCTCATTCTGAAAACAGTCCTGAAATCATGATGCCCATAGAACGTTTTAGACCGTATGCAAAAGTGCCTTATTGAGATACGGATATAATTTCAAACTGTTTAATCGGTATTAAGAAAAAAGAGTAATTTAATCGAATAGAATGGACTGGAGCCAATGAAATAAACCATGTACAAAGAGATTTTCGTATTGTGCCATTGTGCCAGTAGGTAGTAGAATTGAGGTAGACCAAAGCTTAGGTGGGTAGATTGTGTAACACAGAATGCTCGGTTTATCGGCGCACACAGCACGAGGACAATAACACAAAATCGGAAGGAATGGCGGAAGACGATTGAGACGGCAATGGACTTCAAGGGCCTTGAAGGCCGTACCAGTAATGATGACTAATTCCTTCTGGCATGTTTTATTGCAAAATTGTTAATTAGGTCGTCATAATTTAGTTTTCTTGCCAACTCGGACTTGATTGACAAAATTGCCAATGAAGAGAATCGCTCCTGACTTATACAAGATTGTATATAATTTTTTATTATTTTCAGTTTTGAAAACAATCTAAAATTCTAAAATTTTGTTCTAGGCGACTATACCCGACGACACATTTTAATTTCATAAAAAAAGTCTGTACAAACAATGTGTTCTTTTAAACACAAATTTAAATCTTTGCACACACAAATTTAATTATTCTCTTCTTTAAACATTTTTAAGTAAAATCGTCTTCAGTCATCTTTTGTATATTGTCTGAATTGTACAAAAAGCCAAATAAATTTTCGTGGTGGTTATAAATTTCTAATCTTTTTTTAAATGATAAAATTGCATTGTCGATTATAATTACAAATAAGTATCATAACTTATTTTAAAACCACAATTGTCGGTACTGGCTCCATTTTTTATACATATTTAGTAGAAATAAATCTAAATCATTTAATATTTTGTATAAAGGTAAACTGCAACTAGGAAAAGAACCGATTTAGTCATATATAAATTTAAAAAAAAACTCGGGGCGCGCGGGGCCTTGTGCTGTCGCACCGTTCGCACCGCCCTCTGGCCGGCCCTGTCTGTAGGTATCTAGCATTTAAATGCATTTAAGTGAGTTCATATTAAAAATCATAAAATTCGATAACTTTCAAAAAAATCATCGGATAAAAACATTCTTTTGTAGTATTCCTGTTCATATTAATGTGCATTAATCAGAATTTTTTCAGATTTTTAGATTAACTCCCTTAACAGGTTAATGGTTGCGGGACAAGAATTTCTTAGCATATGTTTTGACAAAAATCGTGTTAAAATAAAGGTATGTAATTATAAAAATAAATATTTTTTTCGAAAAACAAATCTGTTAAAAAAATTGTGTTGATATATGAAACTTATTTCTTAAATCACTTTTAAAAACTTCCCTCCCATATCTTCCTAATAATTATGTTCTCCCTCATCCTCATCACGTGTCCTATCCGCTGCAATCGCCTACCATTTCCAGTTCTTGTGTAATACTCGGCTTTGAGTACAGTTCTCGGATGTCTGTGCGTAAGGATTCTCCGTTCAACATTAATTTGAATGGTACGAAAGATTCGGCGTAATATTTTATTTTAGAAAATAAAATATTACTTTGAGTTGTCGATCTCGCTTTGTTAAGGTCCATTTATAAATACGGGACCTGATCTTGGTCTTCCAAGACAGGAGTTTCGTTTTGAAGAGCAAATTACGATGCATTAGCACCTTTATCAGATTCATCTGATTTATCATGGTGCTCAAGTATTTGAAAGTAGAAACTCAAAAAACTAATGGAAACACAAAATTGTTGCCATTAATTTTTAAGTTGGTCATGTTCTCATGACAATCAGATCAATTCTGTATAAAATTACTGTGTAGTAACCAGAGGCGGATTTAACGGCGGGCACACCGGGCGCGCGCCCTGGTCTCCGACTTCTGAAGGGCCCCGCAAAACACCACCTTTCCACTAATGACATAAAATTTTGTTTCAAATGTATAATTTTAATTACTTACAAGTTTACAATCGGCGGTAAAATCTGATAGTATGTTTATATTCGCTTATTTATTTAAAAATATGGTTAACATGTATTTTCCCTATCTCTCTCTTTTTTTAAGGGGCCCAATATTGTCTCATGCGCACGGGACCTCAACCAGCTTAATCCACCTCTGGTAGTAACGTTACTGCAAGATAAAATATTATAAAAAGTATAATGACTTTCATTCATGATAGTAACTGACCTTACTCATAGAGACAATTTTAGTTACTATTATCATAGTAACTGAGTTACAGAATTGGTCTGTGTGTCTACTAACAATAAGATTTGTTTTTTTCATTACTGATGATGAGTCCTACTTTACACGCTTCGACATCAATAAGTTCAGTTAGATATATTCAGTGATGGCATCCTAAATTTTCAGGAAGCGGTTCTATAAAGTCATGTAATATCTAAGAACCTATTCTGTATTATTAAGGAAAAAAAATTAAGAGCGTATTATTAATAACCTATAAAATAAATATTACATTTGCAATACTGCAGGGCAGGGCGCACGATTCAAAACTGAAGTCAGAATAATTAATTTATTTTTAATAATTCTAACAACCGGTTCTCTAAGCTTTCAACAATTTTAAGAAACGGTTCACGCGAACCGGTCCGTACCGGTAGGATGCCATCACTGGGAATATTACGTCTTCAACTTTATTGCTGATAGTACTAGGTTAGAATACATATTGAGTATTGATACATATTAGTATCAAAGACATATAAGTAATACTTCACAAAATATAAAATTCGGGCGTTAATAGTATTAGGCAAGAATAGTACAATGTATATTGACTATTAGTGTCATACTTAGTGTAATATTTCATAAAATAAAAATTCTGGCGTTTCGGAAATTGCTCAACAATCTGTGGAAAAAGGATGGTTGCGGAAAAGTATCCCAGAGAAATTCTTCAAGTCAAGAATATATATTATACGAGGGTTACCTTTTATGTTTTTACAAACGACCACTAGATAACAATATTGAAATGTGTCATTACTATATTTGTAAAATTTGACATTTGTTATTGTGAAATCAATGGCAGCTAATAAATTGACCAAATAGTTTGATGTCAGTGAGCGTTTAAAAAAATTTCATCGTGGTCGTGCGTCCGTCAGTGTTGAATTTCGTGAAGGTCGACCAAAATCGGTTGTGATTCAAAAAAACATTGATACTGTGCGCAAAATAATTGAAGAAGATCGGCATGTGACTTACTGTGAGATAGAGGCATCCTTTGGCATATCGTAGACTGCAATACTTTCGATATTACCTGAACATTTAGCTGTAAAAAAGATCTATTCCCGATTGATTCCGCATAATTTGACCGAAACTCAAAAAAAGACTCGTGTTGATTGGTAATGGGGATTTTGTGTAAGGGAATACTAAAAATTTTTAACCTAGGCACTGCATTCGTATACAACATCGTTACAAGTGACGAAACTTAGGATATATTCATATGAACCGAAAACTAAGCAACAATCCACTGTTTGGGTCTTCCAAGATGAGCCAAAACCCACAAAAGTTGTTCGTTCACGAAGCACTTCTAAGAAAATGATCGCTTGTTTCTTCGGTTGTACTAGGCATGTCGCAACATTCCTTTAGAGGATCGGAGAACAGTTAATGCTGAAGGGTATACAACAAATTTTTTTGCCAGAAGTCATCGACAAAATCAGAAAAAACAACCAAAAACGTCGCATTATTCTTCATAATGACAATGCAAGCTCCCGCACAGCACGTTAAACATTGATTATTTGAGAAGAACATCGAATTAATGCCTCATTTCCCGTATTCGCCGGATTTATTCCCTAACGACTTTTTTTTGTTCCCCAATGTCAAACAAAAAATGCGTGGGCAGCAATTTTCATCACCTCAAGAAGCTGTTGAAGCCTTCGAAAACCATGTTTTTGAGATACCAACTTCAGAGTGGAAAAAATGTTTCGAGAATTGGTTGAATGTATGCAAGAGTGTATAAACCTAAAAGGCGAATATTTCGAAAAGCAATAAAATAGTTTGTTCAAAAAAAAATTTTGTTTCTTATTTTTTGTAAAAACTTAAAAGGTGACACTCGTATATGGATGTATGTATATACTGACCCCTGCATAGGGGTCAACTGCCATCTAGGTATTGGTAACATATTATTTATCCCAAATCAATATATAATTAGTAATTTTAATTTTGCGGAATATACACGTTTTTATAGTGCTCCTGCCATAAATTGAGATTATTATTAGTATTTTTATAATAAAAGTGCAAAAGTTATACCAAATTGTGCGTAAAGTTTTATACTCTCCGGCATAAAATTTAAAAACTCTCAGTGTAGCATAAACAATTGTTTTTGCAATAATATCTATTATCGTTACGGTATATTCGAAGTTTTCGTGTCCGTTACCAACTTCTACAAGTCCGTTGCTTATCGGCTGGGAGTTCCCGCTGCCAAACCTTGTCAACCATGGGCGTCTCATGCAAGAAATGTAATAGAAATATTAACGGAAGAAACACGGGCATAAAATGTGGAAAATGTTCAAAAATGTTTCATTCAAACTGTGTAAACATTGCGGATGAGCATTTGAAGGCAGTTTTTTCGGGGTCCGTTGTTTGGTTTTGTTCAGATTGTCGTTCCAATGACATAATTTCGGCTATTTCCATCGATGACGTTGAACAAGGCGCAAGTTCCAAAGATTATTACGGAAGTAATGAAATAGAGGCAATTATGAAAAAGTTTAAAACAGAAATTATCAGTGAAATGAACGTAAAATTTACGTCGCTAATTACCTCCGTAGATTTTTGCAGCAACAAAATTACGGATTTTGAAACCAGCCTAAAACTAGTAAATGAGAAATTAAAATTAATAGAAATTTACAAACGCGAAAACGATGAACTAAAAAATAAAGTAAATGATCTGAATAAAAAGATAAATGATATTGAACAGTATTCAAAGCAAAGTAACTTAATAATATCCAACTATCCCGAAAATCGCAACGAAAATGTATTCGATATTATCACAAATATTGGCGAAAATATAGGCGCTGACATTAACAACAAAGATATTGATGCGGCCCACAGGCTTCCTGCCCAACATAATATGGATTCCGGCAACAATAACAGCAGAAATATCGTTGTCAAGTTTATCTCGAGACGTAAAAAAGACGATTTCCTAGCGTGTTACAGACGGAACAAGAATGCCTTACACACAAATATGAACAAGGACGGTGCCAATCAACAAAAACCAATATACATTAATGAACATCTTAGTCAACCCAATAGCATGCTTTTTAAACAAGCCAGGATTGATCTACGCGCCAAAGGTTACAAATACGTGTGGACCAAGAACTGCAAAATCATGGCTAAAAAGGACGATGCATCCAGAATTCGCGTAATACAAAGTGCTAGCGATATTCAAAATCTTTCATAAACATATGCTAAAACTTTTTTGTACTTTAATATATCTCACTAATGGATAAATTATCTGTTTATTACCAAAATGTGAATGGTCTCCGGACTAAATTAAGTGAAATAAAATTAAATAGCGAACAATGCGATCACGAGATAATCTGTTTAACAGAGACTAATCTCAACTCCTCAATTTATAATAATGAAGTGCTTTGTGATGACTATTATATAGTGCGTCGTGATAGGTCTGTGAATAGTTCTGCAAAATCTGATGGTGGTGGTGCATTAATTGGTATTCGTAATAATATTGCATATGTGGAAAGACCTGAATGGTCCAGTAATGCGGAAGATATTTGGATATCAATAGATCATAAGTCAAACACTAATAATTTTGCAAAACTACATATTTGTTGCGTATACTTGCCTCCAGACAATCTAATCGCTTTTAACTTTTTTCTTAATAAATTATATGAAATACGTGACATCGCTCCTGATGACACGTTTCTAATATGTGGTGATTTTAATTTGCCTTATCTAAAATGGTGTGCATTAAAAAATAAAATTGGTTTATGTGCAAGCAACACTTACAGCTTAGCTTCAAACGATTTTGTAGATTGCATGTCTTATTGCAATTTCTATCAATTCAATGGGATAATGAATCATAATAATAGAAATCTTGATTTAGTGTTAAGTAATTCAGAGTATGTTACTGTTGATAGATGCACAAATACTTTAAGTAAAATTGAAAATCATCACCCGCCACTGCATATCCAAATATCTTTTGCAGTACAGAAATATTTACAAGTGAAACAAAGAAATATGTATTTGTTCAAAACAGCTGATTATAATGAAATTAATAACTACTTATTGAATATCGATTGGGAACAACAATTTACAAATAGAAATACAGAAAAATCTGTAGACTTACTTTATAATAACATACATCTAGTTATAAACAAATATGTGAAGCAAAAAAAAATTAGTAATAAAACATATCCCTGTTGGTATAGCAGTGAACTTATAAAACTAATCGTATTAAAATATAAGGCGCATAATCGTTATAAAAGATTTAAAACTACTTTGTTTTATAACGATTTTTCGGAGCTGCGAAAAAAGGTGAAGGTTTTGATTGGTGTTTGTTTTGAAAATTATATAGATAATATTGAAAGTGAATTGCCTGATAAGCCTAAAAAATTTTGGTCGTACGTTTCGAACCTCAAAAAACAAACTGTTTCTAATAGTATTGAGCATGAGGGTGTAAGTTCTAGTGATGGAACTGAAATTTGTAATTTTTTTTCAAACTACTTTGCATCGGTGTACACGAACCCTTCTGTCACGCCTATTGACACTGACAGCTGTGTTAGTACATCCAATTTTGTTCTTGACAATGTTACATTTGAAACAAACCAAATATCCGATATCATTTCACAACTTCAAACTGATAAAGGTGCCGGACCTGACAATATTCCTCCACTATTCATTAAAAATTGTTCAATCTCATTAAGTTTACCTCTTCAGCTAATATTTAATAAGTCAGTAAAAGAATCACATTTTCCAAAGTTTTGGAAGAAAGCTCTCGTCGTACCAGTCTTTAAATGTGGTAATAAAAATCTCGTTGAAAATTACAGGCCCGTATCGAAACTTTGTATTTTTGAAAAAATTTTTGAACGTCTCATTTACAATGTTTTATTTTATACCGTCAAAAATATTATTAATGTAAAACAACATGGGTTCTTTCCCGGTCGTTCCGTAGATACGAATTTGACTCTGTATTTGGACTACATACTAAAATCAATGGATGATAGAGTTCAAGTCGATGCGATATACACCGATTTTAGTAAAGCCTTCGACGTTATTGATCATAATCTACTTATCAAAAAACTGTCTTTGGTTGGTGTACATGGTAGACTATTACAGTGGTTTGTATCATATCTGGCCGACCGGGAACAAGCGGTAGTAGTTAACGGCTTTCAATCAGAATATGTCAAGATAACTTCCGGTGTAATCCAAGGGTCACATTTAGGCGCCCTATTATTTAACATTTTTATTAATGACATAGCGACTTGTTTCAAGCATGTTGATTATATAATGTATGCAGACGATCTAAAAATTTTTCATAAAATAACTTCAATAAAAGATTGTTTAGCTATTCAAGAAGATCTAGCAAATGTGGTTGAATATTCTCGGAAAAATAACTTAAAACTTAACATAAACAAATGTTGTAAAATATCTTTTACAAGAAATAGGAACGAAATATGTCACGATTATTATATAAATCAAAATTTATTAGAAAACGTTAAAACGGTTAAGGACTTGGGTGTAACACTAGATTCTAGACTAATATTTGATGTGCATATAAATATAATTATTAAAAAATCATATAGAATGCTAGGCTTCATCCTTAGAACGAGCAAACCCTTCAAAAATTGTAAAACTCTATTAAACCTATATTACACTACTGTCAGAAGTCAATTGGAATTCGCTACTGTAAGCTGGAATCCTCAATACCTGACTTATATCAAACGAATTGAAAGAGTTCAAAATAAATTTATTAAACATTTTAATTATAGGTTTCCTAATAATAACATTAGCTTAATTCCCTTGGAAAGAAGAAGAACTTTGCTGGACATGACTTTTTTATTTAAGATTCTGAATAACATTTCAGATTGTCCAGAATTACTATACCAATTTTATATTAGAATTCCATGTTATAATACAAGAACCAACGAACTTTTCACCTTATCTTTCAATAAAACAAACTCAGGTTTCAACTCTCCCCTTAACCGTATTTGTCACAGCTATAACAACTTTTTAGATATGGAACATTTCCCTGACATTTTTACTCATAATATTTATAGTTTTAAACGTGCACTATTGAAAATTATGATTGACGCATAATTTAAAAATTGTTTACTGTTATACATATATTAATCTTGAATATTATTTAAAAACCTGTATATACTATATCCATGATTTGTCTAAATTTTCATGTACTATGTAATATGAATTTATGTACTATTTTTCGTGTATTGATGCACTATGAATGTATGTTTTATAATATTTAAATGTAAATAATTACCTGTATATATCCGTATTGTATACTAATTGGTGCCACGCTATTATTGGGATTCAATCCTGTTGTGTGGCCAAATCATATAAATAAATAAATAAATAAAATAAATAAATAAATCGTGTGTTTTTTGGAAATCTTGTATTTTTCTTATGTGCGTATCAAATTTCAATTCTGATGGTTTAGCTGTTTGGCCACCATTTCGTATACATATGTATAGAAAGTCGGACACATGAATGATGGTGTATGGGTGGTTCTACCTATTAAACCATAAAAAAAAATAGTTTTTAGTTCTGTTTGTGACCACAAGACGTGTTGTTCGTCACTCGCAACTGAACTGTATTTTATTGCATAATTCCCCTCATAAGCAACATTATTATTTTACATACTCAAAATATGTGATAAAAATACATGAATAATAAAATATTCATAAATTTTTTACAGCCAATTTGTCCAAAATAATTTATGACACAAATTTTTAAATTCAAATTTTAGTGCAGCTATAAAACATACCCTTTTATATCACCCAGTTACAAATTAAAGGGCTTGGTAACAAAATATAAATTTACCAAAAGCTCGGCGCGTTTTCACTGACCGCATTTTAACCTACTGCTGATGCAGCTTAATTAATGAATAGTTAAAATACCTAAAAATTCATTAAACGAACCCCTTAATTAGTCTGTTAATTCAATTAAATGAGATAGATAAAATATCACGTCTATGACGTTGAAGGGCAGATGGCCATTTAGAGCTGAATGCTGATACATTTTGAATAGTAGACGAATATCACACAGAGAATAAGAGGCAAAAAAAGTGGCGGCGCCAACGGGGAGAGGTCTGAGGGAATCTAAAAATTGTTCTGGTCCCCAGCAGCCTCCCCAGATTTGCTTGGAGAAAATTTAAAATTTTAGATACGACTAACTGACCGTTCATAGTATAAGCGGGTCAAAGGGCCGCTGACGGCCCGCTTTCATCTTTTAAAATTTCACATCCATCATAATTTAATTAATATTTATAAGGATAAAAAAATGTTACTCTTCACAAATATTTCCTGTCTCCCCCCTGAGCAGAAAGAAAATTAAATGTAGGCAGAAAAGAGACTGAACATCCTTTGAACAAATGTCTTACTTTGCAAAAGATAAAAAATAAATTTCAGAGATCTACCGAAGATTTAGCGAGTATTGATATGCAAGATAGGGAATGCTGGGAGGAAAGAGTCTGAGAGGAACAGAAAGGAAGATGGTACGCATGAGGAGAGATGAGAAAGGAGTATTACTGGAGATGCGGAGTAGATGCGACAGAGGTGGAAAGGGGAAGTAATGAAAGGATAAGCGTGATTGAGGAGGTGTGGAGGAGGGTTATGGAAGTGGGGAGCAAGAAAGGACAGTCAGAATAGATAAATTAAGGAGCGCAGGGAGATATAAGGAGGTCAGAACTATAGGGGTACCAAAATACTTGAAGGGAGAAAGAGGATGGTCAGGAGGGAGGGTTAGGAGGATTGCGAGGTAAGGTGCAGTATTGAAGAGAGAGGAAATAGATATTGGAGGAAACAGGAGGATAAGATGTGCAGGATGTGCGGGGAAGAGGAAGAAGATATAGAGCACCTCGCGAAGAGGTGTAGGGAGATGACAGTGTGGTCGGGGAACACATTACACCTGTTGCACGAAGATGGAATGGGGGAGAGGTGAGCGAGGGAATTAGAGGCAAGAAGAATTGGCATTGGGGAAGGATAACAGGAAGGTGTAAAAGGAGGAAGGAAGAGGCCCGGTGGGAAGCAGAAGTGGGGAAAAGGAAGAAAGGAAGGGGGTTGAGGCTACCTGGGAATGGGGAAGAAGGAAAGGACATAGGAGGAGGAGTGAAGAAATGGTTGGAAGGGAAGAGAATGGAATAAAATAAATGTAATGTATGGTTAATATGACGTTGGGATGTTGATATGAGATAGGATATGCTTTGTAACTTTAGTAAACATCCTAAACACCGAAAGGTCGAGGGGAAATAAAGGAATAAAGGATATGCAAGGTACCAGGAAAGACGACTTAATCAGACAAGATGGAGGATTTGTGTGAGTGATATAAAAACTCAACACGAGTGAATGTGTTCATGACGAGTGAGAGTATAGATAGAAAATTAGGTATATTTTTCAATATCTTTATTTCTGTATCTAACTACTTGGCGCTTCTACATTTGTCCGCAGACAAATCGTCAATGATGCTTTGCTACTTGTCAAGTTTTTTCAGATATCTTATGTACCAAATCTCGTAATTGTTCCATGAGAGTGTCCATGATTTTTGCAATGGGGACGCTGATATTTACAATGAGGTACTATACATTTTAACACAAACCAAATTAATTATTTAAAATTTTTAAAATAGAAAATAATAATAAAAAACTCTGAAAAATACTATAATATTATATTTAATTGGTGACTTTGTTATCAAGGTACTGCTGTAAATTTTAATAAATATTTTTGAAAAAAAGCTAGGCCCTGCGCCCACTCGTACGTGCGTTTTTTTTTTAAATTTATATTTTATTTAAAACTACTTAAAAGTACAACATCCATGCCATCACCGGGATTAGAACCCGAGCCACCCTGGTCTAACAGTTAACACGCCAGTAAATTAACCATAGCAACCGGCTAAAATACCATTGTAGAGAAAACTTTAAAATAACATGTCATTTAATCCGTCTTACTATTTGAAATTCTTATAGTAAATGTCACCTCCGTTTAGATCCTCCTTTGATACTTTGAGACTGTTTTGATACTAAAACAAAAAACTAAAATAATTCAAACAATAGATTGAATTATGATGGATAATAGTAGGCGGATATATGAACGCTTACACACATAAACGCTCTGCAAGTTTCTTTACATAACATAGTTTAGTCGCATTTATAGTCTACTAGGAGAAAAGTCTGTCATTCGACGGGGTAAAGGTAATCACCAAATTAGAAAGAAACTCTCGGTACAATATTAAAACAGTGGTGGCGTGTATTGAAAAGTCGTATACCTAGCTTTCTTTCTAAATATAATAAATTGTCGAGTAAATGCCCAGTTAGGCAAAGGTAATGAACTGATTAAAAAAATAAACTATAAACATCTGTAACACAATTATAAAGGGCAGCGAATATTTAAGCCATCTTCGTCACAGATTGCAGAAACAGCAATTAATAAGGAACTACTGCTCATGTTAAACAGCTAAGATTATTCATATTTAATAATTACAGGAAAAAACTGATAATGACTATTTTTAAAACATTAAGTTTTGTTAATTTGTTGGTAAGCGCACCACAAAATTTCCTTGAAAACTACATGTTTTGTAAAAAAAGATTCAGAGTGCTCTAGGAGTTTCCCATTAGTACTGTCATTGGTTATGCCCTTCACCTTAACGTCCGTCGCATGGCGTATCCGTGAAAAGGCTACGTAGAGCTACCCATGGCTGAACACTGCATTGAGCAGGTAAACTTCCACCTTGTCCAGGGTTCGATCCTTGCGATTTATTAATCGTGATGGAAAATGCCAGTTGGACTAGATTTTTATAATAAATAATAATCACATAAATGCCTTCGGCGTAAGATGAGGGGCAAGTCGAGATCGGTGGGAGCTAAATCAATCCTAGGAGTAAAAACTAAATTTCCTTGAGAAGATCCAGTTAAAACAGTGGCAGTTATTGGATTTTTAAACAATTTTGTCACGACCAAGCGTGTGCCGCTATAATGGTCCTTTTTTGTGTTCAGGTTTCGTAACAACATAATTATTGCACCTACTTTTTAAGTTGAATTTGTGAGTTGACATCCCTGAGGGGGTAAGACTATTCAAAAATTATATTGGATAGTTTTCTGTTCCTGAGGCGTCCTCACATCGATTGAATCGATGCTAAGATATGTTGCAGACTCGCTCTTCAAAAGGTTCAGAACTTCTTCGTTGATACTTGTAGCATCTTCATTTCGGGGGCAAATGATGGCTGTATTGCAATAGTTAAGGACATCGCTGGAATTCAAACTGCTTCCAAATGTAGCTTCATTGATGATTCATTGATTATGAACTTATCTGGAATTTCAATGATGTCCTCTCCTAGGTCATTGCAGTTTTTCAACTCACCATTCTCGAGCTAGGAAATAAAGTGCGGGACAAAAGTTTTTAGACACACTTTGGGCAGAAGTGTCGTAAAAATATTTATTGCAAAAATAAAATTTTGTTTGTTAATCTACGTGTCAATAACTTTCATTTGATACTCCACTCTAATTTTTATATAATATTCCAGTGGTTCTTAATTTTTTTTAGATGACACTGGTTGAAAACAACTGGTGCAGGCAGATAGTCATACGAAACTCTAAAAACTGGAGTGTGTTCGTCAGTAAAAAACATCCCAACAAAAGTAAAAAATCAGCTGTGGCCACCACAGGACCGACCGCCATTACAAAGTACTTGTATAAAATACATTCTAGCAGCAGAGTAGAAATATCTTGGCCTAATATTTTCTAACAGAGATATTATTTATCATGACCATGGAAACGTTACGTTTCAAGTATGAAAAAATAGAACATTTTAAAACAATTCGAAAAAATTTTCAAATTTTTTTCGTTTTATCTAAAAATGTCTCCAATAAAAGTTATTAGTTATTGCATTTATAGCAAATTTTTTCGAAATATTTTTCTGTTGCTAAATATTCGACCGATTTTTACCAAAAGCTGACAGACCGACAGACATCATGCTAAATATAGTCAAAACGATATATAGGGACCTCGATTCGTGGAGATCCATCGAAATTTCGAAATGTCAAAATCGGTAGGATCACAATACCTCCCTTATATATATTGGCGGTCGGTAAAAACGATTTTGAAATTTTAAGCTATCATTCGGATACCGATTTCCGAGTGGATAATCAAAAATTTGGAAATCTAATAACAAGGTCTTGCTTAGGAATTTCGAACACTCCCAGATATTGAATTTCAACGCAATCGAACCAACTTCCTTTTTTGTCGCATTAAAATAACATGGAAAATTTTGGGTCGCAGGCTCGCGCCCTTTTTTAATTTTCTAGGTTTAGGATTTTTCTCGTCTTAAGAATGTTCCCAGGAAACCGCATGCATAATTTCAACTTTCTATGTCACCGGGAAGTACGCAAAGAACCTCTGGAAGGACATCTGACAGCCACCTCAGGGATTTTATATATATAGATATATATGTTCCGGTTTTCTGCATAACCTATCGAATGATAAATTAATAGCTAGAAATATGTTTTACTTTTCTTGTTAAGTTAGACTTGCTCGATTTATCGTGATGCTCAGGTATTTTACATTAAAAGCATTTTACAAACAGTCCAAAATAAAATATATAATCGATCCATTTAAATTTAAAATTGTTAACCACGCCTAAACTTAAAAAATATAAAAAATAATTAATTAAATTACTAAATAAATCCATTTAAAAAACCAATAAATCAAATTCAAATTACCAACATCCCATTAAATATCAATTAATCTAAACACAACTAAAGTTGACATTTAATCCAGCGACCATAGTGCAACGGATGCGGTTTCCATTTATATATATTGGAAATGCAACAAATACAAATGAAACTGCACAGTGTTAATTAATCGTGAAATACTTCAAGCGTTAAAAGAACAATTAATTGACCAACGGCCCCGAGTTCGCTTTTACCAAGAATGCTGTTACCATAATTAATTGTCACTGATACTCTGATATTACCATACAAAAGCGAACGCTTATTTCGTCACGGTTGGTTGAAGCTCTGGTCAACTTTTTATCGAAGATTCATTAATAAAAGGACACATGCGACTTTATTTTGTTGCACGATAAGAAAAAAACTGGACACTCTACGACGTTACATGGTTGTTGATTTGGTAAAAATATTACAGAAATAACGTCGAAATGAAATATAAGTCACTCATTTTTATTTAATACTTCTAAAAAAATATACAAGGTGTATCAAAATAGAGGGAATACAATTTTTGACGAAAATGTGACGTACGAACCTGTTGGCAAAAACTTTTTGAAGACCAAAGTAGAGACCCAAACAATCAAATGATAGTATTAAAAAACAACAACCCGGAAGTACAGGCTATAAGGACACATTTTATTCTTTAAATGGGACCGTAGATCGTGTTGGGTATCGTTGGATAGAGCTTATGAAAAGAACTACTTTTAATTAAACATTATTTTATTATCTTTTACGGTTTACGAAAAAATTTAATCTCTATAACGTCTTGAAAGAAAATCATTTTTATTTACAAGTGTTCAAAGGGCCTTGCATTTTAATTTAAACACTTTCGTATGCTAACTCTTGAGCTCTCTGTAGCTCAGAGTATAATAAATATAAAAATATTTTACTTTTAAGTCGTACTTGAAAGTCCAACTTAAAAGTACTTGAAAGTGAAATTTTATTTTTATTATGATCCGAGCAACAGTTAGATCAAGAGTTAGGATGCGATAATCAAAATGGAAGGCACTTTGAACACTTGTTAATAAAAATACTTCACTTTCAAGTTGTTATCAATATAATAATTTTTCGTAAACCGAAAAGATGTTTAAGCAAAAGTTATTTAATTTCAAAAGCTCTATCCAAAAATGCCCAACACGATATATATTCCCATTTAAAAAATTAAAGTTGTAATTGATATCCTGTACTTCCGGTTTGTTCCGAATAATTTCTATATTACTATTCGATTTTTGGGCTTTGAACTTGCTCACACGTTTTAGAGAAACTTCGTGTTCTCACATATTTGATACATCCTGTATATAGTTTAGACTTTATATGCTGATTGATCTACAGAGAACCGATAAAATCTATCTATTTCACACCGTTCTATGTAAAATTCAATGACAAATAGAATTTGTTATTTGGCTATTTATATTTGTTATTTATATTTTATAATTTTATTTAATACACATGGTAGGTAAAGTCTATTACTTTGGTTTAAACGGAACTAAACGGGTGTTTCGTTTTCCTAAGTTATCACGAGAATCGAGATTGCCTAGACCAGCGTTTCCCAACCTGTGGTACGCGAGTTGCTAGTTGGTGGTACACGAAAAATAATCAATAATGGTGGACATAAAAAATTTAAAAAAAATCATAAAAATATCATAGAAACGTTTTTTCCTACAATTCATAAAAATATGGACAGTCGATGATCGAAAATCCGGCAATCGATACCGTTTTTTTGGAGGGCACTTTTAAATTTAGCCATTAGCAATCTGTAACTTGAGATGTCAAGTTCTGTCACAATTATCATAATACAGAACTTTACAAGTAGAATTCAAACGACACTGTCTAATTAATTTTTGGTTAAATATTGATAAAGAATATGAACAAATCTCTGAGAAAGCTCTTAAATTATTATTACCGTTTACTAATACGGAATTAGTAGAAAGAGCTTTTTCTTCATATATTTAAAATTAAAATAAGTATCGAAACAGATTGAACGCAGCTGTAGACTTAAGTGGGGAACAGAATGCAACGAGTTCTATGGCGCGTTAACGGCGTTCGGACGCCGCTATCTGTCAGAAGAAAGTTAAAACCAAGTTGTCGTACGCAAGTGCACAGAATGGACAACGTCCTACGGCGTTCTAACGCCGTTGATACTGAATGTTCGTCAACTTCCAACTTTTGACGCCGTTGAACGTTGACCCAGAACACCTAACCTCAGTTTTTACTGAATGGTAAAGTGTATGTATGTATAAATAACTTGCATACAACATAAATAACATCACACACAAGTCTTCATCATCCATTATACTTTTAATAAAAGAAAGCGCACGTATAAACACAGATATAGGTTGTCACTTGACGGCGTTAAAAATGATTGCATTGTGTGCAGGCGAAAATCTCAACGGCGCTAACGCAACGCCGTCGCAAATGACGACGCGCTGTGCATTCTTTTCCAGGCTTTAAGAGTGTACCTCGCATCTTTTGAACCAAATTTCAAAAAAGTATGTTCTTCGAAACAAGCACAAGTATGTCATTAAATTTATTTTATAAAAATATTTGATTATAATAATAATGACTATAATAATAAAAATATAGAAAATATATAAATTGGTTTCTTATAATTCTGTGTTTTTATTAAAACCATTTATTAGTAAACGAAATATGACAAAATAGTAGAATCAACTATTTTGTCATATTTCGTTTCTATCTACTACTATATCTAATAAGTAAATAAATATACGAAATACAATCATTTTTACGAAGTGGTACAATTTAGCGTGATGTACCACCAAGTGGTACGCGAGCCAAAAAAGGTTGGGAAACGCTGGCCTAGACTATTTCATGTTTCATGTTTGCAGAAGGAATTCAAAATGAATGATTTTCAATTTTGAATATAAAATATATACTCGTAATACATTATTAGATTCGTGGAAGAAAAAGAAATTTAAGAAATGGGAAATTTGTAAAATGACTTATGTAAATGCAAGTATAATTTACAATAGCTTAACAAAATGGCCAAAAATCCAATTCAATCGTTAAAAGTTATTAGATTTTAAAATCTAGTTCCGCTTAAACAACTGGAATCATATTTACAGATATTTGTAATTTTTTTTTTACGGTAAATTTTTTTGGTGTAAGCAGAACTAAATTTTGAATTCTAGTAACTGTTAACGTTTGATTGAAGCTTTTAATTATTTTGTTTGGCAAAAACTAGCGTCAAACATTAAAAAACTAGTTCCTGACAAGAAAATAACAATTCCATTTGGTTCTACTTAAAGGTTTAGAAAAGTTTATAATATTCATTGAACCCGAATCCGAACCTGAAAAAAATTATGTTATTCAACCTGAACCTCAAACCGAACCGAAATTAACATATTGAACCTGAACACGAACCTAAACCTAAATAAATTAAGCTTCAGGTTCCTGGAAAAAATATCAATATATCGTGGTTTCGATTAAAAAGAAAGTGAATTTAAAACTTTCTTTATTAACTAGTCAAATATTGCGACTTAAACTAGTACTTGTGTAATATACCATGATAGCTACCCAGCAAACATTTTTATACGGGCCAGTACTGGTAATGCACATACTCCCCGGCATTGAAAGTAATGGGCCAGTACCCCGGTGTCCCCGTGGCCGTTACTGGCCCATTGATGTATCAGTTGCCGGCCCAGCAACGGTAAACTGCAAAATTATAGCATTAGTTGCAAGATTTATTTCTGATGGTTTTAAGTAAAAAGTATGAGTGAAGAAGAGTGCTTATAAAATGCTGGTAAAGTACTTCGTATAGGCGGAATGCGAAATACAAATGTGAAGTACATTATTAATACTGGCGTTGCACTTAGTTTTGGTGCCAGTAATTTACCAGCATAAAAGCAGTTAGCCGGCATTCGGCCGTTAGTTAAATGTTTGCTGGGTAGGCTCGCTGAAACATCGCAGAATCATTAAAATTTATTACTAAATTAATAATTTACTAAATGATGTGATAACTTGTAATGTGAACTTGTAGCAAAAGGTGCATACATGCCTAATTGTGATAATAGTGAAACTTTTTGGAATAATTGATAAGATATATCTACGATGCTATAAAAATAGAAATCGATCAGAATCAGGATTCACAGATCTTACATGTGTAATTTTGTTTATTACTGTACCACACGCAGTGCCGGCTCCACACGGTAAGCAAAGGATGCGTCGCATCGGGGCGCCTTGCGCTAAGGGCGCCGAAATTACAAAGTCTTCGACAATTTTTTCTTCACAAAATTTATTTTTTTTAAAAACGGGGTTTCATTTTCATTTTCGGGGCTCCAGGTACCTATACGCATAAAACTAGTGCTTATTCGTATCGCTTGTGTGACGTATAAAACTTAGAATTCAGTTGCATAAAATCAGTGAATTAGTTCAGATCAATTCCTGCTATATATCGATGGTGATTTGCTAATATGGTGTATCTCAAAATAGTGAATATTCCAATTTCCACTTTATTAGTACTGATACCCCACAAGGGCAAATAATAAATGTTTTAAATAATTTTTTATGATCGCCTTATGTTTACAAGTTAATGGTGGTATTTTTGAACATTTAATTTAGATGATTTTTTTTTTTTTTTGTTATTTTTGTATTAAATAATTGTATTTTCAATGTATTTTCAATAAAAAATGTTTAGCCTTTTCAATGAATATTTATCCCTATGTTGCAAAATAAATGGAGGGCAACTTGCTGTCAAAATAGTTTATCGTTACTAGGGAAACCATGCATTATAATAACTTCAATGTTGCACGGTAAAAGAAATTCACCGTATTATTGTATGTATGCGTACTATTTACACTTAAAAATAAAATGTAATACTTATTACCTGTTTCAAAATTTCATAATGAAAATATATTGTGTCAATACAGGGCCACGCCAAGCGGGGGTGTTAAGGGTGCACAGAACCCCGATGGCAGGCCTTAGGAGAGGAAAATATTGGCAAATAGGGGCGGGAGAACCAACAAAATTCTGGTTGACTTTCTTAAAAGAATTTAAAAAAATTTAAATTAAACCATTTAAAAAAAAAACTTTTGGTCGACTTCTTTTTTTTTTAGAGAACAAGCGAACTTCTGGGTGACTTCTTTTTTTGTATAGAACAAACAAATTTCTGGTCAACTTTTTTTTAAGGGCGCCGAATCAATCTTTGTATCGGGGAGCCATAACCCCTAGAGCCGGCACTGACCACACGTCCTAAGTATTGAGGAAGCAGTTGGATTAAACCTTTCAATAAAAAATAGTTTAAAATTGCCTAACGATTGCATCAAGATTTTTTAATTTACTTTCACGCCCATATTATTATGATTCTTATCATCTATTATAAATCTAAGGTAATCCAACCCCGAAATAAAAAACCCAAATGAAATTAAGACATAAATATTTAAATCTGATAGCGCAGTATAAAACCAGCAGTTTGAAAACACGCTTACCATTTCGTTTCATGTGCATTCAAAATCCGTTTATTGCAGTTCACTTGTCATCTGATGCCTTTTTTAATGCGTTTTTTATTGGACGAATCTGAACTATTAAGAACCGTGAAATTCGACCTCATCAAGGGTGGCTCTCACAAAGGTAGCTCATTTTAAGGGCTTTTATAGTACTAAGTGTAATATTACATTATAGAATATCATCATTAGGTTACAGTGAACTCCTGCCTTTAAAAATGATCACGTGACAAATGCTAATGCGCAAAAATAATACTTATCAACCTAATACTTAAGGCACAGATTCAGATAAAACCTACAGATGTTTTGTAACGTGAAATCATCGGTAAGAACAGCATTAACAAGGATTTTTTTGTAGGGATTATTACAAACTTTATTTTTAAGTTGGTAAGCTTGTTGACAATAGTTATTCAAGTAGTTATTCTATTTGTTTGTTATAAATAAAGGTGTCATATTTTTATTTGACACATTTGCGGTTTTTATGATTTTTTTCTCATGGTATTCAGTTTTATGAAAGATAAAAATCATTTCTAAAGTTGTGAAAATCATGTTTGTCACAAACATTTGTGTCATTTTACGTATTATTAGGTAACAAGGTTTTGAGAAAAATATCAGATTACGTGGTGAAGTTCCCACCTTAAAAATGTTAGTTTTTTAAAGAATTTAGATAAAAATAACTTAATCTTAGATAAACCTATCATTTAGTTTTGGAATAAAAGGCTATTTACAGGAAATGTCAAGTATAATTTCCGATTTGGAGTAAAATTTAGGGGAAGAAATTAGGTGGATAACAATTCCCACCTTCTTAAAAGTTTTTTGTAATAAGAAATGTTTTTTTGTTCACACACAACATAATTTAGAATAAACGATCGACAATAGTATACCATGGAACAAGGTTAACCAGTGATCCCCAAACTACTGCCCGCGCATCAGATCAGGCCCGCGGACATGTATATTTTACAAAGAAAGTTTTACTTAATTTTATAGCTTATTATTATTTATTTATTTAAGAGTTTCATCTTTCTTAATTATTCCTTTGTAATTGATATCTGACCGAAGTCGAATTCTTATTTCGACGAGATTTATAAGAGATGCAGTGAGATGACAATCTGGGAACAAGAGATAAAGGAACTGATGAGTGAGGAAGTTAGAGGAGAAAGATGGGCGAGAAAACTGAAGGCAAGCAGGAAGGATATAGAAGAGAGAAGCCAGAAGGAGAATAGGAAAAAAGAAGAACGCTGGAAGAAGAACAAAGAAATGAAATAAAAAATACTGCAAAATATACACTGTATTGTATGTTATTTTATTTTTCATTTCTTTGTAATTGTCGCGCCCGTAAGGCCGCTTTTATTATTAAATTAAATTTTTATTAATTTAATTTAAAACAACAAAAACTTTTAGTGTTTTTATAAAATGTTGAGATCCGCTCTTGCGAGTTCCAACATTAATTTCTCATTAACACTCTGCTGCTGACCTGTTCAGAACATAGTTCGCCTGACGAAAATATATATATTTTTCTTAATTTAAAATTCGCGTCTCTAGCGCGGGTTAGTGATTTTACAACTGTTGTTTGATCATTTAAATTATTTGTGTGTATCTACACCATCCAAGGAACAATACGGGGAGCCAGGAACCTGTTTTTTGGGACACCAGTGCCACATATGTAAAATTGGAATTAATACATATTTACATATTTATTAAGAATAAATCTACTGTAAGTCTGTTCTGATTTTACATACATTCTAATTCATTGTTTATTTAATATATATATATATATATATATATATATATATATTGTAACTTAATTTCTATTTTGTTATCGCCTCAGCGCGTAACTTGTATTTTTTAGTTCGCACGCGCTGATCTCTTGACCACGTGAGCTGATTTACTTTGAATTTATATTTAACATCTGTAATTTTTGTATTTATTTAATTTTGTTATATATTATCAGTTTATATTGTATTTGTGGTACTGCAATTTTATTTATGTGATACGCCCATCGTGTTGAGCAACGTTTCTGCATGGTTTGTCGCTTGGCTAGGGTTTTCAGAGACGTCGTGGGATTTCTAGGTTTGGTTCCTCCATAGCCATTACTTGTGGGCCTAGGATTTTACCCGTCTACACCCCAGCTAGGGCTACCATTTCACCTGTGTTAGTCTCCTAGAGCAGGCCCCAGGAGCAGAAGAGTTTTTTATCCCCTCTCCTTTCCTCTAGGTCGTCCGTGTCTTCCTCAGCGGCTCAACTCGGTACGTTCGTTTCACATAACCGCTTTTTCTTTTCTATATTCCAGCCTTTTGCTGGTGGTCCTTCGAGGTCTCCGCCGCGAAGACCATTTGTGTGAAAAATGAAAATATTTTACCAGCGAAATCAAACAAAAAAACAGAAAGAAAAAGAAAATTAAAAAATTAACAATAATATTAAATTATTTTTGCAAATATTTTTTTAAATTTACATACAATGTTAGATAAATCTGAATTAGTGAAAACTGGTTCAGACGTGAAATAATAATTACTTGAATCACTAACACTATACATGGATTTAAAGTGCTGGGAGAAGAGATTACAAATATCTTCATCTGTGTTTACAAATGGTATCGCTTGATTTCATGTTATTAGGTATACTACAAATAAAATAATATATTAGGTATACTACGAATGTTTGTTTTCGACGCTATGTAAGACCAGAATTTTTTACTGTTTGCCGGAATCTGTAAGTATTGGTAATTTAAAAACATTTTTTAAATTTGATACTACATTCAAACAAGTTTACCTACTTTTTTACTGCTTTTTCAAAAAGTTTTACTTTTTATTGGTTTTTATTAATATAAATTTTCTTTTCCTACCAATTTTACCGCTCAAGGCAGTTGCCCTGCTTGCGCCCTCCTAGATCGGGCCCTGGCAGCGTGCAAGTTACTGAATGCCATAATGATAAAATAATATCCAATGTTCTGAACGGACAAAAGAAAAATACATAAAGTTGATATTATTTGTGACCATAAAGAGGCCCTCCCTGCTATACATGTATGATGCATGGAAAAACCTGACATTTAAAACAGCAAGATAAAGAATGGAGTGCTGAAAAAAGAAGAGAACATTTTGCGACGTTTTAAGTATTAATTGTTGAGTTAACATAAACTTCATGTTTGCAGGTATTTAGTAAGTGAATGATGATTATTTTGGATGCGAAAACAAATTTTATATTCAATTTTTTTTTTTTTTTTTGTTAATTTTAATTCGTACGCCTAACACCATTATTTAGGTTTCTAAATATGTGCAGTATTTTTTTTATATAGCAAGGTTCAATAAGAATTTTAAAAATTGCGCCTATGGCTTCCATTGGTTGTTATAAGTTCCGTTATAATTTCGTGTACATTGAAACAGAATTAAATTATAATTTAAACAATTTCCACTGGTTAGTAAATTTACGCTTTTAAAAATTAAATGCAACATTTGCGAAAATATAACTAGCTTTTTGAAAAAATAATGTAAACAATATAAAAATTAAAAAAAAAAAAATTATAATATTGTCTCTTCTCGCAGGGTTCGATCCCTTTCGGATCGAGTTACTTGGGTGAAAAACCAGCGTCAAAAACCACTACACCAGCATACACGTTCCAGTGTAGCGTATTACAAAGCTATAATTTGTGTACATTATTAGCCAAAAATCACAAAAAA
This sequence comes from Liopterus haemorrhoidalis, assembly GCA_963971575.1. Classification (NCBI taxonomy): domain Eukaryota; kingdom Metazoa; phylum Arthropoda; class Insecta; order Coleoptera; family Dytiscidae; genus Liopterus; species Liopterus haemorrhoidalis. The sequence continues at coordinate 21,488,026 of OZ020612.1, read as the reverse complement.
TGCGTTTTTTTCCAAAAACATAATCTGATCAAAAATTCCTGTTGTACTATTCCGGTTCACACCAATGTACATTACTTAGAATTTCAATTTTAATTTAATCCACGTCCAAGGGCTTTCATTTGATACCCTACTCAGAATTATAAAAAAATATATTTTTTTTTCGATGAGCACATATTTGTTTATATTTTTAGGGGGATATGTTTTTTAGATGTTTTAGTATTTTTCCTATGTGCGGGTCAAAGAGTTGTATAAGCATGCCCAATTTCAACTCTCTAGGTTTAGCCGTTTGGCTACAATTTTTACCGAACAGACAGACAGACAGACAGACAGACAGACGGACAGACAGACAGACAGACAGACAGACAGACGACAAAATGACGGTATAAAGGTTTTTTGGTCATACCTACCAAACCCTAAAAACGGCTCTAGTAGAGCTTGAATTTAATTTAAAAAAATGATAAATAGACAAGTGCTAATTTAAAAATAATTTAATTCCATGCTAATTACTACAACTAGTAGTTTACTACAACTATAGAAGAAATTCAAATTCCAACCAGGCTTTACACGCGTGTGCAGCAAAGAATCTTCCAGTATTTCATATGGGCAGAAAATTTAACAACCTATAAAAAATTGATGTGAAGTGTGAATTTTCACACATTTCAGGGTTTCGCAGGTATTTAGTAAGTGAATGATGATTATTTGGGAAGCCAAAACAAATTTTATGTTTAAATATTTTTTTATTAATTTTAATTCGGATGCCTAATACCATTATTTGGGTTTCTAAATATTTGCAGTATTTTTTTTATAGATTCATTAATATTTTGAAAATTGCGCCTACGGCTTCCATTGGTTATTTAAGTCATAAGCCCCGCCCTCTGATTTCGTCAAACATAAACTTAAATTATAATTTCAACACTTCCCACTGGTTATTAAATTTACGCTTTTAAAAATTAAATGCAACATTTGCCAAAATATAACTAGAATTTTGACAAAATAATTCAAACAAAATAAAAATGCAAAAAAAAAACAGAAAAAATAAAAATTGACGGGAATCGAACATTAGTTTGCAACTTACGAAGCGAGAACGTTACCACTAGACTACGGACGTTCACTCGTTTACTGTGTTAAATAGCGGATTAAATATTTTACATATTTTAGTTAAAAGCACAAAAAATGCGTTATTTCCCGAAAACATAATCTGATCAAAAATTCCTGTTGTACTATTCCGGTTCACACCAATTTACATTACTTAGAATTTTTTCAGATTTTTAGTTTAAACCATCTGGGCTACAGGGTGTGGGACAAAAAATTTTTTGCAAAATTTTGGCAAAATTCGCGTCAGAATAATTTATTTTGCAAAAGTAAAATTTTGATCGTCAATCCACGTACCAAGGGCATTCATTTGATACCCTACACAGAATTGTAAAAACATATATTTATTTTTTCGATGAATATATATTTGTTTATATTTTTAGGGGGATATATTTTTTAGATGTTTTAGTATTTTTCCTATGTGTGGGTTAAAGAGTTGTATAAGCATATCAAATTTCAACTCTCTAGGTTTAGCCGTTTGGCTACAATTTTTATCGAACAGACAGACAGACGACAAAATGACGGTATAAGGGTTTTTTGGTCATACCTACAAAACCCTAAAAACGATCATCTAGGGCAAAATTGAAGATACCCGTTCAAGAGGAAGATCTTCTAAAAGAAGAACGACACTAGAAGTCAGCGTAAGAAATGCAGAAGAATGGTAGAAATGGTGTAAGATTGTACGTATACTCAATACTGAGGAAAATGACTTGAAAGTTTCCTCAGTTCTTAGGACATGTGGTACAGTAATAACAACTTTGCACATGTAAATTGCTATTTTTATAGCATCGTAGATATAACCAAGATCAATTGCAATCCCCGAGTTTCATACTCCCAGAATTTCGGGAATGAAAAAGTTATAATACCTACCACGATTCCAGGATTTTTTTAAAAAAATGTGATCTTGTATTATACATGTATCCAAATTCTATTACAAGTGCATTACAAATTATTTAGTTAATTATTATAGTTTGTTTATAAATGACTCGAAGTTGTAAAACCATATTTTGTTAAATAGTAAATCGTTAATTTTCATAGAATTGGCTTGCAAATAACATTTAAATATAAGTATATTTTTAATCTCAATAATTAGTGTCGTGGCCTTTTTTTAACATTGGCAAAAGAAGGTTAAAGTTATCTGTTTTTATTAATGAAACCTATATGTAATAATAAATTGTTACTCATAGTCGTCCCATAAAAATTTTCACTGAGGTTTAATAGTAACGCATATTATTTGGAATTAATTTATTAATAATAATAAATTACATACATAATTATGTTATAAGAATGTTTTTAAAAAATTATTCTTTTCTTCACAAAAATATTATATTTACCTATAGTAGTAAACTACAATATGATCGAAAAATGGCGTCTAGTAAAGTTTTTTTAATGTAAAATAGACAATTCTGTGCTAATTTAAAAATAAATGAATTCAATGTCTAATTAGTTGCCTTTTTTTCGATCATATTGTATAATTATAGCCATATCAATAGTAAGCTATAAAGACAAATTTAACTACTGAAAATAGCTACTTTGTACCTGAAATGTACATTTAGAGGCAATAGAATATCTTTGTGAAGTAAAAAATGATTTATTAAGCTACCGTGCAACGTTTTATATTGAAATTGTTTTGATAAGGAGATAGTTTACTTTAGTATAGGGCTGCCATACGTCCCGGTACACCGGTACACCGGTTTTGAGGTCTGTGGTCTGTGTGCAGTGTCCCTGTCCAAGAATCATTTAAAAAATTATTTTCCGATTATTACAGACGCATACACAAAAAAACATCAAATTTTTCCAGTAAAACTGAGTGTTCCAAAATGATTCACCATTGATCCCAACGTATTGCTCTTGGAATACCTATTATCAATCTCTTCTTTAATTGTTTTTTTTTTGTCTTACAAATTTTTTTTTTTAATAAATTTTTTGAAAGATTGCTATTTTTTATAATAAAGGTATGATTGTCGATAAAAGTTTTTTTAAGTATTTGGGGGGGGGGGGTTCCGGCAGTAGTCCGACAATTATGGCACCACTACTTTAGTAGGATTTAATCTAACAAATTTTAAGGTATTATTGTTATGCGTAAAACTATATCATTGTATTTTTTCAATCTCCTACATTCCCCCATGAAAGAATTCTGGATCCGCCCATGAACTATACACACTGTTGTGGACCATTACATTTTTATAAATTATAATGTTAAGTATCGTTATTTGTCAATCTTGCAAATGTTGCTGATTTCATGACAAGCATTTTACTTTAGTAAAAAGTTGCATGCAAAATGCACCAATTACCAAATTCTTGTACACGAGCCTTCATTTAAATGTCATAACGTAGCTAATTAAAATAGAACACACGAAGTTCGCATGCAAGTAGACCATAAAGCATCAGGACATTTTTTATCTAGTGAATGAATTTAAGTAACAAAATGAACAGCACCAGTTGTTCCAAGTTATTGTATTAATTCTAATTTAAATGCTAATTTTTGCATTAGTGTTATTGTCTAAGCGACCGTTGGTATATAATGATATAAAACTTTCGGAAATATAAATTGAGAATGTTGAGTGTGACTGCCGAATTGCGACCAGCCATCAGCTGAGCACATGCGCGAAAATAACAAAAGATATTTCCGGGGGCGTATCTAATTTCATAACTGTTGTGTCCATCGTTAGTACAGGGGCGGCGCTACTGGGCTACATTCCTATTATATTACTTCCGAATGTTGTTGACATTCACGAACTACATACGCAATCAGAATGTTAAGTACCTATTTTTATGAAATAATACGAGGTTCGATTCAAAATTTCTTGTAATGATTGACAGAGGCAGAGCCGCAGTAAGGAAAACTTGCGCTAGGGGCAAAACTGTGTTTTGGCGCCCTTGGCAAAAAAAGGTGGTCCTCACTTCCCAAAATCCAAATGATGAGCAAAAATTATAAAAATTATAAAAAATTATAAAAATTGTCCACAACAGTGTATATAGTTATGGGCAGATCCAGCACTCTTTCATGGGGGGAATGTAGGAGATTGAAAAAATACAATGATATAGTTTTACGCATAACAATCATACCTTAAAATTTGTTAGATTAAATCCTACTACGGTAAACTATCTCCTTACCAAAACAATTTCAAATAAGGTAAAACATATTGTCGAAACTTATCTTCTAAATAATAATATAGATTGCTTCAAAGCTCAGGAACTATTTAATTTATTAGAACTGTGTTTAGACCAAAACTATTTTATTTTTAACGACTTAATTTATGCTCAGAAAGATGGTTTGCCTATGGGTTCTTCTCTCTCCCCCCTATTGTCAGAAATATTTATGGATCATATGGAAAAAATTAGTTTTAGTAGTTCCAACAATGGTTATAACAAGGCTGAAATAGACAAAATTATTAGAAAAAAGCGCAAAAAACTTTTATTAACATATTTTTATCCCCCAAGTATACCAGATACAAAAATTTATAAAAAAATACCCTTTCACGGCCAGGTAAGTTTCAAAATAGGATCAAAATTAAAGAAATCAAATATAACTCCAACCTTTTATAATAAACATACAATTAAAAATTTACTCGTTAATAATAAACTAGGTAAAACTGAGTTTATCAAGCATCGTGCCAAGATTGTTCAACAATATATATAGGCCAAACTGGTCGGAAATTTGCTACAAGATTTGGTGAACATTTGAAAGCCATCCAAAATAAAAAAAGTAGAACAGTCCAACATAGCAGAACATATGATCTCCAATAATCATAACCTTTCCGTTAATGACTTTAAAATCCTACACATTCACAATAAAAGCCTTAAACTGAACCTTTTAGAATACCGAGAAATTCACAAAAATATTAACTCTGGAATTCCCTTAATGAATGACCAGATTGACGTTTACAACTCACCCCTAATAAATCGGTAAAAAACTTTTTTCCCTTTTTTCCCTTATCTGCTAATATGGTTTACACTTGTATTCCCTACCATTAATATTTGTTCCCACTGAATGTATCTGTTAAAAAATAAGTTTAGTTTGTAATTTGAACTCCTGTAGATGGCGTCACTGCCGAAATACGTATAGAGTAATATTAAACTTATATTTGTGGAACTTACCGAGTGTTTTATTTATTAATCTTCTTGTAATGACGTTGCAGAAATTTATCGGTTAACGGTCGCTATCGCTTTCGAAGTAGTTCCAGTCATTCATCTATTGCTGAAATGTTTTATAGAAGACTTTCTTGCCGAGCGTGTCAAGCACCGCTTTTGATTTTCTTTGAATTTCGTCCTTGCTTTGGACGTTGAAAGTTTCTTGTCCAGGGCAAGTACTAGCGACATGAATTGGGTTTCTGGCTACGAACCAGAAATAAAGCATCTCATTGGAAAATAGTCATCACAGTGGAAAAGTCCAGCTTAACCGAGAACCAAAATTGCAGGAAAATAAAAAGCACTGTGATGATTGTTTTCTTTGATAGCAAAAGATCGTGCACAAAGAAGTCGTGCCAACGAGTTACACTGCTTATTCACAGTTCTATTGCGATGTTTTAAGGTGCCTTCGTGAAGATGTTAAACTTAAACGGACCCGAACTTTGGCAAATGAAAATCTGGGTGCTTTATCAAGCTAAGGCATCCGTCAGTTCATTTCACACACCTTGATTTAGGCCACTGCGAAGAGGCGGATTGATGACCCGACGGATTTTTAAATTAAAGATCCCTATTTGAAAATAATTTATAGATTATTATTTTATATATATTTCAAATAAATACCGTAGACCAGCGTTTCCCAAACTTTTTTTCCCGTGACCCGGTATGTTCAAACTTTTTCTTCGTGACCCACTAAAATTTTTCCGCTTATAATAGCCCATAGGGAAGCTAAAACATATGGATGCCCATAGAGTTTTCATTTATTCACATAATAATTATAATAAAAAAGCATTAACCGTTACAAAAATTTGTAGAAATTAAATAAAAATTATTAATGAGAACCAATAAATTATTACTGAGAAGTGTGGTGCAGTGTATCTTTTACTAATAATTTCAGATTAGGAGAAAACGATGATAGCTTTATCCTTAGATTCGGTTCTACTTCCAATCGGTTTCGGTACTTATTTTTAAGGACGACTAATGTTGAGAAACCTGCTTCACACTTATAGGTCGTGACTAAAGGTATTAGAAATTGATTTTTCCGCTATAACTGAGTATTCCTGACGACAATTTATCCGAAAATCTATCGATGGTATTCTATCGAAGGTTGCAAGTATTATTCAGTAGTCCAGATTCAACGATATTTAATCGTATTCTAGCGTTTCTTGAAAAAGACAACTAGGTTTCGCGAGGTTTATGCTACCCGGCATTTTGCTTACCGCGACCCACCATTTAGGAAACCCTGCCGTAGACTTTACTTTTATTTGGCAACGTATCTACCATATTTTTTGCACGTCAGGAATATTTTTACAAATTTTTCTCTTGCAATTCATCAACAAGAAATATTTTAAATTTTGTGATGAGAGGATGCTTCTTAATATATTTTTAGTAATTATAAGTTTAGTAATAATTAGAAACACTCAGTGAGATTTTTTTAAATTATTTTTATGAAACCTATATTTCAAAATTTTACGTAAATATATATATTATTCTAGGGCACTAGAAAAGTTTTGTCGGATGATAATATAAACGAACAACGATATCGAGATTGTATCAAATTAAACATGAGTCTTTCATATAAACACAGCAATTTTTTATCTTTGGTCTCTCTTGAAATTTTATTTAATAAATTTGTAAAAATGCTATCCATGTATCTCTACATGGCAAAATTATCAGACAATAATTATCTATAATTTTAAAGGTAGTTTAACAACTGTAGAGTGCTATGAAGACATTTTTGGTATATTATTGTGTTGTGGTATGGTTGTGCATTCTTAAGGTCTACTGAGCGGTGATATAAAAATTCTCAGCTTGGTGATATTGATTAAGAAGATTACCCACGTTGGGAGACCTGAGGAAATGACCGGAAAATGTGGCTTATATTAAAAAAATAAATAATCGTCATACGAGGTGTGTAAATTAAGTAACCGGACTGGCAACATAACGTTTGATCTGGCAACGTTTGGGGCGCGGGACTTAGAGGGGCGGCAGGTGAACATGTGATACGCCTCCAGTACGAGTTTGAACTCGCTAGAGTATTTTTTTTTGTCCGTAGCGATTTTTTTCGTGAAACAGTTTTTTCTAGTGCGTTCTAAAAATGAGTGACATTCATTTCGAGCAACGATGTGCCATCAGGTTTCGCTTCAGACTTGGGCACAGTGCAACGGAAACTTTTGCAAAACTTCAGCAGGCCTACGGAAACAGTGTTTTGTCCAGGACCCAGGTTTTTTGGTGGTTTAAGGCATTTTCAGAAGGAAGAGAGTTGATTGAAGATGAATGACGCAGCGGAAGGCCTTCATCTTCAAGAACCGATGAAAATGTCGACAGAATCCGGGATCTTGTGTGTTCAGATCGTCGGTTGACAGTCAGAATGATCGGGGAAGAGTTGAGTTTGAGTCACACTACCATTCATCAGATTTTGACCAATGTATTTTGACCAATGGGGATGAGAAAAATCTGCAGTTTTAATAAACGAGTTTTTGGCCAATAAAAACATTTCTGTGGCTCCTCAGCCTCCTTAGTCGCCTGACTTGAGTCCTTGTGACTTTTTCCTCTTGTCAAGATTGAAAAATCACCTCAAGGGACGTCATTTTGGGACATTCGAAAACATTCAAACGTCCGTAACCGGCCAGCCGAAAGCTATTCCAGTATCCGAGTTCTAGCACTGCTATGAGGATTGGAAGAACCATCTCCAGCGCTGTGTGGCTTCCAAAGGAAGTTAATTTGAGGTAGAAATTGTAATTGTTCGGTTACTTAATTTACACACCTCGTATAATTAGACTTACCATAATATTTTTTTCTCAAACTGGGATGATTTTGGAATTTTGCTCAAAATAGAAAGTAGTGCCTTCTACGCTAAGTACTGATAATTGAAAAGGCTAAATAACGGAATGGTTATCAAAAACCAAAATATTCGTAATAATAATTTTTAATTACTCTGAATTGAACATATCTTATTATTAAAAAGTTATTAATATCTGTCTATCACTAGCGTGAAATTTCTTTAAAAATTCTTTGCTATTTTTAATTAGTTACCTAATCACAATTTTCCGAGGCTGCACTTTTTATACTGTATGTATATTCGGTACTTTTTAATTTTTACCATATGTCCGGAGAAAATGACAAACTGGCCGGGACGCTGGGACCATACCTTCAAACTGGGATAGTCTCGATCAAACCGGGACGTTTGGTAAGCCTACGTATAATGTACAAGCGGACAAAGAAAACCCTTAAGATTAATACAATTATGCATGGTAAATTGCATTTTAGAAAGATTTATATGCATTAGGTATCCCATACCCAAAAAGTAAGTTAGTTGGTTAAAATTTTCGGCGCACAGCAATGGTGGCTATTGGCAACAACGAGCTCCTGTTAAACAAGATTTTTTGGAACATTACAACCACTATTCTCCGTAAAAAAATTACATCCTTCGTATAGTCCAGATCTTGCTCCATGATATTTTGGAATGTTCCTTGACATCAAAAATTAACTAAAAGGGTACCGTTTTCCTTATGAACACCAGCTATTAGTCGCGTAGGATGAATTATGTGATTCTATGGTGATAGAAAATTAGGAAATATTGTTCATGCTAGTTTCGACGAATGTATAAAGTGTGATGGAAATTATTTTGAAAAATTTTAAAAACTAAAGTTGTACGATAAAAATTTCCTAGCACCCTGCATAATATATGCTTAAATATTGCACATATTCGTACATGTATGTATAAGTTCGATTTCACGAGAACTTTTGAGGTCCCTATAGTGTTCCAAGGCCCGATACTGGTAGCATCATGGTAAATCCGCCCCTAGAAACACTTTTCTCAGAACTTATTTGTGTTAACGGAAATGTTAACGCATATTTGTAACATGTTGAATAATGTAGAATATGCTCTCGAACTAAATGACACAAAAACGAATATAATAGTTATTTGTGTACCATGGCCAAAAAAATAGATTTTCTTCAGCTGCATCTGAATTTAAAGGCCGAGACGCAGCCGAGAAAATTTCTTTCGGGCGACCAAAAGAAATTTTTATTAGAAAAGTATATTTATTTACTAACATTGGATAATTTATGGTTACTGAACAATTATTGCAATTATAAACGTTCAACTGCCAATTGTTTCAATGTAACCATGGAGATCTTGTAAGTTGAGAAATTACACATAGATGACTCTAGCATCCAGAGTATTGAAATCATGCAATGTACTCTAGCACCTTGGTTCTCAAAACGTGTTCCGTGGAACACTGGTGTTCTGCGATGCACCTTCAAGTGTTCCGCGAAAACATCAAATGTACAATTCAATTCAAAATTGTTTGCATATAAAAATCAATTCAATGTAAAATTACTCTTACTTCTTGGAAACCTAAAATATTATTGCAGTTATCAAAATTCTACTTAAGCCGATTCTACAGTTAAAGTCTGACGTCGTTATGGATGTCGATGTATGATTGGATAAGAAACCCGTTTCTTTCTTCCGAATTTTCTAGTTTTACTTTAAAAGAAGGAGAAGAACTAACGTCGCTTTCTTCAGATCGTTGATTAAAATTACAGTTTCACGAAAATACTCCTGAAAATTTTTGGATCTCTTTTAAAGATGAATACCCGAGTATAAGCATAAAAGCCCTGAACATATTATTGTTATTTTCTACATCATATCTTTGCGAAGCAGGATTTTCAACTATGGTTAATATAAAGACAGACAAACGCGAGAGACTAGGGAATTTAGAAGAAGAAATGCGTGTGGCTTTATCATTTATTCGTCCCAATATCGCTGAGTTCTGTAAAGATCATCAAGCTCATGTATCGCATTAAGTTTGAGATTTTTTAAAAGTATTGTAATTTTAATTGTGTTTTCAATAATATATTTGCATCAATTAATATCGGTACATATTTTATTTATATACATATTATTTTCTAAAAGTAGCACTTTGAAGCAGGGGGTTTCCAATCACACGCTGCTCCATGATTCCGTTTCTTTTTTGCTCTATAATAATGGAGTCTTTTTGTGAACATTATTCTGTTTCTTACTGCTCTTTTGGTTTCAAAAAGATTAGCTACCCGAGCCCCCTGTATTAAAGTTTATGTTGTATTGTAGATGTTCCGCCTAAAAATATATCAGAGTTTTGTGTTCCCCGACTACAAAAAGTTTGAGAACCAAGGCTCTAGCAATGTACGTAGATTGAAAACATGGTCATGAACCCTGGAAACAGAACACCTAGGCTCAACTCGGGCTGTTGCGCAAATAATGATGCTACGACATCACGAAAAAAAAATAAGACGATAAAGAACCGTTCACATATGCTGCGTGTTGTAAGTTTTTTTCGACCGCCGCGCTTTTATTGTCAATTTTACGTTTTGTGTGACTAGATCCACTAGTACCATCATTATATGATGTGATACCTAAAGTTCAGGGCTGTTCAGCCCACCAAAGATTCCCTCAATTAGTGAATCCACCCCTGCCCTTGCGACTTCTTTTTATTCTCGAAAATTAAAATGAAGCTGAAATACCAATGTTTTCTTGACACGTTCGTCGAAAAATAATTCTAGAAAGCTTCCTAGCAATTAAGAAACCACTGGTATCGGTGCAGAAATACGAAACAGAACTACTTCAAAGGTGACGGTGACTTCTAACCAGAGAGTCGAACCGGAACCGAATCGAATACCGAACCCGAAATTAACCGGAATTTTTAGCAGAGTAAAATTGCTCAATTAAAAAATTGAAACCGAAACCGGAACGAAATATTAATAACGGTTAATTTCTATTCATTTTTTTTTTTGTTATTAAGTTAATTAGTTAATATTACTACTAAAACTTATATTGACTGATAAAATAATGAAACTGTCAGAAGCAAATTTGAAAATCATATTAATGTATCGATTAAATATGCATTTTTAATTATATTTTCATTTCAAATATCAAATATATAATAATATTATTATTATTACTTTTTTTTTTAATAAAAAAGTTTGTGTTATTCCGTTTTTTTGTTTATAATATTGTGATTCTTCAAACTGTTATTTATTATTTTTATAAGAATAAAGTTCATATTATTTATTATTATTCAATAACGTTTTTCTTCTCTATAATTGTGATTACGGTCGCACTAAAGTATTTCCGCGCCCCGGACATATTCTTTATGTGGCGCCCCCAAATTTGCATAATTACGCAAAAATTAAGTTGCAGTTACTAGCTAGTTGAACCCAAATTTTTAGGGGCGCTGAAAATTAAGTTTTTCATAGCTGTCAAAAATATTCGTTGAGCAAAAATAAGTCTTCAACCAAAATTTTCAGCATTCCTTGCATCTAGCGCCCCAAGAAACTGACTGTCTTGATACTCCCCTTAATCCGGCCCTATGTCTTATTAATTATTTTTGTAATTTCCTTCTAATTTGTTAGAATTTTGTTTTATTTACGTGCAATATGTTTTTGTATTTTCATTTTTATGTTCCTAAATTGTGTTTTGTTTTTGACAATAAAATTTTTAATTAAGTTCTTTTGTATTTTCAATTTTATAATTGAAAAACGGAATTTGGTTAATAAAATTAAACCAAAATTTATACCGGTAGATATTTGATGTTAGACTCGATTTTAACTTGTTATTCGAACCGGTACCGAACCGGAACTGAACCGGAATTTTTAGACAAACCGAAGACGAAACTGGAACGAAAAATATTTACTTGGAACATAACCGTAAACCGGGACGAATTTATTTGGGTTCGACTCTCTGCTTCTAACCAATGTAAATCAAATAAATTTCGGTTGTCAATTCTTATAAGGGTGTTTTCGTACCTCCATGCCACATTATGATTACCAATCTTACGCTGACTGTCCTTTCCAAATAAGGCAATTTGGAAAAAAAGGACAGTCCATTTTTAAGAAAATTTCCTCCTTGTCATTCTTTGGGCAAAGGACGCTTTATGTTCCTTCCTTGTACAAAGTTCTTCCAAACATAACATTCTTATTAATCATTAAGTTGCAAATTTTAAACAAGCAACAAATTGTACTTTATTTTATAGAAGGTATAACGACTTTAAATATGTGAATAGTTTCATTTATGTTTTTAATTCCTGGAATTTCAGCATACTGTAAAAGGATTTTTAACGTAACGAATTGGACCATTATTTAGATTTAGCAGAAAAATAAAAAATCATATCTGTTAGCTGAATCATTGTTATTATTTTTTTTTTTTTTTTCTTTTTTCATTATTGGGTTTGGAACAGTTTTGGAAAGAGTTTTGCCTTAGAAAAACCATATAAGTAAAATATGTCTATAATATGTCATTGTGCAAATGTGATAAGGTATAATAGTGAATTTTAGAAATTCCGTTTGCGAAGAAAGGTATAAGTATTTATATTTATTTAATCCCAAATAGTATTATATTTTTAAAACATACTTGTTACATTATGTCCCGAGAGTAGCGAAATATAACTTAAAAATTAAAAGTTTTAATTTAATTTTTGTAAATTTATAGCAATTTGTGTCAAAGTAATATGCAATAATGCAATAAACTTCTTAGTTTATGAATAATGGAAGTACGAGGGTTGCCTCTTATATTTCGGGATTGTGCTAAACTAGTGCTGCCATCTGGCAACTGACGCTTCTATTGCAAAGTTTGACATTTTTGCCGGTATACGTAATCAGAACGTTTTTACGTACGAGCGCTATTTGTGTTGTTTACAGTAAATTCATCGCGGCTAAAAATGGAATTAAATCGTGGACATTTTCGAGCGATTATTTTTTACAACTTTCGACGTAGATTAACCCAACAACAGAACAGCGATGAACTTAATTCGACTTTTGGCGATGAAGCACCATCAAGGACTACTATTTATCGATTGTTTGCCGACTTCAATCGTGGCAGTAGTTCGGTTAAGGCTGCGTATAACCCCCAGAAGTTACTAGTTTCTTATACAAAACTAACAATCTGTAATAAAATTAGTATCAATCTATACATCAAATTTTGCACCAAATTTTGCACCAAATTTTTATCTATCTAATATGATATTTTTAATTGCAGAAACATTTATTGTAAAAATATTATCGCTCAATAACTTAAAAATAGAAATCAGGGATATTGTTCTGTAATTTTTTAAATCTAGATTTAGGTTTCGAATAACATTAATATTTATATAGTTTTGTGTAGAAATGTTCAAATAATACGTCAACATTTTTTTCGACTTGATTACTTATAGTTTAGAGCCTTCGTCGAAAAATATTATACTTCATGATAATAGAATGCCACTTGGTGCACGTATTCTTCACGAAAATTAAATCATTTTTACCCGTAACACCTATTTTGAAAACCGTGGCAGATTCAAGATGGAGGCAAAAATAGATTACCAAGTACAATAACTATAAGTAGTTTTCACAATAGAGCAAAATAGCTAAAAACATATTTGTAGAACGAAGCTTTAGCTACAATTTGCCGCATCGTACGCAAATATTCGTCTATTGATTTACAAGATGGCGTATATAATGCAATTTGCTTATTTATAGTTACATAACAGTTTTCTCTAGAATTAAAAATATCCTATTAGATATATAAAAATTCGCTGCAAATTATGATATATAGATTTTTATTAATTTTATTTCTGATTATTAGTTTTGTATAAGAAACTATTAAGAACTATAGGATTGTGCGCCGCCTTAAGGACGAATTTCGTGAAAATCGTCCAAAATCGGTTGCTGTTCCGGAAAACATTGATGCTGTGCATGAACCGATACTGCAAGATCGTCATGTGACTTATTATTAGATTGAGGTATCCTTAGGCATTAGTGAGACCAACATACATTCACTATTGCATGAACATTTAGCCGTAAAAAAGATTTGTTCGCTTTGGATTCCACATAATTGACAATGCGAGCTCTTACAAATCGGCTCAAACAAGTGACTTTTTGAGCACTCAAAACGTCGATTTGATGGGTCATCCGCCATATAGTCTTGATTTGGCACTCAATGACTTTTTTATTCCCGCATATCAAGAATAAATTACGAGGGCAGCGTTTTTTGACACCTGAAGAAGTGGTTGATGCGTTCAAACTGCATATTTTGGAGGTGCCTCAATCGGAGTGAAAAAAGTGCTTCGAAAATTGGTTCAAACGCATACAAAAGTGTATTGATCTTCATGGAGAATATTTTAAAAACAATGAAGCCACTTTTGTTGATAAATAATTGTTTTTGATCTGAAATGCCGAATATAAAAGGCAACCCTCGTGTCTAACGGCATGAACGAACCTCGATACTGCTAATAATGCAATAAACTAAGATGTGAATAACGGCAGTACGAGTATACATTTATTTAAAAATTGATGTGAAGTGTCAATTTTCACACATTGCAGGGTTTTGCAGGTATATAATAAGTGAAGGCGGCATGCTGAGTGTGTAGGACAAATTTTGCTTTGTAGTAACCACGGCAAAATGAACGATCGTTTTAAAATAATTTATCGTCTGTTAATCTCAGAGCTTTAAAAACAAATTTTATGTTAAAATATTTTTTTGTTAATTTTAATTCGAATACCTAATATCATTATTTAGGTTTCTAATTAAGTGCAGTATTTTTTTTTATATAACAAGGTTCATTAAGATTTTGAAAATTGCGCCTATGGCTTTCATTGGTTGTCTTAAATCATACGCTCCGCCCCTCTGGTTCGTATAAATGACACATAGAATGAAAATATAATTCCAATTGGTTATTAAATTTACGCTCTTGAAAATTAAATTCAAAATTTGCTAAAATATAACTAGAATTTTTACAAATTAATTTAAACAAAATAAAAATTAAAAATAAAAAAAAAACAAAAAAAAAATTGACTCCACAAGCCAGGAACGAACCTGCGTGGTGTATAACAAATCTGTGTAGTTGGTGCGCAACAGAGCCTCTAGACCACCACAAGCTTAACAACTCAGCGTGTTATATGAGTATAAGCTATATGCATCGTCAACCAAAAAACACAAAAAATGCGTTATTTTCCGAAAACATAATCTGATCAAAAATTCCTGTTGTACTATTCCGGTTCACACCAATGTACATTACTTAGAATTTTTTCAGATTTTTAGTTTAAACCATCTGGGCTACAGGGTGTGGGACAAAAATTTTTTTGCACAATTTTGGCAAAAATTGTTATTATTAATGGTAAAGCTGAAGCTGAACGAATTAAACAAAGTAAATAAATATTAATAATATTTTATTAATGACATTTTATCTATTAGAAAATATTTTTACGTCACTTATAACTTATTTTATATTTCCATGGATACATGTATAAAACCTCTATCTCTTGCCATAGTGGTGTATCCATGGTATTATTGAGATCATCAGAGTCTCGATATTTCAATACTCTCCCACAATGATGATTTCAGATAATCCCATTTCTTTCACGCATTTTTCATTCTTGAATCTAGTTAGTCCTTTTGTGAAAACATCGGCCACCATATCTTCTGTTGGCTTATAATTTATATCAATTAAATTTTGTTCATACTTTTCTCTTACAAAATGGTATTGTATGGCTATATGTTTCGTACGAGAATGAAATCCATTATTCTTCACAAGTTTTATGGCACTCTGATTGTCGTCAAAAATCGTCATTTTATTTTGTCCGACTTCATAATTTAATTCATTTAGAAAATCTCTAAGATAAATTGCTTCCTTTGTGGCCTGTGTAAGTGCCATGTATTCAGCTTCCGTGCTTGATAGCGACACTGATCTTTGTTTTCTGGGTTGCCATGATATTGCTCCTCCTGCGAGTAAGAAAACGTAACCTCCATATGATTTTTTATCATCTTGGTCTCCTCCCCAATCTGCGTCACTGTATCCTAGGATTGGTTTGTCATTAGCTACATATGTCAAATTTAAATTTTCTGTGCCTTTCAGATATCTTAACACTCTTTTGGCTGCTACTAAATGCAGATTTCTAGGATCTGAGTTGTATTGACTGAGTGAACTTACAGCATAAGCGATATCTGGTCTTGTGCATGTAGCAATATACATCAGGGAACCAATTACAGACTGATAAAAAAATTTATCTACGCTATCATTTTTGTTTTCTTTAGAACCTTTATTTAATTTAGCACCTGAACATAGCGGTGTCGAAACAGCTTTACAATCTTCCATTTTGAATCTTTTTAATACGTCTTTAATATATTTAGATTGATTTAATCTTATAGTTCCATTTTTTTCTTGTACTATAGATATGCCCAAGCAAAAATGAATGGGACCTTCATCTTTCATTTTAAAAGTTTCCATTAATTTTGATTTTACATCGTTTATTAGTTTTACATTTCTAGAAAACAGTAAAAGATCGTCTACGTATACTGTAACAATAATTAAATCTATTCCTACTCTTTTTATGTAAACGCATTCATCGTAAGTAGATCTGTTAAAACCAAATTTGCACAATTTTCCGTCAAGCTTTTTGTACCATTCTCTTCCAGATTGGCGAAGTCCGTATAGAGATTTTCGTAATTTGCAAACTTTGTTACCCTCTTTTTCAAAATATGATGGTTGCTTCATGTATATCTCTTCATTTAATTCGCCATTTAAATAAGCTGTTGTAACGTCCATTTGATGTACCAAAAACTTATATTTTGCGGCTAAAGCTAATAGCATTCTTATAGAGCTTATTCGGACAACAGGTGCGTAAGTTTCCAGAAAATCTATTCCTTCTATTTGAGAATAACCTTTAGCTAATAATCTTGCTTTGTATCTTGCGACGCTACCGTCAGGGGCATATTTAGTTCTGAGTACCCATTTACAGCCAATTGCTTTGCGGTCTTTGGGTAAATCAACTAATTCCCATGTATCATTTTCCATGATGGACTTGTATTCATTTTCCATTGCAATCCGCCATTCTTCGCCATTGATACTTTCTAGTGCTTCTTCCACAGACATCGGATCCGGTTCCGGCTCATTTTCTCCATGCTTTATATTGTTAACTTCTACTAAAGAATATTGTTTCTTGGGTCTTCCTTTTTGTCCAGTTTTCAATAATTTTGGTCTACCTCGTCCTCGTTTTATTGATACGTTTTCTAATTGTTCATTACTTTCTGGTACTACAATTATATTTTCTGGTTCTATATTAATTTCTTCTTCAACTGGATTTGAAGTTTTGTTTTCTTCTTTCTCTTCTTTTTCTAATTTAAACCAAAAATTATCTGTTACGTAAGGTTTATCTTCATTATTTGCTTTTTCCATATTTTCATTTTCTAAATTGTCAAAGTTTTCGTTGAACTTGACGTCTCTTGAAATTATAATAATTCTTCTAACTGGATCCCACAAACGATATGCCTTTGATTCTGTTGAGTATCCCATTAAAATGCATTCAAATGATTTAGGTTGAAACTTCTTTCTACTGGGTCGTTTATCTAAAACATACGCTTTTGATCCAAAAATTTTAAAATAACTTACGTTAGGTTTTCGGCCTCTCCATATTTCAAAAGGTGTCTTATTTTTTAAAATCCTTGTTGAACATCTATTTCTAATATAGGCAGCAGTTCCTATAGCTTCTGCCCAAAACCTATTTGGTAATTTCGCTTGAATCATCATGCACCTAGCACCCTCAACTAGAGTACGATTTGCTCGTTCAGCTACTGCATTTTGTTGTGCAGTATATGGTGCACTCAGTTGCCTTTGAATTCCATTTTCTTTCAAGAAATTTTTAAAATTTTCGTTACAATATTCTCCACCATTATCGCTGCGTAAAAATTTTATTTTACAGCCAGTTTCCTTTTCAGCAAATCTTTTAAATTCTTTAAACGCATTCAGGGCTTCACTTTTTCTCTTTAGAAAATATACTTGAACGTATCTCGATTTATCATCTATAAAAGTTATGAAGTATTTTGCTCCTCCAAGAGAAATTGTCTCCATGGGTCCACAAATATCACTATGGACTATCTCAAGTAGTTCTCTACTTCTATTTTCCGATTCTCTTGGAAATTTGAGACGGGCCATTTTTCCTTTTGCGCATGTTGAACAAAAACTATTAGAACTGCCTTGTATATTTATATCTAAACCTTCTACTACATTATTTAATTTGAGATATGTTAGTGAGGTGAAATTTAGATGTCCCATACCTTTCATGCCATTTCTGCAGTTTCGTTTTTTTAATAATTGTATTAACTTGTTCTTTACACGCTTTAATTATATATAGTCCATCTATATTTTTCGCTCTTAATACACATTTATTATTTTTTGACATTATATATGCATATCTTTGGTTAAATTTAACAATATATTGCCTCTCTGTTATTTTGGTTATTGATAGAAGGTTGCCTCTTAATGTCGGAACATACAATACGTTCTCCAAAGTTATATTATTTATAAATTTTCCATCTTTAACTTTTAATTTCACTTTTCCACTTCCTTCTATTTGGGCAGTTTTGTTACTAGCTAACTTAACAAAATCGTTTTCTACATATTTGAATTCTATGAATGCCGATTTATCGTTACATATGTGTGACGTAGCGCCACTGTCCATGCACCAAACTCCAGTATCAAATTTATTTTCCATTAGATTAAATGCCATATCATTTGTAACAACGCTTGCCTTGTAATTTTTTCTTTTCGGACATTGATATGCCTTGTGTTTTGGATCACCACATACGAAACATTTCGTTTCAGTCAATTTCTTATTGAAATTCTTTTTATATTTCTTTTCATTTGTTACTAAAATATCATGATCTCGAGGTTTCGTAATTTCGGAATTGCTTCTATGACGGTTCAAATTCTTCCATTATTTTAATTTTCAAAGAATTTAGACTTGGTAGTGTATCTCGTGTTTCTATTGCAATTCTAAAACTTTCAAAAGATTCCGGTAAACTACATAAAAGAATTATACATAAGAATTCTTCTGGTATTTCTAAGCCAATTTCTTTTAATTTATCCACCGTCTCCAAAAATAAATTTAAGTGTGTTACCATTTTATCTACATCTTCTATTTTCATCTGCACCAACCTTTTTATCAGAGCAACTTTCCTTCCTGGACCCCTTGGCTGATGAATTTCCTTTAACTTCGACCAAACAGCGTTTGACGTTTCACAATATTTAACGTGAATAAGTTGAGAAGATTTTAAAGTCAAAATTATACATGCTTTTGCCTTTCTATCGTTCATATCCCATTTTTTCTTCTCATTTTCTTCTGCTAACGGACGCTCAATATTTCCGCAAACATAATCCCAATAATCATGAAAGACGAGTAAACTTTCAATTTGGGTTTTCCAGCAATCATAGTTGTTATCATCCAATTTTTCAATATTTAACAAATTATTCACTTATTTATCTTTAATTAACTGGGCCCATAACAGGTTATTATTAATGGTAAAGCTGAAGCTGAACGAATTAAACAAAGTAAATAAATATTAATAATAATTTATTAATGACATTTTATCTATTAGAAAATATTTTTACGTCACTTATAACTTATTTTATATTTCCATGGATACATGTATAAAACCTCTATCTCTTGCCATAGTGGTGTATCCATGGTATTATTGAGATCATCAGAGTCTCGATATTTCAATAAAAATAGCGTCAAAATAATTTATTTTGCAAACATAAAATTTTGATCGTTAATCCACGTACTAAGGGCTTTAATTTGATACCCTACTCAGAATTTAAAAAAAATATATTTTTTTTCGATGAGTACATATTTGTTTATATTTTTAGGGGGATATGTTTTTTAAATGTTTTAGTATTTTTCCTATGTGCGGGTCAAAGAGTTGTACAAGGTGTCTCAAAAGAAATTTTATATTTATTTAGCTTACTGCGTGAACGCAACGTATCCGAGGGGCGTGGGGATTATGTCAATCGGTAGCCTGGCTCTTGGGAATTCAGTCGCTATGGAGCGTTTCTCGGGAGCAGACCGCGCGTTATGCGTGCGAGAGTTTTACAAAAACGGTGATTCGGCGACTGTAGCGCGTAGAAAATTCTGCAGTATTCAAGATTTTCGCCACTTAAATGATGCGCCAAGCATTCCTCTCATTCGACATTGGGTTAAAAAGTTTGAAGAGACTGGTACAACGCTGGATAAATCAAAATCCGGGCGACCTAGGTCATCAAGAACGGTAGAAAACGTGGAGAATGTTAATCAATGTCTGTTCGTGACGACCCGAACCTTTCAATTCGGAAGCGCGCAAGTGCTTTAAATGTGCATAGATCATCATTACATCGCATTATGCACAAAGACCTAAAGCTGCACCCCTACAAAATTCAATTGGTGCAAGAATTAAAGCCCCAAGATGCCAGTCAGAGGATTAATTCTCAGGCAAATTGATCTCCCGGAGAGGTGACATAAATTGGCCTCCACGCAGTCCAGATTTAACCCACATGGACTTTTTCCTATGGGGTTATCTTAAATCTAAAGTTTACGCCAATAAACCGACTTCACTGGCGCATTTGAAAGAAAATATCCGTCACTAAATGGCAGCCATCCCTGAGTCCACCTGCCGAGACGTCATAAGTAATTTTACTGTTCGATTAAATGAGTGCCGAGAACGCGAGGGTCTACATTTAGACGATATTATTTTTAAGAAATAAATCCCCAAAAAGTGTATTTTAATAATTAATAAACATTTTTTCTATACACGGCTTACTTTTTTTTTAATCGATCCACTAAATATAAAATTTCTTTTGAGACACCTTGTATAAGCATGCCAAATTTCAACTCTCTAGGTTTAGCCGTTTGGCTACAATTTTTATCGAACAGACAGACAGACAGACAGACAGACAGACGACAAAATGACGGTATAAGGGTTTTTTGGTCATACCTACAAAGCCCTAAAAATGTATGCATAGGAATAACATAGAGGTGTAGTGCAAGGGGAGGTACAATAGTTTAGATCTCACAAGATACATAGAGAAAACTAACAATATGAAATAAAATTAGTAACAATCTATACGTCAAAATTTGCAATTTTTATTTCCCTAATATATATTACTAATTATAAAAAAAGTTACGTAGTTATAAATAAACAAATTGCATTATACACGCCATATTATAATCCAAGGTGCGTTCGGCATAAGCTAATAATCTACACATTCTGCATAATATACACAAAAAGCGTTCGTCATAAAGTTTCTGTGTGCTTTGTACTGCACGTAGATCGTTCGGCATATACTTGGCTGTGCAGTTTATGTTGCACAATTGTCACAAGTTCAGATCGTACGGCCGTCTGTGCAATAGTGTTATTATTTCTACAAAACAATATGAGTGAAAACAATCAAGATATCATTGTTTATACCTGCAGCACTTGCAAAATAAATAGTACCTATAGACATGAACCTCATGATGAAACATGTAAATACACTCAAAAAGACTTAAAATTTTCTGGATACAAGCGGAAATGTAATTTAAATTGATTTGTAGTCATGTTTGGAACAGTACTCTCTGCATATGCGAACACTTTATCCAAAATATTTTCTGGTTTGGAAAATTCTTCTGAATTGTTTTCCTCATCAAATAAAATTTCTTTTGTACAATAACTTATAATCTATGGTGGTTATACGTACCGTTAATGAATAGGCTTACTTGTAAAAGTCATTACTTTGTTTTTTTATTGTGTAATTATCCCAAAATCAATACATGGAATTTCAATTATGATAGTCATACAGTATAATATAATGCATACAAACAATACAATACAACAATACATTTATATAAAAAATTCGTTTATGTTATACAGAGTTTTTTGTTTAATAGATAGCTTGTTAACTAATTTTTAAATTTACTAGCAATTTTTGCCGATTTTATTGTGGCAGCACATTTGCATCACATTTGCATAGGCAGCACATTTGCATCAATAAAATATGCTCCTTTTGGTAAATAGTGTTTTGTGTAACTACGGATTGTATTATGAAATGAATTCTTACTATGTACGTAAATAAACATAACGAAAATACATACTCAGATGTCAGGATGTATAATTTTTGAAAGACTCTTTACATGAGTATATAGGGGTACGAACCCGTATAAAGATTGTTACCGGCGCCAACAGGCGAAAATATCTCTTTATTTTCAAATGTACTCGAACAAGTAGAAAGATCGTCGTTACTTATAGGTATATGCACCATACGCCTATAAGTAAACAGGAATCTTTGAAACAGGTGGGAACCACGGGCTTGAGTTTTTTAATACTGCATAAAATGATAATTATAATGTGTGATAGTTATAATGAGTTTTGCAAGCAAATATACGTGGATTAACGATCAAAATTTTATTTTTGCAAAATAAATTATTTTGATGATATTTTGGCCAAAATTGTGCAAAAAAATGTTGTACCACACTCAGTCTGGTTTAAACTAAAAATCTGAAAAAATTCTGAGTAATGTACATTGGTGTGAACCGGAATAGTACAACATGAATTTTTGATCAGATTATGTTTTCGGAAAATAACGCATTTTTTGTGTTTTTAACTAAAATATGTAAAATATTTAATTCGCTACGTAACACAGCAATTGAGTAAGCGTTCATAGTCTAATGGTTAGTGTTCTCGCTTCCTAATTTGCAAACTACAGTTCGATTCCTGTCAATATTATTTTTTCTATTTTTTTTTTGTTTAAAATTCTAGTTATATTTTGGCAAATGTTGCATTTAATTTGTAAAAGCGTAAATTTAATAACCAGTGAAAATTGTTGAAATTGAATACACGAAATCAGAGGGTCTGTGTTATGACTTAAAACAACCAATGGAAGCCATAGGCGCAATTTTCAAAACCTTGCTATATATATATGAATCTTGCTATATATATATATATATATATATATATATATATATATTATTATTATTATTATATACATTAAAAAAAAAATACTGCACATATTTAGAAACCTAAATAATGGTATTAGGCACTAAAATTAAAATTCATAAAAAAAAAAAATTAACATTTTTTTTTTTGCATCCCAAATAATCATCATTCACTTACTAAATACCTGAAATGTGTGAAAATTCACACTTCACATCAATTTTTTATTCTAAAGGTAGATCTCCCCATAGCTCCCCAAATAAGTCTCTTATTAAAAATTGTATTGAAGAGTTAAAAAAAAAGGTTACTCATACACATTTTTGACGTAAAGTAAATAATAATGAGATATTTCAAGATTTTAGTTTTAGAGTGTCTCTCCGTAACTCTCCAAATTCATTCAATCGAAAAAGTATATACAACATAAAATATTTATTTTCTTATTATAAACAATTTTTGTCATATACATTTTTGCTGTTACGTCAATAATAGGGGAGATATTTCAAAAGTTTAGCTCAAAGGTGTTACTCTTTAAATATTCATCTAAATGTGAAAAATCATAAAAATAAAAAAAATGTTATAAACTATTTTTGTCTTACACAATTTTGCTGTTAAGCTAATAATAAGGGAGATTTCAGTTTTACGGTGCCCCCCCCGTAACTATTGAAATATTCATCTAATTGAAAAATGTATTCAACAAAAATATTTCTTTTATTCCTATAAACAATTTTTCTTGTACATATTTTTTGTTAAGTCAATAACGAGGGAGATATTGATTAAATGTTTATAATAAACATAACCCTGAAATACCCCCATAGAATAAAAATTTTGAAATGCCTTATAGCCTGGGTCTACTCTATCGTCATACTAAATTACGTGAAAATATGTCCAGTCGTTTTTGCGTGAATCCTGACAGACAGACAAAAAAATATTTTATTTGCAGAAATTGTCTTATAATTCTTCTTCTTCTTTGGGCACTATCAGTCAGGTTGACTTTTGACCTCATTCACATAAGTCCTCCCTCTTGATCTATTCATTGTTTGGTCTTGCCAAGTACCCTGTACACCAATACCTGTTATGGTTATCTGATCTCTCCATCTCTTGCGAGGGCTTCCCACTTGTCGACGGGTATTCATTGTTCCTTCCCATATCTTCCTAACCATTCTGTCCTCCCTCATCCTCATAACGTGTCCTATCCATTGTAATCGTCTGCCTCTCAGTTCTTGTGTGATACTCGGCCTTGAGTACAATTCTCGGATATCTTTGTTCTTACGGATTCTCCATTCACCGTTAAGTTGAATAGGACCAAAGATTCTGCGTAATATTTTATTTCGGTAACCCATGAGGTGTTGTCGATCTCGCTTTGTTAAGGTCCATGTTTCGGAGCCATATATAAGTACAGGACGTACTATAACTTGGTATAACCTGATCTTGGTGTTCCTAGACAAGAGTTTCGTTTTGAAGAGGGGACCAAATGCAAAATACGATCATGGTGTCGAGGTATTTTAAAGTAGAACCTCTCTCAAAATTGTTGTCATTTGTGTTCTCCTGACTGCGTCTACTGACAATAATATACTTGGTTTTTTCATTACTGATGATGAGTCTTATTTTACGAACTTCAACATCAATAAGGTTCTTCTTCTTCTTCTTTGGGCATTATCAGTCAGGTTGACTTTTGGCTTCACTCATATAAGCCCTCCATCTCGATCTATTTACTGTCAAGTCTTGCCAAGTACCCTGTATACCAATACTTGTTAGATCTTCGGTTAGCTGATCTCTCCATCTCTTGCGAGGCCTTCTCACTGGTCAACGGGTATTCAAGGTTAGTAAGATATATTACGTCTTCAACCTTATTTGAAATAATATCCAAGGCATACCCTAAAATCTTGTGGTACCCATTGAGCCGTGGACCACGGTGGTTGGTAACATGGGTTTTTCGTAACACCATCTCTAGCACGAGGTTAAACAGCAAAGGTGATGCGGTGTCTCCTTGTTTGACTCCAGAATGAATTTCAAAAGGCTGTAACAAAAGGTTTCCTATTTTCACTCTGTTTATGGATCCCGACATACACACCATAGTCATTCTGATAAGTTTGTCTTATAATTAATTATCTAAAACAGCGGTTCTTAAACTGTGGTCCGCCTTCTTAAACCCCTGGGGGTCCGCGTAGTCATTACCGGGGGTCCGCGGAACAATTTTGACATTAACTTTACATCCCCTAACTTTCGCTTTTATTCAAATAACTCATTTAATAAAAATCCTACATGGTCAAGACTTTTTGTATTTGTTGTTCTCTAACTAGTTATTGACATAACTAAACAATAATTAGTAAAAATATAATTATTTTTATTCAACTTTTATTCAATATTTGACCAAGAAATGTTTGTATGAGTTTAACGTATTATAATTTGTAACTTTTTTTTATTCTTTCTACTACTATTTTTATTAATTTTATGTTTTTTATTCTATATGTTAATAAAAATGTTCCTCTATAAATACACAAGACCATTTATTAAAATAATCAGCGATACATTTTTACCAATATTTACGTAGTACCTATGAGATTATTGAGCCAAAAATTAAGTCTCAAGAACGACGTATAATGCTTAGGGTTGGGATGGGGTCCGCAAAACAAAATGTTGTTCAAGAGGGGGTCCTCGGACTACAAAAGTTTAAGAACCCCTGATCTAAAACATATGAGGAAACATATGATAAAAAACAGATATAGGCTTCAGTTTGATTAATATAGATAATTACTGTATGATGGAGTTGATTATTGTGACTCTTCTTCAAAAATTACATTGCTGGCTATAATAAACTGAAGCTAGTAACAATTATCTTTATTAAAAATAATTTATACGAGAATTCTTTTCCTTAGACTTATATTAAAAATTGTAAATTTGTTAATAGGTACACATTAAATTGTATTATATATAATTGGCCTCCCTAATTCACCAATTTATAACACTAATAAAACTCAACCCCTCTTTTTAAAGTTAACTAAAACTCTTTAACCACAAATTTCCATTTTTCGCGCATCAACCCTCTAAAGCGGGACGAGCACCATTAAAAAGCCATGTAGTTTCCTACCCTAACGTCAGAAGAGTCCCATAATAAGAGTGCATGGGGGTAGATAAAATCAGAGATGCTATCTCATCCGAATAGGCCCGGGGGTTGTTAGCTAATACAAGGGGTCTATTAAATGATTATCTAAGCAAACAAAAATCATCTATTTAATTAGTGGCGCAAGCATCGACCGGAAACTGATCGTTTAGAGGTCGCGTGCGAGCTAGTCACGTCCGGAAAGAATAAACACGTTGCTTCGATTGGTAACAGTGTGTTTTAATGATCATGAAATGAGGAAATAAGAGGTTCATGTTAACAAACAAGATATGACTTACTTTTAAATGTAAATCTGCATTCACAGCTCTTAAATTAGTCGACTATAGACTATGCATTGTGTATAAAATTAGTAGAGAGTTTGAATGTTTAACGAAAGCGTTTACAGTTCTGAAAATTAATGCGTAACGAATGTTGTGATATATATATTTTTTCAAACCAACTAATATGAAAAAAAAAAGAAACATTTGTGGCTTTTTACGAACCCATCCTCAGCGAGAACGTGATTTCTTACTAAATTTTAATAAAAAAATTATAACCGCAACTACAACAATTATTTTTCGTTTCACGATTTCCTAAATTTGTTGGAATATGTGTGAAAACCTTTTTTAGGTTATGTAAAGTGAGATAACTAATGTGTGTTTATATGTCTGTCTCATTAAAACAACGCAGTAACTACAATCGACACCGCATAATCTATTAAATTTAGAGCTCTGAACGGTCCATCGCGTTGCCATATGACAAATCATAGTCTCCAGTCGACTAATATAAGAGCTGTGAACGTAGCTTAAATGTATGAAAGGTGTGTTTAAAAAAAAAGGAAAAAACGTCGGAGTAAGCCGTGCAAGAAAAAGACAGCAACATAAGGAATATTGAAGATTATCAAGCAACGAAAACAAAAACTTATTATTACTGTAATTTTTGACTATTTAGCTGGTTAAAAGAATTTGTGTTTAATCATTGAGATCAATTAACAGGAGAATTAGAATCTGTATTGATGAATGCGGTGGTCACATATTTTATTTACTTGCGGTTGTTTATTTAAGTTTTTGTGTGCATTTTTATAATTAATAATAATACATAAATAAATAGACCTGATTTATTTTTAAGAAAAACTAACTGTTTATAGTAAAACTGAAGTTTGCTCAATAGCCCTGTAGTGTCAAAAGTTATGTGAGAAGTCCTTACCTTAACAAATTTATTCAAAGACATACGGG
The DNA here is from genome assembly GCA_963971575.1 of Liopterus haemorrhoidalis. NCBI lineage: Eukaryota > Metazoa > Arthropoda > Insecta > Coleoptera > Dytiscidae > Liopterus > Liopterus haemorrhoidalis. The sequence goes on along the minus strand of OZ020612.1, from coordinate 21,460,737 downwards.
ATTTTTTTCTCGACCTACTTTGACGCTTTTTTATTTAATCACACGTTACAAATAGTACTGTAAACGTACTTGGAAACGAGTAGGACATTTAAGAGTTTTATAGGTACCTACTAAGTGAAGCAAGTCCACATCAACATCATCATCATTGGCGCGACAGGCCGAGTTTTAACGTCCATCAAAAGTTGAACACATGTCCATACTTTTGCTAGCGGTCAACGGCAACAGCAGACGGTTTAGTGCTTGCTGTCACAGGCTTTTGCTGAAGGAAGTCCACAGAGGGTCCGTGTACTGGATTTCTGGGCCAGTCCTTTCACAACATCTAGCTGAAATTTGGAAGGTGCATATCAAAGATAGGGTGACCAACGTACTCTTTTTAAGAGTATTATACTCTTTTTTGAGTAATATTTTCTATACTCTTACTTTTTGTAAAAAAAAACCCTGCATATACTCTTTTTTGATGGTCACTTGTTTTTATTACTTTTATTGTAGAAACTAGGCTATTACCCGTCAACAATGACGGATTTATAATATAAAATTTTCAATTGTTTGTATATGTATTTGGTTTTATTTTTTAACGTATGTTAATTTCGTCGCCGGTCAGCTAATCATGGGACAGGATATCACCAGTTAGCCAATCACGGGAGAGGGTGTCACCTGTCAGCCAATCAAGAGACAGGGTGTCCCCAGTTACCCAATCATGAGAACCTACCAATAGGAAAAATTAACGTCATCATGTTACCGATACTACATACAGACACTTGCTAATATAGTTATTCATAAACTTTTTATGATTAAAACGATTCATATTTACTCAGTACATTACATTTATATTGTTAAAACTAAATATAATTTGAGACGTTTATTAGTGCCCACGAAACCCTAGATATTTATGTAATTATATTGGTAGATTCTTAGAGAATAAATCTGCAAAATATTGTTTATATCGATCAAAGGAGATAGGATTGTCTAGAATTTCTTGTTAATGCCTACAAAATCCTACACATTTCTATATGTAATTATATTCGTAGATTCTTAGAGAACAAATCTGCAAAATACCTGTCAATCAAGAGACCTGAAGAGTCCCCTGTTAGCCAATCACGAGAACCTTAGGAAAAATGACGTCACAGTGTTACCCAGATCACTAACACACGGTAGCTAATTATATATGTACGATGAGGACCTTTTTTTTGCCACTTCTATTTTGGGAGTGAGGACCTTTTTTTTGCTCATCACTTCCATTTTGGGAGTGAAGACCTTTTTTTTTTGCTCGGTACTAGTATTTTTGAATGAGGTCTTCTGTTTTTTGCTCATTATTTGAATTTTTGGAGTGTAACCTTTTTTTTAGTATACTCTTTTTCTGTAAATAAAATCTGGTCAGCCTATCAAAGATGATTAAATTAACTTTGGATTTGGGTTCAATAGCGTTAAATTTATCTTAATATTAAATTTTCGTCTTTTAATATATGTAGAGATGTATTATTTAAACATTTGTTTTTACTCTGTACTATCCCTTTTTCCGACCTTAGGTAATCGTTCAACTTTGTTTGGTTTTATTGACTTTTGCTCCATTTGCTGTTTAGTGGAACAAAATTGTGCAAAAATATTTTATACTAGCGTTGGCGAATTAGTGCAGTTACGTCACACGACGTAACAAACGAATGTATTGTTTGGAACAATGCAATTGTTTGTTACGTCGTGTGACGTAACTGCACTGATTCGCCGACGCTAGTTTATAGCATATTTTTAGTAATTTACGTCTTGTAGCGTTTTCTATTTGTATGCTCGGAATTCTCCGAGATTGGCCTCAGAGCGAAAAACGTTTTCGATTTGGTTTAGAGCAGTTGGAGAGCTCTCAAATTCATTTTCGATTTATTCTATTGATCGTAACGCGAGTGGTTTCAGAGCGCTTAAATTGATCTATCTCGCGACTCAGATCAGCTAAAGCAGTGTTTCCCAACATTTTTAATGGCGGACCGGCAAGCGACCTAGAAAAAATTTGCGGACCGGCAAGTTTAGGAAGTTATGTGTATCGTAAAATTATTACAAGTGATGAGCAAAAAAAAGGTCTTCACCTCCAAAATATAAGTGATGAGAAAAAAAAGTTTTCACCACCAAATTTATTGCTGAGCAAAAAAAAAAGGTCTTCACCTCCAAAATGTAAGTGATGAGCAAAAATAAGAAAAGGTCCTCGATACACAAACTACAAACTACAAAACTACAAACCCAGAGTGTTTCTAAAAAATGTCGCGGACCGGCAAAAAAATCTCACGGACCGATGGTTGGGAAACGCTGAGCTATAGCAATCCTACAAAATGGCGCAAAAATATAATATATCATCATTGTTTTGTTAGATGTTTGATTTTCGGTTATGTTTTCAACATGGTTTCTTCGCGTTGCGAGTTATGGCTAAAAAAAAAAATAATTGCATTGTATGAATTATTATATTCTAGCGAATCGGTGGATGATGATTGCGTAAGACATATATTCGCAAAAGACGAAATACTAGGATAATAAATTATGTGGGAAATGTTGTGCATAATTACACCGACAATCATGTAAACAACTATTCAAAAATAACAGATATCAAAATAAAATGAGGTTAAGTACATACATTACCAGATCGCTCTAGTACAGAGCATGAAATCACAGATCTCCGAGTGATTTCAGGGTAATCTCAGATCAAATCCCTATTTACGAATCGGAAACGCTATTAAACGAGCAATTTATAAGCCAGTAAAAGTATATTTTTATGTTGACCATACATGTTACAAGACATTTTTAAGAAAGATGAATTTTCACTATTTCAGTTTTTCATAGGTATTTACATAGATTTTTGATACTAACGACATTTTAGGGCACAGGTAATCATAATTAATCATAATTAACATCAATTTATTTTTGAAAATTAATTTACTTATTGAGAGCTTCCATTTAACATGTTTTTTTCAAAAATACTCTGAATTCGTGTCCATTTTAGGTTTTTTTCCATCATAGGGTACACTGTAAAAAAAAAAACAGGGAATTTACATGATACGTCAAGAAAAATTAATTGGAATACTGTATTAATTTTTCTTGACGTATCATGTAAATTCCCTGGTTTTTTTTACAGTGTATAAAACAATTTTTTTGTAGCATATTTTTGTCTTAATTCGCATAGAAATAAAGAATTTAAAAAAATATTTTTGTATTTTACTTTACCCATCCAGAACTTTGATTTGATATGTCATTCGCAATTATAAGAAGTTTTTTTCAAAAAATACACATTTGTTTAAAAACTTCGCGCGGTGTGTTTTTGTGAAGTATTTTTATTATATGTGGGTTAAAGATCTGTATTTCCATGTCAAATGCAAGACCATAGGTCCAGTAGTTTGGAAAAATTTCTACCGAAGAGACAGACAGACAGACACATAAGACAGACACGGTATAAGGGTTTCAGTTTATGAAGGTACGATTAGAAACTATTTGTTTTTAGTTTTTATTGTAATATTAAATGAAAACCTTTGATTCGTATTAAATTAATACACAAAATTAAAAAAAAAAAAAAATGCAATTAAAATGATTTTGATCCGATTTAGCCCAAAATTTGTCAAACATCTTTTGTCATCCTCTCTATTTTTCAGAAAGGCTTAGTAATCTGAAAATAACGAGTAGTATACATTTATGTGGATTGGAATAGTTTAACAGGAATTTTTAATCATATTATTTTCTCGAAAGCTATCGAACTTTTTGCATTTTTGAAAAAGATATTTATATATTACTTTATCTGCATGTAGGGCATTAAATGAAAGCTCTTAGTATACAGGTTAACAGAGATAGATGATTTTCAACATATTGTTAATTTTGTTGTGATTACAGAAAAACATGTAGTGTCAGATTTTTGCGAAATCCTGATATATGTGAGGATTCACACTAATATTACTTTTTTATTGCAAGTGATATTAAATATTTTTAAAAAATGTAGTTTGGTAGCGTTTGCGAACCACAACGTCCCCCGGGACATGGTTTGAGCACCTTTGATCTAAAGTTATATAGTTTGATTTTTCTGATTTTTTCCCATAGTATCTGTGGCTATTAGCACATTTACTTATCTAGACTTAAAAAAACAATAAGACAAGACTAGCACAGAGTAATACCCTTTTCACACTAGAAGTTTAAGACGAGTGAACTTAAAGTTCACTGATGTTTAACATCGGTTGTCTTTCACACTTGATGTTTAAATCTCCGGTGCTGTCATCAGCTACAGTAATTTTGTCCTTAAGTTACCGTCAGGAAATTACCAGTTTTGAACTGTCTGCGCAGACGCACATTTTGAATTATTATAAACAAATATGGATATTTCATTTCATTCTACAATAAAGACACTACAATAAAGAATATATTACACCTGTATTAACATGTAAGTCGATACATTTTGTCTCAATTATTGTAGCTCTGTATTTTATTAAACACATTATTAAAATAAATAATTTTATTATAACAATAAGTATAAACTTCTTATAACCTCGATATGATAATACAGTATTCTTGTTTATGATAATACAAAATGTTGACGGCTCAAATTCAAAGAGTATTTTTTTATAATAGAAAGTATGTTGGCAATGCGTACGATGGTTAAGACGCAGATCTCTGTCTTAAACTTCGCTTGTATTTAAACGAGGTCATACGTTTTCACATTAGCGTTTAAAGACACGTTCACTTTAACATCCGATCTTAAAGTTCTAATGTGAAAAGGGTATAAGATCATGTGCAGTCGCCTCAGCTACAACTATTCGTTGCTTAAAATGAGTACCAGTTTATACAGGGATATTATGACTGGCCGAAACATCACGCAGACCACGTGGCCTTTATAATGGGTGTTTTTTTTAGAGGTATAGAACTTTAAATTGCAATAAAACAACGATGGATTATTCGATTGACATGAATTTTTTTTTATTCGAAAGATAATCTTGTGGCATTACATTTTAAATATGATTTCTGGCATATGACCGCCACGGCTGGCTCGGATGTAGTCCAATCTGGACGTCCAATTTTCGATGACTTTTTCCAACATTTGTGGCCGTATATCGGCAATAACACGGCGAATGTTGTCTTCCAAATGGTCAAGCGTTTGTGGCTTATCCGCATAGACCAATGACTTTACATAGCCCCACAGAAAGTAGTCCAGCGGTGTTAAATCACAAGATCTTGGAGGCCAATTCACAGGTCCAAAACGTGAAATTAGGCGGTCACCAAACGTGTCTTTCAATAAATCGATTGTGGCACGAGCTGTGTGACATGTTGCGCCGTCTTGTTGGTATGATTTAATGTAATGCCACAAGATTATCTTTCGAATAAAAAAAAATTCATGTCAATCGAATAATCCATCGTTGTTTTATTGCAATTTAAAGTTCTATACCTCTAAAAAAAACACCCGTTACATATAACACCGGAGATTTAGAAACAAAGAACTTACCTGCTCTGTCTTTAGGCGTCACCTTGGCACTGGAAATTTATTATTATCTGGGTCGACGTAATGCATGAGTGACCGGAGCAATTTCCCTGGGCACCACGCTTCTTGAGACCCACTTTCGCGTAGTACACAATGTATATTGGTTAATGAAGTACAATCAGCGCTAACTTATACATGGCCTCGTAAAGTTGAAGTACAGTAAACGCTCATTTGCACAGGACCCCGCAAAATTTGCAGCCGGCTCTGATTATTATGATTATAAATATAACGTACATAATTTATTCAAATATTTCCGTACAAAATTCACTCAAATATTTCCCCAAGATATTCTTTGTGCCATACGTGTGAATAGTAACACACGCCTTATAACATGAATATAGGTATTTATTTGTTATCCAGGTGTAAAGAAATATAATTAATATTATTAACGTATAATTTGGTTAGGATTTAGGGAGAATTGGGAAGTCGTGTCGCGCGATTGTTAAGTTGTTTGCGAGGCATTGTGAATTGATTTTGAACATATTTTCAACTGGGTAATTGATGGTTTTTAATACAAGTGGGTACAATTAATAGGCTATATAAAGAACATTCATGCAGTGATAATTGCTGATTCTTATAGGCTGCGTCAGTGCATCACACGTTGAAGCATATAAAAACTTGGCTTATGTCGCAATTGTAATTTGACATATAATCAAAAGTTGTCCTTTATGAACAAGCAGTCTTACTCACAGGAGCGCACAGAGAAAATTTGTTTGGGAGGAGGAGCTTTTCGAAAAAATATCCGTAAAATAATACAAATTTATTATTGATTTCTTACAGAGAGGATATGGGCTTATGCAGCGTTATGCAAGAAATTGGATACAAATTGAAACATTTTAAATTATCAATTTTACGAAAAAGTCACTCTTCAAAAAACTCCTGCTTTGTCTCAAACCCTGAAAAATGTTATCAATTTTATTTATTTTATTTATTTGATATTGCAATTGGATGGGGTTGGATGTTGAATAATAAATTAAATTATTAAATTTTTAATCGTTTCTGGTGGTATTTGATCAAACTCTTCCCTTATTCTTTGAATCAATCTTGTTGATTTTGTGGACGATTTCCACACACCTTATTTTTTAAATAACCCCAAAACAAGTAACTTAAAGGAGTCAGATCGGGTAAACGGGGTGGCCAGTGTTTTATTGCCAAGTCAGTATTAGAAGACCGTCCAATCCATTTTTGCGAAAAATTAACATTTTACCATTGTCTTACAGGAAGTGAAAAATGTGAGGGGGGGCCTTAACTCCAACTCCTCGTATCCAACTGCAAAACCAAAAATAAAATAATAATAATAATAATAAAATTGAAAACGTTTTTGGGGGTTTGAGACAAAGCAGAAGTTTTTTTGAAGAGTGACTTTTTTTCGTAAAATTGATAGTAGGAAAGTTTTCCATTTGTATCCAATTTGTTGGATCACTCTGTATTTTAATTTAATTTTTATTAATAATATAGGTCGTTTTTATTTTCAATTACTAAGTTTTTATTGAATATGTAAATGATTTTTTCGTTTCTGGGGATGAAGTGGTTCCAAAAACCACCCCTTGTGTGCGCGCTCGGTTACTTATATTCAGTTTAGGACTGGAAACTAAAATATGCCCCGGAATTTTTTAGTAATTGCCACAAATCTAATTGTAAATGTAATGCACTTAAAAACAGTTTAATATGATATATTAAATAAGTAAACAAGTTTAAAATCTTTTTACCGACCGCCAACATATATAAGGGAGGTATTGTGAATTGTGATCATATCGATTTTGACATTTCGAGATTTCGATGGATCTCCACGAATTGAGGTACCTACATAACGTTTTGACTATTTTTAGCATGATGTCTGTCGGTCTGTCTGTCCGTTCGTCCGTCCGTCCGTCCGTCCGTCCGTCTGTCTTTCTGTCTGTCTGTCTGTCTGTCTGTCTGTCTGTCTGTCTGTCTGTCTGTCTGTCTGTCTGTCTGTCTGTGTACACGTGCAGAGCAAATTCGGCTAAAAGGATTTTTATGAAACTTCATATTTAAGCTTGTGCCATCAATGGCACGAGTTGGTCAACTTTTGGTAAAAATCGGCTGACTAGAAATGGGTGTTTATTCGTGTCGATTTTAAGATTTTTGTGAGTTGCTATAAAAGCAATAACTAACAAGTTTTATTTGAGACATTTTTTGATAAAACGAAAAAATTTTGTAAATTTTTCGAAATTTTTTCTTAGTATCTATTTTTTCATAATTATATGTAACGTTTCCATGGTCATGATAAATAATATCTCTGTTAGAAAATATTAGGCCAAGTTATTACTACTCTGCTAGAATGTATTTTATACAAGTACTTTATGATGGCGGTCGGTCCTGTGGTGGCCACAGCTGATTTTTTTTATTTTTTATTTAGAGTACGGATGCTATAAAATCACACCCGAACATTTGAGGAACAGGAGCAGAAATTGGCTACTGAACACTTGAAGAGCGAGAAGCAGAAATTCGCTAGAACCTCGAACACTTAAAGAGTGGAGGGCAGAAATTCGCTTCCGAACACTTGAAGGACTGGGGATAGAATTTGCTTGAAAAACGGTGTGCACAGATTTTCTCCCAATCAGTTAGTAAGCACGGAGTAAGTAGTATCAACCTTGAATACTAGTACGCGACGACCCTGACAACAACAGCCCTTTGGAAAACTTAGTTTACCCAGTCTGCTACTTTAAATACAGGGTGTAACAGCGAAACTGACCACCGCCAATATTAGCTTTATTATTATAGTTACAAAAAAAATGCTAAAAAACAAAGTTGTAGGAGATCAAGGGGGACATCTACTTACAGAAATACATAATTTTTTAAACAGGTGGTTCTTAAGTTAGACTACGAAGTTATATTTTTTCAAACGGGATTATACATATTTTTATACCTATTCAGTAATGTATATATATATATTTTTTGAATTCAACCATGTATTAGTTTAATATCCTTACATAATAAAAATATTGAAAAAAATGTGATTGAAATTTATATACTTTTATATTTTTAATATTAATATGCAGTAAGCTATGGATGAAAAACAAGAGTGATAGATTAAAGTTTAAAAAATAATAATTGTTAAATAGGTACTCCTTATAAATAATGTTCCATTTGACTTCCATTATTTTCTAAACTTAATTCTATTCGACTTAAAAAAGAAGAAGTAGCTTTCATTGATCAGATATTAATATTAAAAATAAAATATTATTTAAATTTCAATCGCATATTTTTCAATATTTTTATTATGTAAGGATATTAAACTAATAATGGTTGAATTCAGAGAAAAACCAGTGGCGAAGGGAAACCTGCGCTAGACTTGCCCTCCCATAAAAAAAAATAAATAAATAAATTTTAAAAAAATATATTTTTAAATATTTAGATAAATTTTCAAAAATACATCAAATTATGTTCTATACAAATTTTTGTCTAAGGCTGGTTTACTAGTTACGAATTAATTATCATGACCATGGAAGTTACATAAAAGTATGAAAAAATTGAGACAAAAATTTTAAATAATTTTACAAAAATTTTCGAAATTTTCGTTTTATCAAAAAACGTCTCAAATAAAAGTTATTAGTTATTGCATTTATTGTAACTTTTGTTGAATAAATTTTTTCGAAATATTTTTCTGTTGCTAAATATTCGCAAAAATCTTAAAATCGACACGAGTAAACTCCCATTTCTAGTCAACCGATCTTCATAAAAAACAATAGGGTTCTTCCCATTTAATAGGAGAAATTTTTAGTACCAGAACGAAGTTGAACCATTCTTGAGTTATCGTGTATACACACACAGACACACACACATACGGACGGCACTTCTAAAATAGGTTTTTTGGATTCCCTGGACAATGAAACGTCATCAGTCAAAATTTCGACATCGAAACTTTTCGCGATTACAATACTTGCCCCTTATATATTAAGGTCGGGCAAGTAAAAACGCTATCGAATAAGTGTAAAAAATATGTATAATCCTATTTGAAAAAATATAACTTTGTACTATAACTTGAGAACCACTGGTTTAAAAAATTATTTCTTCTTTAAGCAGATATCCCCCTTGGTCTTCTACAACTTCGTTGTATAGTATTTTTTTTTTGTAACTATAATAATAAAGCTAATATTGGCGGTGGTCGGTTTCGTTATTACACCCTGTATACCTGAAAGTACTTGAAAGCGAAATAATTTATTGTACTCGAGCTACAGATAGCTCAAGAAAGGATGCGAGAGTAATTAAATCAAAATGGAAGGCACTTTGAACACTTATAAACAAAAATACTTTACTTTCAAGTCGTTATAGGAAATAGATTTTCGTAAACCGTAAAAGATATTAAAAAAAGTACAAGTGCTTTCTTTTCAAAAACTCTATCCGAACGTACCCAATACGACATACGTTCTCATTATAAAATCATATTTGACCTTGATATCTCATATTTCCGGTTTGTTCGGGAAAGTTTTTAATATTACCATTCGATTATTTGAGTAAACTTTAGTTTTCTTTTCCCAACTAACTCACACACGCGTTTTCGAGAAAAACGTATTCCCTATATCTCGGTTCATCCTGTATATTTAGTATTAATTTTAATTAGCGTATGATGTTTTTTTATATGGAATTTTAAAGGTATAATTAATTATATTTAATTATCTTGCACATTATTTTCCATTCAATAAAAAAATTAAAACCATAATAATCGAATAAAAATATTATACAAATAAAGTTTACAATACTTTTTATGTTCAGCAAACAATAAAGCTGCACGTTCCTATTTTAATCATAACAAAATTATATGTTCATAACATTAATTACTAACCAAGCAAACAGTAAACAATAGGCAAATGCCTATATTCATTCAAGCAACGTGTGTGCCACTATTCACACTATCCAACAATACAAAATCATGCTAAATGTTCACACCTTCAGAAATATATTAAAAGAAACCAAAAGCGTATAATTTTCAGGTTTCACATTGAGTTAATTATCACCCGACATTTGTACAACCGCGGGTGATTTTAGGGCAGACAGTAAAAGTACAGCCCCCCAGCTGCGTGGTAGATGTTTATTCATAGGGGTGGGAAGATGAGTGCTCGATATGGGCGGGTATATATACAAACGTAATAATACAAATAACATAATACAATTATTGTATAAAGGACAGAGTAATATTTAGCCCCCGGTACACTAAACTTATTGACAATGAAAGAAACAGCCCAGTATTTGCGTCAAACAAAACACAATCACGTGTTATTCTATCTGATTTTACAGGGATTCTCAATAGTTTCACTTTAATATACTAATCAAATTAATTCTTTTCCTACGTATTTACAGGATTAACTTCATTTGAGCATACGCCACAGTGTCTTAACATATTACCAGTGCTGTAGTCATAAAATTAGTAGAGGGCTTACTATATATACAATAAAATCCACAGGTATACGGTTTCTATTCCTTTCAAAAAAATCAGCTATGGCCACCACAGGACCGACCCCCATCACAAAGTACATTCTAGCCGCAGAGTAGAAATAACTTGGTCTAATATTTTCTAACAGAGATGTTATTTATCATAACCATGGAAACGTTACATATAATTATAAAAAAATAGAAAGTCGAAATTTTTCAACATTTTTCAAATTCTTTTCGTTTTATGAAATATGTCTTAAATAAAAGCTGTTTGTTATTGCTTTTATAGCAACTTTTGTTAAATACATTTTCTCGAAATATTTTCTGTTGTTCAATATTCGCAAAAATCTTAAAATCGACACACATTCTAATACTTTGAGGTTGTTTATTTGTTCCTTCATTTCAATTCCAAGTTTGTGCCCTATATGTCAAGATAGGACAAGAAGAACAATTTTCCGCTAGCGCTCTTTCTGTAAAATAGCACAGTAATTTAGGTGACTAACTGTCCTGTTTTGAGGAGGTCCTTGTGATCTTTTTCTGTCTGACCTATATGTCTTCCTTTTGCCTGTTTTGGAAATATTTGTTCTTCTTGTCCTATCTTGTCTTGTTAAACAGGTTTTATTTTTAATTTTGCGTTCCGACGCTAGTTATCTTATTAACTTGTAGCATTACTATAAGTAAGGTTAGGTAGTTCGAACGTCTTTCGAATTTCTGCATTAACAAGATCGGCTCACTAAAAATTGCCATCTGCGAGGCAAGCCAAATTTATTCAGCCCATTTACAAAGAGGCAGAGAGGGTAGAGGCAAATTACTGCAAAACACTTGTTTATAGATATAAGGCACGAGACAATTTTTAAAAAACATAATAATGTCGATTTCGACTATAGGAGTCACAATAAATATATTTATTTATTTTATAGACCTATTTTGGCCGTAAAACGTCTGTCACAAATAGGGCATGTTAGCACGGCAGAGCTGTTGTTGTCCGATGTTTTCTGTTTCCTCGCTATTGCTTTGGCTCATACGGGTTGCTGTCTTTGGTTTTCATTCATGGATAATGCTTCCCGTGTATGTCTTCTCCATATATTCCGGTTTTTTGCCAACTCTTCCCAATTATGGCAGCACTTTAAAGTGTCTGTAGGGCACCTATATTACGAACGCCAGTTTGCAGTTCAGAGTATGGTATCTGCTTCGGTAGGCGTTCTCCTGGCATATATATTACGTATCCAACCTTTCTAAGTTGGTTTTGCATGAGCAAACATACTGGTGGAGTTGGCCCTATTGAGAACAGACATTTTGTCGACGGGATCCTGCCAATAACAGTAAAAGATTTAACATATGCAGTGGTTTATTGATGAAATCCATTGAGACGATATTCCTCGAAAAATGTAGTAACGCTTTTTAAAACCCTTATGCATTCCGGTAAGACTATATTTGAGTATTGAAATAATGATGCTATATTAATTATAGATAACACTTCGTTTCAAATAACAATACTGCACACAATTTAAATTAATTTTTTTTTTGCCTTTGCTTCTTCGGTAATTAACCAGAACAATTATTATTTTTTGAGAAAATTTCATGCCTGAACATCAATGCAGAGCACATGTGTTACCACTACGCTACGCCGGTCGGCAATTTAGGTATTATAAATCCCCCTCTTTACTTTTGGGGCACCCAACGAAATTTCTATCAGCGCAACATATACTTCTTTCTATATACTTTTAACATAATATCATAGTGGTTTTAATGCATCATTTCGACTTTCCGATGTCGTAGTACTAATGTCTTTTAAGGTTAGGGATGTTCTATGTTTTTACTTGCCCGACCTTAATATATAAGGGGCAAGTATTGTAATCGCGAACATTTTCGATGTCGAGATTTTGACGGATGACTACGTTTCATGATCCAGGGAATCCAAAAAACCTATTTTCGAAGTGCCGTCCGTATGTGTGTGTGTCTGTGTGTGTGTTTGTGTGTGTGTGTCTGTGTGTGTGTCTGTGTGTGTGTATACACGACAACTCAAAAACGGTTTAACTTAAAGAGTTAGTTCTAGTACTAAAAAATTCTCCTAATAATTGGGGAGAACCTTATTGTTTTTTATTAAAATCCGAAACCGGAAACGGAAGTTATTAAACTTTAAAATTTTAAAAAATTCGTAACTAGTAAACCAAGCCTTGGACAAAAAATTGTATAGGACATAATTTTGTGTATTTTTGAAGATTTACCTAAATCTTCTTTTAAATAAAAAAAAAAAAAAAATTATGTATTTTTTTTATTATTATTTTTTTTATGGGAGGGCAAGTCTAGCGGATGTCTCCCTTCGCCACTGGTTTTGAATACTTCATCGCGGAACCGGAAAAAATACTAAACTTGATGTACCAGTTAAAATAATAATAATACCCTGTAACAGAACTTTCAAAAAGCATATAAAAAAGTAAATATGGTAAAACTAACCATGGAAGTCATGCAGTTTTACAAGCTAAAAGAAGTCAGAATCTTACCTATTGTAATTTCTGCTACCGGTATTATCCCCATATATCTTGACGATGTCCTTAAGGCATTTTCACACGATTTCTCTCAACTGTTGCGTCTTTGTCTTTTGTTTACGTTGAGGTTAGTTTGTTTTACAATTGTTATTTTCGAATGTAATATTAAAAAAAAAAAAATGGAGGGTCAATTAATTAATTTAGTGAAAAAAAAACTGATAACTTTTCAAAGTAAAACTGTTAACTATCATAATAACACGATCTACGCATGTACAAACAAAAATTTTCCAAGTCTTAAATATTATTCAAATATTGGGGTACGTTCCAAAACCGAAGTCTTGGAGTTCGTGTTTACTCAAAGATAATGTGGTCATGTGATCAGGTTTTGGAACGTGCCCCTGTGTGCTAAGACAAATCCTAAAGACGTAAATCTAAAAAAAAAAAAACCTACAAGAGTAAAACTTGGACAGTGTTCTTGTGTGATACGCCCTATAAAACACTAGATATTGGCTCTTCGCCGATAGTGATAACAATGTCCCTACTACGTGTAACCAGGCCCAACAAAGGGGGGATAGCCGGGTTCTGGGCAGAGTCGTAGGAAGTAAGGACCTTATTTTGCTCATCATTTGTATTTTGGAAGTGAGGATTTTTGTTTTGTTTTGCTCATCACTTGTATTTTGGAAGTGAGGACCTCGGAGCCCGCAAAGAAAGTTTCTCCCCGGGGCCCCAGAAGTCCTCTCGGCGGCCCTGCGTGTAACACACAAAACATTCAATCAACTAACTCTCATAATTATAACACCCGTTACTATAACCTCCATATTCCAGCCCACCATTTAACCTTCTCTAGCAAATCGCCGTTAATCCAAGGGGCTAAATTATTTAATAGTCCTGAAGAACTAAAAAATTGTAAAAATAAAAAGCATTTCAAAAACAACATAATAATATAATTTCAAGAATGGGGCCCTATAGTTTAAAGGAATTTTATTCAAATATACCAAACTCATTGCCCGACTTTCATTTACCTTAATTTATCTAAGCTTGTCTGTTGAAATAACATGTGATGGTGTATTTTCTTGTGAAAATTTTATATATGTATGTAGCTGTATGTATGTATATTTATATACTTATATGTGCATGTGTATGTGCACATGTATGTATGCATATATTTTCTTTCTTTTAATGTTTAATGTTTATTTCTAATTGTATACTTATGTATATAGACAATTCCAGATAATTTGTAAAAATTCATATGTAAATAAAGATTTATTTATTTATTTATTTATTATAATCTCTGAATCAATAACTACAGTAATTATTACTTACCTGAAGTGCTGAAATTCACATACATAAAAAACAATATTACTTACCCGTACTAATCTTGCTTAAAAACGTCAAGTTAAGGTTTGCGCAATAAAACGCGAGAAAAGAAAAGAAAATAATACTAATAATAATAATAATAATAATAATAATAATAATTCAAAAAAACGGGAAAACGCTGGAGTACAACTCTCTCGGGAGGAGTACAACAGAGTTACCGGTTCGGTGAAACGAGGCGAGACAGACATGTTGACAAAAGAACACATGAGTAAAAGTATGCACTCTGTATTCTTCAAACATATTAAAAGTCTAGAGTTGTCCACCGAACTCACATTCTCGTTTCTTAAGTCTGCTGGTTTGAGATCGGAAACAGAAGGTTTTGTGTTTGCGTGTCAGGATGGTGTTATTAATACTTTGGCGTACAGGTCCCGCATATTCCACATAGCGGAGTCCACACTCTGTAGGTTGTGCCACCACCATTCTGAAACGATTATGCACATTCTGTCTGCTTGTCCATCTCTTGCAGCGTCGAGCTACGTGTCTCGACATAATGCTGCTCTCCGCGTGCTCTACTATCATCTTAGACATGCCACGTATTTACATCGGCATAAATAACTCTAGTGTATAAGAAACCTAAAGCAGTGTGGCAGGAATGTGTTGGCTACGCTGGATAAGAAAAGTAAACATTATATTTTCTAATTGGTGGGCTGCATAAAATCAACTGGCGGGTCGCCGGCTGCTGACCCTTGCTCTAGGAAATGGATTTTAAATTCATCTTTGGACACCGGAATGGTCACATTTTCTATTTGCTCCATTAGCATAGTACTGACTAGCGCCGGTGGTCCTCCTGTAGAAAAAATTACAACATAAGCGTCAATTTGGGGGAGCTTTTCGTACTCCAAATATATTAAATATTTTTTTAAAAACAATTTATCATACTTAAACAATTTTATTCCAAAAATTTTCTTAGTTGTTCTAGAATGTAATACATAACATATTTCTTTTAATATGTGATCCGAAAATGCCGCATATGGCGACCGTCTCATACCACGCGCTGGTCCGGGTCGTTGATATGTGTAAGTAGGTGCACTTCACAGGTCTGGCAGGGCCGACTTATCCATTAAGTAATTCAGGACATACAAAACCAGAATTACAATAAAAATTGCAGGATTTGGGAAGAAAAATTAAATTTTCAAATAGAGATATTTTATATTTCCTGTTTCTGGATTGATGTCTCTCTGCCCCTACTGGTATGTCGGGCCGAAGAGGTGATTCGAATATCTAGAGTGTCTAGAACCTATAGAAACCTTAATGCGACCGTTTCCATTTGTTGTTTTATAACGTCGTACATCACAAAAAGAAATATTTTATACTAGGTTATTACCTGTCAGCAAGGAAGGATTTATAATATAAAAAATTCAATTGTTTGTATATGCATTTGGTATTACTTTTAACGTATCTTAATTTCATCGCCGGTAAGCGGATCACGGAACAGGATATCACCCGTTAGCCAATCACGGGAGAGGGTGGCACCTGTCAGCCAATCAAGAAACAAGGGGTCCCCAGTTAGCCAATTATGAGAGCCTTAGGAAAAATTGATGTCATAATGTTACCGACACTACATATAGACACTTGCTAATTATATAGTTAGATTATTTATTCATTTACTTTTTAAGATGGGAAAACGATTCATTTTTACTCAGTACATTACATTTATATGGTTAAGATTCTTAGAAAATAAATCTGCAAAATATTTTTCATATCGATCATACGATATAGGAGTGTCTAGAGTTTCTTGTTTATGCCTATGAAACCCTAGACATATCTATATGTTATTTTATTCGCAGTTTCTTAGAGAATAAACTTGCAAATTATTATTCATACCGATCAAATCATATAGGAGTATCTATAGTTTCTTGTTTATGCCTACGAAATCCTACACATTTCTATATGTAATTATATTCGTAGATTCTTAGAGAATAAATCTGCAAAATACCTGTCAATCAAGAGACCAAGAGACCCCAATTAGCCAATCACGAGAACCTTAGGAAAAAATGACGTCATAATCTTACCCAGATCACATACACACACTTACTTATGTACGACTAGGTTATTACCCGTCAACAATGACGGATTTATAACATAAAAATTTCAATTGTTTGTATGTGTATTTGGTTTTATTTTTTAGCGTATCTTATCACCGGTCAGCGAATCATGGGACAGGATAACACCCGTTAGCCAATCACGGGAGAGGGTGTTACTTGTCAGTCAATCAAGAGACAGGGTGTCCCCAGCTAGCCACTCATGAGAACCTTAGGAAAAATTGACGTCATAATGTTACCGACACTATATACAGACACTTGCTAATTATATAGTTAGATTATTAATTAATGAACTTTTTAAGATGGGAAAACGATTCATTTTTACTCAGTACATTACATTTATATTGTTAAAACTAAAAATAATTTGAGACGTTAATTTATGCCTACGAAACCCTAGACATTTATGTATGTAATTATATTCGTAGATTCTTAGAGAATAAATCTGCAAAATATTGTTCATATCGGTCAAAGGATATAAGGGTGTCTAAAGTATATTTTTTATGCCTACGAAATCCTGGATATTTCTATCTGTAATTATATTTGTAGATTCTTAGAGAATAAATCTGCACAATATTGTTCATATCGGTTAAAGAATATAGGCGTGTCTAGAATGTCTCTTTTATGCCTACGAAACCCTAAACATTTCTATATGTAATTTTATACGCAGTTTCTTAGAAAATAAATCTGCAAAATATTTTTCATATCGATCATAGGATATAGGAGTGTCAAGAGTTTCTTGTTTATGCCTACAAAACCCTAGACATTTCTGTAAATAATTATTTGTAGATTCTTAGAAAATAAATTTGCAAAATATTGTTCATATCAGTCAAAGAATGTAGGAGTGTCTTGAGTTTCTTGTTTATGCCAACGAAACCCTAGACATTTCTATACGTTATTTTATTCGCAGTTTCTTAGAGAATAAACCTGCAAAATATTAATCATATCGGTCAAATCATATAGGAGTGTCTATAGTTTCTTGTTTATGCCTACGAAATCCTACACATTTCTATATGTATTATATTCATAGATTCTTAGAGAATAAATCTGCAAAATAACTGTCAATCAAGAGACCTCAAGAGTCCCCAGCTAGCCAATCACGAGAACCTTAGGAAAAAATGACGTCACAATCTTACCCAGATCATATACACACACTTGCTAATTATATATGTACGATTATTTAAAATATGCATACTTAAAACAGTACGATTTATTAAGTTATATTTCGAATTTTCTGTATTTTAACGTCAACTGTAAATATGTTTTTTTGTTACATTCTTCACTGAAGTTACTCGTCGGGTCACAGGTTGCTCACTCCTGAACTTGAGAGTTACTTAAGGCGGCGCACAACCCTATAGTTCTCAATAGTTTCTTATACAAAACTAATCGGAAATAAAATTAATAACAATCTATATATCAAAATTTGCAGCGAATTTTTATCTATCTAATAGGATATTTTTAATTGTAGAAAAAACTATTATGTAATTGTAATTAAGCAAATTGCATTATAGACGACAACTTGTAAACCAATCGACGCATATTTGCGTACGATGCGGAAAATTGTAGTTAAAGCTTCATTCTACGAAAAGATTTTTAGCTATTTTGTTCTATTGTGAAAACTACTTATAGTTATTGTACTTGGTAGTTTATATTTGCCGCCATCTTGAATCTGGCGCGGGTCTCAAAATAGGTGTTACGGGTAAAAAAGATTTAATTTTTATGAAGAATACGTGTACCAAGAGTGGCATTCCATTATCATCAAGTATAATATTTTTCGACGGGGGTTCTAAACTATAAGTAATCAAGTCGAAAAAAATGTTGACGTATATTTGAACATTTCTACATAAAACTGTATAAATATAAAATTTATTTGAAACCCATAAATAGATTTAAAAAAATACAGAACAATGTTGTTAATGTCAATTAGTAAGTTATTGAGCAATAATATTTTTACAATAAATGTTTCTACAATTAAAAATATCCTATTAGATAGATAAAAATTCGGAGCAAAATTTGATGTATAGATTATTACTAATTTTATTTCAGATTGTTAGTTTTGTATAAGAAATTGGTAACCTCTGGGGGTTATACGCAGCCTTAAGATGAACTTAACAAGACAGCTATAGCTAACCGGTTTTCCGTCGGATAAATATTGTAAACACGGTGCTGAAAAAAAAAATCGATAACTTTCAAACTAATTATCAGGTTCACATAAATGTGCATTACTCAAATTTTTTAAATTTCTGTTGGAGTAATCCTCGGGTTATAGGGCGTGGGATAAGTTTTTCGTAGCACTTTTTTGGCAACAATCATGTTAAAATAAAGATAGTTAAAAACAACCTGTATTTTCTATATCTACACCTGAAGAGCTTTCTTTTGATAGCACACAATAAATTTCGATACAAATAATTCGATATTTTTTAAAACTCTAATCTAATTTTCATTGAATTGTTCCGGTTTCAATCTACAATTTACATTTGTTGAGAATATTTTGCAGATATTTAGACCAACCGCTATGGAAAATAAGTTGGGAAACAAAATGATATTTAGCGAAAATTTAATTTTTTAGAAATAAAAATTTGTAGGTTTATCCAAGCCTTAAAAAGTTTCATTTGATACCCCACTTAAAATTTAAAAAATATATGTATTCTTTCGTTGAATACATACTGATTTATATTTTTCCCGCGATGTATTTTTTTGAACTTTCTTATATGTTAGCCAAAGAATTTTACAAGTATGGCAAATTTCATGTTTCTAGGTTTAACCGTTTCTATCGCACAGACAGACAAAATCATAAGTGACATAAGATTTTTTGGTCATAACTACAAAA
The DNA here is from genome assembly GCA_963971575.1 of Liopterus haemorrhoidalis. Lineage (NCBI taxonomy): Eukaryota > Metazoa > Arthropoda > Insecta > Coleoptera > Dytiscidae > Liopterus > Liopterus haemorrhoidalis. The sequence continues at coordinate 21,441,120 of OZ020612.1, read as the reverse complement.
TCCTAAAATCTTTTTTTAAGCTTAAGTTGAAAAATTCATCAAAATTGAATAATTTTTCTGAAAAAAAAATATCAATTTGGGGAAAGAATTTCCATTTATAAAATACTATAAATACTATAATATACTATTAATGAAAAAGATGATTCAGTAATAAAGTGCATCGGTTTTTCTTATAGATTGGTATTTATCTTGTCTTTCTTTATTATTTTTTTAAGTGTCCTTTTTAAACATTTTGAAATTCTAGTCACCTGGATTTATTAAACATGGATTCATTTTTTTGAAAGGAAAAGCTTTTGAAAGCAAAATTTGATCATTTCCATTGTATTTTACAATCTAAATGGATTTGAAACAATTTCTGTGATTGTGTACGAAATTCGATATAAATGTCTACCAGCAAGTTCAACGAATCAAGTTCAATTTAAGCAAATTGAACAATTTAAGCTACCACTTTATATGGAATATCCGATTTCAACTTTAGACTAATGATCGAAAGAAGCAATTGACTTTTTTCAATGAAATTGTCTGGGGAATATTAAATTTCCAAAAGTAAAAGTTTAGAAACTCTTGACAATACATCTTTTTTTTATATAAATATATTTTTTTCTTTTTCATTTCTATGGTATTACTATTATATTTTTCACAAACCGGTATTAAACGAAACAAAAAATAGTCAAAATGAACACTACAATCAGTCAGTGGCGGCTGAGACAGGGTGGCGCTGGGATAGTGACAATTTTTAATAAAAAAAATTGAATTTAATATCTCATTTATACTTTAAAATTGCATTAAATTAGCTAAATATATCAGCATATATTTATTTTTATTATTTCTAATTCAAGGATTTTTCATATAAGTGTTTTTAAAATTTTTTATATGAATTGTTTTTAAAAATTTAGATCGAGAAAACAATGCTCAGGTGGACACTACGAGTAGTTGACTCTTAGTGTCCCAATGCACAGTGTTGCCACATGTGATTTCTAATGTATTTATCTACGCAAGTAATAAAATTGAACTGGCAACAGCGGCGAAGTTTAGTGTGTACGTTTTAGTGAATTTCTGCCGGCGTCCTTAGCTTAGTTCGTTTCACAGAGTACAGGTTCGTTTGTTTTGATTTGTTATAAGTACTCAGACGAAAAACTCGATACAGTGCGTTAGATTAAAATTAACGTGCTTAACTATGAAACTACCATATATTATTAATAAAAAATATTGGTCCTCATTGGCCAATATTGAATATTTCACAATCGAACAAAAATGCAAATAGAATATTAATAGAGAGTTCAGTAAAAAACAATAGTAATAATTTAGAATGGGGCACCCAAAGCTACATTTTTTTTTATTGTATTATCTGTAGCTCGGAGCATAATAAAAAAAATATATATATAATAAAAAATATTTCACTTCAAGTCGTACTTGAAAGTATGATTTGAAAGCGAAATATTCTTAAGTATTTATTTTTATTATGGTCAACTTTGGTCATCAAATTTTTTTACCAACTTACACATCGCGTTTTCGCAATCGTATACTCTCTACCTTGATACATTGTGTACCTATATACCAATTCTAAATATGTTTCACGGGCCAAATTGAGTTGAATTGGGGGCCAGATATTAAAAAATCAGGGGAAACGGGTGGGAGTAATTTGAAAATCATTTGAGAACGTGAGGAAGAAATTTTGAAAATCAATCAAGAATAGTTGATTCAAAAAAAATAGGGGCAAAAATTTCATGCGAACCGTTTGAAACTTAAAGTTGGTCCGGGATCGGCCCGCTGGCCATAGGTTGGACACCATTGAATATGGATCAAAAAGTGTCCCCCCAAATATTTTACTCACCAGCCACTACTGCAATCAGTATGGTATACTTGAGGAGGAATTACGTGATCGATGGCCGCTAAAAAAAGGGTATGGTTCAATCTATTAGGTCATCAAAATTAAGCAATGCCATTCGTTTGGATGTTAGCGGCAAGTACAAAGGCACACATCAGTTTATCTGAATGTATTCAAATATTAACAAAACGAAGATAAAAGCTATGGACGTTAGTTGGGTACGAGTAGTTCAAATACGTTAGTGTTAGTTTACATAGAATTGTACGACATAGGTAAATATTTGTTTATCTGTTCTCTGTTGATCGATCGGCATTAACTATATTGCTGTAGCTCTGCTGTAAGGATAATGCAATTATTAGAAATAGACAGAAAAGAGCCACAAAGAAAAATAAAGAAGATGGGAAACAAAAGGAAGAAAAAGGTTTGCATACAATGTCTACTCACAAACGAGATATCAATAAAGAAGTCGGGAGGACAAGATGTGCAACAGAAAACAATAGATAAAATGAGATATAAGGACAAGAAAGAAATGGGAGTTTCACAAATTAGAAATATAACAACAAATACAAAACTTGGACGATTAATATACCAGAGTACTTAAATACAGAAAGTAATGGATACGAGAAGAAAATGAAAACTAGATTTAATTGTGGGAAAGAAAAAAGACACAATGAATACTGGAGAAAGCATGAAAAAAAAAAAAATGCGGGATGTGTGGAGAAGAAAGAGAAAACTTGGAGTACATACTGGAGAACTTCGGAGAATTTAAATTTAAAGAGAAGACGTGCTGCGGGATACAGGTCAAGGATGGAATTCTTAGAGGGACGAAAGGTTTTGGTGGAAGAAATAAGTAATATACTAGCGTCGGCGAATCAACGCACTTACGTCACACGACGTAACAAACGATTGCATTGTTCCAGACAATACAGTCTTTTGTAACGTCGTGTGACGTAAGTGCGTTGATTCGCCGACGCTATTATACTAGCTGGAGTACCCGTACTTCCTACGGTTTTTGTTTTGTTATTTGTACAGTTATTGTTTCGGCTTTTGATGAAGAATGATGCGAGGCAAACAAATTGTTGTATACGATTCAGCATCCGATATGATTCAGCTCCGATCCTCGAAAGGAATAATTGCGACATGTCCAGTACAACCGAAGAAACAAACGATCATTTTCTTGGAAGTGCTTCGTGAACGGGCAACTTTTGTGGGTTTCGGATCATCTTGGAAGACCCAAACAGTGGATTGTTGCTTAGTTTCTGGTTCATATGAATAAAGTAGCGTCACCTGTACCGATGTTGTTAACAGATTTAGCAGTGCCTAGGTTGAATTTTTTTAGCATTCTCTTACACTAATTCTCTAACACGAGCCTTTTTTTAAGCTTCGGTCAAATTATGCGTAATCTATCGGGAACAGATCTTTTTCACAGCTAAATGTTCATGCAAAATCGAATGTATTGCAGTCTGCGATATGCCAATGGATGCCTCTATCTCACTGTATGTCACATGCCGATCTTCTTCCGATTTTGCGCGCAGCATCGATGTTTTTTTTTAAATCACAACCGATTCATCACTGACGGACGCAAGACCAGGACGGAATTCTGCAAATCAATTATAAACAGTCTTTTCTGATCGTGCTTCATTACCAAAAGTTCAATGAAGCTAATCTATGCATTGTTGTCTCAATGTCAAAAAACTACTCGGTCAATTTATAAGCTGCCACTGATTTCACAATAACAAATGTTAAATTTTACGAACATAGTAATAACACATTTCAATATTGCCATCTAGTGGTTGTTTGTAAAAACATTAAAGGTAACCCTCGTATAAAAATTAACGATTACTATTTAACAAAAAAAGGTTTTACAACTTCGGGTTAGTTCTAAACGAACTATAATTAAGTCCAGCTCACAAAATCTAATAAATATACCAAATTTTAAATGTGTACCTAATATATAAATAAATAGGAATATGCAGATTTACACCGTAAATTATAATAAAGACATAAAATAAGATTGATTATTTTTTCTTTCAAAACTTATTGTAATTTATTCAAACGCCCCAGCAATTATCCTAATGAAACAAAAACAATAAATCTAATTGAACATTTTTCGAGCCACTGAACACCTCACGTATATTACGGTCAGTATATACATCAGATTGAATTTTGAATGCTTCCATCATCTCAGTCAAGTATTCAACGATAACATAAAATTGAAATAAACAAACTTTTAAACTGGTCTACTGAATCTAAAAGGGATGTAATTTGAATCAACCCCTATTAGAATGTGAGCTCGTTTTTTGAACCCGCCTTTAGCGTTGGGTCTTTGTAAAATCAAACAGATGTTCCAGAATACGATGATTAAAGTTAAATTCAAAATTTAAGTCGTCACTTTGGTACAATCTTTTATATAAAAAAGGGATAAGTATCGTGCGATAAGCGATTTAATTAAATTGATAAGAATGATGTTTTTAAGTAATTGGTATTACAGTGCTGCTGCAACGAATATATATATACATACATACTTCGTTGAAAAATATTTTAATTATAGTTGTATTAGGGTTATGCAATTTTAATTTTAGGGATATTTTTATGCATTAACGGGAAGATAGCGTGAGTATTAATTTTTTTAATTATGCAGCATATTTTGGTGAATAATTTTTGAGACTATAATTTGACCTGGCAGATGGAACTATGGTAGTTTGAAATTTTTGGCAAAAATGTAATTACTCATTTATCTAAACGCACGCTTTGGGATTATTAAATAGCTGATAATTTAAATAATTATATAGAGAATGAAGGGTGATGACTGCACATAAACTTAATTTACATTCGCCTATACAGCTAAATTTACAGTGAGATAAAGTGCTGATATTCAGTCGGTTTCTATGTTTCTTCCGGCTTGAAAATAATTTGTATCTGTATTTGGGAAATAAAGAATACCCTAGATGTGATGACGAACCAGTGATGACGAACCCATGACTAGGGATGTGCGATACTGAGAAAGTATCGATATTTGGGTATCGATAATATCGAACAAAAATTATCGATACTGGTATCGTATTGAAAAAAAATATCGATATATTCAAGTATCGAAAGGAAAAATTAATATATTTTCTATAAAACGTAAAAAAAATATATATATTCTTATCATAACAATCTAATTGTTTTACAATAATAAATAAGTAGTATGGGCATTAAAGTAGAATACACGACTGAAAAGTGACATATGATCTATAGTGCATTCAAAGGTGAGCTTGCAGTATAGCTCTTATGGCAAATGGGAGCGGTGTAGCCAAATGTTGTAAAAGTGTGAAATGTGTCAATTATAATAATATGAAAAACTCGTATGATTTACAAAAATTAACTCTTATAAAATTCAAAATAATACTCAACAAAAACAAATGGCCATTTGTAGAATACTGCGTCTTCACAGATCAGCGCGTTTTAGAGCTGGCAACGTCGACAAGCAAGAAAAGGATAGCGTCATTATGTAAACCCATTAGAGAGTATGAAAACGAACTACTCCATATGTCCTGTAATGCATACTCACCTTTGAACGGACTATAGGTAACAATAAATTGAACACATACAAACAGCGTAGACGAGGAAGATTCGTTCATGGAAGAACTAATAAATATGAGACGTTCATGAAGAGAAGAGGTAGACAAGGCCATGGAGCCTAGCAAGAGTTCATATACACACACCAGTTTCGCAAGTGAAAGCTCGGAAATCCCTTCGTAAAATATTTATTATCTATTATCGTTTTCCTAATTCTTCTGTCCTAGATTTTTATTAACTAAACTTAACTTAATTACCTAAATTGATCGTATTTGCTAGAGTTTATTACACTATTTTTAATGGGCTAATGTTTGGGGGAATATAAAGACAGCAGAATTAGGAAATTAGGAAAACGATAATAGATAATAAACATTTTGCGAAGGGATTTCCGATCTTTCACTTGCAAAACTGGTGTGTATATGAACTCTTGCTGAAGCCTGTAGGTGTGAGTGATTATTTAAAATAGAATTAAACACTCCACTCTTCTTAATTGCAAGCACCGAGAAAACTCCTTGGTTTATTTTGATAAAATAGGTCCACATTTTGCTTCTTGGTGGTGACATTTTTAATTAAAATACAAAAATATCCAATAACATTTCATAATCTCAAACGTAGAAGAAACAGGCGCCAAACTCCAGTAACTTCTAAACCGTTCAACGCATGTTTCTTGGCGTACTATGTCCTGCGCTATTGCGATTGCGTACCTCTTCTGCCAGTTTTTATAAAAGTACAATTTTAGACCATTTCGGAATATCCCTACTCATGACACGCTGGTCACATAGTGACCCGTATGACGATTTTAAATGACCCGTACAAAAAAAAATCTTTATAGTTCTGAAGAGTCTAAAGAGAGATTTGAAGATAACTAAGATTGAGTTCAAGCGAGCCCAATCACGTGACATGTTAGGGAAATCGACAAATATGATAATAATAGCGTGATGAAATTCAACTATTGACTATTATATATTCGTATTACTCGTACTATATGTATTATACTCACCAAACATAAGGCTGCTAGCTTAGGTAGAGTTAACGAGATTAACAGGGGATTCCACGTAGATATTTACACCCTAAAGAAACAGATTTTTATTTAGGTATTATATATTTGACTCACGATTTGAATCTACAAAATTTCAAATTCAATTTGCGATCGTTGACATAGAGCAATGTTTTCCAATCGGGGATACGTGTATCTTCATGGGTATGCGCTTGATCGTTTACTGGTACACGAAAAAGAAAATCAATAATGGCGGAAAGATATACACATATTAGCAATGAAAGATACATACATTTCGGCAGACATAAGCAAAGAATATGTGCAGCTTTCTAGTAAGGCGCTTAACTTTCTGTTGCTATTTACAAGTGTGGAACTGGTTTAAAGTCTGAAATATTTATTTATGTAATTTGTATAGTTTAACTTTAGTACAGGAAATTGGTATTGAAAAATAAACTTTTCACCGCCAAATTAACACAAAAATATTATTATTACTTCAATTCTGCTAATTTCCCAAAATATACTGTTATTTTCAATATTTTTTGTTGTGCAAATTTGCAGAAACGCATGCGTAGACATGGAAAATAATTTTTGCTTTAGCCGCAAAATTAACACATAGACGACTTTGTCTCGGTTCGTCTATGATAAAGCCTAACTCGGCCTTCATGGCTTTATGGATTTCTTCATTTTCATGGTTTCCAAGAGCAAAGCAGAGAGTTCTAGCTTTGCTTCCCCCTCTAGTTCAGTCGATCTTTCCTCCTTAAGGAAAGTCAAGATTCCTTTTTGTTTGCAGCTCTGTCTCCTATTGTCACCTAAAGAACTTGTAGCAGCGTTCTACTTGTCGGCTGGTGGGGCATCTCTTCAAAAGAGAAGAATATCCGTATACAGTATTAATAAACTGCGTGCTCGATGGAATTGTCCATACGGCGAGGATCTATTTGCTGATTCTAAAAGAGAAGGAATTAAATTATGGAGAGCGAAACCTAAGCGGCAGAAGCTGGCAAATTAAAACTCTAATGCACGGTTGTATAAAAGTCTTAAATCTAAATGTACGCTAAAACTCGATGTAAAACACAAAAATACCAAGCAACAAAACGCAATATAATTTTTGCAAACATATTTGTAAAATAAAGTTTTAGCTACAATTTGCCGCATGGTACACAAATTTGTGTCGAAAGGTTTACAAGATGGTGTCTATAATGCAATTTGTTTATTTACAATTACATGACAGTTCTTTTTACAATTAAAAATATCCTATTAGATAGATAAAAATTCGCTGGAAATTTTGATGTATAGATTGTTACTAATTTAATTTCAGGTTGTTAGTTTTGTATAAGAAACTATAAGGTTGTGCGCACGCTTAAAGCGAAAAGTAATTTTTTCATGAATTCAAAAAATTGACCAGCTTTGTGGCGCTCTAGTGGTGAAACCGTTCGTCCCACAAAAAAGCTTATACAAGCTAAATTATAGAGAATTTATTTCTCTTAAATTTAGTTCAGAAACATTTTTTTCTAATTTTGCAATGTTACTGAGCTATTTGCAAAAAGACTTTATTTTACACGTTTTTCCAGTATCTTTTCGGCAAAAAAGTTTAGTCGCAAAATGTGACCTGGCATACAGCACCTTAAGACCTAATCATCCTACCGATTCTCAAAACTCCCGTAAAACTTTCTCCAAAACCACTATGCGGAACAATAGTAGTCCACTAAAACTAATTTCCTGGGCTACTAGTTGTTAGTAGCACAGATAATGAAAGACATACAAGGCCAAGAAAGACAGGGAAGAATTAAACAATCCAGATACAACATACATATGTATGCCAAAATTTGGACAACACAAATACCGAAGTACCTAATGGAAAAAAGAAATAAAGATAAGAAACGGAAGGAATTAATCTCTTATTCCTTATTATTTTTTTGCTCCTCACTTATGTTTGGGAAGTGATGACCTTTTTTTTTGCTCCGTCCCGCATTGCCTTCTCAAGAAACTGGTCACCCTAAATTAAGTTGACCATATTATTTGGTTCAACATTCTAGACGGGGGGGGGGACGAAGCATTGTAAAAATTATATACAACAAATAATTATAATTTATAATAAATAATAAATTTCCAATCACAGATAATTGACTTATGTCATTAAAAGGAACATTATTAAAATCACAGATTTTTTTAAATTACTTTAAAATTTATTCATTAAAATTAATCAGTAAAAAACTTTTTATATTTTTCGGAACCATGGATCTTTTTGAGTAGGTATTTTTTTTTGTGTTTTCATGTATTTGGGACAGCGATAATTTAGAAAGATGTGTATTTTTAATAAAAATGTATTCACTTTGGAAAGAAAATATCCCAACAGAAAAAAAAATGTCAATGCACCATTTGGTGCAAAAAGTCTGCCGCCAAATCTTGAAACAACCAATGAAAGCGAAGTGGAAAGAAACTCAAAATGTGCCATACATTGTTGATGTTCAGCCTCTATAATTTTTCCTAATTTTACCATAACCGACGCACCGTCAGTAGTTATTCCAACTATGTCTTTAGATATATCTAAATTAAAATCTTTCAATTTAGATGCAATATTTAGATGTGGAAACGAGCACCTACTCCACAATTTTGACGAAGTCCGACCCAGAGAAGGAACACGAGACGAAGTTTTAAAAGACACAGGATCAGGATGGACATAGACGAATGAAATTTCGCAGAGAAGAACATTCATTCAACAAAGACGCAGCGGCGGAAAAAAGTAGAAAGAGGTGAAATATAAATATAGTGTAATGTATTAAAAACATGTAGAATTCAAGCCGAAATGCAGAATTTATTAAATTTATTATTATTATTATTAGTTTTGTTTAAAATTCAAGACCTACCAACTGTAATATTTTATAGGAACGTACACATTTCTTCTGTCATTTAATTGTCTGATGCGTTAAGACACTGTCTTCCATAATTCATGAGTTCAATTCACATCGCAGGATGACAAAACATTTTTAAAATTGTTGAGTAATTGGCAATTTTGCTAACTACAAATGTAACTTATTTTCTAAAGGTAACAAATTTCATATTAATTCTTTTAACCCTTATTTACCTCCTAATGGAATAAAATCTCCAAAATTTATGAGATGCTATCGATAGCAATTATAATCTTTAAGTATAATAGAATGACAAATAGCTTCAGAAACATCTGTCGTTCCTTGACTTTAGATTTATAGAGACGATAAGTTCAGAACATACACTTTATATGTTCATATAATCATATACATAAGAATAAGTTTGATATCTTAACAATAAATTTCGGGATATGTTTTATTAATGTCACTGTTATTACTAAACCATATGGGAGTGATCATTATGAAAACCACAGGAGTTAATTTAATTAATTAATTTGGAATTCTTTTTATAAAATTGCCATATTTTTCCAAGAAATTACCACCATTAATGTTATTGCTAATTCATTAATTGCGTTGTTTTGTATTATGTTGTCACATAAAAATTATAATTACTTTTCAAACATGTTATTTCACGTTCTTTTTGACTAGTAGAAGTCCTTGCTGGCTCTTGGGGTCCTGGCGCCCGATTCAATTATAAGTTTAGCGCCCCTAAAAAATTAAGTGATGAAAAAGAAATAAAAATGGATGTGAAGTGTAAATTTTCACATATTTCAGGGATTTGTAGGTACTTATGTGTAAGAAGCCAACAAAATGCGGGATATCTAAGAATACTTTTTTTGATAAATAGTTTTTTTATTCGTTTGGGTACTAAGATCTTCCTATTAATTTTTTTAAATAAATTTAAATAATTTCCGAAAATTTCATCACGATCAAATTTACATCAAAAAATCCCAGAGATTTCTTCTGCATTTGCTTCGTATTTAAGTCTTTATTAAATTAATTAGAAATATATTGATAAATGGCTTCATTTTTTTTTTTCAATTATAAAAATGATTTTCTCAATATGATCAATGTTATTTGATTTATAAGTATTTCATTACTCTTGTGGGTTTACTCTTGTTTAGTACTTGAAACAAAAAACTAAACTAATTCAATCTATAGGAGACAGTTGTTAAAAAAAATTTATTATATTTTTAATTTTAAAAGAAGACATAAACTACCTTAGCCATAAATACAGAAGATCCATAACGTTATTAGCCGTAATTTAACCATTAATTAAAAAATAATTAATTTTGTCAAAAACAAAAAAAGTCTGATTAAAAATTCTCCTCGTACGTTTCCGGCTCAGATCAATATACATTACCCATAATTTTTTCTGATTTTTAGTTTAACCCCTTTGGGTAAAAGGTTGCGGAACAAGAACTTATCGTGTTCAAAGAAACGAATTTTAAAAACTACTTTTTGATCCTTAATCTATGTCATAAAAGCTTTAATTTGATACTACACAATATTTTTTAAAAAAATTATATATTTTTTCAACGACAGCAAAATCGATATTTTTCAAAAAACTAATATGATCAAAAGTTTCTGTTGAACTATTTTGGTTCTCATCAATATACATTATGGAGATTTTTTCAGATTTTAAGATCAACCCCTCTGAGAGATAGGGTGGAAAACAAAAATTTTTTAACATGTTTTTGGCAAAACCCAAGAAAATAATGGATGTTTCAAAAATTAAAATTTGCTTATTGATCACATCATCACATAAAACCTTATTTATTTTTCATTAAATACATATTTGTTTATATTTATCTCGCTATACATTTTTTTGAACTCTCATTATTTTTCCTATATGTGGGATAAAGAGTTGTATAAGAACGCCAAATTTTAACTTTCTATGTTAAGCCAGTTGTCTACAATTTCTACCGTACAGACAGACAGACACATGAGTGACGTTATAAGGGTTTTTGGTGGTCATACCTACAAAACCCTAAAAAGAATACTGTACAGTGTAGGGTTGTACATCGAAGGCAAAACATCGATGTTTAACATCGATGTTAACATCGACGCCTTACTATCGATGTTGAAAAAACATCGAAGGAAAAACATCGATGTTTCCGAAACATCGATGTTTTATTAATATTAAAAAAATGAATTTATTTATATTATATAGGTTTTATTTAATAATGTAAAGATAAAATACGAAAAAAAGTAACTTATAATACACAAAAAGCATTTATTAGATTTTTAAAAAGAAATATTCTTTTTTAATAGTAATTACCTAATTTCACATTAACATTACCCAATATAATAATCCTAATTTGTTCCTACTATTTTTACATTTCTAAAATGAAATATTGCATTTTATTATAATATTAATATAGTAATCTTAATGTTAATTTTATATTATTTAACATAAAAATAACATACTGTCAAACACATTTTTTTTTCACTTTTTTAAATTGAAATACATATTACATTTTTTATTGAGAATTGACAATAACTGAAGTGACGCCTAGCGGAATATTTTGGAACTTAACGGAATAGGAATAATTTTGTTGGATGTGGCTAATTTAATTGCATTGTTTTTATGTGTTAAAGTGAAGAAAACTTTAATAAAATGTCTTTAAAATCGCAACAGAAAATTAACTGCAATGTGAATTGTTGTGTATCAAATGGCAAATGTCAAAAAATCCTATTCCAATCGCTATTTTGTAAACGACAACAGCGCCTCTATAGGTAATGTTTATTCTCAATAATACAATAACATTACAATATAATAATCCTAATAATAGTTTTATTAATAAATAAATTATAATTATATTTCCCAATACGGTAATTCCAGGGATTGAAAGAATAACAACTGGGAAAGTGTCAACAAGACTCAAAAAGCAACAAGTTTGTTGGCGTCGTTGGTCGTTGCATTGTTTGCAAAAATTAGAAGTTTCTTCTTATTTTTTACTTATTCTGCTAACTGCTAAAAAGAATAAGAACTAACACTATTAATATTGTTATATCACAATAGATGGCGCTTATATTTTGTGTACTAATATTAATAAAAATTAAAATTTTAAGATTTCAGCGCTCTAGCAGTAGTTTCTGAATTTCAATGTTTAAACATCGACATCGGTAGTAGACATCGATGTTTTATCGATACTATCGCCATGTGAACATCGATGGTAAAAACATCGATGTTTTTAAAGCAAACATCGATGTTTTCGATACATCGATGTTTTTTTCCCATCCCTAGTACAGTGTGATTTTTCACACATTTCTGTTTTGTAGGTATCTAGCAAGTAACAACAAATTATAAGGTACATATTAAAAAAAAATAATTATTCGTTTCACGACATAAACAATGCGATAATTTTCGAAAAACTAATATGATTAAAAATTCCTGTGATTCCAGTTAAATATTTCAATTCCCATCAATGTACATTATTAAGAATTTTTCCAGTTTTTTTTTTTTGCCTTAATGGGAAAAAGGAACGTAGTTCCCACTATAAACAATGTGTTATTTGATTTATAGTAAGTATTTTACAACTATAAATGAATTCTTTCTCGTTGGTACCTTAAACACTAAGATGAATATTTAGGGGGATATGGGTAGCGTTACCTACAAACTTTAAATATGTCACTTATTTAAGTTACAGCTAAATGTGCAAGATATGTGCCAAAAGTTTTAATTTTTTTCTGAACTTGTAGATGTTATTAAAATATTTTCCTGTGGACAAGTTCACTTTTTTATGAGTAAGAGTACTTTCGTAAGCAAAATAGAATACCCGGTCAAGTTCCACCCGGCCGGGGTGAACTTGATCCGACAAGGGTTTAAAGAAAATAAAATAACATTGCTAATGTCCAAAAAATTAAATTAAATTTATAGTTATTGATAGAGATAAACGTTATAGTCAAAATATATAACATCCTAAATAATATTAACAAGATACAAGAAGAGAACAACAATATAAATATTATCTGGGTAAAATCTTACTGTGGTATAAAACCTAGCGAAACCGTTGACAACCTAGCTAAAATACCTATACACAGCGGTCGACTGATTCAACCTTCTAAAACACTTGAAGAATATGTTATCTCTGAAATAATAGCAACTAGGAAGGAGTAGGATAAAGAGTACAAGAAACTCTCTGAAACAAAAGGAAAAATGTATTTGGTCGTCAACGACTCGATTAAAAGAAAACCATGGTTTTCGAATTATAAATTACCCCGTCAATCCGTTACCAAAATATGCAGACTCAGATTTATTATACTAGTTGCCCCACGCATTTAAAAAGAATTAAAATAATAGATAACGACATATGCGAAACATGTAATAAACCGTCTGACTCAGATCACCTAATATTTTCATGCGAACAATACAAAAATGAACAAAATAACTTGATAAATAATCTAGTATCACAGGGCATACCACTCCCTACCAATATTCGTACCATACTATGCACCAATAAAACAGAGATTTATGAAATCATATCATCATACATAATATCTACCAATATAAATTTTTAATAAATACAAATAAAAATAAAACTAATAATAATAGCAAATAATACTTTTAAACACTGCAGCCATTACAAAATTCATTTCCATAAAATAACAACCAGTCTCTTTTGTGAACCTGCCCAAGGCTTACTCTGAACCTTAGTCCTGCCGTGACGGCCTTTCGACAAAACCCCAATCCTAAATAATTCCTAAATCATCCATTCATATTCACTAAGTAACAAGAAGTAACGATTTAATACATAGAAGCTGGCATAATGGGGCAACCCGGAAGCCAATAAAATCATATTAAAAATGAAAAAAATAAGTTATAGTTTTTCTGTGTACGCTAAAAATAGACGTAATACTGACCATATTTCTCCTGAATGTACATACGGAGTGATTATTTAATGGCGAAACGACGTCACTGGAAGTTTTAATAATTTGCCGTTTCATACACATCGTAGCAGGCGATTTTGCGCGCATTCGCATAATCTTTTTTTCTTCATAATCAAATTTTCTTCAAGGTTATTATAGTCATAGTATTCTCCTAGGAGGCACGTAAAATTCGGTGACGTCGTCTCGCCATTAAATAATCACTCTGTAGATTGAAAACATGAAACGTGGAAACAGGAGGCCTAGATTCACTTCGGGCTGTCACGCCAATGATGATGATTGATAAAGGGCATCCTACCTGTGTCAAATACCTGTGTTCTAGTCTGAAAGAAAAAATGATATCAAATGTGTTTTTCGAGCTCTTGAGAAGGGGCTCAAGCCCGTCTGCACTTTTTTTTTTTTCTAAAATGTACTCTAAAAATTACTGTCCCACACCCTTTGATCCGAAGGAGTTAAACTAAAATTCGTGTAAAAGTAATGTACATTGATCTGCACCGGAAACTTACGAAATAAATTTTTGATCAGAATGCTTTTTTTTTTAAATATGACAGTTTTTATGACAATTTTAACCCTGAGAATCGAGTCCATGTGAATAAACTCCGCCTACTATTATACGTCTTGATTCAACCTATTTGAATCATTTAAGTATTTTTGTATTTGAGGTATTAAAGAGGAATAAATTATTTATAGTAGTGAAGTACTTATAAATGAAATATCACATAGTTAATATTGCGAAATACATTTTTAAAGTTGAAAAAAAGCCATTTATCAATATAATTCTTATTAATTTAATGAAGACTTAGATACGAAGCAAATGCAGAATAAATCGCTGTGGTCTTTTAATTTAAATTTTATTATGACGATATTTTCGCATTTTATTTAAATTTTGTTTAAAAACATTATCAAGCATTATAGTATTAACAGTACTAAGAGCTTTATTACTACTCAAATAACGAAGAAAAATGATTAATGAAAAAATGCCGACCTCGGTAGGGCAGAGGTAGCAACCCTGCTACTCGTGCTAAAGGTTTCGGGTTCGAATCCCGGTCAGAACATAGATATTTGTATTTGTCCTTATCACCTCATCCGATTTACAAAAAAAAGTCAAAATTTAAAAAAAATCACATCATAAATTTATCACCAGTCCGATCCCGAATTTGGGTCATCGTGGTAGTTGTAGACCTAAAACTTGACTTTTCGATGTAAAAAGTCCGTGCCCAATATAAAGTAGCAGTACGGTAGTAAAAACTACGGCTCCGTGAGACTAATCTGGGATGTTTATGGGCTGAAGAAAAATAGAAAAAAATATTGTCCTAGACATCCAGCATTCTTTTGGCTTATGCTGCATTCAAAACCGCGAAATTAGAAATTAGAATTAACTATAGTTGATAGATAATGAGATTCGGACCAGTCAGAATATAAAAACAAATTTATTAACTTCGCTAACGTTTCGATTTTAATTTAAATCTTCATCAGAGCTACAAAGATATATAGAAACATAGAATTATTAAATTGGTAAGTTTACATGTATAAAATTATGATAGTGTTCAAATTTAACAAGTCAAGTAGTTAAAATAAGCATTACAAAATTGTCGGAATTTAAAATATAACATAAAATAATTATTAAAGAATAAAAACATATCAAATATGAGTTAAAGAATAAAAAACAATGTTAAATTTACAATACCTTAGTTGCAATACCAATAATTATTTTATATCGTGACTATTAACTAAGGTATTGTAAATTTAACATTGTTTTTTATTTTTTAACTCATATTTGATATGTTTTTATTCTTTAATAATTATTTTATGTAATATTTTAAATTCCGACAATTTTGTAATGCTTATTTTAACTACTTGACTTGTTAAATTTGAACACTATCATAATTTTATACATGTAAACTTACCAATTTAATAATTCTATGTTTCTATATATCTTTGTAGCTTGAAGATTTTAATTAAAATCGAAACGTTAGCGAAGTTAATAAATTTGTTTTTATTTTCTGACTGTCCGAATCCCATTATCTATCAACTATAATTACTAACTTACGGACGTAACTCATCTAATCAAGATTAGAATTAACGTTAAATTAGTACTTAACACTAAATTTGTACGTATAAATTAAGTAGTTTTCACAATGTAAATTAAAAAATTAAGACACTGACAGATATTTCTATCAACTTCTACTTTATCGATCGATATTTGACAGCTGTTTATATTTGCTAATGAGGTTTTGAGTGTATCATAGTTCTGAAAAGAATTAAAATAGAGGGAAAATTTATATTTATGCTCATAGAAAACAGAAAGATATGGGTAGAAACAAAACAATATGGTCATAGAAAATTTTATCTTAAGAAAAATGCTTACTGCGCATGCGTCAATTATAAATTAAAGTAAGGGTTTATAACTTACAAACTACTAATTTTAATTTATAAGTATAAGTATTAATTTAGAAGGTTGTGGACGCTAACGTACAGTTACGTATAACAAACATTTACGTTAATTCCAAGTACGTATTCTAATTTCTAATTTCGAGGTTATGAATGCAGCATTAGTTTGTTAGTTTTTTTTTTGTCGCACAGCAACGATGGCTATTTTTGCCCATTCTGTTGGCTTCTTACACTTATTAAATACTTACATAACCCTGCAATGTGTGAAAGTTCCACTGCACATCTATTTTTGAATAGGTAGGATTATAAGGTGAATAAAATGAAATAAAATGCAGAGTATTCAATTTTTAGTGATTTATTTCGACAATAACAGCATCAACTACACAATGATTACACTGATAAAGATTTTTGGGCCAAACTCACATAAATATTATCTTTGCACACATCCGGTATTTCGATTACTTTTATACACTGCTTATTTTATACATTGCCCAATTCAGCTAGTGCCAATTCAGCTTTAATGGTAACTTTCCATTTTGCCTATAAATATTTTATAATTAGGTGTATTTAAAAATTTTACACATATATTTACAATTCATAAATTAAATAAATAATTACAGTGATTATTTACAAAGCTATAAGCGATTACTGTATAGTTTCATATACAATTTGTTTAATTTTACTCTCTACTATACTGAATTTTGTTTTAGAAATATCTCGAATAGTGTACTTAATAGTTGGTTCATTTACTTTGTTCTTAAAAGAAGCACTTGGTCAATTTTTACACATTTTTATTCGTCATGCTGACTAAAGTTTCGGCGTTAACTATTTTCAAAGCTACAATTCGTTATAAGTTCGTAGGTCATAGTTATTTATACAATTAAAGTGTAAATAAAGTCTTTTCAATCAAGTGCGATTTTTCACACGAGGCATTGGCCGAATGCCGAAAATGGTAGCACAAGAATGAAAAGCGTCCTTTACATAGGTATTGTATACAACATTTTTTCCACGACTATAATGATAGACGTTCACTACAGGCGTGTCAGTGATTAGTAAATGTAGGACGTTCCCCACTCATTTTTATTACACACCGCTGACCTGTTACGTAATTAGCTCATTACGTAACAGGTTGAGCTCATTACATATCAGGTTCAAGCAGCAATGGTCGACTGTTTCTAGGCAACGTAATAAACAGGTTGGAAACATATGTCAAATTATTGTTAGTTTGTAAAGGAAACCGGATTAAAATTAAATAATATAGTTAAGGTTGTCGAATTTTGCAAATATACTTTTTGATAGAATTGGTCTTGGTCAGTCAGTTAATCAGATGATGCAAGTATTGTTATTTTAATTGAATTTACATTCTGTATGACACGTACATGGCCGTTGCTAGGCAATGTAATAAAAAGTTTGAAAGCAACTGTCAAATTATTGTTAGTTTTCAATGGGAACTGAACAAAAATTAAATAAGTAATAAACTTATAGTCATGGTAAAAGCATAGTATGAAACTTGCATGGAATGAAACTCGTGTGATATGACCTTCGTTCCATGCTCGTTACATAATATACTATTTTCTAACACCGGAAATATTAATAATAAATTTAAAATAATTGGATAAAAACTAATGACATTCTACCATATTGGTAGGTATTTATTACCAAAACAGACAAGATGGCAGACCAATGTCCATAAAATAAGATATTTTTTGAATTCTGACAGATGTTTACCATGACAACATAAGAAGACCGACCAGTAGCTAATTGTTTGTTATTTGTAATTTAAATGTTTTAATCGATTATTATGGATATTTAGATTTAAGTCAGTTGAACTGATGTATTTTACAAAAATATTTTCATTTATTCATGACTTTCATTTACGTCTTTTATAACATAAAAGTGTACATTTGATCATTTTTTGTATTGACAATTGGTTATCATGAAAAAAATGTACGTATTACTGCCATTTTAGACACTGAAATGCGTACGTAAAATGCCCGGTAGAAAGAAATATTTATGCAACTCTACCAAGTACTTAATATAAGAACCATTTACCTAGAAATATCTTGTTTAAACTCGTTTTCCCATCAAAATTAATTTGTTCTTATTTAGTATTAATTTGATCTTGTTTGTTAATTTCATTTAGTTAATAAGGATTTCAAAATTAAAGTATGCACAAGTCAATTTTTTTACAAAACATCGCGACATCTGAAAGTTATAATTTGGATTAGGAGACCCAGGATCACTAAGAACTGTGAATATTCCACATATAATGATATGCTTTGACTAGATTTTTGTGGTTTTCCAGGCTAGTCTCTTACTCATCTCACGCCGCGGAGAAAATTCAAATACCAACAAATTTCAACAATCTGCAACGAACGCGAACAAGTAGGAATAAAAATCAAATAAAAATTAGGCATTTGTCAATACAGTCGTTGGTCCACACCGTCACAGAACTAGTGTTTCTGATTTCTCGACATTAGACTTATTTTCTCGAGAAATCTCGAGAAAAATAATTATATAATTATTAGAATATACATCTTTTTTTAATGTTGAAAATATTGTAGAGGATAAAAACATGTTAAAATTATAGTCAACTTTAAAGTACTAAAGTAAAGGCAGCGAGCAAATTTTACATTTCTCGAGAAATGAAAATTGAGAATTAAAACTTTTTCTCGAGAAATTCTCGAGAAGAATCACTACACAGAACAGTTTGCTCTGATGTGCCAACAAATGATGAATATTGTTCGATTATGTACCACATTGCTTGTTTAGGTGCAGTCGAATTTTAAAAAGAAGTTCCTTCAAGGTTAATTGTGGATTGTACGAACTAAGATTAACTACGCCTATCAGTTTTTAACGTCACTGATGGTTCAATTAGTATAACGCTAGAATTATAAGACAAACTCCGACTTCTGAAAACTTCACGGTACACCACTGAAAAATAAGCAAGTGAATAAGCACATTTACCCTGACTGTGCTTAAACAATAAACTAATCTGATGGATAAACTACGCACTTCTAACTTTTTTACTTCTCTTCTAGTTTGAGTCAGTGATAAACATATCAGTGCATTAATTAAAATTTCAAACATATAGTCTTGAAACAAGTTCTATTAAAAATTCTGCTATACATTTGTATTTGTTGATATATGCCCATGATTAGACCCATCGAACATATTTCTTTATTTGTCCTTTTTCGTTCGTTATGTGTGCGCTGTTTATTCTACAATATTCTGCGTTTAGACGATGCTATTTTTCATGCAACTAAAAGCATGTAACTAGGCATGCCCTGGTAGATGCAGTAACGCTTGCCTCAGAAATTTGCACACAATGAATGTAGGAGTCTATGGCGCAAATGTTTCCCATATAATAGAGTTATTTTGAAAAAATATGTTAACTGTAAAGAGATTGTAAAACTTGAAGGTCAAAATATGTGTTGTCTGGTACATCTGGTCAGAATTATAACATAACAGCTTCATTAAAAGAAACGAGAGTCTATTAATAACCCTATTATGTGGGCATCTCCATGAATGTTAAATCTGTTTTGCTATATAGCTGCTAGATTTGAAGAGCTACAGAAAGACTTGCTAATCAACTAAAAATACTTGACAACAAATGCTTAAAAAGAGTAGCTGGTTCCCAAGCAATAAATTGGCCATACACTAGAGCCAACAAAGATATATGATAGCTAACTAAGCAAACTGAAATAAGGCAGAAAATTAAATATCTTAAATGAAAGTGAATTAAGCATACGCTTAGCCAAGAACCACAGAACATTTCAAGAACAGCATTGAATTAAGATTCATAGTGCAAAAGAAGAATTGTAAAACCAATATAGAAACAGTGACGCCTAATAGAAGAAGAAGGGAATGAATACGAGAAGGAGTGAAGCTAAATAAAAACTGTAGCAATGAACCTTCCAGATGGTGATATTTCGTTGAAGCACTTCGTCTCCATCTGAGGAGTTAAAAGATCTTTAAAATAGCCAAATTAAAACATGGAATAGTTTACGGAGAAAACACAATTCGCAACATATTATCGAATTCGTCCTCTAATCTGGTTTGTCTTATGTTCCGCAATCACATTTAAATTAAAAGAACAAGAAAATGATGATAAGCTGTTAAAATTGGGGACTGCTACCAATAGATTCGAAATCTATGTTATATTAAGTTGTTGAAATCAGAGTTCGAGTTATGCCTAACGCAAAAAAATGAATTCGTTCTTTAGCATCCGGCCTTACACAATAAAATACGTTGTTTCTGTTTTTTATAAATGTTTGGTTAAAATTGCATTCTGTTTCAAGCCGACATTCTTCAATGCTGACCGAGTACAACAATTTTTCTTTGTTCTTATACTAAAAACAAAATATTTACAATTCTAAGCTACTTACTACTATAATTTATTGCACCGTTAATTTAAATTAGAACATTAATACAAAAAATCCAAAGAAGTACTTAATTAAATTTTAAGATTGTATTATATTTTGTCTCACTTTCTGATTTTCCTTTGAGATATTTCTAAAACATTTCCATTATTTGGCGTCCTAACTACCCGTTGTAATTCCCATCTGTTCCAAAATCATATTTCTAATTTCACACTAGGCTTGACATAGGCGGTCTACTAACAGGACTAGAGGGCAAGGAGTGTTGTACGGCCGCCGCTACTGCTGCCTGGTGGTGATAATAAGACAACGGACTAGGATATCCGGTGGGTGACGTCACTACCGGTGGATTTCCCGCGCTACCACCGTCTCTCGCGGCATCCAATGCATGATGATGAAGACTCAACGCATGGTTTTGATCAAATGGATGTCTTATTGTTGAATTAGCGTTTACTGAAGCGTCGTGGTATAAGATAGGGACACGAACTAATCTTTGAGCCGCGTGAGCCATGTTGGCAGCTTCCAACTCAGCAGCCAATTGCCTTTTCCATTTGTTTCTCCTATTTTGAAACCATATTTTTACTTGTGTTTCTGTTAAGTGTAAACTCGCTGCAAGTCCTGCTCTTTCAGATGATGAAAGATATCTTTTCATATCAAAAGTTGACTCTAGTTGAAACACTTGTGATCTTGAGAAGACAGTACGTGTTTTTTTCTTTCTTTTGTTGGCTAATGAGTTATTACTACCTGGACTCATGTTTGGGTTTTGTGTTTTCTTGTCTTTGTCATTGTCGTAATCACTTTCTTCTTCATCTAGGTCTTCATCTATGACCATATTTTCGTTTTCTCTGTATGGACTTTTTGAACGGGCCATGTTGAGGTAACTCTGGTCGAGGAAGGCTGGATGTGTTGAGGGCAGGGAGTTCTGATGTTGTGGTGAAGGACTGCGCCGGTCTGGTGAACTTGGTCTGGAATGCCGGTTATCGCTGGATGGTATAGGGGGTGATGTTGGTGGTGACTGGTCTTCTGAACCACCTGGAAAGATACATAATATTTAGTAACATGTTTTTATAAGCTAAACATAATGCTTATATTATTATATAATCTGTTAGTTTTTCTAGTTAATTCTATTGTTACTACTTTAACTTTATGATTATAATTATATATAATAACTTCGTTCCCGGACGCAGTTTCACACAGTGTCCCTAAAGATCCGGAACAACTTTCCGGATTGGTTAAGTGAACATGTCCGATTCGAGAAATGAGAGAAATTCTTTTTCCTATGAACGCTAAATATGTTCACTGACAAGGTTGTGACATCGGTTATAAATGAAGTTATAACAAAGTAAAAGAGAGGTATTAATGTATAAAGGCTAAAGCAGATACAGTAGGCTCGCTCTAAGTCAGCTCACCCGCACAATAGACGATTTTATGTAAACAAGCTAGGAAACTCAGCCCATACTGTTGTGTTACATAATTGGACTGGTCGACATTTTGCAGTGAGAGCTCCCACTCTGTACAAAATTAGGAAAACTTAAATCACGACAGCTGTAAATTTATTTTCATTTTAACATTTTAAGTTCTATTAATGAAAATATTAAAAATGGAAAGTAATTCTCATAATAGTATATAGTCTAAGTTTGATTTAGTACTAGTTATTATCTGGGTAATTATATTTGATTATTTTTATATTATTTTTTTACATTTTATGTCATCTCTTGTTTGTACCACCGATGTATGTTTGCATGGAAGCTTTACAAGACTTTGGCTTCTACTTCTTGGACTTAATAAATAGTAATATTAATAATATATAAACCTTTATCTTATATTTTACTAAACAGTATGTTAAATATTATATAACAATAGTATTTATTTGTTATATAATATATAACAAATAAAAACAATAATTTAAAAATTATGTTCAAATACAAGTGGAATTATGGAAATAGATTACTATTTATGTATATGTCTAAAGAGTATAGTATAAAACATATGTTAAAAACTTTTAATAATATATTAAAAGGTACAAAAATGTCTCTTCCAGTAGCCAAGGTCTTAAGGCAAAACACCTGTATAATCAAAGTTTAAATACAAAGCTACGTCCAGGAAACCACGTCAAAGAAAATAACAATGCAAATGCGACTAGGAGTTCTTGAAATTTTAGGACACGTCTGACTTGTCATGCATCAACCTTCTACTATTCCGACGACTAGTCAGCGAACAAACATCCAGACAGAATATATATTACATATATACAATAAAAGCTAAAAGGGTAAAGAAAAGGCGCGTGATGCTGCAACCGATCAAATAACTGCTACAAATAAATCTGATTAAACGAGAAATCCAAACTCGCAAATATAAAAGAAACTAGAAAAATTAAGGGCATTCCCTATTTACTTGTCTCTAAACATAAGCCTTAACGCAGATAAATTTATAATACCTCATACTCTTTGAAAACAAAGTATTGCGTGTAATTTAGTCCTTTCCAAAACAATGATATAAAATGAAGCCGTAAGAACGAAGTTATCCGTGCAATGTATTAAAATCTGAATATTATACACGAAATTATATGTAGACAATGGATATGTGATGAGTATAAAAGAGAGAATACTAAAAACTATGTGGGAAGTAAAACTGAATATCCAATGACCAATGGGAAAATTTTAAAAAATGGTGAGATCAAATGTAAATCGAATAAATATTGATATATCTTAAAAAACCAGACCAGAAAAAACAGATCAAGGTGGAGGACTTGTGAGGACTTGAGTGAGGCTAAGAGTCCCGATTGCCAATGTCTAATAGTTGGAGAGAACTGTTGTGATAATTTTAGCAACGTTAATTGCTGTACCAGTCTGTCCAAATTATTGACAGAGATTTCAATGATCATCACCAATTTGTGCCTCGCCTAGCTCCTGATTACGCCATTGCATTACATCAGTTCCTTCCAATATGCAATTTCCACTAATTCGCCAGTATTCCACATTTGCTAATGCCTTAACTGGCAGTAAATTAATTTGTAAGCACATAATAATAAAGCATAACGCCATATGAAAATCGGCGATTTCAATAAAGATGATACATTGAAGCGAGATGTTGTGTTATGGTAAATAACAACAAATTGATGTCCGTGGAACGTTTAAGCGTGCGCACCTCACTGGCTTCTTCGCTCGGAAACCATACATGACTCGCTCAAGTTTTGATCTAATCGATGTAAGCCCTTCAAGTGAGGCTTACTAGCATCGAGTTGACAGCCACAACAGAAATCAATGGACGAAACAATATAAATTCACGTTACATTTAATCTTCTTAAAGATTTAGGAATTTTTATTTGCCTCGAATGTAAAGTGAACTGATTTGTGAAATTCAACGAAGAAGATTTACAAGCAAATATCTTAAAAAGCTTTTTTATAAAGTATTTATAAAGTCGAGATAAATCTTTATAAAAACAGATAGATTTGACAGCTTTAAATTTCATGATTTTCGTCGCAATTTTCTTTTGAATATTTTTTAACGGAGAACGTCGGAAATGATTATAATTTAATAGGAAATTTTCAATTCAATTTAAAAATTTGTTTAACCCGTACCTGGATATAACATTGAGTACGAATCACCAATAGAATTATGCAGAGATTATAAATGTCAAATAATAAAATTGTAGATAATAAAACAATCAAATTAAGAAAGTTAGATTATTCAAGTCTCCTATAGATAGATTTTCTTCCAACATATCCTGTGGCACTTCTTTTACCTATATGCTCTTTGGTCTTCCAATTTTTCTCATCTTTTTGGCGTTCACTTCAGTAAAGTTTTTTAGGATTCTTTCTTCGGTTATTTACTAAACAGGACCATACCAGATAAGTTCATTTTCTTGGTTCCAGTCAGTTGTTACGTTCTGCATTTCCAGAATCCTTACATTTCGTATTTTGTCTAGGTTTGATACATTGATACCTGGGTAATCGGCTCTAGAAATCCATGTTATTATACGCAGTTTTTCCACTGTTGGTTTCTCATTTGCCAGTAGCACCATAAAGCACTGATGCTCTTTATTGCCGTATTAAATTGTGCAGTTTTGACTTTTGGACCAAATAATTGAGTTCAGGACTCTAATTCCTCTCCTGCCTTAATTTATTCTGTCGTCTATCTCTTCATTTACTGATGTAAAAATTTTTTTCGGAGAAAATAATACAGTACAAATTTTTCAACAAGATAAAAGTAACTGTAAATGATAGGTTTACCAATAACATTTTAATAGGAACTGGAATGAAACAGGGAAAGATTCTATGCCCGTGATTTCTCGATCTTTGATTGATAAGATAATTGGAAATGTAAGAAATACTATACACCATCATAAATATTATAGGTTAAGCAGACGACGCACTATTAATTGACGAAAACAATGACGACATCTAGCAACTACATTAATAATTCTGTGTTAACATTTAAAGATTACAACTTACAAATACCAGTGGATAAGACTAAGTACCTTTATACAAAGTTAGTAGAGTAGTATTAAACTCAAAGCTCCAAAGCAATGCAAACTTGCACTTAATTGACAACTAAATAATTAAACAATTTATGATTTAAATACCTGAACGTAGACATATTAAACATGTCTTTACCCAGAGCTGTGCCTAATACCCAGTAAAAGTATTTCAAATACCATATACCAAATACTTTAAATATATTGAAATACTAGAAGTATTTGAAATACTTGGGAAATGATTGAAATGCTAGGGAAATGTTTGAAATATTAGAAAATATTTAAAATACTAGGATTTATTTGATATCAGCAAACCCTGGTCCCGATGGTGTACCTATTATCCTTAAGAATTGCAGTGACATCCTTACAGGTCCTTTATATAAAGTAATGCGCAAATCATTGGATGAAGGATACCTTCCGAAAACATGGCGGCAGGCGTTGGTGACATCGATATTTAAAAACGGGTACAAGTTGACTGCTGAAAATTACCGACCTATAAGTATTGGATCTAATTCAAGAAATATTCTTGAACGTATTATAGTAACAAAAATCTTAGAATTTCTGACTGCAAATGACGTAATACCTATGGAACAGCACGGATTCCTACCAAGTCGATTGGTAACATCAAATCTCCTTCCATGTACGCATGCCTGGTCACTAGCATTGAACAATTCCATTCCTACTGACATAATATTTCTGGGCTTTGCCCGAGCCCTTGATAAGATGTCTTAAATTAAGTAAGTCTCAACAAACTACTCATTAAATTTGAACATTATGGCATTCGAGGTAAGCTTCATTGTTGGATTAAAGCATTTTTGTCTGATACGTCGCTCCAGATTCGCATTGGTGACTCTTTGTCAGAGTTACATCCTGCCCTAAGTGGAGTTCCACAAGCCTCGGTTCTAGACCCTATTCTTTTCCTAATCTACGTAATAGACTTAAAAACATCGATTTCTTCCCAATTTTCCATCAATGCTGATGATACTAAAATATAGAATGACGACTGTTTAATTATCCAGGATGACCTTAATAAAAACGACTGGACTAACACGTGACTTTACCACTGAATATCAGTAAAATTACTACTGAACTTCACATGGGTCAAAATAACGCAAGGCATCCTTACTTAATTAACAATGTAACTCTTCAAATGGTCCAAGAACAGGTTGATTTGGGAGTCATGATAACGTCTGACCTAAACTGGAGCCATCAGATTAAAAAAGTGGTAAAACGTGAAAACTATGTCACATATTCTGTCCAAATCATTTTATCGGCCATCTCTTGATATAGTCAAGATACTCCTATGTAAGTCCTACGTCCTTAAGTCTCTAGATATGTCCTACGTAAGGCCTCATTTGGCGTTTGCAATCTCAGTTTGGGCACCTAGCTTCAAAAAATACATTTCTGTGATGGAGAACTTGCAAAGGCATTTCACAAAGTTGGTTCATGGGTTATATTCATTGTCCTATGAAGAAAGACTGCGAAAGTAGAACTTTACCTCACTAACAAAAAGACGTGGGGACCTTACTACGATCTTTAAAATAGTGCGTGGTGATTTTAAATATGATTTATGAAATATCTATACCCTGAATACAGACACTAAGTTAAGGAGTCATTGTTTAAAGTTAAAGCGTCAAAAATCTGGAACATTTTCCTTAGTGGGGATGGGACGGAATTATTGTTTTTCTAGGGTTCTGGCCCGCAATTTTTGTTTTATCAGGGCTGCTTCCTACGCCCCTTCCCACAGTATGAAAAAAGTAAGCATTAACTTTAAGTTACAATAATTTAGTTTAATAGTATGAGAAACCTAATATATATATATAGCATATTTTCTGTAATGTAAAACTGATTTTAGCTTTATGTACTAAAAACATTTTTTTCAGTTTTTACAGTCTAGTACTAAGTGAATCTCCACGCTTCTACACAAACGTTTCATTTAATTACTTAATGTAGACTAATAAAAAATTTAATTTAATTTATAATTAATAAAGTATTATAAAAGCACTTTTCAGTTCGTTTAAATGTACATAAGAAGATTAGTTCACTTTGTCGTTTTTAAAACTTAAATATTTGATTAATCTAATTTCAACAAAGTTTCATAATTTATAATTTACATTGCTATCTTGATAACTTTCAGCAATTTCGAGTCTACTACCAGATAATTGTTCATTGATAATTAATATTTTGTAATTGCAACTTGAAATTAATTTATTATTTACCTAAAGTTAAAATTAATTTTACAGTGCAATGATGATATTGTTAATTTTATTTTTCTCTTCTTTTTTATTTGTTCCTACCTGAGTTACTTCTTTCAGCATTCATATGCTGTTATATGCTGTGTTATTTCATCCTGTTTCAAAATTATCGCTACATCTTCTAAATGGTCTGCCTACACTTCTCCTTCCCACTGGCAATTTATCTATTGCGATCTTTACTAAGCTCTGGTCACCTTCTGTATATGTGTTCATTCTATTCATGTTTTCTTCTTTGTATCCATTATTCATTAATATTTTCAACATAATCATTCACACATATTCATTAAGAGATTTTATTCATTAATATTGCAACATAGTATTCTTTTCTAACATTCTTCCTTCTTTCAAGATCTAGAATTTTTCCGAATGTCCTCCGCATAGAAGACATAGCCTCTGTGTTTTTGACATGTCAGGTTTTGTGTGTACCGTGTTGGTCGTAATTAGTCTAACTGTCGTCTTACGTATTTCTGCCCTTGTCTCTGAGAATTTGGTCTGACGAGCCAGGTCCATTTTGCGGCCGTGGCCGGCCCGTATCGTTTATTAATAATAATTTCTACATAGATTAAGAAATACATTTTAAAGCCTTGTCGCCCCATTTTCGGGGCAGCGAGTCTAAACACGTTGAGCCCGGTGCTGCAATGCGGATGCTGCAATATAAATTTAAAAAAATATCTTTATATTTAATGTTTGTAGATATCGTACTGTAATTATTTTGCAAATAACGTACTACGAATTGTTCTGCATTTTTTAATAAATGTTTAAAGTAGTGCTGGGAACCGAAACCGGTTTTTCGGTTACCCGGTTCCGGTTTTCGGATAAAACTGGGTTTATAATTTTCGCGTTACCCGGATACCCGGCTCCAAATATCTGGTTCCGAATGCCCGGTTCCGAATGCCCGGTTCCGGATACCCGGTTTCGAATACCCGGTGCCAGATACACGATTCCGAGTTCTCCTAGATTAGATACCCGGTTCTAGGGTCGGGAAAACACCAGAGGAATTCGAATGAATACAAATTCCTGATGTTGATGTAAGTAAACTGTAAACAAAAATATATTAAAATTAGTGCTGGGAACCGAAACCATAAAATAAAGTCAGACAGAAAATAGTGCGAACTTCCTGAATTCCTAACCATAGCCATAGACGAGATAATTTAGTGTTGGGAACCGAAACCGGTTTTTCAGGTACCCGGTTCCGTTTTTCGGGTAAAACCGGGTTTGTAATTTTAGCGTAACACGGATACCCGGTTCTGATTACCCGGTTCCGGATACCTGGTTCCGAAACCGCGTAACCGGGTAAACCCGAAATCTTTTTTTTTTTTGGGACCGGTTCCGGTTCCGTCAAGATCGATTTCTGACAGCACTAGTTTAAAGTTTTAAATATTTTTTTAGCAGGTAGAAGTATGTTTTCCCGAGTCACAAGCCGGTCATGGTCCCAAAAATATCTCTCGGTGGCTCTGCTCTTTCATAATAGATTTGTTTCTTCAGATTGTTTCAATTGAAGCAACTCGGTTTATTATTTATTTTCAACGCTTATACTGATTTCCGTTTCCATGTTATCCTAACTAATTCAGTGCAGATATATAATATGCATTTCTTGCTGGATAACTCCGCTTAACTCAAGTTTGCATCGTAAAGATTTCACTGATGTCATGCATTTAGTTTTTTAAGTGGACATAATCATATTTAATTTCTTCGCTGTTGAATATGTATCTTTTATTTGTTATACAATATTTATTTTGTGTAATTCATCATCTTCTTTGCTCATTCATATTTGCTTTGAAGGAGAGTATTATTGGCTAATAATATTAGATGTAATATTTTTTCTATATTTTCAATTATGACTTAGAATAAGGCATAAGACAGAACTCTATACTAACTCCTTTACTTTTTAACATATATTCGGAATCAATTTTCAGAGAAGCTCTTCAGGATTGCGAGACCATTGTGAGATAATCGTAAATCGTAAGGTAACTAATACAATTAGACTTTCCGATGATACGGGTTTCTTTGTGGATAACGTTTAAGATCTTTTAAAACTAACTCATGCAGTTAATGAAGTCAGCAATGAAAATGGTCTCCGATTAAATTTTAAGATCAAATACATTACAGCAAAACAAATTTAACCGCCGGAGATGCAATCACGAGCAAGCCTATGACCGCAAGAGCTACTGTTTTTACTGTTGATTAATAGCAAGGGCAGGGTAACCAGATTTCAGTTAAGGTAAATCCTGAGATTGAAAAAAAAAAATCGGTAACACAGTATATTTTATTCAATTTTGCTATTATTTCCTGAAATATTAACAACGTCCATCGACTGTCAATCGTCACCGTGCTACTGTCTGACTTGCACTACCGGCTGACAGTTGAAAGTCCAAGTGCAGCAGTTGGCGACACAGAACAGTCGAACCATCGGCGATTGCTGCTAGCTCTATATATCCGGCTAATCGGCTTTAACCTTTAGCGTGATTGGAAATAGAAAGAGTTAGATATACGCAGTCACTGCGCGTGAGATTTGCGATGATTATATGAAACGTAACTATGTTATTTTCATTGCTATATACCATTTACATTAATTGGAGATAAAATAAGCGTAACCCTGAGATTTTATAACTAAACCCGGAGCCCGAAAAAACGATGTTGAAACCCTGAGACTCCGTGTGAAACCCTGAGACCTGGTCACTCTGAGCAAGGGTATGGACGTGGGTGCAAATGCCGACTATGTCAAATAATTCGTGTAAAAAAAATGTATTCAAATTAAGGGCTTTGTTTAGCCGTTTGGAACCGGCTATAAATTGTAGGTGTCTTTCTGGGTGCGCTAAAAAGGAACGTAATACTGACTGATATTACTCTTACGCAAGTACGCAGATTGAAAATATGGTCATCTCGGGCTGTCGTGCCAGTAATGATGATGTGATTATGAATGATTTAGAAATTGCAACAGTTTCTTAAGTGAAATGAAATATCTTGGAACATGCATAAGCGACAGGTTGGACTTGCGTTTTTCAACCTGTTTAGTTGAAAATGGATGGTATTAAAAACTTTATAATTATAAAATGTCTTTCAAAATTGTACTTAGTTAAATGTTCAATAACTTATATCCTAATCATTGTGTTATTTTAAAAAATAATATTGATTTTTAAAAGATTTATGTTGAAACTATCAACAAAAATTAAGAACAAGTATAGAGAAATAAAACGACTTTTCACTAGTCGAAGAAAGATTAAAAATGCGTAGGCGAATTGTACGATGCTATATATTTTCTATTCTTGTCTATGGACGTGAAATCATAACCTCTTATTCAAAGTAATGTAAAGAAGTTGATAGCCTTCGAGATAGGAGTTTTTTGCTGATACCATGGAGAGATTGGTTAAAAATGAGGACCTACAGTGAATGGAAAACCTCGAGAACTGATAAAACTCATCAAAAAGCGAATATTTGAAAATTTTGACGATACCATTGGTAGTATAAAATATTCTGCGATGTTCAAGACATAGCTTTCATAAACCTACAGCACCCAGGTTGAGAACCATGGCACTAATTTAAGGACGCCTCGACCGAACAAGAACGTCATGAAGAATATTCTAATCTATTCCGAGCTTTTATATCAAAATAAAGAATACCAACTAAAGACATAACTGCCAATTTTCGAATAGAGATAGCGTAACTGAAGAAAAAGAAGAAGCTTACTTTATAAGCGTTCTCCGTCGGACGGGATGTTACACCCGTTTGATCTCTTTATCTTGGTTATCTTTTTAATTTGGTTTGTTAATATTTTTAGATAATTACCACGCGGTCCAACAACTACATATTTATCTTAAAATTGATTCAAAATTGAAACAGATTGATGATACTGGAACAAAACAGCGAAAAGAGGTGAGAAAATGAGAAAAACTTTTTTATGTTAAGATCTTTAACCCTAATTTCGAATGCACAGTCTATCAGGACTCTTCATATAAAGACTATATAAAGCATATTTATTTTCGATTTTCATGCAAAACTGTAAGTAAGCAATTAAAATTTAGAAATTATATATAGAAATCTTCATATTAGGCTCCATTGTCTAGTAAGTTTTGTCCGCCGTTGGTTAATTTAAAATTTCATAAACTTTTGAAATTGTTACGCATTAACTTGTAACTAGTGCTGTCAGAAACCTACAATGCCGAAACCGGAACAAGCTCCAAAATGAACTGGTTCCGGGTTGCCAGAGCCTAGAACCGGGCATTCAGAATTGGAAATTCGGGGGTTCGGAATTGGGTATCCAGGACTGATTTTACCCGAAATACGAAATCGGATATCCATCAGATCAAAGTGATGAGCAACAAAAGGAAAACGGGTCAAAATCGAAGCGATGATAAAAAAAAGAACACTAATCGAAATCGAAATAAAATCGCGTAGCCGGAACCGAGTTACTTGACAATTACGTAGCTGGTTTTACCCCGAAACCGGAAACGGGTACCTGGAAACCTGAAATGGGTACCCGATAACCGGTTTCTGTTTCCAACATTACTTTTAACCCATTGGTCAACAGAAAACATGCCTGCTTTCGTATGTTATTTATTAAATTTTTTATTAAAACAAAACTGTATTATTTGCTAGTTTTCTATTCATGCTAGTAATAATATGCCACATCTGGCTGCTTTATTTACAAGCAAAAATCATCATGTCATTGACCATGAACTTAGCGGTAAATCCGAGTGAATATAATTAATAATAAACTATTGTGCATGTCCCGTCACTTTGAATGTATAGGAAAGGCTTCCCTTGTCTTGTCTATTAGAGTCTGCACTAATACTAAGGTAGATACGCAGGTATGTTCAAACACATCGCTTATATGGCTGCTGCAATAACCGGTACAGGATAGAATTTCCGTTTCGTGCATTTAGCTTCAGGACGTTGGAAAAACTGGATGAATCAATAAAGAAGGGTTCTATATACCAAAAAAAACAACTAATTCACTAACGATTCTACGTTATTTGAAACCGAAGACAGATGTTGGATTTAGTTACAAATTTGGGATATAACGTAGTGCATCAAAATTGATTCGACTGATCAAACCGGTGGTACAAACAGGAACAAATTAAATGATAATTATTAGATAGTTTGAATTTTTTCTTATTGTAGAATCTTAACAGTATTTAACGAACATGAAGGAACATACAACAAACGTTAACAATCTTAAATGAATATGAACAAGCAAAAATTAAAACACAAAATGTTCGTCAACTAGTCCTTTAAGTTCGTTAGCTTCCTCGTCAATACTTATCGCCCGCACTCAAACCTAAACGAATTCCTTTGAATTAAACAATCTAACAGGAAGACGGATGGATAAAAATGTACAGGAACGTACAAAAAGGTCACTCGATGTTCGGTAATGTCTACTAGTGTAGCCACAAATTCCACCGTTTACGCTTATCGAATGCTCCGAAACCCAAACATTTCTACTGACAATATTATTTAAAAATAATGACCAAGTCATTATTTTTATCTGATCAAAAAATAATTTGAAATGATCTCATACTTCTAATCAATAACACAATATTTTCTGATCAAAAACTGAATTGAATTCTGAGGAATTAAGTACCATTATTTACAATTACTTATTGGCAGAATAAAATTTATTATTTAGTTATGTATTTACTTTACAACATGGTCTGCAGAAGTGGAAAGTTTTGGTAGATATATCACAACTCAAAGCAGTTACAAAAACATTCATTTGAAATCAAGCTATTTTTTGACGAAGAAATTTTAGTAAACAGGTGCTGGTTAAAATCTTTCTACGTATCCTCTAACTAGCGTTAACAACCGTCGACAAGCGGCGCTTATAAACGCTTGTTAAAATGCGCATTTATAAACAATCTTTCTATGTATTCGTACCTTTACGCTCCGGACTTATATCATCTTAAAACTGTTTATAATAGCATTTCCCAACCTTTTTTCATGGCGGACAGGCAAGTGGCCTATAAAAAATTCGCGGACCGGCAAGTTTAGAAAGTTATATGTATCACAAAAGTTTTTTATAGCACTGATCACAAAAAAAACAACAAATAAAAAATCACATGTAATTAGTGAAAAAAGAAATAAATTATTACTTAAGCAATTAACAGATTGAGGACTGAGATTTTCATCTCAAAATTAAGTGGGTTATAACTTACTACGCGAATAGTTGCATAGTAAAAAAAAATTCACGGACCGGCAGTTAGGAAACACTGATGTACAGTACTGCACCTGTACATTATTATGCTCTCTCCGCAATTCCAGTGCGAACCGAAGATCATCCAGTATATGAACTTGTTCCATGTATGTCAATATGACTCATTAAGAAAAGCATCGCTTAGTTTTATTGGAAATATATTAACTTGAAATTTTGATATGTCAAATAAAATATGAAGACTGTAAGATGATGTTATCGGGTTTATCAATATCGCCAGTAAAGTAAGGCCTATGTACAAAACGTACTTGTAAGCATATTAAGTACCGCGATATCGAAGGGAAGACCGCAAACAAAATGGTTGGATAATGTATTCAAAGACCTGCAGAAACTAACAACGAATAACTGGTGTAAACTGGCTCTGAATCATAAAGTCTGAAGAACCATTGAGGAGCCAAAAAAAGCCTTATAACGGTTGTAAAAGCCAATAATAACAAAGTCAAATATTTAAAAAAATATTTTCAATAATATCTTGTGTGTTATTCATGTAACAGGAACGAAAATAATTGTTATTAAAAGTGATCTTACCATTTGGACTAGGTCTGTCTTGAGCTACAGGTGAGGTATGGACTTGTCCCCAGTACCAGGGCAGGTTTTTATGTTCTGGTCCTGGGCCGTACAGCGCCGCGTACCTCGAACTCGCGGCCGCCAGCGCTCCGAAATGAGTCATTAAACCTAATCTGCAAAAGAAAAAATATTGTAACCAACCAATTGAATAATATTATGAATAACTCATTTCCACTTTGTATTAATTTCTTACTGTAATAAGCAGAGCCGACGCTAGCTCAATGGGCGCCCGGGGCAAACACGCGAGATTGCAGCCTTTTGTTAGAATATGCAGTTGCATACCGAAAAGGGAAGTTCGGTACTCGTAATCTTATTTCAAACATATTCTTTTGATTTAGATGGTTTCTATTTAAATATTTTTACATTTTAACCTAATACTAAATATGGCTAAGTAAATTTGCTGATACAGTGGTACCTCGACTTACAAACCTCTAGAAATACGAACTTTTCGAGATACAAACTATTGCCATATTTTGACCTATAAATACGAACCGTGATGTTTTTCTTTTTCAATGAATCAATGCCTGTTTTTTATTATACTTTTTTAACTTTTTTCCCTAGTACTTAAAATAAGCTACTAACAGGCTACTACTACATGCAACAAATCAAAAACTCCTGAACCACAAAAGCAGACACAAGAAAGTTCTTCATTTTTTACAATCAAGGGAATATTTTTTTCATACTAATCATGTGAAACAGAAAATTTCATACATACAAATTAATATGTAATGGTATACAAAATGCACATTTATAGTGAAAAAATGCTCCTTCTCACTCTTTCTGCATTTCTTTGCATTTTCTTCATTTAGTTGAAAATAGATTTTTTTTTAAATTTTTTGGATTTGCTTTATTATTTCTTAATCTGAACGGATTAATTTCCCATAAGATATAATGGAAAATTTCGAAAATTTTTTGTAAAATTATTTAAAATTTTTCAATTACATAGACATAAAAAGTCTCAATTTTTTCATACTTATATGTAACGTTTCCATGGTCATGATAATTAATTCGTGACTAGTAAACCAAGCCTTGGACAAAAATTTGTATAGAACATAATTTGATGTATTTTTGAAGATTTATCTAAATATTAAAAAAAAAAAAATTTAATTTAATTTTTTTTTTATGGGAGGGCAAGTCTAGGGGAGGTTTCCCTTCGCCACTGGTTTAAAATACGATCAGGAACCGCGGCCAGGAACAAATTAAGTTAGTAAGTCAAGGTGCCATTATATGTCTAAATATGCATTATATCAGTTAAAAATGTTTTCAGATGTGTAAAAAACTTAAACAAATTTATTTCTATGAAATCTGTTAAAAATATTAGTAACGTTACCAGTAAATAATGTATTTCTGAACAATCATTTTCTACGTTAAATTATTTAAAAAATTATCTTTGAAACACCGTCTTCAAACAAGTCAGAAGATTGACAAATGTACTTTCTTCGTTATTTATATACAAATATATGCCTATATGATGCCTTATATATTTTACAGAAGTCCAAAAGAAGACTGAATATTATTATATAATCAATAAATGTGAACATCTTTAAATTCGATAAAAGTTGATATTTTTGGGAATTAGGTCATTAAAAAATTACAAAATGTTTGAAAAGACCGGTTTCGATAATAATATATTATCTTCTTCAGTTTATCTATTGAAGAATTATAACAATTTAGTATTATATAATATTGTACATTCATGTTACTCAAAATAAATCTATAATACTTACTCAATCAAAACTAAGTAAATTCGATTTTCTATTTAATATGTACGAGACTGATATTCGCGACTCAAACTAACGTTGGCGGCGCTGCGTACGACAATTGATGGCTGACGAGAACCGTATATGTGTAAGTTTTTTCTTAATATTTATCTGTTCAAACAATATTTCGGCTAAAAAGCACTGTATTTGAGCCACTATATTTAAAAATAGGTCTTAATTCACATAAACTGCAGCACAACACACTACAAATATTATACAAATATACGTTTCTGTTTAATTTACCAACCCGCCACCAGATGTCTCACTGTTATTTGGAGTCGCGAATAGAAATGAAAATTTATATTTTTGATCTAAATAAAAATAGAAAAACTTAATAAAAACTTAGAATATGTATATTTAATCGTTTGTTTTGGTGCCCCTAAGAGCCGGCGCTCTGGGCCTGTGCCCCTGTCGCCCCTGCCTTTCACCGCCGCTGGTAATAAGTAATAACTTATTATTTAGGTATCTGTAAATGTATTTATGATGCATATAAAGACTTGGAATAATGGGTAACCCGAAAAAAGCCCACACGAAATTTAAACACTGGAAAATGTAAAGCTCTGAGATCTAATGTAAAATACTGCAGAAACTCGTTAATCTGGACTAATGGGGTGGAGTAGGTTGTCTGCATTAACAAAAATCCGGGTTTGTTTTTATTTTGTCACTTGTTAAACTTAAGAACCTACGTCATCAGAATGGCTACCAAACCATCAGCTGATTGTAGCTTACAGCAATGTTACAAATATTATTATTTATTGATTTATTTATGTGGTGTTTTTGTGATTTATTTATTTAAGCGGTGTTGCTAAACGTTGTAAAAGTATTCAATTAAAACTAAAATGTTGTTAATTCATTGAAACTAAATGTAAAAAGTATCGGAGGCCCTCAAAACTTACAAAAATCAGATAAAAAGGTACAAAAATGTATAACCCTTTGTATAATACTACGTTTTCACAAATCAGCGCGTTTACAGCCGGCAACGACACCAAAAAAAAGGAAAGATTCATTGGGAAAATTCATTAGAGAGTATAAAAAAGAACTATTTAATTTGCCCTGTACTGCATTCTAACGTTTGAACGGACTTAGTTATAAAGATGGGCTGTGTGAGACGCAAATTACCATCGTTGCTGAGCGCGAAACATTTTAACTAACTTACTTACTAATTATAAACTTGCAGTGTAAAAAATCGTTCATTATTCACGGATGAGCACCATACGCATCTCATTTTGTACTACCTGCAATATGGGCAGCTTTATGTATTTAAAGTTGGACACATAATGCATTTATTATTCTAAGGTCGTAGATAAATAATATTTTAATATAAAAGTACATCCAGTCCATCGTTGTTATAAAAAATAAAGTAAAAGTAATCCCTCTTAATCTCCGTTGATTTGAAGAGCAGAGAAAAGACCCTATTCACATTTAATAAATCTCCATGAAGCAGGAGCCATTTAAAAATTAATCGTAATTCAGGTGTGTATAGACAAGAATCAATATTTCAAGTCTGTTGCAAGATTCCCAAGTGGCACGAAGAAACTCCGTTTCACATTAAATTTGCATCAAGTTAAGTGCCGGGAACTTAGCAGCGCTCAAAGACCCTAGATCGTTCGGTACGGGCGTCACAGGAAGTGCAAGTCAAGGGCCTTCGAGGTTCCTTCGAGATCAACGTAAGAAGCTTTAAGTGCTTGTGATATCGGGCAACGTTGATCGATAACGGATCCTGAGATGCTGCGATTCGAATCCCTTCAATAACTTACCTAAGAATGCTAAAGTGTTTGTTCAATATTCATCGTACTTTACAAAATTGAAATGTTTAACTCTCCATATTTCTCAAATATTAGATAGTTGTTGCAAAATTGAAACAAAATAAGTAAAAGCAGTAGATTTGGTATTACGACGAGTTTGCGCACGCTTAGTGATTCACCGCTTTTGTCTGTCTTTTTGTCAAATATTATTGGACCGTTTTTGTCGTACACTTTTTGGTACTTCTTTAAGTACGTACATATAGTTCATTTTAATTAAGAATTCAATTTAATAGAAACTGTTTGACCTTGCTTCTGATTGGTTTAGCGCGGAGCCAAGATCTCAGTGAATAAAATAATAATTTTCAGATTCATATTTTTTACATTATTTATTAGAAACTTGAATTCTGAAAATATATTGTTTGTATTATTGTTTTTAAACCTTTTCACCTAATCCCTCTACTATATATATTTTTTATTTTTATTTATTGTTTATTTAGGGGTGCTTCAGCTGCTAGGGCCATTAGCATCCACCAATCATATACATTATTTTTTTAAATTAATATTTTCGACTCGATCAAATTTCCCTATATTCTGAATTTGTGTTGTGTAAATAACGTACGTGTATTATTAATCTTATTTAATTTTAATCAACCAATTTCTATTTTATATCTATACTAATATATAAATTAATTCGTTTGTGTGTGTGTATGTACTCGTATGTAGACATAATTCAAACAGAGAAGGATGCATGACAGTTATAAAACTACGCAAACAAGATAACGCCAGTAGCGGAGACAAATAAAATATTTTTAAACCAAATGGGAAAGTTAAATAATAATTTTTATTCAAGTAGTTAAGGAACGATTTAAAAGTTATATATTAAAATATAAATTTAGATTAGATTAGACTTTATTTAGCATTATTTTGCTACAAAAACAAATAATAATACTATGTAAATATAATTTCATATAAAATATTTAAAAGTAAATCTAAACAATTAATATTTCACACTTAATCTAAAATATATAGTAACAACATTCAAATAAAAAAAATAAATAAAATAAATAAATAAATAAATAAAATATAACATTTACTTATTTTTCTAAATAATATTTGAAGAAAGAAGAAGGTGGCCTAAAAAAATTTTTAGATTAAAAAACAGAATAAAAAAACAATTATTAATTAATCAGCTTCTTATACACAATTTTCCTCTTTGAAATTCGGTCATATATACTCTTAGAGATGCCAGTTTTCACAATTACTCGTTCCCGGAAATTTGTAACAGGAATTTTGAAATTTTTCGGATTAGCTTCCACCTTCATAAACTGCATAACATTATTAATAATTTCGCGAATCTGGCTATGAAACACTTGTCCTTTACTTCCCACTAATTTCTTCTGCATTTTATAAAACACAGTTATATAAAAACTGTTTTTAAAATCAAAACATTAATTCTGTTCTATTACCAAATATGTATTTTTGTACTTACGTTTTTCACTATCAAATAATTCGTATTAAAAAATAAGATTTTAGATTAAAAGGTTTATTCTAATAAAATAGATATTATATATAGACACGTTGAAAGCTCCTAACTCATACAACACTTCTACGGCTATAAGTAACAAACTAACACCCCTATTATAAGTAAATTAGACCCGTTCAGACGAAAAATGGTTTGTGCAGACTTTTATTGGTGTACTCATCTCTGTTTGAATCAAGTCTATGCATGAATGTTCCATCAAAACTTTATAGTAAAAAATTCTTGTTTTTACGACACTTAGGGTCCCTAATTTTCTTAAAATTATTAAAATCATGCAAAATGCTTTAAATTATATGAAAATAAATTCCTAAAAACATAATTGCTTAGAACTTTGTTCTTAATTATCGTACGAGAGTCTGGTTTGCACCAACGTGTTCAGAAAATCTTTCAGCATGCTAAAGCCTATTTTTCAACTCTTTAAGACTTCATATTTTTATAAACAAACTAAAAAACACTCGGGCGCTTGGCAACACAAAGCATCCGGAACGAGTGTGCAAGTATTTTGAAAACTGAGTTAGTTCATTTGTGGTGGGGGTAGCATACGAAGTAATAATTCATATATTTCAGAAAATATGTAGGTTATAAGGTAAATCATAGCTGGCAAAGGTATAATACGCTTTCTTCGTTCTTGTTGAAAAGAAAACTTCTTTGGGCGCACCGCATACAGAGATTTTTTGCTGGGAATGAATTAGTCTGATCCGTGAGGTCCCCGAAGTGAAACGCTCATTCGGTTTCCCCGAGTTTAGCCAAGCGAGAAAGAAACGGAATCTCTCATTCGAGTAAACTAGAGGGCAAGAATTCATATACACAAGAGTTATGGAAGTGAAAGATCGGAAATCCCTTCTTAAAATGTTTTCCTAATTTAACTAATTCTGCTGTCTTAGATTTTTACTAACTAAAACTAATCTATACTCTATCTCTGAAAGCCTGATAGTAATAAATAATTTTTTCAGGCAGTTACCCGTGGCGTGCACATTTTAAACACGTTTAAATTGTTTTTGTGCATTTCTATATTACTATTTATCATTTTATTAAACCCACGCCTGTGACCATATTTATCATATCATTAAACATACCCCTTTGACCATATTTTTCCTCAAAATTTTATGGTCAAATTTTTATGGCCTATTGTGTTTAACCCTAGTTTGTATTTCCATATACTATGTGCGGCACACTCGGTTGTTTTTAACAATATTTCGTATCGAACTATTCATATTTTGTCGCTTTTGTTTTACCGCTTCTGTGTACAAATAATAAATTATATTACTATCAGTCTTTCGGAGATAGAGTATAATTACCTTGTTTTTAGGTATACAGTACTTTATTTGCCCCCAAACATTAGCACATTAAAAATAGTACAGAGCGATCAACAAATCTTGACCGTAATGTAATACTTGACAGAAACATTTAGTTATCAAACTTATTTCCAAGGACATGTATACATAGGAGTACATTCTATTTTTATTACCTTATACGAATTGATTATTAAATGAAAACTATTTTTCCCTACACGCCAATGAGTTGATAACAGGTATTAAGTTAGGAACACATATTTTCGTTGTTTCTCGGGTGAGTTCGCGCATACGAAGTAATCTGATTGGTTCTTTGTTAAATTCGGATTTTCAGCTGTGAATTAAAATGCAGTTTTAATGTTTATAAACTCGTTGTTTACTGTTATGTAACTGACAAGAAATAATGATCGCAAGGTATAATAAATACGATCAATTTAGGTAATTAGATTAGGTTTAGTTAGTAAAAATTATGTTAGGAAAACAATAATAGATAATATACATTTTACGAAGGAATTTCGGTCTTTCACTTGCATAATTCTTGTGTTTATGAACTCTTGCACTGGAGGAAGCCGAGTTTAGCCCTGTCAAAGTTTACGCGCACATGTCTCGGACCTTGATGACGGTGTTATGCAGAATTCAACCATATTACTTTTATCCGAAACATGAATAACGAAGAAAATATAAATATTCCAAATTTTAATTGTGTTGCTTAAGTTAAGTTGCTTAAGCTCAGACCTGCAGAAGTAGCCTTATACAAAAACAACAAAGACACAAAGAACATTATAAGTTCAATCATATGGCTCTAACAAATCACCTGTTGGAGAAATTTGCGTAGTACAATGTGAAACGGAAAATGGAATTATTATAATTGTGGCAATTTACATGTCACCTAATCAAAGTGTGCATAAAATCATCGAATTCATTCATAAAAATTTGCTCATTTATACAACAGCCGGATCTACTCTGCTCAAACAGAATTTACATCAATTACCTATGATTTTGAGTGGAGATTTTAATGTGGATTTCTCAAAAGAAGGATCAAAGCCTTTAACTGAGTTTTTAAAAACCACACTGGATTTAGATATGTCAAATAATCCAAAGGATAGTACAACAAAATATGGAACTACAATAGACGGAGTTTTCTTTACATATTTAAACAGATTTCAAACAAGATTATTTATCACATATCTCTATTACCACAAACCCATTGTTTCATTCTTAGATTATAATATTGAAAGAGATATTGATTCACAAAATCAAGAACACTTGTTTTCTAACATATTGTAAATATACAAACTATATACGAGGTGTGTAAATTAAGTAACCGGACTGGCAACATAGCTATTGATCTGGCAAAATTTGGGACGCGGAGCTTGCAGGGGCGGTAGGTGAACATGTGATACGCCTTCAATACGAATTTGAACTAGCTAGAGTAATTTTGTTGTCCGTAGCAATTTTTTTCGTGAAAGAGTTTTTTCTAGTGCGTTCTAAATTCTGACTTTAATTTCGAGCAACGGTGTGCTATCAGGTTTTGCTTCAGACTTGGGCACAGTGCAACGGAAACTTTTGGTTTAAGGCATTTTCAGAAGGAAGAGAGTTGTCTGATGATGAATCAGGCAGCGGAAGGCCTTCATCTTCAAGATCAAAATGTCGCCAGAATCCGGAATCTTGTGCGTTCAGATTGTTGGTTGACAGTCAGAATGATCGGGGAAGAGTTGAATTTGACTCACACTACCGTTCATCAGATTTTGACCAATGCGCCTTGTCACACAGCAATTTCAATAAACGAGTTTTTTGCTAGGAAAAACATTCTTGTTGCTCCTCAGCCTCCTTATTCGCCTGACTTGAGTCCTTGTGACTTTTTCCTCTACGCAAGATTGAAAAATCACCTCAAGGGACGTCATTTTGGGACCCGAGAAACATTCAAACGTCCGTAACCGACCAGATGAAAACTGTTCCAGTATCCGAGTTCCAGCACTTCTATGAGGATTGGAAGAATCGTTTCCAGCGCTGTGTGGTTTCTCAAGGTTATTTTGAGGGAGACAATATTGAATTGTAATCTATTCGAATAAAATAAAATTAAATCACTCAGGTTACTTATTTTACACACCTCATATGTAAGCTACTATATTGTAAATTAGAGACCGGCAATATTGTGGATCGGCGTAAATGGAACCATCGTAAATCGAGAGTTAGTTGTATTGTATTGTCGCATTCTATAAACAACGGCAATATATTTTGTTTTTATTTTGTCTATTTTGGATATTACAGGGATTTTGATGTTTGGGCTGACAGCCAAAATCAATAGAGATATATGCTGTAACAAACTGTCTATAACGTATGGTGCTCTGAGGAAACAATAACGTGATAAGATTTACCGACTGATTGGTCCATTCATAATTATTGGACCGTTTGATTATTAATAGTATTAAATTACTACAATTATCAACATGAATGGGTAGCAGAGTTCTATTAAATCTTGATTTTGACATGGTTGACAGTACTCTAGCCCTCGAATTTTGATATCATATAACGAGGTGGTTAAAACTTACCCCCTGAAAATATTGTCGTGATGGACTTGAGAGTTTTGACTTCCATTCCGGAAATTTAAAATAACTGGTTTATAAAATATTTAGTTAAATGATAAAAATAAATCTTAATAATTAATTTCAACAACAACGTTTTCAAGACCTCTGTATAATGTCTGTAAATGTCCGTAAATAAGTTGGATATTTATCTCAAACCTTCATAAATATTAATAATACTCCAGTGAATTTCGAAACGATATTTAAATACTTAAATATTATATTGTATTTATCATCCGGACGAATCTTGTTACAGTTGCACCATCAAAAGTATTTTGATAACAAAAATATTATTCACTTCCTACAATGTTTATACAATAGATAATTTTGCCTAGCATTCTATTATTAAGTTTATACAGGAGGGCAAAATATGAAGGCATATTTTTTGAATATATTTAGTAATTTATTAAATAAACTTTCATAAATACAGAACACTATTTAAATGGAAATTGAAGATGAATGACTATTAAGATCCACTCTATTATTAGTATACCTTTCTAGACCGGGAGCTCAGGACATTTTTGGTCTCCGATTTCATACAGCATGCCTTTTGGAGGAGAAAATATTTACCCTGTGACAACAAAAAAGAGATGGCACCAGCTATTTATAATATATATACTACTATTGAACTACCTCAATATCGATTTTAAACAACTATTTTAGCAA
Source organism: Liopterus haemorrhoidalis (assembly GCA_963971575.1). Lineage (NCBI taxonomy): Eukaryota > Metazoa > Arthropoda > Insecta > Coleoptera > Dytiscidae > Liopterus > Liopterus haemorrhoidalis. Next base: position 21,397,094 of record OZ020612.1, on the reverse strand, counting down.
CGATGATAGCAGATCAAAATTGTTTGAACGCGTCGCTTTGCTCGACTATAACAACGATATAACCTCGCTGCAGTACGCTCCACTATGCGCGCGCTAACAGGAATTCATTTATTTAATTTCGCCGCTTTGCTCTCCGTTTTCATCGCTTCTTTGCTCTCTGCTTCACTATGTGTTTAGCGAGGCTCTTAGCTCTTAGCTCTCCAGTCAGTATATACCTTAGCTTAATTAAATAATGTTGTGCCAATTAACGTTATGCCCGCGGACCGTGTCTGGCCGGATACTTATTTTTAAACGACACGCATTGAGCGGCTTTTTAGGATTTCCTAGGTATAATCAGAAACAGCTATACCATTGATGTCCAGCATATGGCCCGCGGGCCGTACCCGGCCCGATTGTAATTTTTAAACGACACGCATTAAGCAGCTTTTTAGGATTTCCTAGGTATAATCAAGAAACGTTTTTGTTTTGTTAATATACGCAGAATTATGCAAATTTTAATAATTGATTCCTGCTTATATAGATTTTTATTCGATATCAGTTTCCCAACGTTGTTGGCAACGGGGCTGCTAGTGGTAAAATATTAAGCCAATGTCAAATTATAAGCTGTTAAAGTTGACAATATTATTAACTACAAATTTCATCCTTGACAGCCTGATAAATATGACGTCACAAAAACATGTGACGTTTCCAGTGACGCAACTGCACTGATTCGCCGACTATTCTATAAGTCTTTAAAGAACTAAGCTTTCACTACAGTTTAAAACACCTAACAATACATCGTTGAATAGATAAAACGTGGATCTTATATTAATAACACTGTAAGATTTTGACGCTATATTTAAATGTTTAAATAGTTGATGGGCCGGAAGCGAATATGCTGTTATATAGGAAGCTCTCACGGCAGAGATGAAACGATTAGGCCAGAGCCTAAGGGATGTTGGTAGAGCTCTGCTGTCTTCTTACGCTGTCACGCGTTCTACCCGGCTTATCAGATATACGCAACGAAGTGTCTTACCAACTTTTCAGAGTTTCTGTACGCGTAATAGAACACTACCAAGCTTGGTTTAAGATGACGAGATTTTTGAACGATGCTTTACGAGTTTTTGATCGGTGATTTTAGGATTTATAACGAAAGAATTGAGAGGATTTATGGAGAAAAAATTTTCAGATTTAAAAAAATAGATGATTATTTTAAATTGTTTATTTTTTAAATTTATTATTAAAAATAAATTGTTTTTAGTACAAATAAGATAATAAAGATTTTTCTATTACATATAATTACATATAATTTATTGATGCGGTAAAACAAAAATAAGATTTTTTTCTTGAATATCACAAAGTGTTCGTGTGGCTTTATAAACTGATAACAATAATTTTTATATACAGAATAATTCCTGAAGGATCTGCCAAAAAAAAACTTAATAGGCGTGATCTAAACAATTAAAAAATCAACTGTGGCCACCACAGGACCGACCGCCATCACAAACTACATGTTTAAATTATGCTGCTTTATCAAAAAATGTCTCAAATAAAAGTTGTTAGTTATTGCTGTTAAAGTTGTTACTTTTGTTAAATAATTTTTTTCGAAATATTTCTCTGTTGTGAAATATTCGCAAAAATCTTAAAACAGACACGAGTAAACCTCCATTTCTAGTTAACCGATTTTTACCAAAAGTTGATCAAGTCATGCTATTGATGTCAAAAGCTTAAATATGAAGTTTCATAAAAATCATTTTAGCCGAATTTGCTCTGCACGTGTACACGGACCGACAGACAGACAGCCAGTCATCATGCTAAAAATAGTCAAAACGTTATGTACGGAAAATTAAATATGTAAAACGATAAGATAATTTGCAAAACTATTAGGAGATAGGAAAATAAAGAATTCTCCTGCAGTGCCATCTATTGGTAAGTTCCGCACCAAATAGCGACATTTACAACTTTCAACATTTTTGTACATGCGTACACTTTACACTGTGATAACTTCGTTATTATCAATCTTTGAACTATAATGCAGCGTTTCCCACACTATTTTTCCAGTGACCAGGTAATTTTCACACTTTTTCTTCGTGACCCACTAAAATTTTTCCGCCTATAATAGCCCATAGGTAAGCTAAAACATATGGATGTCCATACAGTTTTCATTTATTCACATAATAATTATAATAAAAAAGCATTAACCGTTAGAAAAATTTGTATGAGAATCAATAAATTATTAATGAGAAGTTTGGTGCTGTTTATTTTTTACTAATAATTTCAGATTAGGAGAAAACGATGATAGCTTTATCCTTAGATCCGGTTCTACTTCCAATCGGTTTCGGTACTTATTTTTAAGGAAGTCTTATGTTGAGAAACCTGCTTCGCACTTATAGGTCGTGACGAAAAACATTAGAAATTTGATTGCTTTTTCTGCTATAACTGGGTATTCCTGACGACAATTTATCACCTAGGTTTCGCGAGTTTTTATGCAACCCAGTACTGGGTCGCGACCCACCATTTGGGAAACCCTGCTATAGTGTAAAATACTTGATGATTCTGCTTGAAATGCTCTAATTTATTATTCTAAAATAATTGATACATCATTATGAAACTCCGATGCTATGCAGCCACAAACTTTATAATACAAAAACTATTACGTTTAAAAACAGATAATTGCCCAATACACGATATCGGTGCATGATAGGTATACGCTCTGAAGGACTCATTTTAGATCTAGATAAGATCTACATTTTTGTCTACATTATGTCAATATATCTCTTAAGGTTTAGCCAATGTAATAAGAAACTGATAACTTACCCCCCATAACGCCACTAGGAGGACATGGACGAAGTTGGAACCCTCACTTAAACATTTCTCAGATTATTTACCCCCCTGTACTAAATTTGGTGAAAATAATCTATCCGTTTGTATAAAGAACAAACAAACAGAAATTAGTTTTTAGGGTTTTGTAGGTATGACCAAAAAACCCTTATACCGTCATTTTGTCGTCTGTCTGTCTGTTCGGTAAAAATTGTAGCCAAAGGGCTAAACCTAGAGAGTTGAAATTTGGCAGACTTATACATCTCTTTGACCCAAACGTAGGAAAAATACTAAAACATCTAAAAAACATATCCCACTAAAAATATAAACAAATATCTGCTCATCGAAAAAAAATATATATTTTTTAAATTCTGAGTAGGGTATCAAATGAAAGCCCTTAGTATGTGAATTAACGATCATAATATTATTTTTGCAAAATAAATATTTTTACGTGATTTTTGCCAAAATTGTGCAAAAAAAATTTGTCCCACACCCTGTAGCCCAGTTGGTTTAAGCTAAAAATCTGAACAAATTTTAAGTAATGGACATTTGTGTGAACCGGAATAGTACAACAGGGATTTTTGATCAGATAATGTTTTCTGAAAATAACGCATTTTTGTGTTTTTTGCTTGACCATGTAAAATACTTAATAACTTATGTAACATAGTAAATCAGCACGCTTTCATGGTGTAATGGTTAGCGTTCTCACGTTCTAATTTGCAAACTTGGGTTCGCACCGCTCTAGAGACAATTTTATTTTTTCTATTTTTTTTTTATTCATTTTTATTTTGTTTAAATTATTTTTTCAAAATTCTAGTTATATTTGGGCAATGTTGCATTTAATTTTTAAAAGCGTAAATTTAATAATCAGTGGAAATTGTTGAAATTGAATACACGAAATCAGAGGGGTGGAGTTATGACTTAAAACAACCAATGGAAGCCATAGGCGCAATTTTGAAAATATTAATGAACTTTGCTATATATAAAAAAATACTGCACATATTTAGAAACCTAGATAATGGTATTAGGCATTCGAATTAAAATTAAACACATTAAACATAAAATTTGTTTTGGCATCCCAAATAACCATCATTCACTTACTAAATACCTGGGAAACCCTGAAATGTGTGAAAATTGACCCTTCACATCAATTTTTATATATAAGATGGCATACAATATTCATATAAATGAAAGTGATAGTTTTAACCAGGACTTTTCAGAGGAAATTCGAGGTCATAGGCAACCAATATTTTGAGGCCCAACCTTTACATGTTAGGTATGTAGCAGAGTTTAAAATTTAGGTTCTTTAAATCGAGAAGACCAGGGCAGGTGACCCTAGTGACCCTACCTCTGGTCTAAAAGCTAATACTGTTTTAAAATTCCCTACTAAAACATAAATAAATTCAACTCTCAAATTATCTAACATCACTTCCTTTAATATCAAATAAATAACCTTATCAAACAACACCATAAACAAAAAGATCCCGACAAATATAAAAGATATTCGTCGTTAATTAAATACCTATATCGATAAAGATCATAATAATTTCGCGAAATCAACGTAATGTGACATCACCAACTAAAAACATCTGCCTTAGGAACCGGCTGTAAAACAATGGATTGTCTTAGTCACAGGAAATAATTAATTCAATAATGTCGTGTTAAAAGATTTAAGATCGCCTTACACTGCCACTCATCCTGGTGGGTAGGTTCACTTAACGATCACTGATAAATATCGATTCTCGTAATCCGTTATTTTCACTGTTATTAATTATTGTATTTTAACTGATTGCGATAAATAATGTATGAGTTTTTTTATTTTGTCTTTATCGTAAATTATTTGTAAGGATGTTTTCGAGCAACTGTTTAAGATAAATAAGTCGTTATTTTTATTTATCGGTGAAATGCATGTGGTATGTTTTATTTTATTGCTTTTTAAAAAAATGCTAATGGCTTAACACTTTATTATGACATTGTGTGTTAAAATTGTGAGGATAATTTGGATTTCCTGCATAAAAAAAATGTAGATTTTAATTGGTATATCTCTTCTTAGCACCTGTCAATCAAGTTGACTTTTCTCACTCTTACCGCGGCTATCTTACACACAGAAATCTTACATCCTGCTCTGTTAAGTGTCAAGTCTTTCCAATTATCATATACCAGCGATGGTATATAATAATTGGATCTACTCAGTAGATTTTCGACGAAGACAAACCAGACAAAGTGAAAAGTAAACGGAGCACTAGTAAGAAAATGGGCGCGTTCAGCGCCCTAAACAGTTTAGTACGTTCATTACGTTTACCTTCTGAACGTTACCGTTGACAGTCAACAGTTTACTAAACATATCAACGTAAAAATTTTACGTTTAGTTATGTTGACTTGTATACCTAACCTAAATTTTTAGCGGTAAATTTATACAAGATACAAGTTAAATAGCACTGGAGCTAACAAATTGCTTAATTCTGCCACTTGACAGTCTAAAATGTTTTTATTTATTAGAAATGGATCTCTAAATATTTTTTAGGGTTATGTACTCAAACAGTCAAACACTCGCGTTGAAACAAACCGGTAACCGTTCAGACATTCACCAAATTGTTTAATCAACGTACGTTTACGTTTAGACTCAACGGTTTAGGCGCTGAACGCGCCCAATGGTTACTTCATTCTTTGGACATACGGCTTATATGCCACTGTTTCACTGGAACATTGTCGTACAGTCACTGATGAATGGTGTACCATAATTGCCGGATGTGGTCCAAAAAGTACGAAAAAACGACCAAAAGATAAAATCCTTCTTCATCCTGGCAATGCATGACCACATACCGCAGCTAGGATTACAGAGTTTCTGATCTCTTCAGAAGTGGAAGAAATGTCTCATCCACCTTACAGTCCCGACAGCGCCTTGTGAGTTCTTTCTCTTCTCTTTTATAAAGAAATGAAAATGTAACTATCTCTTATAAAGGATACGGCGATTAGCCTCGTTGCAGAAATAGGCCGATGTAAAATAAATAATTAATTAAATCTTATAAAGGATAAAACGCGGGCATTTAAATTTAATAGTTCTGAAGCGGCGATTGAAGCCTATGAAAATCTCATTTCTGTGGCGACACCTGAATGATGGCTCAGTGTTTTCAGGATTGTTTTCATCGGATAAAAAAGTGCTTAGAACAGGATGGTGAATTTTTAAAAAACAATAAAAATATTTAAATAAACAAATTCTGTTCAAACAAATTGTTTTACTCGTTATCCGCAAAACTTAAGTAGCAACCCTCGAATTTACAAGTGCTTTTGAATTTTGTATATTGTATTTTATTCAACTACGTACAAGATACACAAAATACGTACCTTGTCTTTTGCAAAATATATAATTTTGTCCTTATTATTACTTATTACGTAAATTTACTTTGTAATATAAAATAGTGTCTGCTAAGTTTTAATAAAATAAGAGAACGACAACAATATAGGGAACGGTAACAATATGCGTTTAGCTGATATAAGACGTTTGTTGCAAAAGGCTGTGAAACTCGTAGAACTGCACACACAGTGAACGCGAAGCTCCTAAAAGATTTTTTTTTTTTTTATATTACATAAAAAGGTACATTGATTAAACCAAGAACGTATGCTGCAATATTCTTTTTTCTATTCGGAAGCACGGTTTTATGTGGACAGGTGTTTTCCAGAATGAAACACTCAAGTCAAGATTGAGGACAAAAATTGCTGATTGTTATCCAAAAACTGCGTCCGATTAGTTACCACAGAAATTGTTCCTGACATTGAATTATTAGTAAAAATAAACAGTCAATTTTCTTACCGGTGCTCACAACCGTATAGTTTCTAATACAAAACTTACAATCTCAAATAAAATTAGTAAACAACTGTCAAGTAATTTTAAATAAATAAATAGTATTATAAACGCCATCCTGTAACCCATTAGACGCATAATAGCATACGATGCGGGAAATTGTAGCTAAAGCTTCATTCTATAAATATGTTAATAGCTATACTCTATCTCAGGAAGACTGATAGTAATAAATCATTTTGTCAGACAGTTACCAGTGGCGTGCACATTTTAAACACGTTTAAATTGGTTTTGTGTATTTCTATATTATTATTTATCATTTTATTAATGTGTAAAATTATCTGCGACCATATTTTTCTTCAAAATTTTAGGGTCATATTTTTATGATCTATTGTGTTTAACCCTAGTTCGTATTCACATATAAGATGTGCGGCACACTCAGTTGTTTTTAACAATATTTCGTTTCGAACTATTCATATTTTGTCGCTTTTGTTTTGCCGCTTCTGTGTGAAAAAACAATAACTTTTTACACATAATAAATTTTATTACTATCAGTCTTTCTGAGATAGAATATCTTGTTCTATTATGAAAACTACTTATAGTTACTGCAATTGGTAGTATATTTTTGCCGCTATGCTGAACCTGCCGCGGTTCTCAATATAGGTGCTGAGGGTAAATGTGATATTTGTAAAGAACACGTGTATCAAGTGGCATGCCACTATCATCAAGTATAATTTTTTCGACTATAAATAATCATGTCGAAAAGATGTTTTATTTGAAAATTTCTACACAGTCCTATATACAAATTATTCGGAACCCACAAATATATTTATTGGGCGATAACATTTTTATAACAATTTATTTTACAATTAAAAATAACCTGTTAGATTGATAAAAATTCGGTGCAAAATTTGATGATAGATTTCTATTAATTTTATTTCAGATTGTTAGTCTCTGGCGGTTATTCGTACCGTTAATTGAATCTTCAGTTCCTTTAATGTCTATTGTAAGTAAGGTCTCTATCCAATACCAGTAGGTAATAAAATATGTTTATAAGATATTCTCTCTTTTTCTTTAAACCACCCTTAAGTTTACAAAAGAAAATTATTATAGAGAATTGAATGAAACAACTTTTTCAAGTTGAAAAATTTGTCAATATATTTCCCTTCAATATACAGTGGAAATCGTTTAACATGAAACTATGAGGACTGAAATATTTTTCGTGTTAAAAAAAGTAAAAAAAAAAAAAAAATGAAACTAGTTAAAATTTTATACACTATATAACACAACACAAGGACTTCTTACAAACACAAAATATTAACACTTCCACACACCTATAGTTAAAGGAAACAAAATTATTTAAATTGTTTAATTCAGGGCTTCGAACCGGAACTGAACCGAAAACCGAAAAAAACCGTTATTTTTGTCGGAACGAAAACCGGAATTGAACCGAAAAAAAAATATCGGGTATTTCGGTTCAGATAATGTTTATGTGAGTGAATATAATAAAATACATTTTATTTAAGATTATTTTTTAAACTGATGAGCAGAAAAAATTCGTAAAATCGTATTTTTTTTTAACTGATAAGTAAAAAAAATGCGCTTCTATTATTTTAAGAAGAGGGGGGGGGGTGAACGCCAAGATCCCCCCCTGGCAGCGGCCTTGGTATGATATATATATTACAAAATAAGGAATAAAATGTTCTTCTAAATTAGGGTGACCATTCGTCTCGCATTTTAACATTTTGTCCCGCATTAAGATGCGTCCCGCAAAAGTCCCGCATTTTAACATTTTGTCCCGCATTTTCCCGCATTTTAACATTTTGGATTTAGGAGGTGAGGACCTTTAATTGCTCTTCACTTGGATTTGGGAGGTGAAGACCTTTTTTTTGCTCTTCACTTGGATTTTGGGAGATGAGGACCTCTTTTTTTTGCTCTTCACTTGGATTTGGAAGGTGAGGACCTTTTTTTTTGCTCTTCACTTGGATTTGGGAGATGAGGACCTTTTTTTTTGCTCCGTCCCGCATTGCCTTCTTAAGAAAATGGTCACCCTATTCTGAATTATAGTAGAAAATAAATTTCTAATACAAATAAAAGCATTTACAAATTTATCTCTCGGAACTGAACCGAAAACCGAAAAAACCGTTATTTTTGTCGGAACGAAAACCGGAACCGAACCGATATATTTTTTTTTAATTGAACCGGAACGAAAACCGAAACGATAAAAATAACGGTTCGAAGCCCTGGTTTAATTTGCTTTAACAAACCAACACTATTCAGATCTACGCTATAATATAATATAAATAGACCCCTGCAAATCCGCGGGTAACCGCGGATTATCCGCGGATATCCGCAACTTTTCTGCGGATGCGGATAAATTATCATTTAAGCCATGCGGATGCGGACCGGATGCGGATAAAATTTCATATCCGCTTATCCACAATATCCGCGTGAACATAACACGTCTTACTTTCTTTATGTTACTTTCGCAGAAACATGCGATTAAGTTCTGACTATGCAATCCTCGGTTACCTTCGGTTGTCTGTATACACATAATGATATTTTGTAGCATTCTATCTCACTCTATGTTATCGTTATTGAAACAACTGCCCATGATCGAGATTGTGTTGAGATAACCAACATAACTTTTTTTTTTATTATTGTATATAGAAAATAATATTTTGGACTAAAGTTGCTTGGTACACTTTCGATGTAATTCTTCCTAATTTTAGCTTATAAATCTAATAAACACTTTTTTTACATAAAACTAGTTAGTAAGTTTTATTTAAATACCAAAATTTACCTATATACATATTTCTCGAAAATGTTATTATGTAACCTGCCAATTGTTTTATACTACCCGAAGTAAAAAGTCTTGCTGATTCCAAAAATTGAAAAATGATACATGTTTCTATTTGAAAAAATATGAAGCACTTTCTACCAAGTAACTTTTCTCTATTTTTTTTTTTTTTTAATTCTATAATAAAAAAGTATATATATATATATATATATATAGCCACGTTGCATTACTTTTTCCTCACCTTGGAAAAAGAAAAACTAACGTGAGATGTTAGTTGACATTAATATGGTACTTGACAGTACTATCAACACGTATTTCATGAGCAGCACGCCACCTGCTCCCTACGAAAAAGGACTCTTAGGCCCCCCAAAATGTTTGTCTCTCTCTAGGTTTCAAAATTATTAGCGCATCTAGACTCCAAAACTTTTTGCGTCCCTTAGGTTGGTTTTAGTTTAAATCCAAAAATTGTCAGTAGTGCTTTAGACCAGCGATTACCAAAAAAGGTGAAACATGTTAGTTTTTTCCAGACTGACAGCAAAACCTGTTGTGCGGATATTTTTGCGGATGCGGATCGGATGCGGATTTATTATTTACAAAAGCTGCGGATGCGGATCGGATGCGGATCATGGATATGCGGATTCGGATCGGATGCGGATACAGAAAAGCATATCCGCGCAGGGCGCATATAAATATACGTTACTGTACTGTGCACTAGTTCGAACTAAATTAGAGTACGCGAATACAATCTGGAGCCCAAAAACAATGTCCCACAAAAATCAAATAGAAAAAGTACAAAAGAGAATTGCTTTCCCATCCATGGTATTCTCTGAATCTGGCTCCCAGCGACTACTACTTGCGTTGGAATGATTGTATCACTCTTGAAGGATGTTGATGAATAAAGTCGAATTTTGCCTAAAAGTTGTTGTTTTATTAGTCATCCTATGAACTTATTGAGTGACGTGTTAAGAAATCTGACCCTGAAATTAACCGGAACATATCCTTTTCGTATTTCTTATGCAAACCAGTTAAAAAAACTAGCTCTCAATAATAGCAAGAAATTTCAAACATTAGAAAGGAGACGCGATATCCACACTTTGAATTTCGCGTTTAAATTATTTAATAATAAACTAGATGCCCCAGAACTTCTTCAAAATTTAAATATTCGAGTCCCGGACATAAGATTGAGAATTAAAAATGATCACATTAACCAAATTTCAGAATCTATGTCACCACTGAACAAAATGCTCAGTCTGGGAAACAAGCAAGTCTCTGATAGAGATGCAGATATATTTTACGACAATTATATAAAAAGTTTGTTTATATAAAAATAAATTTGACTAGTTATATTGTATCTTATCGTATGTTTGCTTATATTGTGTTTTATTCTTTATTTTATTCATTATTAGTATTTCTATAGTATTGTTATTATAATTGTATTGTATTTTTCCCCAGTACTATGTAACTGGACATGTGCACTACTGTACAAATCTGTATAGTTACTGGTTAAATAAATAAATAAATAAATAAATAAATAAATAAATAAATAAATAAATAAATAAATAATGAATAAATATATGCAACGAATCGAAGTGATATTCATGAACTTAAAGAACGAATATTACAAATTATTCATGCCATGCCACTATATAGAAATCTGTGAACGAGTTATTGACTCAATGATGGACCGAATGATCGTGTGCATAAAAAAAGGAGGCTCTCAGATTGAAGCATAATATCAGGTTATGAAAGGTGTTTAAAAAAATTGTTACGGTAAATATGTATAATTTTCCAATCGGTAATAAATTGATCTACTGCTACATCTATTTGATTAAATCATTTTCGGATGAATAGGTAGAACGGAGTGGTAGATTAACGCGATCAATATAACTTTAAAAAGTTGCAGTTTCTTGATTTTTTGTATCAGAAGTCTTAAAATTTACAAAGAAAAAACCGTTTATCACTAATTTATTATTCTACTTTATATTGTTTTCATCATGTCTTAAGAGGTTGAGCTACCCAGTACATTATTTTATACGTATATTAGGTATTTACAGATATTTGTGTGTTTATTTTGATTTTTTTCTCTATACATTTTTCTTAATTGACAACATTTTTTTTCTTTGATTATTAAATAAATTAATATTGAAGTATAATTTTGTACTTAAAATTTTAGTTAAATTTTTCATTCAACCCGATCCTGAAAAAATTTAGGATCATGAACCTAAAAAATATTTTGATATTGAACCTGAACTTGAAACCGAAACGATATTAGCATATTAAACCTGAACCCGAACCTGAACATAAATAAATTCAGATCCACAAATCGTCTATACATACGGCTGGTGCACCTGGTTACTTCGATATAATAATCAAACGCGAGAAACGTTCACTGATGGTATTTTCAAACGCAGTCGGGGCAGTGCCGGCTGTGGGTTTTGCGGGGCCTCGGGAAAATATTATATGCGGGGCCCTTTCCCTAGCCCTAGCTACTAATAATTGTTAGAAATATGAAAGCGCGGGGCCCCTTTAAGCGCGGGGCCTCGGTAAAAATCCCCGAAGTCCCGACCTCTGAGCCTGCCCTGAGTCGGGGCAACCAGTAGCTTCACAACAAAAACTTCATAAGTGTAAAAGTTCATTCTCAGTTTGGTTAAAATTTTAGTGTTAAAATTTTCATTTAAAAAAAGTAAAAAGTTCACTATTTTTAACCAAATCGCCGTGTAAATCTTCATTTATTCAGGCAGTGTTATTCTTATGAAATATTACTTGTTCAGTGTTAAAATTAACGCTACTTTTACACTATTTATTTTCTAATACTACAATTTAACCAGTGTAAGTGTAAACTTTACATTAAATTTAAACAAAAAATAAGTGTAAATAATTAACACGAGGGCTTCATGGTACACTAAAAGTTCATTTTTTAGTGTACCATGAAGTCTCTTTAACACTACTTTTTTAGAGTGTACCAATATAATATTCGTAAACGACTTAAATGAATAATATAAGTACAGAAATCGATCGATTAGCGCGAGTTCGATTAATGCGAGTTTAGAATTAGCGTGGTTTATCATTAACTACCAAAATTTCGATTAACGCGTAGCAAAATTTCGATTATTGCCGTATTTGGACTTTGTTTAGATTTAAAGCAACTGAATCAAGCACTGCTACGAAAGTCAGTACATAATGGAAGCAAATTTTGTCACATTGTACAAATAAACTGTGATGTTACTCGTGTCAACACTGTTTTTGATGAAATAACAAATATTAGAAAAGATCCAGACTTTGATGAAATCGACAGCAGTGTAGTTCACGAATTGCCGGAACTACATTCAGAACAATTAAGTTATTCTAACCTTTCAATATTGATGAACAGCGAACATCGGATGAGGCGGATATATGCGATGAAGAAAATGTTCAAGAAAACATATCGACGACGCGCGTACAATATATCCTAAGTGACATTCAGATCAATTCTGTAAAAAATTACTGTGTAGTAACGTTACTACAAGATAAAATATTATAAAAAGTATAATGACTTTCATTCATGATAGTAATTGACCTTGTTCATATTGACATATTTAGTTACTATTATCATAGTAACTGAGTTACAGAATTGGTCTGACAGTCATGGTTTGCCAGAAAACAACAACTGTTTTACTTGCATACCAATTCATTTATTTTTTATAATATACTCTAGTTATTTAGATGGGCTACAGGCAGTGTGTTAGGCGAAAATAGCCAGCGTTGGTGTGCGCCAAAAACTTTAACTAACGATTAGAAAATAATATACCATACACAAAACAGAACAAGCCCCATTTTATAAGAACTATTGAAAGTATTAAATATAAAGCATTTAGATTTTTTTCTGGCTAAGATAACTTGCCACTAGATAGATTTTTATGTAATTTGTTCAAAAACGCAGTTTATCAAAAAATGTCAGTTAGGAGGTACTGCACGCACGTCGTCGATATTGGCATTATAAGAACTTGAAAGAAAATTTCGCACAGATGAAATTTTAAAACAACTCGTCAATCACAACAGATAGTAATTAATCATGGATGTAGATACATTGCAGGAACATTGAGAAATATGTGTAGGTATCGATAAAAAAGTTTCTACATTAAGTTGCCATAAAAACATATTTCAAAAAATGTTGTTTGGTATTTTGTACAATTAGTACGAATTAGGCTATTTTATATTGATTCTTCACTTCGATTTACGCTATTTCGCATAGCGCGTCATAGTTGCGCAGTCAATTGCCGGATCCCTGTAGTTTCCATTTGGTAACATTTCTCGCCCAATTATGTATAAGGAGAGACGGATTTAGCATGCACCAGAAAGTGAGGACGAGAAGGTAGAAATTAAAAAATTTCAAGTGAGTTAGTTAGCTAATTTCATTTTTGGCAGACAGTAATTATGGCTTTTTGCGCCGAACACATCTAAATGACTCGAATATATATTGACAAGGATAAATAAAACAATAAATCAAAATTGCAAGTGAAGACGGGGGACTAGAAATTCTTGTGTAAGAATGAAATCGATGCCCCTACCAAGTGCCAGGACCGGCACCCGTTTAATCCAATTCTGTATATAAGGTCTTTATGTTTATTTATTTATGTCTTCTTATTACAAACAGGACTAAAAGTCCTAATTACATGTAGTAATAATATCGAAATTTAATTTAATTAAGTAACAATAATACTAATATCGTAGATATTCAGCTTATGTGGTGCTAAGGTAGTGGATATAAGTAATAATTTCTTTGAATATAATCAGTAATAATATCATTCATTACAGTCATTAAATAAAACAATTCCGACAGGGTAAAGATTAAATAGTTTTGAATGTAAAGTACTTTAAGGATATTTATTGAACCTTTGACAAGCATTACTAAATTGGCGGTAGTGTTTGCTAATAATTCATTCGAAACCTGGGTTATAATTTGTAATGGTGAACTAAACGGTGAACGAAAAGTAGAAAAGTTTCTTTTTATGAAATTTTTATAATAATAACATTGTTTAATTGTTTAATAATACCATAACACTAAGGAATTTTAAATCAATATAAATACAATTGGCATCTATATCTGTTCTTTTTTCGTCCTCATTTACAGTTTCTACACGTTTGAAGTGTATCAGTATAATATATTCTGTTTGTATGTCTGTTTGTCAGTCTGTTTATCTGAGATTAATGCAAAAACTGGATATATTTTCCCTAAAATTAAATCTTGAAATATCTGACTTATTACTAATATATATATAAGGAAATTTGTTTAGAATGATGAAACGATTATTTCTTGTTCCGTGCAGTCCAATGAATTTTTTAATAAAATTAATATTTAGGGGGTTATGGAAAGCGCTATCTATAATCTTGAAATATCTCACTTATTATTTACTTCAGGGGTCGTCAAACAGCGGCTCATGGGACGAACGAGACCCACTGAACGATATTATGCAGCCCACCAATAAGAAAATATAATGAGTCCTTTACTTATCTAGCATAGCAAACATATAATTGCCGCGCTGCTTTAGGCTTCTTATATACTAGGCGTATTTACGCCGACGTTAATAAGTGTAAGTCTGCGTAAAGAAGAACTTATCATCAAGAAGGATCGTAAAAAATAGAAATTATAAGAAGTATAACCCGCCAAAAAATGCGTTTGACAATCCGGCCCGTAAAATATATAAAAATATATATATACTAATGAAATCTGCAATCTAAAAAAATTGCCGGCCCCCGGATTATTTAAAAGCAAATAATTTAAAATGAAGAAACCATTATTTTCTGTTTAATATAGGGCCGGTTTCTGAAAGCTTAGCCGCGTTTAATCTTCTGGTTAAACTCGGTTACTATATAACAATCCCATAAGTAACCATAGCAACCATTTTCTAACTATTTGGTTATAGTTAACTAGGCTTTCAGAAACCGGCACATAGTGTTTAACCAGTGTTGTAATGTATCTAGTTACAAATATCTAGATACAGTAACTAGATACTTTTTCAAGTATCTAGATACAAATTAGATACTTTTTGAAATATGTATCTGTATCTGTATCTAGATATTTAAATTTGAGTATCTTGTATCTGTATTTCAAATACTTTGCTCGTTATTTTATTTTTATACCATGATACCGAGCTGAAATAATAGTTTAATTATAAATTGCCATTTGGAATATTTTACTGTTGTTAGTATTGGTGACATTCTCACTCGTTTTTCGCAGGTTTTGAACGGCCGTAAAAGCAGTAGGTGTAATATGCAACACTTAAGGAAAATAGATCATTGTTAATGAAAACTAAGTATTTTAATAAATATTGTTGCAATTTTAATGAACAATTTACTAAAAACATATGAAAAATTATATCCACACAAGTGGACCGTGGGTTTGTGAGGCCTTGGGCAAAACAAATTAAGGCCCTTCAAAAGTATCCTGTGATTTAAAGTACACTATGATAATTTTTTTGAGGTATTTCATCACTTGAGGTCTAGCTCTAGTAGTAGAATAGTGTTTTACCTTGAATTTAGTGGGCTTTTTGTGACATCATGGTCATTTTTGAACAGCCTGTATAATATTCATTAACATGCACTGTTTGTTTAATTATAATGCATTGCTAATCGTTAGCAATTATATGTATTTCAGTAAAAATGAATTTCTTAAACATGTTTTTATATGGCATTTTCATTTTTCAGTGTTTTTTCAAAAGTATCTAGCTGTATCTAGATATTTTTTTTAAAGTATCTATTACAACACTGTGTTTAACAAAATTAATACTTAGGGGACTTTGGGAACACTACCTACAAACTTGAAATAACTCAGTTCTTATTTATTCAAGAACATAAACTTATGTATATATGAATAGTCGTTTATAATGACAACAAAAACGATTATCTTTTGTTTAATGAACTTTTTTATAAGAAGAATATTGAAGGAGGGAGCTATGGGAGCGCTACCTATAAACATGAAATATCTCACTCATTATTCAATAAAACAATGTATATAATTAGCTGTTTAGAATGAAGAGCGATTCCGTCTTGTTCAATGCAGTTTCTAATAAAATGCCAAAATTGAATTAACTTTTTATTTATGTTACAGCAAAAGTGCGTATAACAAAATAAGTACGGGCATGTAAGCTAGTCTAAAATAATAAAAACTTGCTTATATGATCCTTGATTCTAGCCTTAAATATATCAAAACTCACCTTGATAACATTGCACTATCCGTACATCCAGCACCCATAGCAGATTCTAAAATATTTTGCGCGGTGCCAGTTTGAACTCCCATAAAACCATTTTTCTTCGGCGACGGTTCGCTTCGACTTAATATACTTGAAATAGAAAAGTTTGTACTACCAGTACTTCCAGTTTTAGAAGTAGGTGTTGGTTTAACAGTTTCACAATTCTTATTTTTGTCCGTATCATCACTTGTTTTTATTAATGGATAACATGTTATACTATTTGGTGGTGAAAGTCTATTTACTAAACGATAATTTTCTGGTTCTGGCGACGCGTTTCGACTCGAAGATTCTGGACTTGAGACAACGTTCACTTCTATTTCACGTGCTTCGGAGGAGGAATCCATTTTAGAGGTTAGGTTAGGTTAGTTGGGTTATAAAACAATTAGCATTATAAGGGGATGTTATTAAGTTAGGTTACGTTAACACTTTCTTTATTATTTAATAGTTTAAGTTAGTTAAAATATTAAGGTCCGAAATTGTTGTATATCACTTTGCGGCTTATAAATTAACACATTTTAAACATATATTCGTTCAATTAATATTCGAAGAATTAAAAAACCAAACTTTAGTAAAAATTATAAATTGTTTAAACACTGTTTATACTTTTGTTTACAAACAACAATTTAAAAAATCACTGTTTTGCAACAAAATTGGTTCACTTTAGTTCTTTACACGTATATTCAGTGGTATCACTTTAGTAACTGGCAGGTTAGGACACGTATTAGTTAGTAACAACCCCGACAGAACAATATATTGAAATGACGTTTCATTGATGTTATCCCTACGTTCACTAGCCACAACTGAAGAAAGGGATCCAAGCGAGGTTTGGAAGGGCGGTAAGATACGTGGATCCACCCATTTCGGCGACAGAAACACCCCTAGTTTAATTCTATCTCTCTCATGCGCATGGGGATGAAATAACAACCCTCTTACTCAGTTATAGATGTTACGGTCGACTCGTAACGCCAGAGGAAAAATTACCAGAAAATGGTCTGTGATTTTCCGAAGCGGTTGAGCTATTGGGGTTGAAAAGTTTAGGTTAAAGGTTTTTGTGGATGAAATTTGTTAAGGGGAATTTTGTTAGGATTTTGTTTTAAAGTTTAAGTTAATTTTTGGTAATTTGTTTGAGGCTTCATAATTTAATTTATTAAATACAGGGCTTTTAATATGAATTTAATACAATAATGTATCTTTAAATTGTGGTATTTTATTTTCCAGTTCTATATTTGGAGTTAAAATAAGTTTTAGTTGCCTACAATTTTGTTTAGTTTTGAGTTGTGAGTTTGGTTTTGATTTTTCGCAACAAAAGTTCACAAGATTAAATTCTCTAAAATCGAGTATTAAATTTTATAAACATATCATCGCCTGCTGTCATTATGAATTTTAGGATTATTATTATTTCTCAGTGCTATCAGATTTATTTGTTGTCATTACAACTACAGAGTAAAGTGTACTGTAAATTGCCAATGGTGAAAGAAAAGCATTAAAACTCAAAAAGTAGTGGACTATGATTGTTTTTACCCTACAAAGGATATGTAAAATGAAAGAAAACGTTGAAAGAAATAAAGAAAATATTGAATTAAATTTATAAATTTTTATTGATATTAATAACCGCGTTTAAATAAGTTAAAGGAAAATGAAATATATTTTACAAAAACAAGATTTTGAAAAATATAATCAGTAGAACTTTAATCATTTTCCCAGATAATTTTTGGCGCGTTCGCGTTTGTAACATGCGCTGTTAAGAGTAGATGTTTGTTACAGTGTACACGCAGGCAATAAACATGATCCTCGTGGGCCGGATCTGACCCGCGTGCCGTAGCTTGTGCATGCTTGCTATATCTATTATTTTCTCTTTTTTTTTTTTTAATGCCGCTTATCTTACGTTATAATCCCGGACTTTTTCTATTATCATATCAAATTACGTGAAAATATGTCTAGTTGTTATTAGGCGAATATCAGACAGACATACATACATAAATTTATTTTTTGTAGATATAGTATAGGTTTATAAACCCCTAAAACATGTATAAAGAAATTTTGAGGAACCTGCGAAACTTCTTTCGTCTTCATGGTACACTAAAAAACATTTAGTGTATAGTCCGTACCAAATTAGTTTTGATGATCGCAATAAAATAATAAAAGTTAGGGAACTCATAAAATTACAATAGAAGCGAGTCCGCGAGTTTTTTTTTTTTTACTATGCAACTATTCGCCTAGTAGGTAAGTTATAACGCACTTAATTTTGAGATGAAAATCTCGGTCCTAAATCTGTTAATTGCTTAAATAATAATTTGTTTCTTTTTTCACTAATTATATGTGATTTTTTATTTGTTGTTTTTTTTGTGTTTGTAATGAGTGCAGTAAAAAATTTTAAACTTTTGCGATGCACATTACTTTCTAAACTTGCCCGTTCGCGAATTTTTTCTAGGTCGCTTGTCGATCCGCCATGAAAAAAGATTGGGAAACACTGGTATGACTAATAGCCAATAAAACTATATATTGAAAATTCTTCTTTAAAAACTGAATTTTACATTACTTTTAAAAATACAGTATAATATCTACAAATATTAAATACAAAGAAATTTTTTTTTTATTGCAACGTCCCCGATTATTATAATACTGCCAAAAAACGCAACGCCGGACTCAGCGTATTTACACTCGTTGCCCCGAAAACATGGCGGCCGGGATACAAAGTTCAATTTGTTTTTGTTTTTGTTTTTTATGTAATACAGGAATACCTCGAATAGTCCGGTTTCGATCAGTCCGGATTCACTATAGTCCGGTATGAAAATTGCAAAAACAATTTTTTTTTATGGAACAAAATAAAAATATATTCTAAAAAATTTGTATACAAAATTATTTATTTATACATACATGATCGTTTTTAGGGTTTTGTAGGTATGACCAAAAAACCCTTATACCGTCATTTTGTCGTCTGTCTGTCTGTCTGTCTGTCTGTCTGTCTGTCTGTCTGTCTGTCTGTTCGGTTAAAATTGTAGCCAAAAGACTAAACCTAGAGAGTTGAAATTTGGCATGCTTATACAACTCTTTGACCCGCACATAGGAAAAATACTAAAACATCTAAAAAACATACCCCCCTAAAAATATAAACAAATATGTGCTCATCGAAAACAAAAATATTTTTTTTAAATTTTGAGTAGGGTATCAAATGAAATCCCTTAGTACGTGGATTAACGATCAAATTTTTATTTTTGAAAAATAAATTATTTTTATGTGATTTTTGCCAAAATTGTGCAAAAATTTTTTTGTCCCACACCCTGTAGCCCAGATGGTTTAAACTAAAAATCTAAAAAAATTCTAAGTAATGTATATTGGTGTGAACCGAAATAGTACAACAGGAATTTTTGATCAGATTATGTTTTCGGAAAATAACGCATTTTTTGTGGTTTTTGGTTCACAAAGTACAAAAGTTATATCAATGTAAGACACTCATATGCAAGGCGTACGATGGCGTAACGGGTTAGAGCGCTGGTGTCGGAAGCTAAAATTCTCTGGAAAACGAAGGATTTCGAGTTCGAGTACGGAGTGAGTTTAATTTTTTTTGTTTTTTTTTTGCATTTTTATTATGTTGAAATTATTTTGTCAAAATTCTAGTTATATTTTGACAAATGTTGTATTTAATTTTTAAGAGCGTAAATTTAATAACCAGTCTTATTATATGATTAACAGACGATAAATTATTTTAAAAATATCGTTCATTTTGCCGTGATTACTACAAAGTAAAATTTGTCCTACACACTCAGCATACCGCCTTCACTTATTATATACCTGCGAAACCCTGAAATGTGTGAATATTCACACTTCACATCAATTTTTTCCCTTTATACTGTTAATCGCTTATTGTATGGTTTATTTTTATGCGATTTTAATTATCGGTTTTTGTATATATTTAGTTTCTCGATTAGTCCGGTTTCAAACAGTCCGGGATATTGGCGGAACTGATTACCCGGACTAAGCGAGATATTCCTGTAATTTGTACCATTTAAACGGACTGGGCCACTTTCGCGGTTAGGCCCGTGGTTATATTCCCAGATGCCATCCCCTCTTGGCGGCCTACTGGAATAGACAGTGGGTAGAGTCGATTCAAATAGATTTGAGTACATCAATATAAGTGTGTAGAAACAATTTTTCGTCTGGACGGGTCTAATTTAATTATAATAGGGGTGTTAGGTTTGTTACTTATAGCCGTAGAAGTCTTATATGAGTTAGGAGCTTCCAACGTCTTTATATAAAATATCTATATTATTAGAATACATCTACAATCTAAAATCGTATTTTTCAATAAGAATTATTTCTTAGTGAAAGACGACGTAAGTAGAAAAATACATATTTGGTAATAGAACAGTAGGATAAGTTGAGGTTATGAAATTAATTTATGTTTTGTTTTTAAAAACAGTGTTTTACAAAATGCAGAATGATTTATTGGGACGTAAAGGACAAGTGCTTCATTGCCAGAGCCGCGAAATTATTAATAATGTTATGTAGTTCATGAAGGAGGAAGTTAATCTGAAAAACTTCAAAATTCCTGTAACAAATTTCCGGGAACGAGTGATTGCTGCAACTGGAATCTCTAAGAGTATATATGACCGATATAAATTTAATACAGACGATTCCGCTTAATTGGGCCACCGCTTAATTGGGGCAGCCGCTTATTTGGGCCAAATCTCAAAGAACAGACCAAACCAAGGAACCAACAGTAAATTTACATGGTTAATTGGGACAACATTCCGCTTAATTGGGACAGTAAATTTAAGATCACAGTACATATTCTCAAGAAAAGATATGTACAAAGAATTTAATATTACAGCGTTATTTTATGCAGGAAGGAAATGAAGGGAGCCCTACATCCGCACTGAATACCTGTGCTGATTTTGTAGAAGTGAAATGTTACAAAAACAAAAGACAGGCTACACTTAACGCATTTTTGCATTGAATTAAACTGTATGTACCTATTAATTATTTTATTTTGGAATTTATTATTATTTTTTCTTAAAAGTTTATATTTTTTGGTTATATGTAATTTATAGTTTTGTCCAAGAGTTTATAAAGTAAAATTATTGAAAGAAAAATATGTATTGTTTAATTTTATATGAAATTCGCTTAATTGGGGCAGCCGCTTAATTGGGCCAAAATGCCTAAGTCCCGATGTGCCCAATTAAGCGGAATCGACTGTAATAAAATTAATTTTTCTGCAATAGGTATATATTTTTTCCCCGTCTGGTCTGCATATTTATTTTTTTATTCATAATTAATTTGACTTCTGTCATTTATGACTGACATGTTTATATTAAACAGCATTTTATTTATATTTTAATATACAGCTTTTAAATCGTTCCTTAACTAATTCAATAAAAAAATATTATTCAATTGTCCCATTTGATTTGAAAATATTTTATTTGCCTCCGCCACTGGCGTTATCTTGTTTGCGCAATTTTGTAACGGTCGTGTATCCTTCTCTATTTGAATCCACTCTAAGTGGGCTTAATGAAGAACCCAGATTTTTTCTTGCCAAAATTCGGGCAGTGTTTGTTTATCTTAATGAAGGCGTCTTAATACATCACAGTGGAATTGTGAATTGACATCACATTGTGAATTACCGAATCAGAGCTCGCTGGCACGAACTCTTTGTGCACGATTCCTTTGCTATCAAAGAAATCAACGTGATCTTCACATTGCTCTTCACTTGTCTGCATTTATTGGTTCTCGGTGAAACTGAACTTTTCCACTGTGATGACTGTTACTTTGTGCCTGGATCGTAACCATAAATCCAACTCTCAGCCACCAGTAATTATATTGGACAAGAAGCTTTCATCGTCTAAAACGAGGTCGAAAATAAAAAAGAATCACGGGTGGTGCTTGACACGCTCATCGAAAAAGGCTTCCAGAAAGTGCTAACAATGGGTAAAGCGCTGAAAACGGTGCATAAATACGCCAGGGAACTACTTCGAAGATGACAGCGACTACTAAACGATGTCGTGTTTTTAACATTTTTAAAAACATACTATGAAATTTTGAACCGCACCTCGCTCATAAAAATTTGATGTGCCGGCACTGTTAATTTTACCAAATATGACCATTGTTATTATTTTAAGATTTTTATGAAGTATTTTCTTTTTTCAGGGCTCTTTCTTAATTCACTTGTATTTGATATCTGACCGAAGTTGAATTTCTGGCTGATTTAAGATTCTTGCCATACCTACGCCCGAGAAGTTATGGACCACCCTGGTATTTTAACATGAATATTTATATTATTTCCGATTATTTTTTGATTTAGGGGAAATTCGTCTAAATTTTATCTCTGCCTGTATTATATTGTACCTCTGTTGTTTATGAATATTATTGCCGTTTAGCGACATACGTACGTAGTTTTAACTGTAAAATTATAAACCTGAAAATTTCTATTGTCTACTCCAACCTATGTATATGGTAATAATTTTTTTGGTCGCTTCAACAGCTTAGGTTGTTAGCGCCCCGGTACATTATGGTAACAAATATTAGATACAATAATTATAATAATGATAATAATATAACATAATGTAATAAACTAAGTAATATAATAATAAATACATGGTTATAGTCTATCTCGGAAAGAGCGATGGTAATAAAATTTATTATTTGTAAAAAGTTATTGTTTTTTCACACAGAAGCGGCACACAAAATATAAATAGTTCGAAACGAAATATTGTTAAAAAACAACCGAGTGTACCGCACATCTTATATGGGAATACGAATTAGGGTTAAACACAATAGATCATAAAAATGTTACCATAAAATTTTGAAGAAAAATATGGTCAGAGGGGTGCGTTTAATAAAATGATAAATAGTAATATAGAAATACACAAAACCAATTTAAACGTGTTTAAAATGTGCACGCCACTAGTAACTGCCTGACAAAAACATTTATTACTATCAGTCTTTCTGAGATAGACTCTAGAAAGATTTAATAACTATTTAGATCTATATTAGGCGGTATATGTTTATATCTTTTAGGAACTTTATCACATTTATTTCAAGGTCTTTATTGCGGGCAAGGGCTCACGGTTCGAGATAATAGTTTAATCTACAAATATTTTTGGTACGACATTTAAATATTACTTGCTTTGTCTAAGACTAAATAACATGAAAAAGTAAATACAATTTTTGTTTTAATCATCAAAATATCTAAATATATTCTTAATCTTATCAATAATGTGATATTTTTAAGTTTAAATTCCAAAAGTAAATAAAAATTATAATATATTATTAAATTACGTGGTAGTTTCCTAAATTGTACCTATTGTTTCCTATTGGTTTTGGTTCCTGTATAAAAAAGAGTAGTATAGGGCAGTCGGCGAATCAGTGCAGTTGCGTCACTGGAAACGTCACATGTTTTTGTAACGTTATGTTTAGTACGTCTACATAGCATCCATTTAACGAATGTAATATTCGTACGCTGTCATTTGTATCTTAAGGAAATGAAAATATAAGAATTAGAACAGAATAGGCACAAATAAACTATTCTAATAGGACAAGTAGTCCTAAAAAGGGCTGATGTGATCCAAAAATATTATCAAAGAAAAGAAAATAGTAATACGTTGATTTAACTTAAAAACCTATGCACTATACACAATATCAAATGGAAATCTAAGATATCTGTAAGAAAATATATAACTAAACACAAAACTGCTAAATAAGCAACAAACTACATAACAAAGGTTTTTAGAAATTACTATAAGTTAAATATGTGTACATAAGTATCAAAACACATCAGAGCGTATTATAAAATGTCAAATAAATATAGCAATATTAGTCTATAATTCACATGCAAAAAAAATCGGTTTAGTTATTTTTTTGCCTCTAAGTTTGTCATTGAAGTTATGACGCAAAATGACCAACTGCGTTGATTAAACGACTGACCTATAGAAAATATCATCCATTGCCAATGCCTCGTGCCAGGCCTGGGGAGAGCTTCAATGGGGCCCGGGCCAAACAACATTTCGTGGGCCCCATGCCTCTCCGTTTATTTATGTAATTAATGTGAAATATAAATAATTATTGTGGCCGAGGCCCTTGAAGTCCCCGATGCCCTTGAAGCCCCCGAGGCCCGGGCCATATGGCCCTACTAACTGCCCCCTCTATCCTGGGCCTGCCTCGTACTATAATTGGGTACACATTTCCTGTGCGGGTGCTACTGGTTCAAAATTTCTGTGCGACTTATATAAATAAATAATCGATAGATCTCACACAAATTTACCTATTATACTAATACCCGTCGCAGGATAGCTGCGAAAGCAGACGCGTACCCAGAATATATTCTTATGCAGGGCTCAGAAGGCAAAAAAACACATCTTTAAAAATTTGAAATTTTCAAAATGAAAAAAGTAAAGCGGGTCGCAAATGACCCGCTTCCATCTTTGAAAGATAGTGGATGTCTGTATTAAGTGACGTGAAAACAGTCAAGGCGAACACATTTTTTTAGTGTTTTTTAGGGTAATCAACCCCGTAAGCCCCTCCAGGGTACGCGCCTGTGTGAAGGTGATTTATTAATTTTATCGATCAATTAAATAAGAAGTTAATATCTAGTAGAAATCGCGCAACCAAGAGAGCTCATGGGCCTGTTCCCCCATTCCCCAACGCTCAAAAACACACGCTTTTAAGGGACACATTTTTCTTGTAATAGAACGTGAGCCCCTCTAAGAATAAATATTGTTTCTGAGCCCCCCTAAGAAAAAAATTGCTTCTGAGACTCCTCTGCACAACAAAGAATCCAGGGAGTACGCATATCTAGTAACATATATATTAGATACAGACCAATTCTGTAACTCAGTTACTATGATCATTGTTACAAAATATGTCCCTAGGAGCAAGGTCAGTTACTATCATGAATGAAAGACATTATACTTTTTATAATATTTTATCTTGTAGTAACGTTACTACACAGTAAATTTTTACAGAATTGATCTGTCAGTCTCAAGTCTTAATACACTTACACTCTTTTACAACCAATCATCACTTTTAGTAACCCGCTTTGTGTTACACTGTCAGCAATTTTGCTTCTATGTTAACCGTTTCTTTGAAATTAGGTAACATATAATAGTCCATGGGCAAAAACTGGCTCAGATAGAAATAATCCCACATATTGATACGTTTGTTCCTGTTCCTTCTTGATAGTAACTGCAAATGCTGGTCTAATAGGAAACTTATTTATTTTAAATAAAATATTCGTATTCCTATAATTTATAGCGGGAATATAAATACATTATTAAAATAGTACGTTATAAAAAACGATTATGTGGCTAACACAGAAGTTTTGGCTGATATCGTCAATATTGAAGCCAAGCTGCATCAAAATCAGTTGCGGTGGTTTGGACACGTCATGAGCATGGTAAATACTAGATTACTGAAAAGATTACTATACTCAGGGTTCAAACGAGGCTGCAGAGGTGTGGGAGTTCCTAAGCCACGCTACAAAGACAAGCTAAAAAATAACCTCAAGTTATGTCAGCTACTCAGCCCAGACTGGTAAGAAACCCCCCTCTGTCGAAAAACATGATGAAATCTAGTGACGTTTACGGTATACAAGGGTACGATGGGAAAAGTATAGAGTGTGCCACACTAGTACGCAATAAACGCAAATTCAGACGATGTTGCTCGATTTTGCTTATGATTATCTCTGCGCTATTTGTGGTAAAATGTTCGTATCCATAATTGGCCTCTTCGGTCATGAACGTCACTCTCGTCGAAATTAGTGAAATATTTTTCTTTTAGTAGCGAAGTACCGTCTTCGATGCAACGAAGCCGTTATACATACATAATTACATAAAATATTATTATAATATATGTAATTATACTTAATAAATCAAAATGAAGCATATTTCTATTTATATATTTATTTATTCTTCAGTTCTTGTTAATATTTTTTATCTGGTACAAATAAGGAAAACCTTTGTACAAAAAAGAAATTGGTTTCCTTTATTGTACCATTTAATAGGTCTTTAAAAAACTTTCATAAATATCATAATTTATTACCTGAAAAAAAATACATAATGTAGTAAAAGTTATACTGTAATTGTTACATGCATTTTCTAAAATTAGCTACTGAAAAATAAAATATAGTAAGTGGATCAATATAGTCAACTTAACCCTACACTCCTTCAAATTAAACCGAGAATTCGGAAAAACAATTACAACACCATTATCCATGAAAACAATTTTAACTCGATCAACTCCTGAAATATGCAGTACAAATTTACTCTACTTACATGCAATAAATAAAAATTTGTAATTCAAAATGCAGCTAAGCACTGGAGGAATAGGAAACGCAGGCCAATCATATTTTGCAAAAAAAAGTTACCAATTCAACTATGTGTAACGTAATATGCTAATACAAGGTGTCTCAAAAGAAATTTTATATTTAGTGGATCAATTAAAAAAAAAAAGTAAGCCGTATATAGAAAAAATGTTTATTAATTATTAAAATACACTTTTTGGGGATTTATTTCTTAAAAATAATATCGTCTAAATGTAGATCCTCGCGTTCTCGGCACTCATTTAATCGAACAGTAAAATTACTTATGACGTCTCGCGCCGACATCGCAGCCCATACGGTCACTTTAGGCGAATGTAGGGGTTTCTGATGTTTGCGTTTCGGATTCGTTGCACTCTAGTAGCGGCAGTTCTGCTTATTTACGTGGCCATTAAGATGAAAATGAGCTTCATACGAAAACAAAATGTTGGTAAACGTTGAAAATCGCTCAATCACCTGATTTACAAAATTAAGCCTCTGACTGGCATCTTGGGGCTTTAATTCTTGCACCAATTGAATTTTGTAGGGGTGCAGTTTTAGGTCTTTGTGCATAATGTGATGTAATGATGATCTATGCACATTAACATTCTCCACGTTTTCTACCGTTCTTGATGACCTAGGTCGCCCGGATTTTGATTTATCCAGCGTTGTACCAGTCTCTTCAAACTTTTTAACCCAATGTCGAATGAGAGGAATGCTTGGCGCATCATTTAAGTGGCGAAAACTTCGAATACTGCAGAATTTTCTACGCGCTACAGTCGCCGAATCACCGTTTTTGTAAAACTCTCGCACGCATAACGCGCGGTCTGCTCCCGAGAAACGCTCCATAGCGACTAAATTCCCAAGAGCCAGGCTACCGATTGACATAACCCCCGCGCCCCTCGGATACGTTTCGTTCACGCAGTAAGCTAAATAAATATAAAATTTCTTTTGAGACACCTTGTATGTGAACGATCCCCGAACAATTGTGAATCACTTCAAATGCCGAAGATGAACAAAAAATATTAAGTAAACGTAATCGAAAATTAAGTGCACTAAAAATATAATACACACCGAGAACGCAAAAATGCTTTGAGTACTGTGAAGCGTTGATCACGAGAAGCGAATCTTTATGGTCAAATTGCTGAATGAAATCCATTGTTTTGTAACGATTTCAATGGGAAAACTGCGTCGAAATTAGTGAACAGAAGAGCAAATACAAGTTTTTTGGACAGATGAACCGTAATTGTAATGTGTAAGTATTTCTTTAATTTTATTTCCCTGAACGGGAGTGTATGTATAATTCATTCAGCAATAGTTACATAAATAAATATCTGTCATTTAATTTATGATATTTCTGAAAGGTCTGTTATGTTGGTACGAATAATAACATATAATTATACGATGATAATCATTGAAAAATGACCGTGGGCCGTAATGGATATCTGTTAATGTAAGTGCGTCGCAAATGAAAGTCATTCAAATTATTTATTAATTAATCTTACGGACAAATTATGTAGTAAGAGTTGTTGATGAGTCACTGTTTAAAAAATTACCTGAATTATTACATATGCTTAAAGCACTTTACTAAATGAATTACATTCGCAATAAATTTTAACTGTTTCATTTTGTTTTTTCAATTAATTTATTGAATGACTTGAATAAAATTTGAATATTAGGGACGTTATCGTCAACAGACAAATGAAGATATTTCTTAATTAATTTATGTTAATTTGTTTAAAATTTTAGTTTTTACCGTAAATAAACCAGTGGAATCAGACTAAAAAATGAGACAATTTTATTAAATACTTCTTCCTGGCAGCTATTTATTATTACCGTATTGCAAAAAGTAATCCTTTAATATAGAGGACAGTCCTACAGTCCAGTTTGCGAGTATTATACTTTAATTTTTAGGGTTTTGTAAGTGTTTATTATTATTATTATTATTATTATTATTTTTATTATTATTATTATTATTATTATTATTATTATTATGGGGTTTGTCAGGTCTTGACAAGCGTCCACTAATCTCAAATTTCAGCAACCTTATGCAGCCGCGGAAAATTATTATTATAATAATTATTATTATATCATATGTACGCTAGTTTGTAGCCAAAACGGTTTAATCTAGAGCAGGGGCGGCCTGAGGAATGAAGCAGAACGATTTTATGCGGCCCACCAATAAAAATCCAATACAGGTAAAAATGATTCAATTTTCGTAAAGAACACATGTACCAAGTGTCATTCCATTATCATCAAGTATACTATTTTTCGACGGTTCTAAACCAAAAACTATCAAGTCGAAAAAAAGTTGAGGTATTATTCATATAACATTTCTAAACAAAACTATATAAATATAAAAAATATTTGAAACCCACAAATTTATTTTAATAATTACAGAACATTATTTTCTGATATCTATTTTTAAGTTATTGAATGATAACATTTTTACAACAATTTTCTCTATTATTAAAAATATCTTATTACATAGATAAAAATTTGGTAGAAAATTTGATGTATAGATTGTTATTAATTTTATTTCAAATTGTTAGGTTTGTATAAGAAACTTGTAATCTCTGGGGGTTGTACGTAGCGTTAAGCCCTAAGACGAAATTCGTGTGGATCGCTTGGATAAAGTTGGTTTTACACTGTTCAATTAATTGATCAATAAATTGATCAATTTATTGGTAACCTTGGGAAAAAAAAACATCATTTTACACACATCAATTTATTTATTAATTTTTTGAAAATTTTTACATTACCATCTGTAAAACATGTTGACATATTTATCAAAATGAAAATATTGAAAAAATCTTCACAAAATTACGAGCTGTGAACAAAAACAAAAGAAATAACCTAGATGATGATAAATTAGAACGTTTGAGGTCATGTTAAATTTGAAAACGAAACATAAATAATATATTTCGAGGTTATGCTACAACTAAACAGTTGGCAATATCTTAACAGATAAAAATATACCTATAATTCCCCAAAAAATTTATGAAAAATTGACGAAAAATAGAACTTGTTCTATTTTCAAAATAAATTGATCCAATTTTTTGTCAATTAATTGACGAAATTTTTACACTTTACACACATCAATTAATTGAAGGCCAACTTTTTCAATTAATTGATCAACAAATTGAATCGTGTAAAACCCACTTAACAGATGCAATTGTGCAGGTTATAAGTGTAATCCATATACAGTGCAAAAAATATCTAGTTTGCTTATGTTTTATAATATGTTTTGCTTATTTTCATAAAATAAATATACAGTATTTTTTTCTTTCTATTTTGCATTCATAACAGAATCATTAAGAAACTGAATTGAGTGTTACATGAGTTTCATTATGACACTAAACATTTTGTTTCATAAAATTGGCTAAACTGGTAACATAAATGTTACAAAATGTAATTGATAGGTACCATAGATAATATAAAACAGGTAAAACAGTCCGGCCAACCACGAATTTGGTATCTGAATGTGCATACCAAATTCGTTAATCGGAGATGTTATTTGATTAGATCATGAGTTCAAAAATAAATTACATAAGAGTTGACTATGGAAAATAAAATTAATGTTAATAGTAAGCTTTAGAACTAATTAACTGTCATCACTGTTGTTGTTTTCATAAGTTAATATTGTTATATGAAGCTTGCAATAGACATTATTATGTAATTTCTTTTTGAACTCATGGTATAATACAAATTTATTATGATAAAAGGCACGAAAAAGCAAAATAGAAAAAAATAGCATAAAAAGCTCGTTACATAAGTCTTTTTGCAGCACTTGTCGATTAGAAAACTCGTTGCTTTGCGATTTATACGTCGCGTGGGGTAAAATCATAGTTAGTTAGTTAGTTAATTAAAATTTTTGGCGCACAGCAACAAAGGATATTTGCGCCTAACGCAGCCCATCTAAATGACTACACTACATACTAAAATCAATAAATTAAACAATAAATAAATAAATACAATCAATAAAAATACGACTCAATAAATGAAATCTTGCACCGACAAACACAAATAAATAAGATAAAAAAAAGTCTGTTCGAAAAATTGAGCAGACTCAGGGTGCTGGTAAGAGGCTGTAAAGGGGCCAATTACCATCGAATATCACAGTCTCTAAATAGAACAAATTAAAATAAGGTGCAAGACTTCACAAATAGAACAGTAAGTTCGGTTCTCTCAGGAAGAGTATCAGCCTGTCCATGAGGACTCTGTCGTCACCTAAAGCAACTGACAGGTCATAGCACAGGCCTAGTCTCTCCCTGACATCCTCGAACTGCACACACTCGGTTAAAAAGTGTAACACAGACAAATCTGTGTTACACTTCTCACAGATAGGGGACTCTTCACCTAAAAGAAAGTGTCCATGGGTCCAACAACAGTGAACTATACGAAGGCGTGTGATGGCGGTTTCTTCCCTGCGGTTAATCCTGCAGGAAGAACCCCATGGTTTAACATCTCCCTTAATCTGTCTCAACTTAACGTTCTGTATGCTGCTCCACCCATGTTGCCACATGGCTAAAACATGATGTTTCAGTTTACTTTTTGCGTCATCTGGAAATAAGAAACTCACATCAATCATAGGTCTGTGGAAGGCAGCTTTTGTAACTACATCAGCCGCTTTGTTGCCTTTAATACAGCTCTACTCTCACATTCTGAGCATTCAGATTGTAAAGAAGCAACCGGATCTTTAGTACAAGAGGATGCACTGGATCTGGAACTTGGATACTGTTCAGAGCGCTCAGCGAGTCCGTCAAGATAACACTTGACCGACTTTGCTCTGACGAAACAAAACACAGTGCCTTGAAAATAGCGTACAGCTCAGCATTGTACACACTCGTTATGGAGTGCATACGGTACTGAAACTGTTGGCGAGGACACAAAACGACGAACGCACACCCAACCCTGTTTCCGGATTTTGATACATCAGTAAAAATGAGAGTATCCTCGAACTTAGGGACCAGTTGTCTTTGTAAAATCATACCTTACCTTGGAAAAATCATACCTTATGAAAATGTGTTTTAATATACTGTTTTGTAATAGAAAATGAATGAATCACTTCACGCAGATTTTTAAACGGTGGTAGAAAGAGTTTTGCGTATCTGCAACATATAAAGAAAGTGGGTCGTTATTATTAGAACTAAGTTTTTGAATAAATACTGTTACTATTTCGATGACCAGTTTAAGACAAATAAAATATGAAAATTCGTTTCCATACTAGTACGGATATGAAGATCATTTCCACACTAGTATGGAAATCAACTACATTACGTAACTGAAATGAGTTAGATAAGTTGGCCTGTTTCTTAACAACCGTAGAAAAATAATGTTTTGAAGTGTAATTATTGGTTTATATTAAGTAATTTTTATCTTATAGGAAAAAAAATATTGATTTAAGTTATCCAAATAATCTCCGATTGAAAAAATGACGCGTTGAAACAAAAGTTAATGATGTTAAAAACTTGTTGAAAATAGTGTTGAATAAAATGCTGCAAAAATGTTTAAAAATCTTTTAAACATCATTACCATACAACCAATATTTTAAAAAGCTTTACGTAAAAAACTGTAAAAAAACTTTTAAAAATAATGTTAATCCCTAAGTGCCAATCATCCACCGTTAAAAGCCCTAAGAAAAACAAACTTAACAAATTCAAAAAGCACCACTTTATAAAGCTGCATAGTACACATTAGATCGTTAATATTCCCCTCGTACCCCCCACCATTTCAGAGGGTGAACATTCCGACATATGCCGATCGTATTTTTGTTCGTGTCTCACACTTTCACCTATCCCCACCTAAACACTCTCGACCAATCAGTGAGCGCTAAAACTACCCCTAAACTGTTTCGAATCGAGATCGTCCAATTGCGTTCTGGATTTTCAAGTCGATATTTGTTCCTTGACATCTCGTGTGTTGATGCGTGTATGTATGGGTGTTTGGATGTTCGTGTCGTATACTTGTATGTGTGTGTGTGAGTTTGTAATGATTGTTGTATCTCTTTGGTAGTCATAGATTGATAGATGATTATTGCTCTATTGTGCACAGGTTTATGTCGACTGTATTGTTGGCTTGTTTAGTATGATTGTTTCTGCGTTTGTTTGCTGCATTGACACCTTGTATATTGTTTCATATTATTTACTTTATATAACTTTTATAAACAGGCTCTTGCAAATAAAAACTTATATAACAGATTCATATAGTATAATTATTTCTTTCAGATAGTTAATTTCTTTTTATATTGTTTTATTTAATTTTGGATTTGTCAGAGCATCTCAAACATTGGCATTCAAATAGACTGTAAAAATATACTCTGTTCGCAAAAAACGTGGAGTCGTTGTAAACATTTAAACTAATTAAGAAACCGAGAAAAACAGGATTCGATTTTGGATGAATTGGTTAGTAATCAATCTACCAAACTTCAATAATCGAGTTCCGTAAATAACATTATTTTGGAATTTTTGTATTTTCGGATCGAAAAATTGCATTCTTGGTTGAAATCTGGTATTTACGGTATATACTGCCAATACAGTTTCAACTTTTACCACTAAGAATGCGGTAAAAACTCATATGAAGTTTGAATTGTCATTAATTTCAGGGTTTCTCAGGTATCTAACAGAAATGGGCGCGTAAGCGCTTTTTGTGTAACAATCACGCCCGCTCACGAATCGGACTGTAATTTTTGTTTACGTATAAGCTATATTATATAAACTATATATTAACGGCCCGTGCCCATCTCTGTATGCAGTGTTGTAATGTATCTAGGTATTTGTATCTAGATACAGTAACTAGATACTGTGCAAGTATCTAGTTACTGTATCTAGGTACATTTTAAAATATGTATCTGTATCTGTATCTAGATATTTAAATCAGTATCTAAGTATCTGTATTTCAGGTACTTTTTTCAGATACTTTCCTATTTTGTCTTTTTCAAGGTCTTTTTACAAAATATGTCCTTACGATTTTTCCAGTTGGTAATACATTTAGCATCATTCAGATATTTGAATTTTAAGTTTAAATTAACCAATCAGAGTTTAATTTAAATGAAATTTATGGAAGGTTTTTATCTTTGTTAGACAAAGATGTACACCACATGTTTCGCATTTGAAATGCGTATAACCCTTCCAGCCTGGCAATTTACTTTGCAAAATTATCTTTGCAAACTATAATAATAATAATAATAAAACACGTTTAGTAACTATATTTAAAGGTTGTTTGGGTAACCGATGATAATAAAATTATTTCATTTAAAAAAAAATTAATAGCTAACTAGTTTCGGCGTAAGCCATTTTCAGAGCTGGAAATACAATTACATTTTATTAAAATTTTATAGATAAAAATAAATTAAATAAATAAATTATAAGTTTGAGAATTATGATAAAATACAAGTTCTATATGTAACTAATTAAATTTTGGAAAACATTCTTTTATTTTTTATTTTCTTTTATTTTTTATTTAAAAAAAAAAGGAAAAAAATAAAAGGATGTTTTCCAAAATGTAATTAATTATATATAGAACTTGTATTTTATCATAATTCTCAAACTTATAATTTATTTATTTATTTAATTTATTTTTATATATAAAATTTTAATAAAGTGTAATTGTATTTCCAGCTCTGAATAAATTTAAAAAAATAATAAATAAAAAAAAGTTAAATAATTTTAGTAACAACGGTTAAGTAAAACAACCATTAAGTAATTATCTAATCTAAGAATAAGAATTAATTTTATAAATGTGAATTAAATAAAGGAAAATATAATAAATAAAGTTTTATTTTTGTCATCCTAAATACTCATTTAATAATCATTAATTTATTAGCGAACAAAAAATGTTCGAGATATCCGCTGAAATTGGAATAAAAAAGTGATTTTTTTAGAGATTACATTGGTATATAGTTAGTTAATATTTCTGACACACAGCTTCAAAGGCTATTTGTGTTTATTTTAAGAGTAATAATAGTGCATGACTTATTTTTTATTGTGAACAAATATATTCCTTGCTCTAGTTATTTCTTTTTTTTTGTGATGTTTTCATTTTTCCGAAAGTATCTTAAAAGTATCTTGAAGTATCTAGATACATTGTAAAAAAAATGTATCTGTATCTAGATACTTTTTAAAATTTGTATCTGTATCTGCATCTAGATACATTTTTCCTCAAGTATCTGTATCTGTATCTAGATATATTTTCAAATGTATCTATTACAACACTGTCTGTATGTAACAAAGAGTGCTCGCTGTACACACAAAATCTGGATGTGAGAAACAAAATCTTTTGGCATATTTTTGTTTATAATCCCTTCAAAATTGTTTAATATGCATTAAGAGCTTTCATTTGAAACTCTGTATTTATTTAATTTATTTATTTATGACAATTTTGGCCACACATTAGGAAAAAACTCAATAATAATGTGGCACTAGAAAAAAAAATTACAAAATAACAGTATCATAATGAAGAAAAAATAAACTTAAAAATGTTTATACTTATTCACTTTAAGAATTAATGACAAATTTTTACCGTTTTGTTAGTATGACCACCAAAAAAACCTCACAACGTCACTCATGTGTCTGTCTTTCTGTCTCACTGTCTGTACGGTAGAAATTTTAGCCAAACGGCTTAACATAGAAAGTTGAAATTTGGTATGGTTATACAACTTTTTGACCCACATACAGGAAAAATATTGGGAGTTAATAAAAACACATTCCGCGATAAATATAAACAATTATGTATTTAATAAAACATTATTGTTATTTTTTTTTTAACTTTTGAGTAGCGTATCAAATTACTCTTAATGCGTGTATCAACAAGCAAATTTTTATTTTTGAAAAACCAATTCTTTTTATGGTATTTTTGCCAAAAATATGTCAGAAAACTTTTGTCCCCCAACCTATCTCTGAGAAGGTATGATCTAAAAATCTGAAAAAAATCTCCATAACGAATATTGATGGGAACCGGAATAGTTTAAAGGGAATTTTTGATCTGATGAGTTTTTCGAAAAATGTAGATTTTTGTGTCGTCGAAAAAAAAAATAATTACGACTGCTATGGAACTGTCTCATTTCGATACTGTTAGTTAATATACTATTAGGAAATTAGCTTAATTTCGTATGTTACCCTCATACGCGCACAGGCGATGCGGGAATGATAAATTCGCCCCAATGCGCATGTCTACTGTTCGGGAATAAATAAATTCGCAGCAATGCGCATGTGCAGTTTCCGAGAATTTTCATTCCCGTACTGGCTGCGCGCGCATTAATGGCCGAGAACCATATTTATATTGTATTTTCTTGATTATTTATTTACTGAAAAAGGGTAATCGGAGGTAAAGCATAGTGAGCAACACGCGCAGAATGCATATTCCACGCTAGTTGCACTACATACTATTTTGAAATTTATTGTGTGGTATCAGAAGAAAGCTCTTAGGACGTAGGTTTTTTTTTGACTAAGGAACGAAAAGTATTTTTTTTTAATTCGATTATTTAACACGATTTTAGCCAAAAATGTGCTAAAAAGTTCTTTTCCCGCCCCCTTTTACCCAAAGGGGTTAAACTAAATATCTGAAAAATGTATTGGTAATGAACATTGATCTGAGCCGGAAACGTACGAGAGGAATTTTTGGAATCAGATGGATTTTTGAAAAATATTGCAGTTTTTGTGTTTTTGACAAAATTAATTATTTAAGGCTAAATTATTGCTAATAATGTTATGGATTTTTTTGTATTTATAGCTTTTTATGAAATTAAAAATATACAACAAATGTTAAATTTACAGCTGAGGACCAAGTTTTGAACACCACCCCTGAAATGTCTTAAAATTCACACTTAACATCAATTTTTCAATTGTTGCATAGGTACATGAGTATAAGTCGGGAAAATTATTCATCTTAATAAATTTATTCAAGCATAATGATGTACGATTATACTTTATCTCCGAAAGGCTGATAGTAATAAAATTTATTATTTGTAAAAAGTTATTGTTTTATCACACAGAAGCGGCAAAACAAAAGCGACAAAATATGAATAGTTCGAAACGAAATATTGTTAAAAACAACCGAGTGTGCCGCACATATTATATGGGAATACGAACTAGGGTTAAACACAATAGACCATAAAATTTGACCCTAAAATTTTGAGGAAAAATATGGTCACAGGGGTGTGTTTAATGATATGATAAATATGGTCACAGGCGTGCGTTTAATAAAATGATAAATAGTAATATAGAAATACACAACACCAATTTAAAAGTGTTTAAAATGTACACGCCACAGGTAACTGCCTGACAAAATGATTTATATCAGCCTTTCTGAGATAGAGTATAATCGGTGCATTATAAGCAGAATAAGTTCTAGTAGATAATATTAAAAAATCAGTATTTCTAATATTTTAAAAGGGGATATGAATATTAAATTTACTTAAAAAATCCGGGCTATCAATTAAGTTTTTTAAAATCTTATTTACCTAAAATAATTCTTCTATTTTTTAATAACACAAGACTTCAGTTTATATTGTTAAATCTAAAATTGATATATTTTAAAAATCTTTTTTGTACATTTTCAGTAAGATTAATGTATACGAAATGTATGTGGGGAGCAACTAGTTGAGCAAAATTTCAACTGACTTATAACTAAAGAAAAATAGTGAGGAATCAGTCTATCTTCTGAAATAAAAAATACATTTCTTCAAAAATTCCAAAAAAATCTGTACATCTAAAAACCTTTCTTCTTCTCCAATCTTCTCCTTCTTTGGTCACGGTCAATCGACTTGTCTTTTTACTTCATTCAAATAAATCCTCCATCTTTATTTTTAAAGTTTCAGGTATTTATGGAACCGAAGAGCCGGCGCGAAGTGAATTTAATATGTTCCCCGGAACCCAGTCTAATGGTTTTCCGAGGTACCGCGGATTATGGATTTCCTTTTTTTGCTTACCACTGTATTTGGGTTTTCTTTTCTTTTGCTCCTCGCTTTATTAAGGTTTTCTTTTTTTGCTGATCACTTCATTTAGATTTCCGTTATCTTTTATTTTGTCTCCTCACAAAACGCATCCTCTCAAAATTATAAAATAATAATAATAAATAAAAGTTCCCAATCACTAAGTGGCGCATAAGAGCTGAGAAGGTTTTCCGTTTCTAGACCTGCGTATATTCGCGACTGAAGCTAACGTTGGCGGCGCTGCGTACAACAGCTGATGGCGTACGAGAAGCGTATATGTCAGAAGTTTTTTCTTAATATTCATCTGTTCAAACAATATTTCGGCAAAAAAGCACTGTATTTAAGTCACTATATTTTAAAATACTTCTTAATTCACATAAACTGCAGCACAACACGCTACAAATATTATTCAAATATACGCTTCTGTTTAATTTAGCCAGTCACCACCAGAGGTCTCACTGTTATTTGCAGTCGCGAATACCGGAGCCGGGCCGATCCTGGTAGAGGACAGACGCCTGTAACGCACGTGGGCGGCTGTTTTAGGGGGGCGAACAAAAGCGGTCCCCAGGTGGCTTGTCGGTTGTAATGTTGTACAAAAATTAAAAAACCAAATGTCAAACGTGAAAATAATACTATGTAAAAATAATTAAAAGGAGAATGTAATTAATTCTACGGTTACTTTTTATGTCCTTTATGATTTGTTTCAGATTTAAAAAATAAAAACATGGAGGCTAAAAACTAGTGACCCTTTAGCTCGCTTCTGTTTTTCAAAATTGTGGTATGGTCATTATTTGGTTTGCTCAGGGGTTGCAAAAAGTTTGTTTGCGGCGGCTAAGTATCCAGGATCGGCAATGGGTACATATCCGAAAGTCACGTGGTCAAAGTGACGTTTCGACTTATTATATTAACTCTGAATAAACATGTACTCATTTTAAGGATTAAATATGACTAAAATTGTTCAGTTTTGCCGAAATACCGATAAAAATGAACGAATTACCGATAGTATTTTTTTAACTTTTGCATTACGCGCATTTTCACGTTATTTGCATGTAACTGTAAAAAAAAATCATCTGTGGCCACCACAGGACATTCCGCCATTACAAAGTACTTGTTTAATTTATGCTGCTTCATCAAAAAATATCTCAAATAAAAGTTGTTAGTTATTGCTTTTATAGCAACGTTTGTTGAATACATTTTTTCGAAATATTTCTCTGTTGTGAAATATTCGCAAAAATCTTAAAACCGACACGAGTAAACTCCCATTTCTAGTTAATCGATTTTTACCAAAAGTTGATTGATGTCAAAAGCTTAAATATGAAGTTTCATAAAAATTCTTTTTGCCGAATTTGCTCTGCACGTGTACAGGGACCGACCGACCGACAGACAGACAGACCGACAGACATCATGCTAAAAAAGGGACCTCAATTCGTGGAGATCCATCGAAATCTCGAAATGTCAAAATCGGTATGATCACAATACCTTATATATGTTGGCGGTCGGTAAAAACCTGAAAAATATTTATTTTAAGATTATTACATTCTACTTGTTTTAACTACACTGAACCCAAGTTCATCAAAACTGATTGTTTGGTTCGTTTCCGCCTATAATACGAAGCAAGGCCGATCTTCTCTATAAAGAGCTCCGGGTGCAAGTAATTTTTTGGGACCCAAACAATTTTTCAACAGTAGAAAAACTAACTTTGCACAAATTAGTCCCTAACACTTGGAGAGAGATTTTGTTGCCGGGAATCCTACACAGCCCAAATGTCTCGCACCTGGTGCACTCCCCCCCCCCCCATCTGGCGAACCTTGCCGCGAAGTAAAAACCACTAGAGATATCGATTATAATATTATAATATTATCGGGCAAAGCATATTTTTTACACAACGTCATGTGTAATGTAAACTGGTTCAATTGACAGTTCAGAACTGGCCCAATTAAACAATTAACCTCACTTATTCAGTTGTTTACATTATTTATGTATTGTTTAATTTTTTTACGTTGTTTACGTCAGGGATGCACACTATGCGGCCCGCCATTGCTCTATTGGCGGCCCGGTTCACCATGTATTATTTAATAGATATCGCTAAATAACATTATTTGAAAAGACTAAATAAAAACAATTTATTTTATAAAATCTCGTGGCCTTAATCACCGACAGTTTAAAAAGTTTCTTGAAGACATTGAAAGCGAATATGGTGTCTTAATTTTTTACACAAAAGTAAGGTGGCTAAGCCGCGGTCAAACATTGGAAAGGTTTCTAAATTTAATTGATGAAATTGTAATTTTCATGTTAAAAAAACGTCCCTGACTTGACAACAACCACATTTTGTCTTTTCAGTGCAAGTTAAATTTATTTCAAACCCAAATGAAATTAGGCATTACGTCTATTTCAAGAAAGTTTCTGAAAAGTTCAATGTCAACTTCAAAACTGTATATGTTGAAAAGATTGAACATCTGATTTCAGCCTTCAAGGATCGTTTTTCTGATTTCCAAAAAATTAAACCGTTGCTAGATTTATTTAGCAACCCTTTTGCCATTTTGCCCGAAAATGCACCAGAATCCATACAACTCGAACTCATCGATATGCAAAAACGATGAGAACCTGCGAAATAAATTTAAAGAAGGCAATTTATTAAACTTCTATCGTTGTGTCGATAAGAACAATTATCAATCGTGGCTAGAAAATGTATTAAAATGTGCAAGTCTTTTTGGCTCAACATATATTTGTGAGCAAACTTTGTCGATGATAAATATTAATAAATCAAAGAATAGAAACCGCTTGAATAATGAAAATTTGGAGTCAATTTTGCGGTTGGCTACCACAAAAATAGACCCAAATATAAAAAACATTGTCAAATCAATGCAATGTCGCGCATCAAAATAAATGTTATTTGTTGCTTCTTATTATCTTTTTTGTAATCTATATGTATGTATAATATATGTATAAATAAAATAAACTAGCTATAAATAAATATATAAAAATAGGTATAAATAAATATATAAATAATTTTCAAGTTCTTTTTGGGGCCCTTCTTTAACTCATAGTGAATCTATGTGGCCCTTAGTCTTAGCAAGTCTGTGCATCCCCGGTTTACGTATTCTTTATGTGTAATAGGAAAAATACAGTCATACCTCGCGTAAACTAAACTTTTGCCCCCCTTAAGATTCAAAAGGGTTTTAAAGAGATATTTAATATCTAAAGCATTTTACTCCACTGCAGAATACCTAGATAATGACTTCAGTGATTTAGATGAAGCTCAGTATACTGAGTAAACTATAGTATGCATCTCTCACATCTTTTTACCCACCTTGTACTAGGATTAAATGAATACCGATTGACGATTGTAAAAATGTAAACATTTAATACATAATAAATATTATTATTATTATTATTATTATTAACGTTACCTCCGATAACGAAACCTCGCTATAACGAAGTCTTCAAAATTTAAAGTTCAACGTTCAACCATATCGCACGTAAATCCTTGTATCCTTTTTTACCGTAAAGGAAAATTAGTGTGCAAGACCTATGACTGATCATTAAATAATCCAAAAATCTAATCTATGGTGAATTTGAGAAATAAAAGTGCATACACATGAAAATCAACAAATACGTGTTTATACAGAGTCTAATGTATTATATTGACTGTTATTTACGTACTTTTTATATAATAATCAACATCGGTCTTAAAAAACTATAAAAAAAGGCGAAAATTTGTTACAATGCATGATAGAAGTTTTAAAATATAGCAATGTTTTTAAGGTTCGTAAAATATTTATTTCATTTAATGGAAATTGAACATTGAAATGGGAAAAAATGTTTTTATAATAGCCATATATATTTTAATATTTATATATTGTTTCGGGTTTATTGTCATTAAATTAATATTGTCATTAAACATATATGCCAAAATCTTTCAGTTCAATAAATTTTACATTGCACACATCATCATCAGTGACATTAATCCTGTTATATCCTTGGCTATCCTGATCGCCAATTCTGTATTATTTCTTAGCAATAACTAAAATATAAAATTAAAGTTAAGCTAGGATAAAAAATTAAGAATTTTGCTTTATTTTTGTCCATTTATAAAAATATCTAAATATTGGATTATACACTAATTATTTTACAACACCACTTAATTAACCAATATCATTGTTAAGTTTTTACGCATTTCAGAGTTTCGTAGATTTAAACAAGAAATCCTACTACCGTCACTCATGTGTCTGTCTGTTTGTTTATTAGTTCGGTAGAAATTGTGGTTAAACGGCTGAACCCAGAGTTAAAAATTGACATGCATATCTTTGACACTTATGTTTATAGGAAATATACTGCTACTTTAAAACCACCTACAAAAAATGTAAATAAATATAATCTTAGTTGATAAAATATTTCCAAAATGTTTACTTTCGTTTCATTTAAATTCGGTCACATTATTACTAACGTAGCAGCTAGATAAATAATGTAAGCACAAGCAAAATCTAGCAAGTATCTAAACAGTTTGTTGATTAAATTGTATTATCATGTCTATGTTGAAGTTTTTGTTGAAATTTGGTCAGCATATTTTAAATACTAGCACGTGGTAAACTTTTATGCAAAGATTTACGTTTATCTCTGATTAGCGAGCACAAAAATGGTTTATCCACAAGAAAAATCGCAAAATCTTTTGGAGTACCTACTTCGGACTACTGTTCAAGATATTATAAATGTCTATAAAACAAGAAGAGATGTTACAGAAAAAAGAAATAATGGACGTATATCAAAAATGACGGCTAC
The DNA here is from genome assembly GCA_963971575.1 of Liopterus haemorrhoidalis. NCBI lineage: Eukaryota > Metazoa > Arthropoda > Insecta > Coleoptera > Dytiscidae > Liopterus > Liopterus haemorrhoidalis. The sequence continues at coordinate 21,354,470 of OZ020612.1, read as the reverse complement.
GGATAGACGAGCCTTAAATAAAATAATCAAAGCAGGTCGACGTTCAAATGCCAAAGAAATTGCTTGTTGTGGCGAAAAATGATACAAAAATATATTTCAGTTTCAACGACAAGAAGAGCAATTAAAAAATTAGGTTACAATTTTTACAAGGTGAGTTTAATGTATTTGTTGCAAATAACTAAAATGTTGTTAAATGAGTATTTATTACTAGGCCAAAGAAGCCCTATTGACGATTAAAGCCCTTGCTGACATTGAAACAAAAGAAAAACCACCTAAATTTGGTAAAACAACATCAATCAATGTCACAAGAAGACTGAAAAAAAAATTTTTGGAGCGATGAATCCAGATTTGTGTAGGCGAACCCAGAAAACGAATCCTACAGGCATTAAAGGACGCGTATCACGATAACTGTTTAGTAAAAAAAGTGAAATTCCCAGCCTTTGTAATTATTTGGGGATGTACGTCTGGGCTAAGAATTTGGAAAACTTTACTTCGTCGATGGAATTGTAAATGCAGCCAAGTACAAGCAAATTTTAGAGGATAGCTTTCTTCCTTCTATTCTGCTGTGCACGAATTTTTCAGGAGAATTTGTTTTTCAACAAGTTGGTGCCGCTTGTCATACTGCAAACACGGTTAAAAAATGGTTTGAAGAACACAATGTACCTCTTCTTCCTTGGATTTCTAACAGTCCAAACATGTAACCGATTGAATCATTGTGGCATAAAATGGAAAAGGAGTTACGAAGGAATCCCGCGAGGACACTGGGTAAATTAAAAATAAAACTTCTAGAAATTTGGGATAACGTGACGCCAGAAGATTGTTTGGGACGTAAGCACAATGCCGAATCGTATTAAAGCTGTAATATGTAATAAGTGAGGGGTAGCCCAATACCAAATATGTGGCCGAACTCTTTTGACGCTATTTAAATAAATAAAATTATTAATTATTTTTCTTATGTTATTGTGAAATTACAAACAATATTTTTTTTTTTGTAGCTAACACTTTGCATTATTCACTTACATTCTGGAGTTGGGCTCGTAGATACCTGTATTCACTTATTGCAAATTTAGGTAATAATAACTTGATATTTTATTAAGGCCTGGTCTTTTCATCTTCGGTTAAGTATTGGTTAGGGCTAGGAATGACGTGAATTAGAAATTTCTGGAACCGGGTACCCACCACAATAACCCGGATATTACCCGCTACCCTTTAATTACCCACTACCTGTTAATTACCCGTTACCCGTTAATTACCTGCTACCCGTTAAGTACTCGTTACCCGTTAATTACCCGCTACAAAATTTTGAAATACAGTATATTTTTCAATTTTGTCAATCTCCAAAATATAAATGATAAGCAAAAAAAGGTCCTCACCTCTAAAATCTAAGTCCTGAGCAAAAAAAGGTCCTCACTTCCACAATCCAAGTGATGAGCAAATAGAAGGTCTTCATCTCAACTGGTACCCGTTAATTACCGGCTACCCGTTAATTACCCACTACCTATTAATTACCCGTTAGTTAACGGGTAGCGGGTATTCAAACTCGGAACATGGTAGAACCTTAACGGGTCGCGTAGCGGGTACCCGGGTATCGTCGTATTCAGATATTGACGTCATTCCTAGTTAGTGCTAACCAATAGATAGGTTACCTTATTGGCTGTGAATTACTATACCATACTTAATCAATAGTTAACTATTCGACCCTTAACCAGACCTTGAAAAGACCGGGCCTAAAACATGTAATAAAAATATTACACATACGTATACTATACGGAAACAGTTCTGAATTATTGGATATTAGATATCAATAGGATAGAACGTGACAGGTCTAAACGAAATAATAAAAAACAAACCGTGTCGCGATGTGACACGGAAATTTCACGGCACGCGCCCCTCACTAATGTACACCGAAAGGTAAAGAGGTTAATGCTGCATTCACAATGTTAAATTATAAATTTAAATTAAAGTTAAATGTGTACGTGAAAATTAAGTAGTATGGACAAGGTAAATTACGAAATTAAGAAACTGACATTTAGCGTTTGACCGGCAAATTTCTATCGATTTTTATTTTATCGATCGATAATTAACACCTGTTTATATTTGGTAATGAGGTTTTTAGTTTTTCATAGTTTTCATAAATATTACTGTGGAGGAGAAATTTATATCTATGGTAATAGAAAACAGACAGGTACGAACAGGACAGTATGGTCATAGAAATTTTTAGTTTAGACAAATACTTACTGCGCCTGCGTCAATTAGAAATTAAGCGTAAAAGTTTAGAGTTTGCAATCTCATAATTTTAATTTATAAGTATAAAACGCTAACGTATAGTTACGCATAACAAACATTTACGATAATTCTAAGTACTAATTTTAATTTATAATGCAGCAATTTGAATGCAGCATTAGGATTAAATTAAGTTTAATTATATATGTGTCGACAAAAAAATATTGTGCTATTTTTTAATTGGAATGTCAAAAGAAAGCTCTTGATTAGCTAAAAAATATTATTGAAAAAAAAAACAAAACAAATGTTTGTTCCCCACCCTATAGTTGGTTTAAAAATCTGAAATTAATTCAGAGAAGTGAACATTGATGTAAACCGGAATAATACAACAGGAATTATCAATCAGATTATTTTTTTAAATTAATTAATTATTTAAAAAATGTATAACTAAATACAGTGACTCTCGGTTCCCGAAGGGCTCGGTTTATGAACAATTCGGGTCTCGACCAACTTTTTAGTGAAAATAAAGTCTGGGTTGTCAAACATAAACTCGATTATCGAATACGATTTTACTCGGTTTCCGATTGTAAAACTCGTAAGTTTCGGTTCTCGTGGAACGGATTAAGTTCAAAATGTATTTTACTTATTTTTAAATATATTTTGGAGTATTAAATAAATGGTGCATTTCTGTGACAAATCTGTAAGCTTACAGACAAAATCTATAAGAAACTGTCCATAACCACACATAAAACAACTCCTTAGATAGGATAATCTGTAGCTTACAGATTTGAACCAAAAAGCTCTTGAAATATAGAATAATGAACAAAAAGCTTTTTTCGCTTGATTACTCAAGATTTCTTATTTTTTAGGGTTTTGTAGGTATGAGCACCAAAAACCCATTATAACTCATGTGTCTGTCTGAATGGTAGAAATTATAGCCAAACGGCTAAACATAGAAAATTGAAATTTGGCATGCTTATTAAAGGTCTGCACGGGCCTATTTTGGACCACCTTTACCCGGCCCGGCCCGTTATGTTTCCAGTCTGGCCCGGCCCGAGCCCGAAAATATTAATACAATTATTGCCTACCCGGCCCGAACCTGACAAAATTTTAAGTTCGGCCCGAATAAACCTCGTTAAAAAAATATTATGATACAAAAATTGCTTACAATTTGTAATAATTATAATACTAGAAATTTAAAAAAATATATATTTTTTAACGAAGGTTTGAAAATATATTATTTAAAGGTATTATTGTTCTTATTCGGCCCGAGCCCGAATATAATACATGTCAGTCAGCCCGAACACGGCCCTCGGGCCAAGACCGAGTCCATGCAGACCTCTAATGCTTATATAACTCTCTGACCCGCATATAGGAAAAATACTGAGAGTTAAAAAAAAACATATCGCGAGATACATATAAACAAATATGTATTTAATAAATTAATAAATATTATTTAAAATTTTGGGTGGCATACCAAGGGTACATTCGATTTGACGCTCCGAGCGTTCCGAGCACGCTCTGTACACTCAAACGTGTTCGATTTGACGCTCGGAGTACACTCAATTGCATTCGTTTTGCGATCGAGCCAGCATTTAGAGTGCGCTCTATGTGTTCGGGGTTTTAAGACCGAGCATATGGAGTATGATGTAAAAAAGTGAGGGAACGGCGGGAAAGAAATGAAAGTTTAAAATTAAATTATAAATAAAATAAAAATAATAGCCTTAGACAAATAACAATAGACAAATAATATTGTTATTTGTCTATGGCTACAGAGTACGGCCATTTTATGTATTTGTGACGTTCTGTAAACAGCAAAAAAATTATTAAAATACATCGTGCATAAAATTAAAATGGAAAAAATTCATTAAATTCATTAATTAATTATTATTTAATTTTTAATTAATTTTATTTCTTCATCATTGAAAAAAAATCAAGGAAAAACCGAGGTATATAATTTTGATTCATGACTGACGTGAACTAATCTGACAGTAAAAACGCCGCCTAAAATTGTAGGGTTAGATTTTACAAACATTACGTCACAAGAACGCTCGCTCCGTTAGTGCTCTATTCATGACGTCACCATCAACTGTTCGCTCAGCGCTCGCTCTACTCTGTACAACTCGAATGCACCCCAAATGAAATCTCTGAATGAGTGGTGACACAAGCAAATTTTTATTTTTGAAAATCGGATTTTTGCAAAAATATATCAAAAAACTTTTGTCTCCTACCCTATCTCCCAAAGTGGTTGAACTAATAATCTGAAAAAAATATCCATAGTGAGCATTGAAGGAAACCGTTTCAACAAGAATTTTTAATCAGATTAGTTTTTCGAAAAATGTCGATTTTTTGTGTGTTGTCGACAAATAAAATTATTTTTAAAAAAAATGTGTGGCATCAAAAGAAAGCTCTTAAGACGTATATTAAAGAACAAAAGATAGTTTTTAGGGTTTTGTAGGTATGACCAAAAAACTCTTATACCGTCATTTTGTCGTCTGTCTGTCTGTCTGTCTGTCTGTCTGTTCGGTAAAAATTGTAGCCAAACGGCTAAATCTAGAGAGTTGAAATTTGGCATGGTTATACAACTCTTTGACCCGCACATAGGAAAAATACTAAAACATCTAAAAACATATCCCACTAAAAATATAAACAAATATATGATCATCGAAAAAAAAAAAATATTTTTTTACAATTCTGTGTAGGGTATCAAATGAAAGCCCTTGGTACGTGGATTAACGATCAAAATTTTATTTTTGCAAAATAAATTATTTTGATGCGATTTTTGCCAAAATTGTGCAAAAAATTTTTTGTCCCACACCCTGTAGCCCAGATGGTTTAAACTAAAAATCTGAAATAACTCTCAGTAATGTACATTGGTGTGAACCGGAATAGTACAACAGGAATTTTTGATCAGATTATGTTTTCGGAAAATAACGCATTTTTTGTGTTTTTAAGTAAAATATGTAATATATTTAATCCGCTATTTAACATACTAAACGAGTGATCCTGTATAGCACAGTGGTAGCATTGTCGCTTAGTGAGTTAAAACTACTGTAAGAAACTGTGTTCGAATCCCGTCAATTTTTATTTTTTCAGTTTTTTTTTTTGCATTTTTATTTTGTTATATTTTGGTGAATGTTGCATTTAATTTTTAAAAGCGTAAATTTAATAACCAGTGGGAAGTGTTGAAATTATAATTTAATTCTATGTTTGAATGTATACGAAATCAGAGGGGTGGAGTTTATGACTTAAACAACCAATGGAAGCCGTAGGCGCAATTTTCAAATTTTCAAAAACCAGTGGGGAGTTTTGAAATTATAATTTAATTTTATATTTGAAGGTATCAGAGGGCGAGGCTTATGATTTAAGCAACCAATGGAAGCCATAGGCGCAATTTTCAAAATCTTAATGAACCTTGCTATATAAAAAAATACTTGCTCATATTTAGAAACTTAAATAATGGTATTAGGCATTCGAATTAAAATTCATAAAAAAATATTTTGACATAAAATTTGTTTTGGCATCCCAAATAATCATCACGTAGTTAATAAAACCTGCGAAATCCTGAAATGTGTGAAAATTCACACTTCACATCAATTTTTTAAAATACCTTTCTTTTAACATGATTTTCACCAAAAATGTGCTTAAAAAGTTCTTGTCCCGCAACCTTTCCCGGAAGAGGTTAAACTAAAAATCTGAAATAATTATAGGTAATGTACATTGATCTGAGCCGGAAACGCGCGAAAGGAATATTCGAGCAGATTGTGTTTTTGAAAAATATTGCAAAAAATTTTTTTAAAAATGTATTGTCTGGTATCAAAAGAAAGCTCTTAAGACGTAGATTAAGGAACGATAAATAGTTTTTTGTAATTCGTTTCTTTTAACACGATTTTAGTCAAAAATATGCTATAAAAGTTCTTGTCCCGCACCGTTTTACCCAAAGGGGTTAAACTAAAAATCTTAAAAAATTATAGGTAATATATATTGATCTGAGCCGGAAACGTACGAGAGGAATTTTTGATCAGATTGTGTTTTTGAAAGGTAGTTTTTCTGTTTTTGACATTATTTGAATTAATTATTTTTTAATTCATTGTTAAATTATGGCTAATAATGATACGGATTTTTTGTATTTATAGCTAAGATAGTGCATTTATTTTTTTGTATATTAAATTAAAAATATTTAAAAAATATATATTTTTTTATTAGTTGCGAACTGATTTACTCACACCACACTACACTCTACACTGTAAAATATTTCTTATTAATCTAATAAAGACTTGAATACGAAGCAAATGCAGAAAAAAACGCTGGGATATTTGGCAAATTATTTAAATTTTGTTTATAAAAATTAAATGGAAGCTCTTAATTTTTAAATATCGAATAAAAGTGATAAAAAATTTGTTGATTTTGATGTGATAAATATACCTAGACATCCAGAATTATGTTGGCTTCTTACATTTATTAAATACCTACAAAACTCTGAAATGCGTGAATATTCCCACTTCACTTCAATTATTTTTAGATGGCTTGGTCAAGTTTCCTTTTCTTTGGCCGCTTGGTGTTTCGGAATAACATATTTTTGTTTTTATCGATGATCTCCTTACTGAAATTTTAATATTATTAAAATAATCCCGTTTTTTTTTTTTTTGTCAATAATCTAAAATTGCCTGGTTCTGTTTTCGTCTTATTATTGTATTTATGATTTCGTATTTTCTGGTCATGTTTAACATATTTTTTTCTTGGTTATATCTACAAAATCCAAAAAAGGAACGTAATATTGCATTAAAATAAAAATCCTCGTTACTAAATCATTGTGTTGCTGCAATCATCCAGATTAAGATATAGTGAATTTCTTTCTTTAACATTCAAAGGTCATTCAACGATCTTCGCACTACAAGTTCTTACTTTTGAGAATTGCGCATACCTTTTCAGGTGATTTTAGGATCTTTATTTTAAGCTGTTTTATCGTATTCCATCTGCAAGTAACACTATACGGAGTGAAAATGTTGAAATGTGTCCATTGTAACACATCTGTAACACGCCGAAGTAACACTCTTCAAGTGCATTTAGCAGACCTAATCGTGTCCACAGTTGTCACATTGCATTGCATAATGGGGTGTTGCTTTTGCTAAAGCTGTCTTTGGTACTGAATTTGAATGAGATCACCGGTTCACTCGCTCTGCTATTGGTAATCGTGGGACAATGACAGGGAAATAATCGCTTGCAAGATGTTTACGGCTATGGAAATTTGGTATTATTGCTTCTAAATGGTTCCAGTTCATCAATATGCATATAATAGTTGTATACTTCCACATCAGTACTAAAATTATCAACTATTTTGAATTTCACATATAAATTATCAAGGGTAAATATATATCAAGTAATTAAGTAAATCAAGTAATTATATATCAAGTTTAAGAATTTATACACAGCAAAAAACTAAACACCATTTATAAGTACGGGACTTACCATTACTTGGTATAACCTGATCTTGGTTTTCCTAGACAGGAGTCTCGTTTTGAAGAAGGAACCAAGTGCAAAATACGATGCATAAGCAGTTTTACACCTGTTCATAATTTCCTGTTTTATCAGATTTATCTAATTTAGCATGGTGCCCAGGTATTTGAGAGTATAAACTCTCTCAAAAGTGTTGCCATTCATTTTTAACTTGGTCGTGTTCTAATGACTGCGTCTACTAAGAATAAGATACTTGATTTTTCATTACTGATGATGAAATCATTATTATTTACAATTTTTATAACCGATGTACTCTCAGTTATAAAACACTCCAATATACTCTTGTTTGTCGACGATATAAAATTCTATAAGAAAATTGAGAGTTTATCCGATTCTCAATTGTTACAAGAAGATCTTAATAACTTTCAAACTTTTTGCGATATAAATAAATTATATTTAAATTATGATAAATGCCAGATTATAACATTTACTAGAAATAGAACTAGAATAACATATACCGTATATTCCGGCGTATAACGCGCACCTCAAATATGAATAGACTTATTTTAATTTTTGCATGTATTCCTCATATACCGCGCACCCTTATAATCCGCTTTCCTGGAAACACTTTTATGCCAATATTCCTTCATAACAACCGTATGTATAAACTAATGACGAAAGTACATCTGAATTTGATGAAATACCTGATAATATTAGCGAAGACGAAGATTTTCATGTCATAATAAAGATTATTTAAATTAATAATTAAGGTAATTTTTTTGTTATGTATATAAATAGTATAAATAAATATGTATAAATTTAGATAGTTTAGTTGATTAGTATTTATATTATGTATTCATTATATAACAGGAATCCTATTTATACCCTATTTACACTATTACCATTCTAATCTTCGAACGGGTAAGTTTTATAGCCGGCGTATAACGCGCACCCAACAAATTTGACAAAAGTTTCAGTGTTAAAAGTGCGCGTTATACGTAGGAATATACGGTAATTATAACCTAAACGACAAAATTCTCCAAACATCCAACTGTGTGAGAGATCTTGGGGTACTTCTAGATTCAAAACTCTTATTTGACCGTCATATTGACTTCATCTGTTCTAAAGTGGGAAACAGAATGCAACGCGTTTGACGGCGCGTTGACGCCGTTCGTACGGCGCTATCTGTCAGGAGAAAGTTAAACCCAAGCTGTCGTACGCAAGTGCACAGAATGGACAACGTCCTACGCCGTTCGACCGCCGTTGATACTGAATGTTCGTCAACTTCCAACTTTTGACGCCGTTGAACGTTGACGCAGAACACCTAACCTCAGTTTTTACTAACTTGCATACAACATAAATAACATCACTCACAAGTCTTCATCATCCATTATACTTTTAATAAAAGAAAGCGCACGTATAAACACAGATATAGGTTGTCAAGTGACACTTGACGGCGTTAAAAATTATTGCATTGTGTGCAGGCGAAAATTCTCAACGGCGCTAACGCAACGCTGTCGCAAATGACGGCGCGCTGACGCCGTAGCGCGCTGTGCATTCTGTACTAGGCTTAAGGCCTTGAAAATGTTGGGATTTATAATCCGTTCCACTAAAAAATTTCAGTCTATTGCTGTCTTTAAGTCACTGTATTTTTCCTTTGTATTTAGTCATTTAAACTTTGCATCTGTTGTATGGAATCCTAATTATCTTCAGTACATCAGTCAATTGGAAAGAATTAAAAAAAAAGCTCTTAAATATTTTTGTTATAAATCCTGTACAGAATATGTAAACTATGATACGGCATGTCTTTCCTTTAACATGTTACATTTGAGCGATCGTCGCTCGCTTACAGACATGCTGACCCTATATAAAGTTGTAACAAATAATATTTCTTCTAATGAATTATTATCATTAATAACATTTCGAATTCCGAGATGCAATACCCGTGGTACGGTACTTTCTCATCAACCCTTGTCAAACACCAAATCATTCGATAATTCAGTAATAAATAGACTTTGCACCTCTTATAATAACAATTTTTCAGATATTGATCTTTTTAACGTAAACTTAATTCAATTTAAACGCCTTTGTATTAAATTAAAGCACATACGTTCTGGCTGATATTTTATATATTTTCCATTTTATCCGTTCTATACTTCTATACTTTAATATTCATTTCATTATTCAGTTGTATATTTATACATTAATATGTTATAATTTGTTATCACATTTTATGTAAATATGTAAAAAAAATTGGTAGCGAACACTTCACTGGGTTTGTCCTGTTTGTGTTCCAAACAATGTAAAATAAAAATATAGTACTACTTTACGAGCTTCGACATCAATAAGGTCAGTTTAGTATATTACGTCTTTAACCTTATTTTAAATAGTATCCATGTATCTGCATACATTCATAAGTGTAAAAGTTCATTCTTAGTTTGGTTAATATTTTAGTCTTAAAATTTTGATTTCAAAAAAGTAAAAAGTTCACTATTTTTAACCAAATCATCGTGTAAAGTGTAAATCTTCATTAATTCAGATAGTGTTAATTTTATGAAATATTATTTTTCAGTGTTAAAATTAACACTATTTACCTATTTTCTAATACTATAATTTATCCGGTATGTAAGTATAAACTTTACACTAAATTTAAACAAAAAAGAAATATAAATAATTAACACGAAAAACGAGGGACTTCATGGTACACTAAAAATTCACGTCAAGTCCCTTTTACTACTTTTTTTAAAGTGTATAGTTGATATATATTATTTGAGATACGTAGCATCGAGGGAAATAGGAGTGTAAGACTATGTAGTAGTGGTTCCCAAACTTTTTCGGTTCCCGGCGCCCTTAATGTATCAGATTTTTTCCGCGGTCTATAATGCAGTGTTTGCCAAAGGGTGTGCCGCGGAATATTAATGTGCCGCGGAATATTAATGTGCCGGAATATTTTCCAAGTGTGCCGCGAAAACTTAAAAAAATAAAAAAACTAGCGTCGCTTTCATTTCAACATTATTGTCCGAATACAGGTACAATGCAATTAATAAGAATAAAGTACATGAAAGATTATTTTATGACGAATTAAAATTGACATATCCCCTTTTTTCCTGAATACAGCGGCGTCTGTATTCAAAATTTCTTCTTCTATGACTACGTAGGTGTGCCGCGGAATTTTCCTTCTTTGGAAAATGTGCCACGAGAGGAAAAAGATTGAGAAACACTGCTATAATGAATCTCAACATTTTTATTCTAGGAATATGTTCAGGGTTAAAACTGTTTATTAAAAAACTTAAAATATATCCCTTATTACTGATTTAATAGCAAAATATGTATAACAATAATTATTTAAAGTAAGAAAAAGAAAATCTTCTGTTAAATGCATGTTTTCAATTAGATGAATATGTGAGTTACGGGGGCCATCCTAAAACTAAATTCTACATATATCTCCCTTATTATTGACTTAACAGTAAAATTATATACGACCAAAATAGTTTATACCAAGAAAAAAATATTTAATTTCTATAATTTTTTCATTAAGATGAATGTTTGGGGAGTTACGGGAGAACTAAAAACTAATCTTTTGAAATATCTCCCTTAGTGTTGACTTAACAGCAAAAACGTATATGACAAAAATTGTTTATAATAAGAAGACAAATCTTTTTTATTCTTTATACTTTTTCAATTGGATGAATATTTGGGGGGTTGCGGGGGATACCGTAAAACTAAAATCTACATATATATCTCCTTTATTATTGACTTAATATCAAAATTATTCATGACAAAAGTAGTTTTAAACAAGAAAACAAATCTTTTATTTCTATGATTTTTTTCATTTAGATGAATATTTGGGAAGTTACGGCGGGACCTAAAAATATTCTTTTGAAATATCTCCCTTAGTGTTAACAGTAAAAACACAAATACTGTTTATAATAAGAAAAGAAATATTTTTATTCTATATACTTTTTCAATTGGATGAATATTTGGGAAGTTAGGGGGGATACCCTAAAACTAAAATCTTGAAATATCTCAGTTATAATTTACGTTACAACAAAAATGTATATTACAAAAACCGTACGAAATACGGGTACTCCAGCTAGTATATTATATTTTTTTACAACTAGCACATTTATTCCTATTATTTAACCATTTTATATTGATAATAAGGTAGTGGCTTTATACTTTATATTATGTATAAAATATTTTGGAGGGGTATGCGCTATATTTTTATATATTATACATGCAGTTTACTAAATTTGAAAACTTTTTCATTTTTATTTTTTTCCATTTTTCACAATTGTTAACATTTTTCAAAATTATTTTGGCCAACTTTCTATAACGCCATATTTCCAATAACAATATTAATTATTGACTTATTAAATAAAATTAACAGAAAATAACCAGTTATCACGTATATTCCTGTCGTCCGTAGGAAACCATCTTACCATGAAGTCTGTTTTGTATTATTTTCCTGAACAATATCTTTTTATTTCCAAATCTCATCCCAGTATACATTCCATTAAACATATCCATTTTCGGAGAATTCCTTCGCATATATAGCACCATTCCCCTACGTAACACAATATCTGAAACCATGGCACACTCTTCGAGTACATTAACACAAATCGTGTCCACAGTTGTCACATTGCATTGCATAATGGAGTTTTGGATTTGGGGAAATATAACAGTGGCGGTGCCTATTGGGTCTGGTGGGGACCAATCTAGGATTTTAAGTAAATATTTTACAATATAATAAACCTGTAGAGTGATTTAAAAAAAACTGCAAGAATGAAGATGTCCGCAACTGTATTTGACACTGATTATTGCTTAGTAAAAAAGAGACAAACAATAACAGTGGATAGGACACATGATAAGAAGGGCGAAGCACATTATAATTAAAGCTCTGGGATATAGACTGAATGTCCGTCGCCCATTTGGAATACGCAAGAGATGGAAGAGATCAATTGACAGAATATTTAGTGGCCATTTACATACACAGAATTTTTATATACATAAATGTCACAGTAAATGAATTAATTCAGTAAATTTACATTTTTACTAGTCAATGTATGCATATAATTTGATAAGTACATAAATGTATTCACAAGCAATGAAATTTAAACTTTTATTGACTTATGCATACATTTTAATATATGATTTAGTAAAAGTATTCACAAACAAAAATACATCAATTTAAATGAACACTTTTACTAGTTGTTGTCTACATAAAGCACATAATCTATAAATTACTTAATTTATTTTAAATTATAGTATCAAAATAAAATTATTAATAATTTTAGTTTATATTATCAAAATGGATTGCACGAAGATGAAAGGGGGGAGAGGTGGGCGAGGGAATTAGAGGCAAGAAGGATGGAGATTGGGGAAGGATAACAGGAAGGGGTAAAGGAAAGAAGGAAGAGACCCGGTGGGAAGTAGAAGGGGAGAAATGGAAGGAAGGAAGGGGATGAAGTTACCTGAAAATGTTGAGGAAGGAAGGGAGATAGGAGGAGGGGTGAAGAAATGGTTGGAAGGGAAGAGACTGAAATAAAATAAATCAAAGATGGGCGAGAGAACTGGAAGCAAGAAGGAAGGAGATCGGAGAGGGAAACCAGAAGGAGAACAGGAAGAAGGAGAGGGACATGGAGCAAGAAGAAAGAAATGAGAAAAATATTGTAAATTGTATTGTATTGTATTGTACGTTATTTATTTTTGGATTGATTGTTTTATTTTTTTGTAATGGGTAGTACCCTGAACGCCGCAAGACCTAGCGAATAAAGAATATATATATACATATCAAAATGGGTATAAGTAAATTGAAAAAGTTCCACTGGCGCATTAACAAAAGTTCATAAAATACTGAAATTTCAAATGTATTCAACAAAGTACCTTATGTAAAGGTAAAAAATTTAATTATTATTATTATATTATTTATTTTACATCGGCCTTTATTTCTGCAACGAGGCTAATCGCCGATGCCAGGGGGCGAGCTCCTACACCTGGATGAGGGGTGAATGATTGTGAAAATGAGAGTAATGTAAACATATTATTCTCGCCCGAATAATATCACCAACGAAGCAGGCTCGAACCATCGACCGCTCAGACCAAGCTGTTTCTAACAGTCTCAATCCGCACGACTTAATGCGCTCGGCCACCACGTTGGCTGTAAAAAATTTAACATATTTATATCTTGAATACATATTTATTTCACTTTATCTAACTAAATGTTTATAAATCTATTAAATAGTGTTATTACATTTTTATTTATATGATTGAGATGAGTTAGAACAAATGTTATCTAGTATGAGTTACGTTGTCCGGTAAATGCATCGATTCACTAGCAACTACTAATCTATCTTCGGAAAAATTGTACGAAACGCAAAATATCTTGATAAAGATAAAAAAATTGCAGGTGACTGTAAACCATGGTTTATTGGAATTTCAGCAACTAAAGATATCAGTTTTCTACTGAAGATACATTATATTTCTCTATTAAATACATTTTGTCCAAAAAAGCTGAATGAATTTTTATTTATTCTACATATATGTATAACTGAGAGGAATACATATATGTTAGCGAAAATAGCATTATACAACATTTATCCTTATTAACGATCGTGAGGTGCTATATCGTTGCTAAGGCATATTGTTTTATGTAAATAGAATAGTATAAAATATATCATATGATGTGTGAGACGTATTAGTTGATCAATAAAATCATGTCTTATTATTCATAAAATACCTTTTTTATTAATATCAGAAGTGGGATTGGCCTATCAGCCACAGGAAAATTAAAATAGAAGACTATAAGTGCAATATTAAAAATATTTTTTTAATGCAACAATACATTGGTGTAAAGATATTGACGTATAATATTGCAAAGGCTAATGTAAAGTTTTCAGTTAAAGGTGACGATTGAGAATCATATAAAGGTAGTATGAATTATGAGCTAGATAATAAATTGGCAAATTTCAAGTTATTTTGTCAAAAATTATTTCAAGTGGTTTCTAAGGAAATGACACTTATTGGAATAAATATGAAATGTGACATTTGTTTGAAAAATGCAGAATCTTTACAAAGATCCCTAAAAATTGTCAGGATGAACGAGCGTTGCTTTGTTATTAACAAACACAATTTACGAAGGTAACTGGTTAGATTGATGATTACTAAAATGGTAAGAGGCATTTTATTGTTTTGGTTAAATCATATGGCACGTGTTAGCCATAATGAATAAAAATTAGTTTTGAGAATTATTTTTTGAGTTTTAAGACTTGAGACATCAAAATATGATATTTTGATTTTGATATTTAATATTTGAGATTTTATAATTAAGATCTGAGTTTCGAGATTTGAGTTTTAAAGTTGAACGTTTATTGGAAAAGACAAACGACAGATCACTGGGATCGGATTGGCAGAATAAACTGATAAATGTAATTGCTAATGAGTTGAGAGAAAAGGTTGTTGAGTACCGCAAGACAAGCCTCTGCCAGTGGCATCAGTCCGGTAATAGCTCTGTAACCATGGTGGCAGATGGTGAGCTATGGCGACGGGCTGATGATGTTGATGATAAAGCACTGTGTGTGCAGAAACAAATAGATGGTCTCTGAGCTTGTTGTACTGTAGACAATCTGTAATGAAGGAAACTAATAGATAGTTACTGAGTATCTGAGCTTGTTGATCTAGTCACTGAGTTCGTTATAGAGAAATGAAATGATAACAAAAGTCTCTAAACTTTCAGATCACGATTTATACACTGCTATTGGAAGGTTTTGTTGTAAGCAAATATTTATTTTAACTAATTGATATTGGTGCATGGTTGATTTTGTGAAAGATCAATTCTGCGCCCAAATTGCTCTATTTACAGATTATGAATTAGGTGAAGAATTTGAAGATGCAGTAGAAGATGAATGGTGGACCAGCTCAAGAATGGAGTTCCTGGTACGCAGGATGCTGTTACTGGTACGCAAGATGCAGCATGCTGTTGTTGGTATGGAGCAGACCACTGGTGATATGCAGGTTGTTGTTGCTGATAACAACAATGCTGTTAATGGTGTGAAGAATACAGTTGCGTCCCGAGAACGTTCCGCATGTCAGTCTGGCCGTGTTAGCGAAAATAGCATTATACAACATTTATCCTTATTAACGATCGTGGGGTGCTATATCGTTGCTAAGGCATATTGTTTTATGTAAATAGAATAGTATAAAATATATCATATGATGTGTGAGACGTATTAGTTGATCAATAAAATCATGTCTTATTATTCATAAAATACCTTTTTTATTAATATATATGTATATTACAAAAAAATATAACTACTTATATCCCTATTCTGTATCAAATATGTTAAGTCTACTGCCAGTTAAAATGTTCAAGCTTATATTTTGTCCTATCTTATAACATGTACATCTGGTCAAAATTTGAACATAACACAGAAGATTTGTTTGTGGCAGAAATTTAAGAAAACTGACCAAAAAGTGGGGAGCGAGAAGGGCAGAGTAAAAAATATTTTTATAAAAAATTTAGAGCGGGTCAGAGCTTAGACCAATAAGAAGAATTTATATTATTTAAAGATGCACCGAAGCATGGTTTGGCCGAATAACCGAATACCACATATTCTGTTTACATTTTCGTCGAAGCGCCGAAATTCGGCCGAAGAATATAAAATTTTGTAGGTAAAACATTAAAATTTAAAGACCAGACAAATTACTCAAAAACATATTTATTTTAACCAAATAAAATTACATAAAAAATATAATTATTTTAACCAACTAAAATTTCATAGAATATCTTATAATAATAAAGAATAATTATTGTAATTTAATAATAGAAATTAAGTTTTGCTAAATTATGATGTATGAAAAGTGATTGTTCGGTATTTTTTGGAAGCAAACTACTTCTCTTTTCTTCATAAATATTTTCAACTTGAAGAAACTCACTGTATACGCTAGTAGTTGGTGCCGAAATATTTTTTTTTATTATACTTAAAATGGGTAACCATTTTTTCCACCACAATAACGGGTCATCGGTTCTGTTTAATAATTGCTTTTTAAAATATGTACTGACCTCCTTATTAATGTTCTTCTGCGGATTATTTTCATTTTGGCAGAGAGGTGATGAAATAATACAAGGATGTCGTCAAAACACTGCCATAATTGACTGATATTTTGTATTTCTTCTTGACTATTTTTAGATAATTTCATCACTTTTGATAAAGGGGTGTTATCTTCATCACTTTCATCCGATTTAGACTCAGACCATCATTAACTAGAATATTTTTAGCATAACCCATATAAATTTTATTCGGCTTGAAAAATGCTAGCTTAAACCTCGGATCTAACATCACCGAAATAATATGATATTTATTTTCAAAAATAGTATCAAATCTTCTTAAAATGTTTCGCTTCCGATTCGAATACCGCATATTGCAACTGCTTCGGCCGAAGCAGAATATTAAAAAAATATACCGAATCAGCCGAATACCGAAACGAAACCCAAGCTTGGGTACATCTTTAATATTATTTACAATGTTCCGTATAAGTCCACCAGGCATAACTCGTCAGACAGAACGTGTATACTAGTTGGAATGAGATTTGGTCTTGACGAAGCGCCGCCCCTTTCTTTCAAAATATAACATTTGCGATTCTGAAATCTAAATAAGTACTTGATAGTTATACGTTTTGAAATCCAAGCAATTATTTAATAAGTGTTAGTTAACATTTAGCTCGTATTAAGGTTTTTAAAGAAAAACTTGAATAACGAAATTTCAGTATTTATACGCTTAAAGTCATATTTAAATAGTTTGAATGAGATTTATAGTATACATATGTTGAAACACATTAACTTTATTAAAAGAGAGAATCCTCAAATTATCAATATATTCCGACCTACCAATTTTATGTCTAAAATAGAACATTCCGTTTTTCATCGCATTCATACATACCAAATTATGTAAATGTATTAAAAATGTATAAAGCATTTATATATCTTCACTATATGCAAACAAACAATGATAAAACTAGTAGGCAAATCCAGAGCCGTGAAAATCGCCACAGAATACCTTTTTATATAAAATTATCCATCCTTTTTATAACTCTTTGAAGTTGTACGCGATAAAATTTAGCTATCACATTTTGGGTTTAAATTTGGGAAAAAATGGATAGCATTTAGATCACATTGCAATTGTATAAATCAGGAGTCTGGAAACTTTTTGGGACATTTACATTCAGACACAATCAGACCCTCATTCACACACCATCTTAACACCTCTTTCATATCCTTACTCTCCATATTACTACCAAGTTTCAGGAACTAACTATGTAAATAACACCTGTATAGACACCGTTCTCCCTTGATTCTAAATTGCACAAAAGTTGTGTCTGATTACACCGAGCACATATGCAAGAATGATTACTATTGGTTCCCCACTCTTACATATATTCTATTCTAAACATACAGCCTAGTTCTAATTTGACGCGGTGGACTTATACGGAACATTAACCTTATTTACTATTAATACCTATGTATGTGAAAAATTTGATATAGTTTTTAATGTTTGAGCTCGTTGGTCTCATGTGACGGTGCGCTACTGGCGCGTCGAGAGATGCCGTGTTCTAGCGGCACTCACTCTCAGCGATAATCGTAATCTTTGACACAATAGACGTTTGTTGGTTGGTCATGCGTATCTAAGAGGTCGTTAGTTAGCAAAACACTTCTATTGTCACCTATTGTGTTGACAAAGAGGTCTTAAGTACACCTCGGCTTGTGGATAACTGAAAGCGTACTGCTTAGAATGGGACAAGTTGGACAAGTTTTTGGTTTCTAAGTGTTATGTAAGAGGTGGTTATTTAAGGGTTACTTTAATGTAAATATTATGGGCTCAGAATGGCGATTAAGTGTGAAATGATTCTTATCTTTTATACCTTGTTACATCAAAATTTACATGTTACAATTTCATACTTTGCATAACGTACAATAAATAAAGCGGAAAATGTAATGGCATGACAAAATAAGTATAGTGAATGTTGAGATTTCATTCTTTAGTCAATAAAGATTAAGGTTTCAAGTAATTACAGTTAAGTCAGCAAAACAAAACATAACGAACGACTGTTCTAATAAATAAACAGAATTAGGCTGAGACAGTAAAATGATGCGGTGACATCATAGCGTCAAACATATAAGATAAAATACTTATGCTGAAGCAGTTCAATTCTGGCTATGATTGAATAAAGATGTTTAAAGCCTATGTATGTGTTTTATTTAACAATCTCCAATAACCCCCATATTCCAACAGGTTATGGGCCCAGGCTAACGCAAATTGGAGAAATAAAATAGTTAAACAAATAATCTAGACATTATTTACAAACTCAGTAATAATAGTGCTCATAGTGTTAGTGTTAATAATTTAATATTAAAAAGTGCATAACTGTTTCATTAAATAATAACGTGACATAAAATAAATAAAAGAATAAGTAAAATGGATACGAAAATTACTAAAAGAAATATTCAAACTTTTAATGGTGAAAAATATAGTGTGTGGAAATTCAGAGTGAGATCTTTACTAGCAGAACTTGAAGTACTTAAAGTTGTGACGGACCCAGTTCCACTACAAATAACACCAGACTGGACGAAAAATGACTTGATTGCAAAAAACACCATCATTGAATATTTGCACGACTCATTTTTGGGACTTGCAAAGGAACAGCAATATGCCAAAGACATTTTAGAAAGCTTGGATAAAATTTATGAAAGAAAAAGCTTAGCTACACAATTAACACTACGCAAAAAAAATTATTAAGTCTCAAGTTACAAGCAAATCAAACTTTGTTACAACATTTTACCACATTTGATGAAATTGTAACAGAATTAATAACAGCCGGTGCCAAATTAGAAGAAATGGATAAAGTGTCTCACCTTTTATTAACTTTACCATCAGTTTATGACGGAGTCATAACAGCACTTGAGACTTTAAGTGAAGACAATTTAAATGTTACTTTTGTAAAAACCAGATTACTGGATTATGAAATAAAAATCAAAACTGAAGAAAATATAAAGGTCCTGCAAACGACAAGTTCTTCAAAAACAACAACTTTTAAATATTCTAAACCAAAATCACATATTAAAAAACATAAATTTAAAAAATCCGATAATAATAGTTACTTTAATAACTATCGCAAGGGTTTGAATAAATTTTCAAATTTAAAAAAATGTGATCATTGTGGTCGCAATAATCATTTAAAACATGAATGCTACTATTATAAACGTACACTAAAAAATGAAGAAACTTCAAGTAATCCAAATTTGCACACAATAAAAACTCAATCAAATAGTGATAGATTCACTTTTATTTTTGGAAACCATCAATCCAACACAGACAAAAATCATTTAACATTTATCCTGGATTCCGGAGCAACAGACCACATAATAAATAATAGCGAGGTTTTTACAACATATGAAGATTTAGACAGACCTTTAGAAATTGGCGTGGCGAAGACAGGCGTAACCATTAAGGCGACCAAAAGGGGAACAATTGAAGTAATAACAAATCAAGGCATTAGTGGACGACTGGACAATGTTCTTTTCTCTCCAGAAATGACCTGTAACCTTTTATCAGTTCGCCGAATTCAAGAGAGCGGTATGACAGTAATTTTTGATCCACAAGAGGTAATCATTAAATCTAAAGATCAAATTGTCGTCAAAGGTAAGCTCTTAAATAATTTAATTGGAGTCAGTTTTAAAATTAAAAAAATGCATGGCTCATTTGAGTAATAATGTCAATGTTAATTATAAATTATGGCATGACCGACTTGGTCATATTAGTAAAGATAAGTTTGTAAAAATAAAAACAAACAATTTAATGCATGACATAAATTTAATAAAAAATATTACTCCAACAAATGAGTTATGTGAAGCTTGTATATAAGGAAAACAAGCAAGACTCCCTTTTAATAAAGTCAAGAAAAAAACTTGATAATAGACCATTGTTTAAAGTACATACAAATCTCTGTGGACCAATCACGCCAACCACAGTAGATAACAAATTTTATTTTTTGACTTTCATTGATCATTTTACTCATTATACTGCAACATATTTAATCACTTTTAAATGGGAGGTAATGAATAAATTCCAAGACTTTGTAGCTAAAGCCTCTGCTCATTTTAATTTAAATATAATAAATTTATATTGGGACAATGGGCGAGAATATCTGTCGAATGAATTCAAAAAAAAAAAAAAAGTAATTAAAATAAAAATGTTCAGAAAAAGGCATAACATATCATTTAACAGTACCTCATACATCACAACAAAATGGTGTAGCAGAGCGTATGAACCGAACAATAACAGAGAAAGCTCGTAACAAATATACGGTTCAAAATTAAACAAATCTTTCTGGGGCGAAGCTGTGTTAACAGCAACTTATTTAATTAATCGCACCCTCACAAATGCTCTCGCTAATAAGAAAACACCATATGAATTGTGGCATAGGCGCAAACCCAATTTACAATATCTTAAAATTTTATGGTTCAACTGTATATGTACATAATAAAATAAAAAGTTCAAAATTTGATATAAAATCAAATAAAAACATATTAATTGGTTATGAACCAAATGGGTATATATTATGGGATGTGCAAGCTGCAAAATTTATTGTAGCTCGAGACGTTATAGTAAATGAAATCAATTTTCTGACGTCTCGACCAAAAATAAATGAGGAAAATAATATGTCTGAATATAATTCTACTAATAAACTGATAAAAAATCAGAACCTGATATAAAATCAGGACCTGATACAAAATCAGATAATGTAGAAACAACTGAACACAAAAGTAAAAACTTGATATTCAAAATCAAGATAATTTAGAATTCAGATGTAGTGACAGAAATAAAAATCGTCCAAGACCCAATTACACTGAAAATGATTGAGCAAATGAGCAAATATAATTTAATAATGAATGCTCAATATTCTCTAGATATAATACCACAAACATATAATGAAATAAATATTAGAGACAATCGAATTCAGTGGGAGCAGGCAATAAAAGGAGAATTAAATTCCTTAAATTTAAACAAAACTTGGAGTTTAGCTAAAAAAACCCCAATGTAAACAAAGAAGGTTGCAAATGGGTATATACTAAAAAAAATATAATAATAAAAAAAAATAAAATAAAAAAAAAAAAAAATAAAAAAAAAATGACGTAAATGGGAATTCATCAAAATATAAAGCCAGGTTGGTTGCAAAAGGTTTTAGTCAAAAATATTTAATAGACTATCCAGATATTTTTGCACCATTTACTAGATTGTCGACATTTAGATTAATTCTAGCTTTTGCAGTTCAATATGATTTATTAATTCATTCATTATGGATGTAAGAACTGAATTTTTAAATGGCACTTTAAAAGAAACTATTTATATGGTGATTCCTGAAAACGTCAGTTCACAAAGAAACCAAATATGTTTATTGCATAAATCATTGTATGGGTTGAAACAGTCTTCCCGATGATGGTACGAACGTTTCGATCAAATAAAAAAAATAAAGGTTTAAAAAAAAAAAAAAAAAAAAAATTCAAATGTTGATCATTGTATATATTTCTTAGATAACGGTGATGTATACAAAAATATTTATGTAGTATTATATGTTGTAACAAAAAATCAAACAACTATGAATAGTTTTAAAATGTATTTAAAACAATGTTTTCAAATGGTAGATTTGAATGAAATAAAATTTTACTTAGGTATAAGAATAATTCAAAATAAAGATCAACTAACCTTAGATCAAACGGCGTACTTAAAAAGAATTTACAAAAATTTAATATGACAGAATGCAAGTCAATAGATACCCCACTTCCTATAAAAATAGATTATAAAAATCTAGCTTTAGATATAGACTGAAAATCACCTTGCAGAAATCTTATTGGTAACTTAATGTATGCTATGTTATGTACGAGTCCTGATCAATCTACTAAGTAAATATCAAATAAAAAATAATGCAGAACTTTAGAAATGTTTAAAACGAGTTTTAAGATATGTTAAAGGTTCCCTTGATTTAAAATTAACATTAAAAATGATAAATATACAAATAAAATCATTGGCTATGTTGATTCGGATTGGGGTAATAATGAAGACAAGTGAAAAAGTACATCAGGGTACATATTTAAAGTGTTTGAATCGTGTTGTACGTCGTGGAACGCTAAACGACAAAACACGGTGGCAGCATCTTCAACCGAGGCTGAATTTATGGCTCTTTTTGAAGGTGTAAAAGAAGCTATTTGGTTAAAATCACTAATGAATAGTATTAATATAAAAACACTAACCCCATTCCTATTTACGAGGACAACACAGGTTGTATTAGCATAGCAAATAATCCTACAGATCATAAAAGAACCAAACATATCGACATTAAATACCATTTTAGTAGAGAATTAATTAAAAAGAAATTAATTAAGCTAGAATATGTCTCTACAGATGATCAACTAGCTGACATCTTTACTAAAGGGTTACCGAGTAAAAATTTGAGAAATTCCGTAAAGATCTAGGTCTGAAAAAGCGTTTTCAATAATATAAATATAAATATAATAAAATATATTGCTTTTATAAATATGCATTAAAATTAAACTTTATTTTTGTTTTGAGTGGGAGTGTTGAGATTTCATTCTTTAGTCAATAAAGATTAAGGTTTCAAGTAATTACAGTTAAGTCAGCAAAACAAAACATAACGAACGACTGTTCTAATAAATAAACAGAATTAGGCTGAGACAGTAAAATGATGCGGTGACATCATAGCGTCAAACATATAAGATAAAATACTTATGCTGAAGCAGTTCAATTCTGGCTATGATTGAATAAAGATGTTTAAAGCCTATGTATGTGTTTTATTTAACAATCTCCAATAACCCCCATATTCCAACAGTGAACGAAAAATGTTGCAAGACAAAATATGTACTCAGCAGGACCAATTACGTCATTATAGCGACAAAGGAATGGACGACAAATTAGGTTCTTTACACGACATAAAATGACATTTGAATTACAAATATTATACTCGTCAGTATATACACCGAGAAAAGTTGAAATTAGCATGAAATTAAATCTAAACAGTGGGACAACTATACCAAAAAAATCACAGACGTATTAAAGGTTTACAGAAAACATATACTTAGTTACAATATTAAAAAATAAGAATTGATGTGAATTTTCACACATTTCAGTGTTTTGTAGGTATTCAGTAAGTGATAACAAATGGTGGGTTCATAAAAATCATAAATTTCGATAACTTTTGAAACAATAATCCACGTGCTTCCATCTAGAGACAACAAGACCCCAGCTATAGCTAACCAGTCGATCAGATAAATATTGTTAGCATGGTGCATCGAAAATTCCTGTGCTACTATTCAGGTTCACATTAATGTGCATCACTTTCAGATTTTTAGTTTAACCCCTCCTGGGTTTCAGGGTACGGAACAAGGGATATTTTAGCTCATTTTTGTTTAAAATTGTATTTAAAAAAAATAAAAAATATACTGTCCGTTCCTTACTCTACGTTTTAAGAGATTTAATTAAACTCACAATAAATTTTTTTTTAAATAATTACTTCTTTCAAAGTTACAAAAATTCGATATGTTCCGAAAAACTAACTTGAACAAAAAATCCTGTTGAACTATTTCGGTTCCTATCAATGTACATTATTGAAATATTTTTCAGATTTTTAGATGAACCATTCTGGGAAATAGGGTGGGGGTCAAAAGTTTTTTGATATATTTATGGTGAAAATGTATCATAAAAATATATTGATTTTTCAAAAATAAAAATGTGTTTATCCAGGCATTAAGAGGCTTGATATGATGCCCCACACAAATAACGATTTTGACGCGATTTGGTTATTTAATAGTTACTTACGAAACCCTGAAATGTGTTTAAAATATCAGTTTTTATTATTATCTTTGACTTAATTTCTGCAACCTTTAAAACGATCTAATGAATCAAAAAAGCACGCCAAGTTCGATCGAATGTTAAAGATCTCACTGTTTTTTTCATTATCGTGGTATTGTGTACCCTGTACTACTATTTTTACCGCAAGATGTTGCAGTTACTAAAGAATAATATTTGAGCTTGTTGCATCGGCTGCGAGAAGCAATTCGTAGAAAACGGCAAGATTTATGGAAGGCAATTTTTTGGAAATTGCACCATGATAACGCACCAGTTCATACTTCATTGCTTGTTTGAGATTTTCTTTCCAAAAATAGCACCGAAATGATACCGCTACCACCTTAGTCACCAGATATGGCCTCATGAGACTTTTTTCTCTTTCCAAAGGTGAAAAAAAAAGTAAAACAGGACAACGTTTGACGACCATTGAAGACATAAAAGCAAAATCACTAGAGCAGCTGAACGCTATACCAAAATTTGCGTGTCAGAAATGTTTTGAAGACTGAAGAAAACGGTGGCATAAGTGCATTATATCAAATGGGGACTATTTTGAATGGGACAATATAAAATTTGACGAATAAATAAATATATTGTTTTGTAAATTAAAAAAGTGCATGAACTTTTTGATCACACCTTGTATGTACATTTTTCTGTCTACTAACTTATTTCTGGAACAACAAAAGCCCTCACACTTTTAGTGTGCCTTATTATTATTTTGGTATATATCTAAAATAATATGAGAAAACATTAAAAATTCTGGGAACCCTAAAACGAATTAGACTATCCTAAACACTCCGATCTCTTCACATTCTAAGTCCCTAAGATCTCATCTCACACTCGAGTGCTAATCTCACCAACAAACGTAAAATACCCTAGAATTCTCACCCTTATTTACTCTTAGCATAACAACCATTTAGTAACAATAATTGAGAGGGCACTTAACGCAGATTAAGGGTATTACGAGTAAGCGCACCAAAAGTGTAAACTATGAATAGTGAGACTAAGAATACGTAGATCCATGTACAGATGGAGCGCCGAATGTACGGACCCCTACGAGGACACTGCTAGTTTTGTAAGTAAGATTTTTCCAAACAGGATTTTCATTGTTGATATTGTGCTAATGATTTGGGTTAAGAAGGTTTGAATGTTTAAGTTTTTGTTGAATATTTACTGGAGTAGAGTATTAAGTAAGTATTGTGTGAATATATTATACAAGAATTTTTTTAAGAAGGGTATACCGCTTGTTACCCTGTGCTGCATTTTCTACGTCAATATTTATCCGACAAAACATTTGTGCGATTGGACATTTATACGTCAAGCATTTTATATAATTACATATAGGTTATACAGTTACCGCGGTTCCGTGGTAAGACGGTTGTCTACGGAGCAGAGAAACGCGGATTCAAATCTTTCGATATTGTTCAGTCAACTCTGGGGATTATTTATATCTTCAATATTAGACGGTTTTCCTACAGTAGTTTTAAACAGTGGCGGCTCGTGACTTTTTGGGACTCAGAGCTGCAAATTATAATACAAGGATAGGTTTAGATGTTTTGCACTTTCCGAAATATTAAAATTTGGTGTGTGTCGCCCCAATTTTTTAATATCAATTTTTTCTTCTAACGTTCGTCTGTTAAATGGAATTTTCGATAATGAATTGACAATATTCAATTTTTAAACCTATTGTTTTATAATCTAAAATACGAAACGTATTTGTTAAGCTAAGATACTTATATAAATTTAAAAGAAAAAGTTAGAGAATACTAATTATTAATACCTACCTAAACAATAAATTTCTAGAGATAATATAGGTATAGCGATTTCAGTTAAGACTTAAATAAATACATTCAATAATTTCATAATACTGTGATCCCTGTTATAGTGACAATAACAGCATTCTAGCTCCGATCCCCACCAGTTTGTCACTACTGCCTACGCACCGCTTTCCCTTTACAAGCCTACATTTGCACTTTCCTTGACGCTAGGATATAAACAGCGCGACGTAGACTTATTCAAAGGAAACTTGTAAATATTTATGAAAAAATAGCATTAAATGTTCAAAATATATTTCAAAAAAATAATTTTCACACCACAATTACTATGTTATTCACAATACACAAGTACTATGCATTTTGAGTTAAAAAAAAGATTTTTTATTTAAATTATTTTCAAGTAAGAGCTGCAGCTCCGCAGCGCGTATTCAGGACTGGTTTTAAATAATATAAGTTAAACTTTTTTAATTGATTTATTAAATAAGTAAATTAAACTGGTTGGCACTGTACCTGGCAGTTGACAATATCTTTCCGCTTAATAAAATCTGCTTCCTCATCCTAACTTCATTCTAAAACCCGCATTTAGAACTCTTTAAATTAACACGTTATAGATTGTTGGTTGTCATGTTGTGCGTTATGTTTTTATACATTGATTTAACGTTCTACGTACCGTTTAGAGCAATTAGAAATTAGTGGGTTACGAATATCTATTATCGTTTTTATAATTCTGCTGTTCTAGATTTTAACTAACTAAATCTAACCTAATTACCTAAATTGATCATATTTACTGTCCGTCTTTATAATTTTGAGCAAAATTTGGTAATGATGACATTTTGGTAGGTTATGTAAAGGCATACAATATCTACGGTGTCTCTTATAGACTGAGATAGCCAATGTGTTTATATGTCTGTCTCATTAAAACAACTTACAAGCTATACGTACAGAAAATTATCCACAATCCACAACGAACAACGTATTAAATTTAGAGGTCTGAACGGTTTCACATCTTACCATATGACAAATTTTCTGTCTACAGTCTATAAGCTATCGATTTAAGAGCTCTGAATGCTGCTTCATTTGTTACTTTAATCAAATACTGGTTTAACGTTTCAATTCGTTCAGCCTAATCTGGCATCTTTAGGAACATACATGAAATAAAATGTTTACCACAAACAAACGTATGTAATTTAGATTCGATTAAGACCTCTCTCTTAAATGCCTTAATCCATCGGTTCCCAACCTTTTTTCTCTCACATACCCCTTGATTAGACTTTTCGCTTATGAGTACCCCCTATCTTCAATACCCGCGGCCATCCCATAATTTTTTCTTTTTAATTTTCTAGTTTAGATTATGTTAGAAAATGACATTTATATGCTTTTATTACTATTATTTTTTATATTAGCGAAGACCAATACAAATAAAAATAGCAGTAAAATAATTTTTACCCACATTAACTTATGATGAAAGTAGAATAATTATTCGTAGTATAATTATTCGAAAATTTTAAATAGCAACTATCCATCTTAATATGAGAGTCTTTCATCGTAGTTCTTAATAATTTTAATGCGATTCTTGGGCTTATTTTATGGATCCGATTTTTTTAAAATCTGGGTCAAATGAAGATAGATATAACCTAAAATCAGGAGCTGCATCAAGCCTATTGCGATATTTATTCCTAATGTACTCAAGACGAGAATGCTCTTTCGACTAGCTCTGTGTTCGTGAAAGGTAATAAATATTTTATTGCTTTGTCACTCAGTTGTTGGTACTCTTCTTTCACTACTGCCTAGAAGTCAATGAGATTTCTTTTTCAGAAATCAGATTCAAAAGCAGAATCAATTGACAGTTCAATCAATTCTCCTTTTTCAACTTTAACGTAAGTCTCTGTAAAACTCTGGCGTTTTTCGCCATTGTTTATATTATTTTCGCGTACTTCCAACCGGTTCTCCGCGTACTCCAGGTTGGGAACCGCTGGCTTAATCCACTGCTGCCGCCTTTTAATTGATAATTTAGTTTTATTCGGTTTATATTTATAATTTAATATTCTTGGGAATCGAAGAAATGACACACGATCTCTACCGCCACGATTCCCACACCTCGCAACTGCATAAAAACTTGGCATATTTTATGCGTTTATACAATACATAATCCGGTAAGCGTTAATATAGTACTTGTCCTATCTTTGCCATTTTTAAATGCTCGTTTAATGAACAAAAGCTTTATGCAAATTTTTGGATAAAATAAAGCTAAAAATAAATTAATTTAAAAAAAAGACTTTTCCATAAAATTACTACAATTTCTTAAACTACACCTTAAGATCTTTTTTTTGATACCGCACAATAAATTTTTCAGATTTTTAAACCAACCCCTCTTTAAACCAACGACTCTGCATCAAGTATTTAAAGTAGGTATATACCGGTATATACAAGAATAATAGGACCGGCCAAAACGTTACACTAATCCAGTTGCTTTCATATCTATGACTGGAGGTCTAGATCAGTGGTATTCAATCTATGTTCCGCGGAATTTATTTAATATTCCTGGGGTTCCGCAACTTTAATTAAATGGTTTCATTGTTTTTATGACTCTGCTTGGATTCAATGATTTTGTAAAATTTTGTAAATTGAATAACTTTAAATCTGAGGGTGCTACAAATTTCTTAATCAGCAGTTTCGTCATCTGTAGGTCATATTTATTCCAAAACAACTAATTTTACTCGACAA